>CM048662.1:2377500-3577500 GCA_026401315.1 Dysphania ambrosioides
TTGCCTTTGATAAATTTCACTGAATATCTAATTAAATCTATTGAATTGTGTTGCATTTTATACTGGGTGCATGATGCGCATCATGCACCCGAGTGCAGGGTCCAAGCACTGGAAAAAGAAAGCCACTGCAACGTTGTCGTTTCTGACGTACGTAACTTTGGACCTTTTGTCGAGGGTTCGATCTCTTATTTTTCTGTTTTTAAAGGTCAATCAAGGTGTAACTTAGCAAGGGTGTCTAATTGTCTATTATCCTAAGAACGGTTTAGGGTTGACTCATTGCAGGTCCGTGTTTATTAAGTCGGGGTACAATAAGTCAATTTGACCTAAGTCAGGTCTCATTGGGTCGAGTCAGGTCAGGTAGATGTGGATACGAGTTGTGTCGTGTCCACCATGGACCATGACAATTCGCACCTAGCCTCTTGTCGTGTCCTGCCGGTCATATTTGGTTTAGAGGAGAGTCAGCTAACACTTTTAAGTCTACCCTCCTTGAAGGGTTTCTTGCTAGTCAACATTGTCAACTTAAATCAATGAAAGGGTAGCTAAATACCTCCCAAAGAGTAGGTCAGATCAATGTCCTATCCTCTTGAGTACAAATGGCTTTGCTCCTATCATGAATGCCATCAAACCCTTTCGTTTTCAAGCATCTTGCTTTAGTCATTCTAGTTTGATTAATAATCATTGGGATAAAGATGAACCTTGTGTACCCTTCTTTTGGAAATTTGCTAAAGGGTTTAATGAATGGAACAAAGACATCTTCAATAACATTTTTGAAAAGAATCAAAAACTTTGGGCTCGCCTTAAAGGTATTCAGTGTATTCTCTTAGAAGGGAGACAATGACACTTGGTGAAGTTGGGAAGAAAATTTTAGGATGAGTCAGAGGAGGTTTTTTACTAGGAGAAGACCCTTGGTTCCAAAAATTGAGATTAGATGCACTTGGGGATGGTGATAGGAATATTCGGTATTTTCTTCTCTTATAGTCATTCAAAGGGACCATAACAAAATGGCTATGTTGCAAACGTCTACTGGAGAGTGGATTTCAGACCCTCTAAAAGTTAAAGCTTTGGTCGTTGATTATTGGAGGAAGCTATTTCAACAAGAACCATGGAAAACACTCCCTACCTTTTGCTTTAAGGATGCTTCCCATATTTTGATCAAGTGGAGTTTATAGACTTCAACATCCTTATAAGTTTTGTGAGGTAAAGTTTGCAATTATATCGATGAAGGCTTATAAAGCTTCCAGTTTGGATGGTTTCCAACTCCTTTTTTACTAAGAATTTTGGGATTTGGTGCAGCCTAGTGTGATTAGAATAATGACTAACGTTCTTACAAGAAAATATATTCCAGAATACCTTAACAATATTCTTCTTGTCCTCATTCCTAAGATGGATCATTCTTCTCTAGTCAATCAATTTCGACCCATTAGTTTGTGTAATATCATTTACAAGGCTGCTACCAAGGTTCTTAAAACACTTCTACCTTCGGTAATTTCTCCAACCCAATGTATCTTTGTCCCAAAACGGAAAATAACAGACAATAATGTTGTAATTGTTCAAGAGGTCCTAAATTCTTGAAGAAGAAACTAGGAAAGGTTGGTAGCATGGTTATTTAGATTAATTTTGAATAACCCTATGATCAATTAAGGTAGAATTTTATTTGTGAGTCTCTCATGAAGCTTAGGCTTCCTTAGACTTTGCTAGAGGTTATTATGTAGTGTCTTCAATCTATGAAACTTCAAGTTTTGTGGAATGGAGAATGCATGGAGTACTTTAAGCTTAGCCAAGTATCTGCTAAGGGGACCATATGTCTTTTTATCTCTATGTTATTTGCTAGAAAAGGCTTTCCCATTTGATTGAGAATATGGTGAACTTTAAATCTTGGATTCCAGTTGCAATAAGACAATATGTACCTATAATTTTATACTTGACGTTTACTGTTGATATCATTCTATTTTGAGGCTAGCTTTAACTAATTAAGCCAAAAATTGTGGCTACATATTTAAACCAATTCTATAATGTCTCAAAGAGTAAGGTGAGTAATCATAAGTCTCGTATTATCTTTTCTAATAATACTCCTAGTGAGGTTAGGAGTCAAGTTTTCCCATAAGTTGGCATTCAAGTAATGGAGGATCTAAGGTTGTATTAGGGGTGTATATTACGAATGGGAAAACTTCTAAATAGAATTACCAATTCATTATTGAAAGGAATAATGGAAAATTGGTTGGGTGGAAAGTGAAGGTCCTTTCGATGAAATAGAGAGCTACCCTAGTCCAACTTTCAGTATGTTCTCCTCCATTTTATGCCAAGAAAACAACAAGTCTCTCTAGGTAATTTTGTGATGATATTGACTGCATTACCAAGAAATTACTTTGGAGTAGGAATGATGAAAAAAAAGGAAATGCACTTGGTCTCGTGGAAAAGTTGTTAAAGTTGAAGGCTCTTGATGTTGGCTGCTTCCGCTCCATGAAACAAGCTAATGTGGCTTTTCTTACTAAGCTTGGTTGGAGAGTCCGGGCTAAATCAAATTCGTTATGGTCTAGGTTCTTTGACATAAATACTATAATGGGAGATGTGACTTGGACATGCTTAAGATGAAATTGGGAATGTCAAATGCTTGTATAGAGATTGAAGAAAACATTGACATTGTTCAAAAGGGTTTGAATATGGCAATGGGTAATGGCAAGAAGACTTTCTTTTGGTACCATTGCTGGGCCTCGAAACTCCCTCTCATTGATGTGATGTGGGGTTCCTCCCTTGGCAATCTAAGAAATGACCATTGAAGAGATGTGGAAACCGAATGTAGGGTGGAAATTCGATATTTTTGCTAACTTTCTTCGTTCAAAAGTTCTCAAACAGATTTAGTCCTTTGAACTTTATGAAGATGAGAATGTTATTGACAAGGTGCATTAGAATGGTACATTTTCATGGAAGTTTTCGATAAAGTCTGTTCTTTCTCTTATACGAGATAAAACTATGGCTCGAGATGGGTTGTAGTGGGAGTTGTTTGGAAGCTGCAAGCTCCATAGTATGTCCGATGGTTCTTATGGTTGGCCTAGACCTGATCAATAAAGGCTCACCTGATTTGGCCCAAAAAATTCTGGATTTGAACACCAAAAACGAGCCCAAAATTAGGGTTTGAGCAACTTGACTTTGGCCTAAAAATTATTGGATGGGTTTGGTCATTTGGGTAGTGATGCACAACCCCAAGCATGCCCCGATTATTAGAGCCTATATGGATATGAAGCTAGATGATGTTCACCTTGATCACATACTTCTCTCAAAAGAAACAAGAGAGAATCAACTTATTTCTTTGTGTTGTCACTGCAAAAGCTCTACAGACCTCCATGAATGATAAACCCTTTATCAGCACACCATTCTTATACACCCTAACATCTGATGAAGTTTAAAAGAAGCACTTGGTCAATATTTTAGTGGGTATATCAATTGTCCTTAATTTTCTATATATATATATATATATATATATATATATATATATATATATATTAGGGATCTATATTTTTTGTTCCCAAATTAGTGGTTCAACACTTTAGAGTATGTCAGCAAATCCTTGAGGAAATTAGGTTAGGGTGGAGATGAAGATGTCGATGATACCAAATTTTCTAAGGAAGATGGAGATGACGGTATTATGCCTTAGGAATAGAGATGAAGATGCATATGATACCAAATTTAATCTTAATAAAGTATATGGTTTAGCATTAGAGTATATTTTATAGATTACTATTTTTTCTAGAAACTTAGTCATTGTTTCTCTTATTATGTAGGTCCCAATAAAGTGGCCTAGCTAGGAGTAGAGATAAAGTCTGAAAAGTAAATATAACTCACACTCACCTTACTCATGAGAAGTATGATCAAAATAGGATGGTTGTGAAAGGTGATAAAATTATATTTTTGGGTGGAGGCACTTACTTTCATTATGGCACTAGAAGGTACATTGCTTCAATGGAAAATATAAGTCCTTTGAGATATGGATAGCTGAAATGAAATAATTTTGTTGTCTCGAGAATTAATCTAGAAGGATTAACTTAAGCTACTCACATTTTTATCTTCTCTGTCTGATATTTCTAAAGCTTAATCTAGCATAGTAAACTTTAAGTGAGTGTATATGAACTTTTTCATAACCATATGTAGTTCTACAAGGTCTGTGGTTGATGGTGTTTCATGCCATTTCTCATTTCTATCTAATCCTTAAATTAGTGGTTGAATAAATATATTATAGTCATGGACTCATGGGTTTATCTTCTGCTAATTCACCTTAGCTTGGTAAAAAAAAGATCCAAAAATCCCATAAAACTCGATTTATATGGGATATAGGTAGCAACTTGAGGCCAAAATACAAGCTCAGCCCGAACCCGACCTAAAATGTAGGTAGCAAACCAATTAGCCTGATTCGAACCCGATGCGGCCCACACTTTGATTAGGTCTAGGTTGGTCTTAAGGGATAGATTAATGTTGAATGTCAATCACTTCATTTGAAGACTTATGGATGACTCGAACAGTTGGTTTGTGGTGCTATGGAAGAGGATATAAATCATATCCTTCAAACTTGCACTGATGCCAAAATGGTTTGGCACAAGTTTCTTAGGGTGTGATAGTGTTCTTCTGTACAAACTATAAACCATTTTCCGAGCATGTATAGATATTATCGAACCAATTGGAGAATGTAGGGATGATTAACAATCTTTGGTTTTTGCTATGACTATATGGTGGTTATGGAAGTGGCGTGTATGCAAATGTTTTGAGAAGGAGGTCGAAGACCCAGTGGATCAACTTAGTTTCATCATGGCTAAAGTGAGGTTGGTTCAAAGATCTCTCAAGAAGGGTTAGAAACGATGTAGTATTAGAAAAGCGGGTAGGAATGAGATCTCTGTTGTTAGATTAGCCTTGATGATGAGTGGGTCATGCTTAAGACCGATGGGGATTCCAAAGAAAATCCAAGATTGGCGAGTGTTAGGGTTCTTATTAGGAGAAGTCAAGGTGCATTGTATGAGATGTTTGCCATTCATTATTGGGTATGCTCTTTTACTAAAGTAGAGTTAATGGAGGTTTTGAGAGGGCTTACGTACGTATCTTGGGATGCTTGATATAAGAGGGTTCATCTTTCGATCGGTGCCCAACAATTTTGAGCCTTCTTTTAGAGGATAAACCTGTCTTCCCTCCTTATTATTGTTTAATCTTTAGGTGTAGATCTATGATTAAGCATAAAAATTGGTTAGTTCGGATTTCTTAGCTTACTACTATAGGGAAGCTAACCGTATTGTTGATTGGTAGCTAACTATGGGGGTACACATGGATGATAAATTGATCTTATTTGAGGCAGCTCCGGAGGATCATCGTGTTGTTTTGTTGGAGGACTTAAGTGGCGTGACTCTGGCTTGCATGCTTCCGACTAATGCAACCTAGGGTTGTTTTGCTTCTTTTGTTCTTTGTTCTTTCTTTTACTATTTTTTTCCTTTCTTTGGTCTTTGTACCTTATTCTCACAAAAAAAAAGAGTATGGAATTACTTTCATGATTCGGAAAACATGTGTTATGTATATCTCGACTATATTATTGTAATGTTAATGTTATTATATCATAAGAATTTTATGATTATCGTTGATTACTCAATTTTTTCATATTTTTGTGACTTGGGGCATATTCTAGTTTTATATAAGTTCATATAAAAACAAATTTAATAATTTTATATTAGCATAGATAACAAAAATAGAACTAAGCAAGATAAGAGTTATATTTAACACATGGGGATAATAGAAATGATGAGTTGTGAGGAATGATAATCAATAAAAAGAGTGATCCAAGCTAGGTTGAGTATTATATGATGGAATATGGTATATTTGTAAATTCATTAACCTAGTTTAGGATCAATTAATTGAACTATTAAAATACTGTCACTATATATCAAAATACGTTGGTTGATCGGTTGTTTGAGACTTTGATTAACAATGTAAGTACAACATAAAACGATTGTGCTTTAAAGATTATGTATTGAAGGACGAAAGGAAAATAAAAATTCACCACCTTAATTTTTAAGAGATTAGAGTATCACTATTTTTACCCTACTTTTTTTTCCTCATCTCTTTTCTTAAAGAGTAAGAGTTACTTTATTATTTTTATCCTACTTTTTCTCAAATAAAGTTAATATTTCAAAACATACATTAAGATGAATCGAACATCAAAGGTTTAAAATTTATATATGCTAAAAAATATAATTAAAGTAAAATTTATAAATAATGTTAAAGTCAAAATACATCAAATAAGTATTTGATTTACTCTAGAAGATTCACTATATGTAATATGAAGAATATTATTTTTTATATACTGCGTACATTTTCAGACAGACCATATAAAAATAATTTTAAAATAATTTTATGTTAAGATTAAAAAAAAAAACAAAGTGATAGTGAAAACATGAAATATTTTGATACAACAAGTGGCAGGAAAAGAGGGAGAAAGTGGAGAAAAAGCCATCAAAATTCAAAAGTAGACAAAAATAGTTGTCATACGCTAAACAATAGACGAAACTAATCATTAACCAACCAACAACACATGTGATGTAAGTATAAATGCTACGGAGTACTTCGTATTATTATTAAACAAAACTACAAAGATATTAGTTGGACTACACCGACCTCTAGCTACACCACATCTCCAACGTTAGATCTCCTCCACGTCACAAACTGCCCACCTCATTATCCAATCCACACCGTCCATCTCCCTCTCTCTCTGCAAAATAATATCGCATTAATCAATTGACGAAAAGTCACCCTCCCCTGTCCCCACCACATGGTAAGTGGGTCCCACACAGGTCAAAAAAAACATCCATCAAAATTCTATCCATTTACACGCCACCCAGACGGAACTTTACAAGTTGCCGGTTCGTGGACCCCACAGTTTACCGGGTAAAGACGGTGACAAAAATCGATGTGCCCTGTGCCAGTCTCCGGTTCAGAAATATCCGGTTCGTTTTGCCTGGTCTTTACTCTTTTATCTTGCCTATATATTCAAAGCTCGCTGTTTTTTCCCCTTATTTTCTATCTCTTATTACGACGTTTGTCTGAACAGTTGCAGATATTTTTCATCTTCTGGAATATTTTCAAGGTATAATTTCCATTATTTTTTTATTTAAAGCATGAGTTCATATTTTGTTGCGTAATTCACACACTTAGCTATTGAATAGAAAGTTGGTTAGAATCTGGGGTAGTTTGTGTTTATAATTAGATATAGTATGATAAATTTGGGACTTTCCGTTATAATTGGTAAAAATGAATGGCTTACTGATGAAAAGATAGAGTGGGCTATTATTTGAACAGAGAACTTAATTAATTTAGCTTAAACTAGTTTTGTTAGTAGTTTAATTTGGATAGTGGTCTTAGTTTGATGATTGGAAACTAACAGAAGACCTTAATCTCGTTGCACGGGTAATTCATTTGGTTCCCCGTGCAGGAGGACGTTTTGAGTACGTCACTTATTACCGTGGATGTCGACTAGTTTTTAGTTGGATAAAATCTCAGAGGTTGGTGTTAGTTTGATGATTGGAAAGACCTTAATCTTGTAGCTCGGGTAATTCATATAGTTCCCAGTGCAGGAGGATCGTTCATGGTGGACGTCAACTAGTTTTAATTGGTTAAAGTAAAGGAATTGAAGACTTTAATTGGTTAAAGTAAACGAATAGAAGACCTTAACCTCGTAGCACGGGTAATTCATTTTGTTCCCCGTGCAGGAGGACGTTTATTAGACAAATCCCCTACTTTACTTATTAGCATTTTCCTTGACATGGTGTTTATCTATGAGACTTTTGATATATTAGTAATCTAGTCCATTTGATTTCTAGGCTCTTGTATTTTTTTTCCAACTTTTAGTTTATGCTAGATTTTTGGAAACATTTTAGCTCCTGATCACTTTGTATTACTGATGGTTTCTTCTATTTTGTTCTTCCACAGCAGGTAACTTTCTAAAGAAAAAAGATGGCTCTAGTCTCAGGTTTAAGATCAACCCTGAATCCCAATGCTCCTCTGTACATCCCTGCTGCTTTTCGACAGGTAGAGGACTTCTCGCCTGAATGGTATGACTTGATCACTACGTCAATGTGGTTCCGTGACTATTGGCTCAGCCAGCGCCAGGAAGCTGAAATGTTGTATGGAAACAATACCAACAACTATGAGGAGAATGATGTTGTTGACTTGCTGCCTGATGAAATTGATATTGGTGTTGATGAAGAGTTGTTGCTCATGGAGTCTCAGTTTGAGGAGTTCATTAAATCTTCCAAGAGTCAGGAAAGCAAGCTTTTACCTAGAGAAGGTCAATATTATGGGCTGTTCTAGAATTTCTAATCTGATGAACATGGAAATTTACTGCTAGACATGCCTTTAAGCTTCAGTTGCTTACATAATTATTTCTTCCATTGACAGGCTTGGTTGATGCAAAGACAGGATTCAAGTTTTCGGAAAAGCCTGCCCAGAAGTAGAGAGTTGTAGGTCTTTACTACTTGTAATTTCTGTACAGAGCTAGGTTGAAGCTCTTGTATGAGTTCCTTGTCAATTAATACCTTTACTTTTAAACAGAAAATTACGAACCCTTTGAGCTTTGTAGAATGTAGAAAGAGAGTAAAATTGTATGATATTTAAGAAAATGAAGCGAGATCACTTTCAGATCTTCATAGTGAGCTCCTTATTTTGTGCTTCTTACTTATTTACCATGTAGAAGTTTGGTATGTTACAACTTCCTATAGTTCTGTAGATGGTTACTGGCATACATCAGTTACAAGTTTGGTGTGTTGCAGACCTTGCAGTCTCCTCATCTAGTTGATTTTGTGCGGGCTGAAATGGTCTAATATGGGCAGGTGTTGGTTGTGGATGTGGTATCCCAGTCCTGGACTAGATGGTTCAGTCGCTAGATGTCAGGCCTTAAAAGATACATCTTTGCTAACTTCATCTTCTTAACATGCTTCTTCGGCTGTGTCTCCAGCCTTCATCATCAATGCTCAGTCATTGGTGGTGTGTTGAGAATCTGATTTTACGAGTAATCAATTGCGCCATTCGTACAATTTTTTTTACAACTAGGATACAATGTCTAATAGGAGAGACCGAGAGAGGCAAATAGGAGTGTGCAGATTCTGAACGTGTTCAATGAATCAGGTATTACTTTTGAGTCAATTATAGGTTTTCTATATTTAGTTCAGTATCCATACTTGATCCTCGTATTAGAAACATAGGGTGAGGTTTGTTTACTTATGCGCAATTTGTACTACACCCAATATAACCACCTTTAACATTCTAACGATGCAGTGTGCACGACTCTTGAAAAATACTCCGTATAAGCAAAGAGAACATTGACTGAGCAAATTATACAATATGAAAAAAGGACTATTTTTTGGTCCAATGATACATTTCACGCGGGGAAGCATGTCTGGATGCAACACTACACTTGCCTAGAGGGCTTAGACTCAAGCCTCAGGTATGTGCTACACGCCTCACGTTTGATGGCCTCTGACCCGACTTAACAACGCAAGCGTGCCTAGTTTTATGCACACAGGACTACAGGAGACCACAATATTGATGTTACTTAAGGATGCCACATCTGCTGGTAAGCTAACCAGATGATGAAAATACAAACCTTAGATTGATCTCCTCAACTTTACAGGATTACTTGTGACTAGTGACGAGTTATAGCGCCAAGCTGAAAGTAATCTTCAAAGTACAACAGAAAAGACACTGATACATGCAGCTCCAACTTTCAAAATTTGAAGCTCAGCTGAGAGCTAAAAATAGTTGCCTTGAAAATGCTTCAACCATACTCATAACCTGTAGACTGCCTTCAATAAATAGAGATATATCTCGTATTCTTCAAGCAGTCACATATTCACTCTCATCTTCAAGCCGCTGTTTTTTTTTATCTTCTAGCTTACTCTGATTACCTAGAGCATCCGATATAGATTGAGGCAACCAAAACCCAGGCCGCTCAAGATACGGAGCACGGTCCAGAGCTAAAGGTTCGCGTAAGACAACTTCAACAGAATCATATGTCAACAGCTTTAAGGTTGCCTCACCTTTGAGACCCAAAGAAAGCCAGCCTAACCCAGCTACTGCAAGGTCAGAACTATTTACATCCCAGCTTGTTCCAGTCACTTTAAATTCTCTCTCTGTCCAGGTCCCCATTTCCGAGAGATGATCTGTTCCTATAGGAGGCTAAGAGAAGACCAAGACAATAATGATGAAAGGGTATTAGTTGCCACTTGCACAAATAATTGACATCCATCAAGATGAAATCTCTGCAAAAACTCTACTCTTGACAAAAAAAAAAAAAAAAAAAAAAAAAAAAAAAAAAAAAAAAAAAAACAAATTTACTAGGCTTCTAGTTTCCTTCAGTTTTAGTAAAGTTCATGATTGAAAAAATAATGAATTAGATACCAGAGATACCAGTTATAGTGAATACTAAAACTGTAAAGGAAAGACACAGGTCAATAAAGTTTCCACTCTGGTCTGTGACTAGCCCTGCCTCATTTATGAACATCAAAGCTCATACTTCCAAGTGTTCACTTAATCCTAAATTTCAGACATCAAATTAAACCTCACGACAATAAACTAATTTAACAATGCGTTTGTTAATATCACTTAATTAAATATAGTAATGCTGATTTAAGTTCGATAATTTTAAACACGCCTCCTCAAACATAAATGGTCTTTTACTTGCAAGTATAATTGGTGATTCCAAGCATAGTCATTAGCTTTTCAAACAAATCCGCTTTGAGATGCTTTGCGATATCTACAAGTTGTTCTTCAGAATTCCAAAATTGGAATTCAATCACCCTGCGTTTGATAAGTTCCCTAATAATGCGGAATCAAATATCTATATGTTTGCTTTGTCCGTGAAGCATGGGGTTTCAGCCGGTGCAACAGACGACTTGCTATCACAATGAATACTAGTTGGATCAATTTGACATGCATTAAATCTACTAATATATTGTGAGAACCAAACTGCTTGATAAGATATTATGGTTTACGACGCATTCCCTTGTTTTTTTTGACGACCACGAAACAACACAGTTTTCTAACTAGAAAACATATCCAGATGTGAATTTTCCAGTAAAACACTACCTTTTTCTTTCCTATCTTCTAAAAGCAGACTCACAAAATTGCCAATGGATACTTTGTATTGATAGCAACAAAGGTACAGGTAAGATCTTACATCTGAAAACAAAACATCTAACGAAATCTGCTAAAATAGTCAATACTTAGCCATGGTTGATTATCATCTTGTTTGAAAGAATTAGCACTGATGAGGAAAGGTAGAACTCATAGAGAATTAGATTTGTCTTGTGAACAGAGTGACCCGATTTTTTAAAACATAATAGAACACCTAGTCCTAGTTTAATTCGAAACTTCCCAAGCTGCAGTGAGATGAATTAACAGTACCATGGATGTGAAAGTTGTAACTTACTTTCCAAACACTGCAATGCTAGAGAAACATGTCAACATACTACCCTCACGCCCTCCTTTCAAATTTACACCACAAGTGATTATCAAATGTCAATAACTTATTCAGTTTCTCAGGACATTCTTCTGCAGGAGTAGAGATTAACAGCTAATAATTAATTTCACAGAGCAAACCACATTTCACAATTTACTGGCTATAAGCTAGGATATAATTTGGTAATCTACTCCTACATTTTATGGCATTAGATAACTTCAATATGTCAAATCTATTCAGGCTGTTTTTGCCAAGATAATCTACAAAAGGACAACCAATATAAAGGAAACAAGGTGAAGTATCAACAAGGCTGAAATGCTTACCTGTAACCTGATACCAGCATGTTTTTTCCAGGTTTCATCAGCATTTTCAATCTTTCCTAAATGAAGAGACACATTTGGTGATGCCCAGACTGTCACGTAAATTGTTTGGACAGATGCCTGGACAAGGTCCAGTCTCAATAGGCCACCAACATGTATTGTTTGCCCTGCCTGCAAAGTGTCACACCATCTCATCATTTATAACATTCAGATCTATCAGCATGATGCAAGTTATTAATATGACAAACCAATAGCAAGTCCTGAACACATTAAATGTCAATTGAATAGAAAAACAAGTGGCAGATTTAGGAACACAGGTTCACATCAACCACATGATGGAGATAACATACAAAAGATACCTAGAATGAAAACAGATTACAATTCTAAAAAAAATATTTCGTTATGTCAAGTGCAAACTAACTTGCAGGGCACCAAATTGTATTAAACCTCTTCCCCCCCTGTTGAGCTAAGACCTAGAGAGTTCAGGGGAGCTATGACCACCTAAGATCCCCCCCTGCTACACAGCTTATGGATGAACACCCTCAATCAAAAGTCACTAACATCAATTTTCTAGGAAGATGATACATTGCAAATATAAGCAACAACAGTCTGCCTGCAGCGATCAACTATCAGAATCTACGTATAACACATTATTTCAATGTCTTAACAGGTTATGATGCAGAAAGTCAGAAACTATGATTCAAAAGTTTGTGGAGATTGGCACAGATTAAGGGAATGATCTGCCACAAAATTTGTTCCACAATTTACTATTCTCAAGTACGTCTTACTCACACACCTAATCAAAAAGTGACACGGGACCGTAGACAGAAGTAATTTCATAAACATTTAGGTGGAGGAAACTTGCCTTAATTCTAAAACTCCGAGGTCTCAATTCTTTCCGTATCTCGATCATTTTCTGTTCTTCCCTGGTTAATCTCATGGACATCAAGTATGCATGCAGGAGCCCAGGAGTATCATACATCTTAGCCTTGCCAGACAAAATTCCTGTAACTCTTAGTATCCCAAGTGTTGTACCAGGAACTGCTGCTTCTGTAAGCTTTGTAACTTTGGCACCTTCTTTCTTTGCAAATGTATTGATTAGTGTAGATTTACCAGCATTTTGCGCCCCAATGACCCAAACATGCCCTCGAGGGCCAGCCGACTCCTTAATGAAGGCTAGCAAATTCCTCACCCCCAAATCCTTTCGAGAACTCACCAAATATACGGCATTAAGCTTTGGAGCTCCAGCAGCTTTTGCACGATGACGAACCCATCTATCTAACCTAGTTGGTGAAATTTCAGATGGAAGGAGATCAACCTTTGTGGCAACCAAGACAAGTTTAGGCAACCTTTTGCTAAACTTACCTTCTTGCTTTCCCTCCAAGGCCTTAAACAAAGACCGGGCAGCACGTTTAGGAAACGACCCATCAAAATCAACACAATCAACAACCATGACAACAACCGTAGAATCAGCCGTCGTGGGTTTCATCAGACGGGTACTAATCAACCTATCGAAATCAAAATCAGGTATCAAATTCTCCGCCATTTGATTCTTCACTTGCCCATAATTCCTTAAAGAATGACACCTAGCACATACCGTAACCTCCTCCCTCTCCTTCTCAGCCTGCCTAGCCAGCCTCTTCCTCTCTGACTTGGACAACTTCTTCTTCTTCTCTTCCTTCTCCTTCAATATCTCCTCAGTCACATTACCATACCCAACCCCAACAGGTTTAAATCCATCCAACACTTCCAAATCCTCCTCCTCCCATTCTTCACTGTCCCAATCAAATCCATCTTCCTCTATATCCACATCCACACCACCCTCCTCTCCCTCACTCACCCCTAAACTACCCTCAATTCCTTCCTCCTCCCTCTCTTCTCCCTCGTCCCCAAACCCCACTTCCCCCTCTTCATAATCATCCATAAAACCCTCAATTTCACCCTCAAAACCCTCAAGCCCCACCTCATCCTCAACCTCCACCTTCCTTTTCTTGTAATACCCAGGTAGATTAGGGTCCATATCTTGCATATAAACCCCACAACCAGGACACACAAGCCCGTGGTTCTCATCCTCATCTCTCCCCTCACTCAACACAACCTTCACACCACTCTTTCTAGCATTATTACTACTACTACCACCACCATTAGTTACATCAAAGTTCTTAACTTTGGATTGACCCTTCAATGAAAAGCATACAATTGGGCATTTTTTGTTATCTTTTCTGTTCAACCCTGTGAAATGAATACAAATTCAGGAGAAGTGGGATTGCAATTGAAGGTGCAAGAACAGAAGAGAAGGGTTAGGGGGTTGAGCTTGAGCTTACCTGAGAGAGATGGGAATGGTGTGAATGTGGTACTACGTTCAGCTGCTGCATCCCTAGAAGTGAAGTGCTTTGTGTTTGGAAGTGAAGGAAGAGAGGAAGACGATAACAGAACTGCCATCCTTATGAGAATTGTTGCGCTTTTTTTTTTTTGCGCACGATTGGTGAGGAAATTGGTTATGGACCTTATGGTTAGCACTTAGCAGGCTAGCAGCTGAGCACTTGTGCTTGTGCAATGTTGCAGTATGGCTCGTTTAGTAGGGTGTAAAACGTTTTTAAGTGAAAATAGTTTTTTATGAAAAATCTTTTATGGTGGAAAACCTATTTTTATAAAAGTTTTCCGTTATTTGGTGGTATGGAAAATGATTTTACATTTAAATATTTTCTGTTGTTCGGCTGAATTAAAAATCAATTACTCCTATTAACTTTTCTAATTGTATTCTCTTGTCATTTTTTAAATTTTTTTCCGTTATATTTTCTAGTTGTTTATCATTAGCTAAATTTGTTATGCTATAATAAATAATTTTTTTATAAAATCTATAATACATTTCTCTGATATATTAATAACATATTATATTATAAAGACCAGAGAATCCTAAAAAATTTGGTTCAACATTATAAAAAGACCTTAAACTAACTATAAAGGAGTCTTCGCAATCGAATAAGCAAACCAATTAAATAGGTAAACCAATAAATTGGTTGTAATGTAATAATTTTCTACTCTAATTTTAAATAAACTATTGATTTCCCACATTTCATGAGAAACTTACACGATTCAATCGAATCGGGGGAAAATCTAGGGGTTTTTTTTTTATTTTCGACAAAATTGGATAAAAAATAGTTCAAATTCATGATATAGTTCGATAATTTAATAATCAAAACACGAGATTCGAAGAAAATGTACTAAATTGATGATATTCGAAGAAGATGAAAATAAATTGTGGATTTTCCCCCAATTTTTAAGAGAGAGAAAGTATGGAGTAGAGAGAGAAGCTACCGAAAATATGAAAAATGAAAAATGCTTGAGTAAAGCTGGGTATGAGCCGAACCGAGCAGTCACGTTTTTGGCACAGTACGACACAAGCAAAGTCATGGTACGACATGATACACTATCTATGGAGTGGGTTGCAGACTAGACCGCGGACAACAAAAAAATTTAGGCACTAGCACGCAAGCGGCACGCCAATTTGGCATGAAGCATTGCCCGAAGCACACTATTATTTAGTATTATTTAATATAATTAATATTACTATTATTTTTAATATTATATTCTTATAATATAATTTATATTATCTAAAATTATTTTTTTCAATTCTATTGTATACTTTATTTTTTTTTAAAAAAAATTAGGGTAGCATGAGGCGAGACACGGCATGCCAAGCACGTGGGCCGTGCTAGGCCATTGGCCAAGTTTTAGGGAAAGGTAGCATGACACAGCGCGACACGACCACAATTAGGCACGTCACGACACGACAAGAGGTCAGACACGAGCTAACACGGTCCATGACGAGCACGGCACAACCCGTGCCCACCTCTCTACATGAGTTGGTAATGCATGAGTTATTTGTTAATTGGTATTTTTTTGGAGTAAATAGATGTAAAATTGTTTTACTCTCAATTTTAAAGGAAAATATTTTCAATAGGGTGTAAAATGAATTTACACTCCAAGTTTTACATCCTATATTTTACTCCAAACTAAACAATGTAAAATGGGAAAACAGTTTTCAAAGAAAATGTTTTATACCCTACTAAACAGAGCCTATATATGGGCAAGTTGACATTATGCTTTGGGTCGGGCTTATCAAGTGACCTTTCAAAGGGCCACACAAGGTCTGTGCCTTTTTGAAGGAGAGGATTGTCATATTGACGGGCTAATCAAGTGACATTTCTGAGGGCCAAACGATTATTGAAATAATTGAAATAATAGAAATCTCTAAAAGATAATTAAATTATGTTAAAACATGTTTGAATGTAGTAAAATTATATTAAAATAATAAAGATAAAAGGTTAATAAATCTATGTAAACACATACTAAAAACACATATTTATATGGTTATAAAATCAATAAAGAGTTAGTAAATAACAAAGAAAACAGAACTAAATGACTATGGACCCTCGAAATTATACTTTGATTGTATGAATCAAATACAAACTAAAGAACGAGCTTTGAGATTGCTTGGAAGTTTCAAGTGCTTTGGGGTCTTGAGACCTTGATGATTGATTATTGATGGTTCATTATTAATGACAATTGACAATTTCATAATTGTGGATAATTGTAATCCATGATAATGATAAAAGGCGTGTGAGGTTTTTTAAGTGAAATGGTGTACCGTTTCCTACTTTCTAAGTATTATAGCATAGATAATTCCTTGTAAAATACAAAATACATACTATATTATATACATAATTGCAACAACCCTGATTTTTAAGCATGTCTTAATGACAACTAATTATTATTATTATTATTATTATTATTATTATTATTATTATTAGCTCAATCTTATTTTAAAAAATGTTTATTAAATGAGTTTTTTCATTTATATTTAATTTACAAGTGTAGGAAAAATCTGATTTTATAAGTTTAGATGCATTCAATAAGATTTCACTTGAATATATTATTTCTTATAATATAATGAGAATTTATGGTCAAACTTTTTAAATTTCGACTCTATAAATATAAATGAAGTTTTTTTTTACAGGGACGAAGGAAGTATTATTATTGTTGTTGAGGTGCCTATTGGGGATTAGATTATGGAGATTATAAAGGAGTTCTATTCAAGCAAGGAGACTAGTTATGCAAGTGATAAGGCAACTTTTATTCATCATAAATACATATATAGTCATGGATATCATGAATAATAAGCATTTGTTTGGACATTAATGTAATTGTATGATTGATAGTAGAGTTGTTCGGAAATTTATATGTTTGATTTACTGAAAAGTATTAAGTCGAATGCTATTTAATTAGTTGCATTTGACATAGTTTACTGAAATGAAAAGTGCAAGTATAGGCAGAGGAAGTATTGTAAATTGAAGAAAAGATCAGTAGGTCAAAGTGTTCCTAAGTTATGTTTTATGGTAAAAACATGTACTTGCCAATAATTTGTGTGAAGGGATAAATCTATGCCATTGTCATATTATTAAGTAAATGATCTTTGTTTTTAAACAATTGCTAGGTGTAGTTTAGAAAATCCTTTAAATAAATGTTTTGAGAGGTTGAAGTAGGTAGAGGATATAAGTTTCCACTCATTTTAGAATTTTGTTTGTTTGTATTATTTTCTATGTTGAGCAGGTTTATGGAAGCTTGAGTTCGAATATGGAATATCGAGGATCATAATTTGATTTTGGTTTTTACTTGTAATTTGTGAACCTAAAGTTGTATTGAATAAAGGACTAATTTCCATGGTTGATTATTTAAGAGTCATAAATTATGATTTAAGGTCCTATATTAATTATTAACATGTGAATATAAGATTATATTTGCATATTTAACTTGATTGTTGAGTGAATATTCCTTACAATCACGACTTTTCCCTCTTAACCACCCACAAACACTACTGCCATAACCTTTTCCCAAGCCAATACACGCCCCTAGTCATCCCCAAAAGCCTACACATATTTCACCCACCAAACCAACGCATTTTCTCCTATTGTTAGGTCCATTTAAAATGTAAACACTAGTATTCTCTACTAGTTTTTACATCAGTGTCATTAGACAATTTTAGATCCAGAGAAAAAACTTTGATATGCTCAACACATATCATATATGATCATTTTAAACCTTAGGAGCGATTTGAAAAAATCTACTTCATTTCAATTGACTTTAAAAAACTCCTATCCTTAGGTTAGGTTATAAACTTATTTCTAGGGCCTTTTGACATGAGATACAATAGAATGATTGATTTGATTCCATATCTCAGGAGAGGTCGATAGCTTTAATTCAATTTCGGAAAGTTTTAAAAAAAATTTAAAAAACGTTGCACTAGTCTTTATAATTTGGTCATAATAGACAATTATCTTAATACGCTCATCATACATCTTAAAGAGTCTGTTACAGGAGTACCAAAAAATATCTACTTTGATTCTTAACCTTTGTTATAATTGAATTTAAAAACACTTATAATTGAATTCTGTACATCAAAGTTTTTCAAAATTCCAAGTATATATGTTGAATGCGTGAACGCTGAGTTGTTTTGCGGTATTTACACTTGTATCAATTTGTACAACTTATTACATTCCGGAGTGTTGTAATTCCATCAATGGACACTAGTTCGTGTAATATACTCCCTCCATTCTCATTTTCCATTTTAATTCGTCCCCAAAAATTTAATTTTCCGTTTTAGATTGTTCTATCAAAGATTTTCCACTGTTTTAAAAAAGTAGACTTTAGTACCGGCAAAAAAAAAGGGACAGATTTACAATAATAACAGTACTCCACTACTACGTCGATGAAATCAATATATAATCCGTAAATTTCTTACTATTAAGGGTAAATATAACCACTGTACGATAAGACTTTTTACTGAATGAGGGGTAAGTAACAACATTAAAGCAAGCTCAATCGGCTAATAGGAGTTAGTGTGGTAAATGAACCGATCGACCAAAATAGGATATATTAGGTAATCTTAATAGGAACCATATATTACTAGGCGATAATTTTAGGGGAGGAGCTGAGGGGACTAGTTAAGTCTCAAAATGGATCACGACTTTAAACATTTTTATCTCTAAATTTTAAATTCGTAAGATAATGATATTGTACAAATTCCTACCGTAAATATATTATTTCTTATAATATGATGAGAATATATAGTCTAACTTTTTGAATTTTAACCCTGTAAAATAGAAATGAAGAGACGATTGGTGAAAAACTTTAGTTAATATTAAGAAAGTTGAAAACTCTTGGCATAATGATCAATTAGGAAAAGAAAATGGATCATCATCACATAAGTAATCTAGCTAGCGCATACATATCTATAGGTACGAATATAGAACCATAATTATTAGAAACTTAGTTATGAACTTGTATTGATTCCTGATTATGTACACTATGTGTAGCATCCTAATTAAACCTCAAGGAAGTGCTCAATGTAAAGAAGGCCATCTTCAAGAGTAACATGCCTCCAATTAAGCACATTTATTACTCCAACACTCACCTTCTCAATCCTGCTCATCCTACTGCTTCCTCTTGCACTTACTGTCTCGTCTATGTTCTTCAGCCCCAACTTTATATCCGCCACGAGCCCGCTCGACTTGCTGCTCGAGCAACACCCTGGCGACGGCAGCTCCTTCGAGAAGAACCCATCGATACCCGAAGCCAACTTCCCTGTGCTCTCCTCCGCCAAGGTGAACACCGCTCTCCACTCCCTCTCCGCTACCGTCCAAGTCACCTTCGGTTTCTTGAACTCCTCCAAGCTCCACTCTCTTTCGTCTGCTACCTCGACGTCGAACCTGAACATCCCGTGTGGGTCTGGGCGAATGTCCTTGCATGGCTTGGTGACTGTTACTGAGCCACTCGGGAAGTGGACCGAGAGGACGAAGACGAGGCGGTCGAGGGAGAGTCTAGGCTTACGAGGCTTCCGCTGGCGGCGGAGGGCGGCAGTGTGGCCGAGGGCGTAGAGGCGGTGGTGAGGAAGCGAGGCGGCTGCCGGGCCAAGGGTGCTTGCTAAAGATGGGAAGGCGGCTGAGCAGAGTGGGGTCCAAAGGTGATCGGAGGAGAAGCAAGAGGACCAAGTCTTGCACACGCAACAGGCAATGGCTAAGGTGATAGGGTCCATGTGGTGGGACACTAAATCAAGGATTTTCCATGAAGGTGATGGTGATGACATATCATTATTTTGCATTATGGAATTAATAATGGAGGATACTGATCATAATATTTGGGATTATATTGGTTTGGTAATGTTTGAACATTATGGGTGTACTTTGTATATACTGATGATGTGCCTGCCTATTTTGAATCAATTAACGTACAAATGTATGGTGGTCGGTTGTACAACAGGCCGTATGTGTCAAGCTGTGGAATGTTTGTGCATGGAGTTGAGCTGCCACGTTTCCTCATGTGGAAAAGAGAAAGCAAACAGATTTCTCACCTTCGAACAACGGAGGGTATAGTGGTACTGTTACTTGCTCTTTGGTATCATGGTATGCAACCCAAGCTTTTCCTTTCTAGGGGCCTAGGGGACCGTGGATCTCGGGGCCTATATTTGGAATTAATAATGGAGACATAGTTGTACGTAGGCAACGTAGCATTTGGAATTTTTAATGGAGACATGATCTCAGTATTTGAGATTATATTGGACCGATGATATCTGTTTGGTAATGTTTTTCTTGGGTTATAAACGTACTTTTCAATACATGATTACGTTATATTTTGGATTGATGTTGATGACATTGTACAACAGGCGTATGGGTCAAGCTGTGGCCTGTGGAATGTTTATGCATGGAGTTGAGCTGCCACGTTTCTTCATTTGGAAAGAGAATAACAAACAAAATTCTCAATCTGGGAACTTTAACCTATTACCTGTATAATGCTTGGTGTTTTTGTGGTGGAGATGAAGATGGTTACTTAGGAGATAAATCGTGATCGCTTGCTACGTTCTCCTAGTGGTGAACAACCTATTATTGGTTTTTGGTTTTTGAGGTGGTGTTTTGAGAAAATCCGTTTTGATATCTAAGTCGTTTATTTTCTCTAGAATTATGAGTCTGTTTTTAGAAAGTTTTCAATAAATGTTCTTGGTAGAGGTGTTCATAACTTGATAAAATAAATATTTATATTCATATAATCACATTCATTATAAACTTTTATATCACATTCATTTTTCATATATGTTATCGATATTTATATATTCACTATATGTTATCGATATTCATATATTCCTTTTTCATATATAGTATTAATATTCAATTTCTTTGTTTTAATTTTGTTAATTTTATGGATGGAAAAAAGGGGCTTTAACTTAATTTTGAAAATGAAAATTTAATTTTGTAATTAAATTTAATTTTCAAAAATAAGTTGCCTACATATCCCTTCTTTTACCTACTTGAAGTGGTGCCTAGTCAGCTGCGTTCCCTAAGCCATCTTCACCTCTATAAGATTCTTTACTCGTCTCCATCAACATTCAAGGATTGTCTTCATCATTCTCGTCTTCCCTTAATAATCCCTGGGTCCTTTCAGCTTGATCCCAATCCTTTTTAGAAACATATATTTGAATGCATTCAAGAGATAAGTAGGATCTCTTCTCATTGATCATTCGTCTACCTACACTAAAACCAGACTCAT
Source organism: Dysphania ambrosioides (assembly GCA_026401315.1). NCBI lineage: Eukaryota > Viridiplantae > Streptophyta > Magnoliopsida > Caryophyllales > Amaranthaceae > Dysphania > Dysphania ambrosioides. The sequence continues at coordinate 2,398,903 of CM048662.1, forward strand.
AAGTAATGAATGAAGTGGAAATCGCAAGAATATCATTTGCAATTCTCGCCAAAATATAAAATTACTGGTCATGATTATGCCACCGCTTAATTATTTAGAAATTTCCGTGTTGATATGAAAGATATATTGTAATTAATAACACTCATTGAAAAAGAAGTAGATGTTTTACATTTTTTTTAAGAATTTTATTAAATGCTGACATGAATCTTGTACCAGAACTTCCTCAGCACAAATAGTTGTATAATAAATATATAAACTTGCCAAAAAAACTCATGTATTGATTTCTATGTATTAATTGATGTAAGGATATTTGATGCTTGTTTTTTTTTTAAAAAAAAAAGTAAAAGTACATACTCGTAAATAAGGAAGAAAAAAAACTTTGAAAGCCATTATTTGGTTAATATTTGGTTTTAAGCCATTATATGGTTGTAACCCATTGTTATTCATATATATTCTTAAGCAAGTATGGAGAATGCAAAGAGATCCACAGAGTCTCATTGCATAATTGATTAAGGGACGGTACAAAGACATCCTTTTTGCGGCTACTGAGAAAGAGAATAAAGTGTCTAAGGGTTCATGGGCTTATAGAAGTCTTGTGTCTGCTTCAAAAATTATGAAGGGGGGAGTTGGTAAAATTGTAGGCAGTGGAGATACCATAGGATTTGAACAGGATAAATGGCTCCCACAGGGAGAAGCGTCAATAAGATCATCGCACTTACTCCCTGGCAAGAGCAAACCAATTTGGGTATCAGAGATTATTTGCCAAAAAGCGTGGGATGCAAGGAAGATTTGGAGCCTTTTTAATAAGAACACTGCTTCAGACATTTTTAATTCACACATTAGCCAGGAGGAATCACATGATACTATTGTTTGGAGAGGGTCAAAGGCGGGAAACTTTACATTAAAAGCGGGGTATAGGTACTTGCGAGAGACTCTGAGTCAAAACTCCTTTTCCCAACCTCTTCATTCCGGTGACTTGTTGAAGTTTTGGAAGAACTTTTAGAAGCTCAAGGTTATGCCGAGAATTCTTGTTTTTGGATGGAAATTAATGAATAGAGCTTTGCCAACCAAGAAGGAACTTCAAGGTAGAGGAATCCAACTTGACCCGCTGTGCCTTCTTTGTAATCAACACTCGGAGGCTCTGGAATACCTAATTCATGATTGTGAGTTTGTCAAACTAATCTGGAATAGATCGTCTTGGCCTCAGAATTACCGTGTCCAATTTAAATATTGAAGTTTGGATACGGAATTGGTTGACATTTCTTATGAAAGGAGCTGATCAGGATCAGTACCGACCAACTTCCTTCCTCATTCGGATATGGTGCATATGGAATCACAGGAACGAAGTATGCTTCAAGGGTTCTCATCCTAATCCTGGTAGGGCTTTTGCTCTATTTGAAGAGTGGACTCGAAGATCGGGGTTTGTCTGCAATCATCATGATAGAGCCATTCATCCACAGTTCTCTATGAGATGTCGATTCTCCTCTAGACAAAGGGCAGACTCTCTAGAAGTTCACTGATAATTGTCGAGGTAGATTGGGCATGGAAAAGGGGTAAAAATTGGGCTGGGAGTGGAGATTGTCGGGTGGGAATTGACTGGATCATTCATAGTAGTGATGGCAGAATCGAAGGAGGTGGAGAGAAGGTTTGTGCTTCCACCCCACTACATGTGGAGCTCATTGCCATATGGAAGGGCCTTAAAAAAGCTCGCAAAAAAGGTAATAACCGTTTCATTAGATCGGTCTGCTCGGAAGCTATTCAAGCATTGCAAACTCCATCAGGAACCTATAAGGATTGATAACGTCGACGGTGGATATTAGGGTAGAAGCTTCTTCATGTAATTTTTTTTACTTGTTTTAAAGTAGCTAGATCTTTTGTTAATATTGCTCATAATCTAGCTATCCAGGCTAGAAATCATGAGTAGGTCTTTTTCTTGTTTCTTTTTGCTGCAAAAAAAAAAAAAAAAAAAAAACCATTGTTTATTACTACTATATATCACTATCATTGATTACTAATGCCAGTATGTAGTTGTAACCCACCATTGCTACTAATTTTTATTACTACTACAGTACTATATATCGCTATCATTGATTACTAATGCCATTATTTGGTTCTAAACTTTACTATTTTTATCGGTTAAAAAATCGTAAGGGAACTTAAATTAGATTAAGTATACTACAAATAGAGAAGAACCTAAGGTATTTGCTTTGCTAAAGTACGTACAGTATCCTTGTGAAGGATAACTAGAATAAGCAGCTGCATATAGTAATGGTGTCGCCAAAAAATTTGAATCAAATTATCTTAGGATTGCTGCATGCTTATCCTAATGGCGTCAGGTAGTAAGTTAACTTCGCCTATGAAAAAGTTTATGTTAAACATCTGATGTTTTTTGGAAATGTAACTTTATATGTTTTATACTTTGGGCCAAAAGCCCAATATATTATAGTTTGAGGTTCATTGGGCCATGTCTTCAGCCAATTATATAACGTGGACCAAAACCAACCGTATTACATAAAATTGCCCCAAATCAACCGATTCCAACCTCCCCTCCCCACGATCACCGCCTCTCTTAAACACAACGATGGCGAGAAATCTGAGCCACAGGATCATACCAATCATCACGACCCCGACGGCGGTTCGGATGGTGCCGACCTCAGTTTCAAGCTTCTTAATGAGCACTTCAGCTACCAACGACCAAGAAAAGGTCGAGAAAGAAGACGCAAAGGAGGTGACTCAGGCCGAAGAGGAGACAGACAAAAGCGACGATGAAGGCGGCGAGTATGTGAATAAAGAAACGGGTGAGATTGGTGGGCCCAGAGGCCCTGAACCCACCCGTTACGGCGATTGGGAGAAGAAGGGTCGCTGCTCCGACTTCTAATTTTTTTGGAGAATATTAGTATGTTTGGATTGGGTTGAATAAATTGTATTCTTGTAACTTTGTATTCCGTATGATTACCTCAATATGTAGAGATTGATTATAATTTTGATGATTTGTTTTGTATAAAATGGTCAATCGAATCATAGAAAGAACAAAATAAACCATGGTTTTGTATTCTGTTTATGCAAAAACAGTGTAGCTCCCCAATTCGAGCTTCTCATTCTATGGATGACTTCTTTAAACAACTGGGTATCCTTCCTTTCTCTATTTTTCAAGGGGTTTTGATCTTATTATGAAGTTCTATCTCTAAATTCATGAAATTTGAGATACTAATAACAAAAAGCTGCCATCTTTTTGTTCTAATCTAAAGCAATTTCTATTTTTTTTTTACCTTTTGTTCTATCTTTTTCATGTAATTCCTATCCACTTTTTTGATTTGGTAAAGTCGGTGGTACATAAAATATGTATGGGAAAGTGTGTTGTTAGGGGTAGAGCAGTTTCTAGGATATGTGTCAATGCTTATGGATTTTGTATCATGAGGGATATTGTATGGGTTTTGTGTAAGAAATAATCCCTTAATTATGTTTTACCGATTAATTTAATTTAGTATGAAATGTCTAGTTTGGGTTAAATCTTACAGTTTATGCTAAAATTCAAATGGGTTTCTTAATAGTGCTCCATTCAGGATTTTAGGTTGTTTAGATTGTTTGGAACTTTATAATATGAGATTTGGATGTATGAGTTTAACTTGGGTACAATTGTGGAAGGAGATGCAGTACAATGGAGTGAACTGAATGATAGAAGTTAGGCATAGTTTGTTCAGTTAGTTACTAATTTACTCTCCATTGGGCATACTGTTAGAAGTACTTCATCAAGTGTTTGGCTAATACTCACTAGGTTTCTTTCTGTTTCGGGGGTGGGGAAGAGAGGTGGAGTGAGCAGGCGGGGAAGTGATAAATGTGTATGAAGTCCACAAATGAGGTATGAGTTTGAGTTGTCTACGATTAGCTAAGCGGAGGAGTATGATCATCAACATCTGATTTAAGTTGGTTTTCATGTGGTTGGATTCACCTTGTTAGGATTTTAACACAGTATCACAACAAATCTTGATGTGTTCGAGCTCTTGGAGATAATTTTGGTCAAACATTGGTAGGTTACTTCAGAGTCTGATAGTCAACAGAAATTTGCTGGGGGTGGAAGGCAGGGGAGTAAATCAAGTGATATGTCTATGGAGTCTTGATTCTGTAAGTCATAGTGCTCTATTGATCAATAGAAATTGTGTTATTTAGGGGTGTTTGCCTTGAGGAAGATAATTGAAGATGCTGTTGTTCGTGATGAGATGTTGGCACCGACCGTATCACAGCTTGAAGAAGAGATGCGTGTCCGGAGAGATGACAAAATGTTTAACTATAGGGATGGATGATCTTATTCTCGTTGATGCCTGACTCTCTTATACTGGGAAGTCAGGCACATAATCTCGGGTTTGTAATGTATTGTATTGGATGCACGACTACTAATTTCATCTAATTGACTCTCTTATACCGGGAAGTCAGGCTTATTTAAATTTCTTTCTTAAGCTTAGTGTAGCAATTATAATTTCCTGAAAATGACTCCCATAAAAAAAGGAGATTTGTAGAATTTTAGATTAATGTTTCATTCATTGATTATGTTCATGTGTATAAGTATATTTATAGATACATGTATTTGTGTTTTAGTCTATTAAAACTCTCCTAATTATCTGAACTCAATTTATCTTATCTTTTCTACAAGCTAACCCTAGCCGTATTACCCCCCCCCCCCCAAGTTGGAGCGTGAAGATCATGAATGCCCAACTTGCGGAGCAAGTACAAAAACTGATGCTTGTCCAAAGCCTTAGTGAAAATATCAGTCAACTGCTCAAACGTAGAAACCTGACTAGAGACAATGATTCAATCCCGAATAGCATCATGAACATAATGACAACCAACCTCTATATGCTTCGTGTGTTCGTGGAACACCGGGTTTTGTGCTATATGAATAGGAGATTGACTGTCACAAAACAACTGTATGGGACGAGAATGATCCATGCCTAAGCTACGAATAAGTGATTTTAGCTATTTCAACTCCGAGGTTACAGTTGCCATAGATCTATACTCAACTTCAGCAGAAGAACGTGAGACAGTGTGTTGTTTCTTAGTGATCCATGACACAAGAGAATCACCAAGAAAGACTAGCCAACCTATAATTGATCGGCGAGTTAAGGGACAACTAGACCAATCACAGTCACACCAACCAGAAATAGTGAGATCATTGCTAGCTCATAGCAAGATGCCTTGACCTAGTGAGCCTTTCAGGTACCAAACAACTCTCAATGCAGCATCCCAATGATCACTTCGTGGAGTGTGCATAAATTGGGCCAACAGATGAACCACATATGCCAAATCAGGTCTGGTGAAGGACAAATAGATTATGCGACCAACAACTCGTCGATAAGGCTCAAGATCGTCCAGAAGTGAGTTGGTCTATGAGGCTAGGTGCTGATTTTGCTCAATAGGAAAAGTCGCAGGCTTAGAGCCTAAAAGACCAGTCTCACTAAGAATATCGAGAATATATTTCCGCTGACATACATGAATCCCATACGTACTTCGTGCGACCTTTATGCCAAGAAAGAATTTCAGAACTCCTAAATCCTTCATATGAAAGCAAGTGCCCAAATACTTTTTAAATGACAAAATCGCAGAAGAATCATTGCCCGAAACAATAAGATCATCAACATATACAAGGACATTAAGTTGAACAAGTCCACGCTGATAAGTAAAATGAGAATAATTAGCATATGACTGTACAAAGTCGTAAGCCTTCAAGGATGCAGCCAATTTCGCAAACTAACAATGAGGAGCCTGTTTAAGTCCATACAATGATTTCTTCAAACGACAAACCAGACCTAGAGTCACCACATCAAAACCAGATGGCAGCTTCATATACACAATTTCATTGAGATCACCGTGAAGAAAAACATAATGGACATCCATCTGGTGCAATTCCCAATTCTTGGCCGTAGCAACAGCCAGAAAAACTCGAACTGTGACCATCTTGAAGACAGGGGCAAAGGTTTCATTATAGTCAATTCCCTCTACTTGATGATTACAGAGGATCACCAAATGAGCTTTAAGCCTCTCAACACTCCCATTAGCATTATATTTTATCTTGTATATCCACTTGCAACCCAAAGCCTTCTTCCTAAGAGGAAAAGGCTCCATCACCCAAGTAGCATTAGACTCAAGTGCATAAATTTCCTGTCGCATGGCTTCACGCCAACCCGGATGCCTCATAGCCTCAGTGAATGAAGGTGGTTCATGGCCATCAGTAATAGCTGTAAGGAAAACATAGTGTCGTAAAGAAAATCGATCATAATTAATAAACTGGGCAATAGGAAACGGGTTACCTGAGGAACCATTAGGCAGCAGGGACCTAGAAGGAGGACTCGGAGTTGCGACAGTGTGTGCAATGTTATCTTTCAGCCAAACTAATTGGTTCTTGTTACGAAACTCTCGTCCCAAGGCCTTGCTGTCAGGCCAAGCATCTGATACTGTCAGAGGAAGAGAGGTGAAGGCACCCCACCAGGTGATACACGTGACCCAGAGGAAGCAGAGACAGGACTATCGAACTTAGTCCCTGGAACATGCAGATCAACAATGTCCAACAAACTTGTGGAAGCATCAACATTATCAACAGAATAGTCATCAAGTCCTCCAAAATCGGAAGCGGGGCTGCCAAATCAGTAGACGGGGGAGGCACTGGTAGCCCGACAAATGGGAAAAATGTGTAGTGAAAAACAACATCCTGTGACACAAAAAACTCATCCTTGTCCAGATCATACAACTTCCAACCCTTCTGCCAACACGGATAACCAAGAAATACACACCGACGACTTTGAGAGGAAAACTTGTCACCATTGAGCGTTGGTTATGATCAAAGCACAAACTTCCAAAAACCCGTAAATGATCAAGACAAGGCTCCTTACCACAAAGAACTCGTATCTGCATAAAATTATTGCAGTATGCTAATCACCACCAAATTACCAACAAGCGTGCAAGCACGTAGAGCCCAGCAGAGTCCATGCAAAGCAGAAAAGAGATTATTCGCGCAAAATAAAATTCACACAGAGCCGCGGCTAAAGGAAAAAGAAAAGAAAAAAAAAGGCTTAAAGGAATAGGAACCTAGCTCTTGATACCATGTAGAATTTCAGGGTTAATGTTTCATTCATTGATTCTGTTCATGTGTAGAAGTATATTTATAGATACATATATTTGTGTTTTAGTCTACTTAGAACTCTCCTAATCACCAGATCTCAGTTTATCTTATCTTTTCTACAAACTAACCCTAGACGTATTAAGACTTCTATGTGAAAGGAAACACTCGTAGATGTAAAATTGAAAACTTGTTTATGCTAAGGTTTTACATACATAAAACATACTCCATGTTACATTAGGAAAATTTTCTATTCAAGAACTATTCCCTTCATCTTAGAGCTAAGAGACAGAAAAGTAGGTACTCTCCCGTCTCTTAAAGATTGCCCTTTACGACTTTTAAAGTTTTTATCTCTAAATTAGTAAAACAAAAAATTACAAAAATTTGATATTCTAAAAATTTACATCGAAATGCATCCTACAAAATCACACTTGAATATATTATTTCTTATAACATAATGAAAATTTATGGTCAAATTTTTTGAACTTTAACTCTAAAATATAAATTGGGCAATTTTGGGAGAAGAATGAAGTAGATAGATGGGTGCATTGGGTGTGTCATGTGTGATGAGTCTTTGAACTTTAGGGAAAAATTTACGAAAAGCATGTCAAAATTTTGTTCTTGGACATACGATAATGAAACTGGATGCTATTCAGCAAATGATGGAAGGTGTAATGCAAAGTAGTGAGATGGAACATTATGGTAAGGTTTAGGAAGATTGGTAAATTTAAGAACAGGGTTGATATATTTCTGACCCAGTATTAATTACATAAGGGGTAACTGTTTCATACCCTTTTATAAACCTTACTATTTCAGGTGAGAGGAATAGATTGGAAAATAAGATGAAAATACTTAATCATTTGAAGGCAAGACTTTCTAAAGCGATGTCGGAGCGAGGATGTTCAAACTTAAGCAGTATTAAAAGGGATACCAATTAACGAGGTTTAATATATCTTAATTCATTTAAAAAATGGACATGTCAACGCTTGAATATTAGTTTATAATGTTGGTCCTACGTCAATGTATTGTTATTGGTAGGTAGGAGTTAATTTTAAATAGATTTTGTGGCAGATTCATTTTGATGGCATATTATTTGGGAATTTTGATAGTAAGTGTAATTTATTTATTTTTTAAATACGGGTACACGTGATCGTACTCGGATTTTCCAGGTCGGATCATGGGTTGTGATTCAATTACCCAACAAAGCGGGTTCCTGCTAATAAACACCCCTAGAATTATATATATATGGAATCAAGACACATGAAGGTATATATTACAACCGTACAAGTTAGTTGAAGATATAAAAATGGGTATTCAACTACCGGACTTAGTTTCTGTATTGGAAGGTAATATTGACTTGTTTAGAATATTTTTTAAGCTTTTTTTTAAAAAATAATTTAAAAAATAAGTTTCAAACCAAAATATTTTTAAAAAAATAAGCTTATGTAGGTTTGAAACAGGCAACGATTTTGGTTAAGTGAAATTGTTGCCCGGCTTGATTGAATTGGGCTTATCCATTTTTTTTAATTAGAAAGTTGTTGCCCCAAGCAGCAATTTTGCCTTTCAGTCTATTTCAGTAAAAAAAAAAATTTAGGCAACAATTTTCTAATTGAAATTAAATTTATTTTTATTTCGGCTCGAATTTTGAAAACCCACAAATTGTATTTGGGCAAGTCCAATTCAGGCTAACCCAAACTTGTTGTTTGGGGCAACGATTTTGCTTGAGTGAAATCGATACCCCAGACAACGATTTTCATCCAAACCTGCAGAAACTTATTTTTGAAAATATTTTGGTCTGAAGCCTATTTTTCAAATTACTTTTAAAAAAAATCTTTAAAAAATAATCCAACTTGTTTAGTGCTACACATGCAAGTCAATCTGCTACTAAAAAGACAAAAAAAAAAAAATGGGTTTCCTTTATTTCGTTGTAAACTATGAAATTAGTAAATTATGATCATTAATTGTATTCAATACAAATAATTGCGTACATCAGATAGAATATAAGTTATGAGTTAGCAATTGTATAAATACCTCCCTCAACCTTTTGGCTAAGAATTTAAATTAAATTTAGGAAATTACAGTGAGTATTTTGAGATTTTAAAGAATGTAAGAGTTATCCTTATATTTTTAAAAATTTATCATACACCTTGTTATCTAGAAAAATTGACATGCATATCCTTATTCTTTAATAACCAAAGGTACGAAGTATAGTTAAAGAAATGATCCACTTCTTTCGTTTGGTTGATACGTACTTTCAATATTTACAAGTATTAATTGCAAGTATTATGTGTGTATGACTATTTACGTAGTCTAGTGTGATAGTGTCGTAGTCTTTTGTGAACCGTATGCCTGAAATAGGGATGGCAACGGGTATTGGACGCGACCCGAATCTGTGGATCCATATCCGTTTTTACGGATATGGGTCTTCAAAATTTAGACCCGACAGACCCGGGTCGGATCCGGGTCCTATGACTGAAAAACGAATCCGGATACGGGTCCAACCATAATACCCATTTTGGACTCGTCTTGAAATATTTTTCATGATACTAATATATTTACAAACTAGTAACCAACAAAGAAAGGAGAGAATGATAGTGAGGTAAAGTTCGACCACTAGTAAGAAGTATTCAAATTAGGCCGATTTGGGTATCTATTAAAAAAGAATCAAAAATTGATTTTGATAATATTTTTTTAATTTGTCTAATTTGAAATACTATAATTTGCTTTATAATTCAATCTGAAAAATAAAGTTCTTTTCTCATTAATGTCTAGGCAAATGTTCTAATGTGTATAATAAAGTCCATAATTTCAATTACAAATTCATTTTTCTCGTTACGGAGTATTATTGATAATAATATGATAGCACAAAAAATGTCTTCCCGTCCAAACTACCCCTTATGGTGGTAAATACACCTAAATATGTAAGATCCGTTTTGGACCCGGATCCGTTGGATCTGGATCTGGATCCTTACTTTTCATACCCAGTGGATCTGGATCTGGATCTGGATCCATCCTTGAAAAACGAATCTGGATTTGGATCCATAAGAACCCGGTCCAGATCCGGTCTGTTGCTATCCCTAGCCTGAAACTACATGATTCGCATTGGTCGAAAGTCTCGAAACCGAGTGGGAAGCATATTATCAACAGACTCAAAGTTGACTCTTTCCGGTCAACCCAACCCAACCCAATCCATACTAAAAATATCTTCATCCGAACTTCCTAAGTGAACTAATTTGTATCTAAATCTATATTTATGTGGGGAAACGCAACCTATACTCATTTTACTCGCCATTTTTAACCGTGCTAAAATTTGTCGGTAGGGCTCTAATGTGCCAATAAGAAAGCATAAGGAGCTTGGAATTTTTGATAGTATGTGACAATGTGTGGCTACAAATAAGACTATTTTCCAAGCTGCATACTTGTATAACTGTTGCCTCCCTGATCTCTTCCCCTCTTTTTTGCTTCAAATAAAATGGCAGAATCAATCTTGTTGCCCATTGCGAAAACCATTGCTGGTCAACTTACTATAGTTGCCGCTACTTATGTTGCTGAAGAGACCAAAGCAGCCAAGAAGAATTCTAGTAGCAAAGATCTCGAGATCTTGGCATAAAACATGAAAGCCATTTGTGCTGTCCTTGAAGATGCGGAGGAAAGGCGGTTCACAAACAAGTCCTTCAAAATTTGGTTGCAAGATCTCAAGAGCGTTGTTTATGATATTGACGACGTCTTAGATGAGTATGACTATGATGCTTCAAAGTTCAAGTACCACACTTCCTCTTCAAAATCCTTCGTTTTAAGCTCTGATTTCTGTCAGAAAATAAGAGACCTTCGTGAAAAGGTAGAAAGCGTAGTAGCTAAGAAATATGGCTTTTGTTTGACTGAACATCCGATTGAAAGTGTATGGGATGAGATCAGGAGTCCTTTAGATGGATGTTCCTATGTGTCATCTGTATATGACGTTGTTAGAAGAGATGGGGCTAAGCAGGAAATTTTAGACAAACTTATAGCTGTAAGTGATGCTACTGAGGTCTCTGTTCTGGTTATCGTCGGAATGGGTGGGATGGGAAAGACTACATTGGCCAAGCTAGTGTACGGTGATGCCCAACGTGATTTTGATCTTAGGTTGTATGCATGCGCCTCAGACATGTTTCAAATACGCCAGATAGTTGAAGCCATAGTGAAAGATGGCCTCGGTGACAAATACACACCGAACCTAGATTTTAACACATTGGTGAAAAAGCTCCATGATTTATTGAATGCAAAGAAGTACTTTCTTGTTTTGGATGATGTCTGGGTAGATGATATTTTCAAGTGGAACGAGTTAAAAGAACTGCTTGCAATTGGTAAAGCAGGGAGCGCAATTTTGATCATGACAAGAAACATGATCGTAGCTTTTATATCTCAAACGATAGAGCCATACAAACTGGAGCGGCTTTCTGATGATGTTTGCTGGTGTTGGAACAAAGTAGCATGAAGTGTGAATTTTATGAAAACTTCAAAGTCCCACATTAGTGGGAAATGGAAGTTTTACTTCCTTTATAATATAGAGTATGGGATAGTTTGGTGTGGCCCTTGGGCTACCCACATTTTCTGGAGAGGGAGGACCTTGGTTTATGCTCATTTTAAAATGTTTTAGCAGTTTAACCTCTAATTTAGTGGTGCATAACCACTTTGCAGTTACACGTTCTTTGCCTATAAAATATCTCTTTGCCACAGTTTTTTTTACAGACGAAAAACAGAAACAACAATTATCAAATTTCAAAAATTCTCTCTTCTTCTAAAAGACTCGAGCAGTTTCATTATAGTTTTTGGTGTTTCGTTGCCCGGTGGTTCAGTGCAAACCCATCGGTATTTTATTCTTTACTGTTTTATCATGAGGGACATCTGATTACGTACAATCTGCTTGCACAAACCTAAGGCAGTGCCGCAAATGTTCTAAAGAGAGCGACATAGTCCGCGACTCAATCTCATTCCCGGTAATATTGTTCGTACTATTTTTGTCCTTGCAAGTCTCGGTTACAACAATTTTAGAACAGTTCTTATTCTGCCTTCATTAACAATATGTCTGCTGAAGATATGACTATGTCCAATGATCTAAACAAGTCATTCCGTTTTGAAGGCGCTCACTTTAAAAGGTGGAAACAGAAAATGCAGTTTTTCTTGACTATTAAAAAAGTTTATTCTGTATTGACTGTTCCTAGGCCTGTTATTCCTGATAATGCTAATGAAGATGAAATTGTTCGTCTGAATAGTGAAATTGAAACCTGGACAGAAACTGATTTCATGTGCAAAAACTATATTCTTAATGGTCTATCTGATAACCTGTATGACTATTACAACTTGGAAAATACTGCTAAGGACTTGTGAGATGCCCTACAAAAGAAGCCAAGTATGCTGTCAGTAGGTACCTGAAGTTTCAGATGACTAATGAAAAGTCCGTGGAACTGCAATCCCACGAGCTACAGAAAATTGCCCATGAGATCATTTCCGAAGGTATGGTCCTTGATGAACAATTTCAAATTGTTGTTATTATTGAAAAACTGCCTCCTTCTTGGAAAGATTTCAAAAATAAACTTAGGCTCAAGACTAAGGAATTCTCCTTAGAAAGTTTGATCACTTGGCTCCGTATAGAAGAAGAATCTAGAAAACAGGACCAAAAGGAAGAAATCTTACCGGTCACTGCTTACAATGCTCCTAAGCAATTTGTTGCAGTTCTCAAGCCTGCTAGTAAGAGTTTCAAACCTCAAAACTAGAAGAATAACTTCAACTAAAGTAAATAGAATGTTCAAAAGAACAATGGAAAGCAACAGCCTCAACCCCCCTAAGAATGGTATTGCTCAATTTCTATACTAAAGGTGTGGAAAACCAGGCCATAGAAAGTGCAGGAACATGCCTAACACTGCACTTGCGCAGGCAAGCACGATTGAAGAGCCTTTTGTGGCTATGATTACTGAGATCAACCTTATTAGTGGATCAGTTGGGTGGTGGGTAGACACTGGTGCTACACGCCATGTCTACTATGATCGTCAAATGTTTAAAACATACTCTGAAAAGACCGATGATAAGAAAGTGTTATTGGGTGATACCCATTCCACTAATGTTGCTGGTATTGGAAATGTTGAGTTAAAGTTCACTTTTGGGCAGGACTCTCATTCTAAAGGATGTACTACACACTTCGGAAATAAGAAAGAATTTAGTTTCTGGTTTTCTTCTTAATAAGGCTGGTTTTATACAAACCATAACTAAGAATGGAATATTTGTAGGAAAAGGATATGCTACTAATGGCATGTTTAAACTGAATGTTGAGGTTAATAAAATTTCTGATTCTGCTTATATGTTGTGTTCTACTATTAATGTTTGGCATGTTAGACTTTATCATGTGAATAAAAGACTCTTAAAAAATATGAGCAATTTAGACCTTATTCCTAATATTTTCCTTAATGACTTTGATAAATGTGATTTCTGTAGTCAGGCTAAAATTTCGGAAACGCCTCATAAGTCAGTAATTAGAAATTCATAACCATTAGACTTAATTCATTCAGATATTTGTGAATTAAATGGAATGTTGACCATAAATGGACAACGATATTTTATCACCTTTATTGATGATTGTTCTGATTATATTTGTGTTTATTTGATGAAAAATAAAAGTGATGCTTTTGAAATGTTTAAGTTGTTTTTGACAGAGTTTGAGAATCAGTTTAACAAGAAAATAAAAAGATTATGAAGCGATCGTGGAACTGAGTATGATACTGATGCTTTTGTAGAATTTTATAATTCACATGGTATCATACATGAAAGGTCAGCCCCTTATTCTCCAAAAATGAATGGTAAGGCTGAAAGGAAAAATAGAACCTTTACAGAGTTAGTAGTTGCTATTTCCTTAAATTTTGGTGCTGCTGACCATTGGTGGGGTGAAATCCTTCTCAATGTTTGTTATGTCTTGAACCGTATTCCAAAGACTAAGAGTAAGGTTTCTCCTTATGAGATACTTCGTAATAAACAACCTAATATTTCTTACTTCAGAACTTCGGGTTGTCTAGCATATGTTAGGATTCCTGACCCTAAAAGAGTTAAGTTAGCTAGTAGAGCTTATGAATGTGTATTCATTGGATATGCTATTAACAGTAAAGCATATAGATTCTTTGATTTAAATGCGTGTGTAACTATTGAATCTAATGATGCTAGTTTTTATGAGGACAGGTTTCCTTTTAAATCTAGAAATAGTGGGGGTTCATTCTCTTTTATTATTCCTGAAGTCAGGTCTAACTCACAAGACTTGGATGCTGAACCTGAACTAAGAAGGAGCAAATGGGCTAGAGTAGCAAAAGACTTTGGCACGGACTTTGTAGTTCTCAATGTAGAGGAGGATCCATCTACCCTCCAAGAAGCCCTAACCTCTGTTGATGCAGATTTATGGCAAGAAGCCGTAAATGACGAAATGGACTCACTTGAGTCTAATCGAACTTGGCACCTAACTGAGTTACCGCCAGGCTGCAAGACAATTGGCTGCAAATGGATCCTAAAAAGAAAGCTGAAAATTGATGGGACCGTTGATAAGTATAAAGCCCGTTTGGTAGCTAAAGGCTACAAACAAAGGGAGAATGTTGATTTCTTTTATACCTATTCACTTGTAACTAGAGTAACATCTATTAGAGTGCTAATGTCTCTTGCTTCTATTTTTAATCTTGTAGTACATCAGATGGATGTAAAGACTGCATTCTTGAACGGTCAATTGGAAGAAGAAATCTATATGGATCAACCGGAGGGCTTTGTCATCCCATGAAAAGAGCAGCTGGTATGTAAGCTAGACAAATCTCTTTATGGTCTCAAACAAGCACCTAAACAATGGCATGAAAAATTTGATAACTTAGTTATCTCACTTGGTTTTAAGATAAATGGTAATGACAAATGCATATATGTAAAGTTTGAGAATGACATTTGCACTATAATTTGTCTGTATGTAGATGACTTGTTAATTTTTGGCTCGAACATTCATGCTGTGAGTGATGTAAAGCTATTGTTGAATGATGAGTTTGATATGAAAGATCTAGGAAAGGCACATATAATCCTTGGAATTAAGATTACTAGGACAGAAAATGGAGTTTCTTTTGATCAATCTCATTATATTGAGAAAATCCTAAAGAAATATGGTTACTTTGACTGCAAACCTGCTAGTACACCTTATGAACCTAGTGTAAAATTATTTAAGAACACTGGTGATGCCGTAAGGCAATCTGATTATGCAAGCGTCATTGGCAGCCTTCGGTATGCCACTAATAGCACTAGACCCAACATTGCCTATGTCGTGGGATTGTTAGGCAGGTTTACTAGTTGTCCTGGTTATGAGCATTGGCATGTTATTGAAAGGGTCATGAGATACCTTAAAAGGACCATGAACCTAGGGTTATATTATGAAAGGTTTCCAGCTATACTAGAAGGCTATAGTGATGCTGACTGGAACACCTTATCAGATGACTCTAAGGCTACTAGTGGATATATTTTTACTATAGCCGGTGGAGCTGTGTCTTGGAAGTCTAAGAAACAGACTATTTTGGCTTAGTCCCCCATGGAGTCAGAAATGATAGCACTAACTACAGCTAGTGAAGAAGCAGGTTGGTTAAGAGACCTGCTAGGTGAAATTCCCTTATGGGAAAAACCATTACCGGCTGTCTTGATCCATTGTGATAGTACCGCGGCTATTGCAAAAGTTCAGAACCGTTATTACAACGGTAAGAAATGACAAATATGTCGTAAGCACAGCACTGTGAGAGAATATCTCTCTATTGGAGCTGTTAGAGTGGATCATGTACGCACTGAGAATAACTTGGTAGATCCTTTGACGAAAGGATTAGCTAGGGAGAAAGTCCACTTTTCCTCTAAGAAAATGGGACTATTGCCATTAAAATGAATCACACATAATGGTAACCCAACCTATGGGCTGGAGATCCCAAGAAATAGGTTCAATGGGTAATAACAAGTTATGGAGTGATATGAGTTGAATATGTTCAAAAGATATAAATTCCTGAAGTGATCAAGGATGAGTTAATAGGAACTCTTAATGAAATCTATAATTCATTTTGGAGTGGAGTACCTAGCTATAGGAGTACTCTTGATAGATTCACCTATGTGAATGTGGAAGTAAGGCTGCTTCCTATGAAATGTGTGGCAGCATTTCTAGAGCGTTCACTTTACTGGGATAGACGTGTATGGCCGTAATAGCATGGGTCTATAACAACACTAAGAGTAGGTCGTGTGTGGTACGTTGTCAAAGATAGGGTTCAAAACTTCGAGTTACCCTTGTTAAATCTGAATCGTATTCACTATGCAGAAGTTCAAGTTGAAAAACACTTCTGCTTATGCGCATTCTATATATGTAAGGATTCTGCTCGAAAATGTTTTCAAAAAGTTCAAGTGGGGGATTGTTGGAACAAAGTAGTATAAAGTGTGAATTTTGTGAAAACTTCAAAGTCCCACATTGGTGGGAAATGGAAATTTTACTTCCTTTATAATATAGAGTGTGGGATAGTTGAGTGTGGCCCTTGGGCTACCCACATTTTGTGGAGAGGGAGGACCTAGAGGACCTACCTCTAAGCCACTCTATCACACACGCGCGCCGAGCTAGGCTGGGTCGGGTTTGAGTTTGGGCTGGTTTATTAACCAAACTTATTTTTTTGCTCATTTTTAAAATGTTTTAGCAGTTTAACCTCTGATTTAGGGGTGCATAACCGCTTTGCAGTTACACGTTCTTTGCCTATAAAACATCTCTTTGCCATAGTTTTTTACAGAAGAAAAACAAAAACAACAATTATCAAATTTCAAAAATTCTCTCTTCTTCTAAAAGACTCGAGCAGTTTCATTATAGTTTTCGGTGTTTCGTTGCCCGGTGGTTCAGTGCAAACCCATCGGTATTTTATACTTCTGAAAGACTGTTTTATCTCGGGGGACATCCGATTACGTACAATCTGCTTGCACAAACCTAAGGCAGTGCCGCGAATGTTCTAAAGAGAGCGACATAGTCCGCAACTCAGTCTCATTCCTGTAATATTGTTCGTACTATTTTTGTCCTTGCAAGTCTCGGTTACAACAGTTGGTCTATCTTCAAGAAGTGGGCGATCACCACAAACGCAGAAGCCGCAATATATAATGAAATTGGCAGGTCTATTCTAAAAAAATGTCATGGCATCCCGCTTGTGGTGAAAACTTTGGGGAGTTTGCTAGGAAATGAGAGGAATGAACACAAATTGCGTCAAATTGAAAGTATGGATGGGTTCATGGAGTTGGACCAGTATCGTAAAAATGTTATGCAGCCTTTGAAAGTAAGTTATGACAAACTTCCATCCCACTTAAAACCATGTTTCGCTTATTTGCCATTATCTCCCAAGGATACGCATCTATGTCAATTGGACGTATCATATATGTGGAGCGCACTTGGCCTACTGCCAAAAACAAATGGAACGGATGAAATCGAAGATTGCGCATACTCTTACTTTATGAAAGTGGTATCAACATCCCTTCTTCAAGAACCGACTGAGGAAGAACTAATAACTGATCCTGATTTGCTGCTCGATCTAAAAATGCATGATCTTTTACATGATTTGGCCACATATATTCTTGGAGAAGAGTTGTGCCTAATAACTCTGGACAAACTGAATGTTTCAGAATTTGCTAGGTATATAGTCTGGGGACGCGAAGAGGCTGATATTTTACGCAACAAGGGATTCCCGAAGGATCTTCTCAAAGCAAGGAATATTCGAACATTCCGATTCAGTAGTGAGATGCAAAATATAAGTCGGGCATTTCTTGAAGGGATTATATCCACGTTCAGAAGCTTACGCAGCTTACATCTTGGTGGTAGTCGGTTTGAGGAGTTGCCAAGGTCAATCGGGAACTTGAAGCATTTGAGAATCCTTGACTTGTCGGGTAATATCATCTTAAGAACTCTCCCAGATACGATCTGCAAGCTATTAAATTTAATATCATTAAATCTCAGGGGATGTGTTTGTCTTAAAAAATTACCTAAGGGTGTATTCACTATTCAAGTTAAGAAATTTAAGGCAACTTGGGGTGACGACATGTCAGAAGAAACTAGACGGCACAGAACTAAACAAATTGAGTTCTTTACGTATGTTGTGCATTGATTCATGTGAGGGCTTAGTATCCTTATGGGACATGACACGTGCTGGAGTCCTCGCCTCCCTTGATGTCTCAAGGGAGGGGGCATCTGCTGGAGTCCTGGCCTCCCTTCGTGTCTTGTATATCAGTAGTTGTCCTAAATTGACCAGTCTTCCAAACAGCATGAAGTTTCTGGTTCAACTTCAGATATTATATATAATAAATTGTGAAGAGTTGGATTTGGAGAATGGAGAAGGGTTGCAAGGCCTTCAAAGCCTTTTACATTTGAGAATTGAAGGGACGCCGAAGTTGCGAGGTCTTCCAAGTGGTATTCAATCTACTATAGCCACACTTCAATATCTGGGACTCATAGATTGTCAAGGACTGGTGGAGCTTCCAGATTCTTTGCAACATTTTGCCTCTCCGCCATTTTCAGATGGAATGTTGTCCTAACCTGTTGGGTTTGCCCGATGCATTCTGCCATCTTCACTCTCTGCAAACACTAGTGATTAAGGGCTGTCCGCACCTATCAGAAAGATGCGCTCAACAAACTGGAGAAGACTACTCTAAGATACAACACATCCCGAAAATCAAACTTGATAGTGTTTGGCTTAGTCCTCATCGTACTCAATGAATCAGCAGGTCTCCTTTATATTTCTACTCCCATCTATGATATTGCATTATTAGATACTTCGTGATCGAATAAATGATGTAGAGTACTGTGTGCCCCCAGCGTTGCCCCGGATTCTTTTTGTTTTTTTTTTTAATCTCTAATTGGGTTTTTTGTTTGTTTTGGTTTATCTTATTTTATGTTATTATTTTAGAGACACAATTAATGTGAGGCCTCCAAAAGTCAATCGGAGGCTTGTCGTTGCTTCGGGTGGAATGTAATTAATTTCGGGTAACTACTTCATTCTAGGTTTGGCTGAATAAAAAGTTAAAATGGCATTGCTTTGGTTGAAAAAAAATTATCTTTAGTAACTGCACACACAATAAGCAACTCAAGATTAACAAAAATTAATTCCAAAAAAAAAAATAAAAGATAAACTTCAATAACTGAAAGTGCTAACTGATAAGTGTCTTTTATATGCATATTTGTGTACTTTGGATTTAGTACTTCCTAAGTTTGGTTTATTGTGTAAATCACATGCGTTTGAGAAATATTAGGATCAAATGGTGCTATATCCAATGCAAGAGGACAAGCGGTGATGAAGACAAGTTGCACAACATATGGATGAAGTTGAAGTCTAAATTTCAAGTGCAAAAGAGTGAAAATCATCCAACTCCATGGCCTAGCCATGGGAAGCAAGTCTACTCTACGGGTTGGCCATAGATGGACGTTTTTGGAGGTGTAGCAAGGTATAGACAGTCCACTCCATGGGTTATCCATGGTAGATGGAGCTCTTACATGGCCTACCCATGGAGAAACCATGGAGTAGGGTTTGGATAGGATTTTGGGCTAATTTTTGAAGAGTATTCTTTCTAATTAAACTCCTTATATTAGTACTTATAAATAGGATTCTTGGCTAGACATTTAGCCTATTATTTTTCTCCTCTCTTTTTGCCTATTCTTTTCCTTTTGTACATTAGTTTGTTTAGGAACATGTTCTACAACTTTTTCCTTAGTTTACATTGAAGGATTTGCTTTACTACTTATACCCTTTAATCTCTTTAATCATTTATATTATCATGCTTTCTTTTTATCAATTATTTTATTTGCTTTGTTATAGTGTGTGAGTATGTAGTTATTTTATTCTAAAATTATGTTGAACCCAAATATTGATTGTTACATTATGTAGTTCCCCTTCCTATTCAAGTTTGGCTAAGACTCTAGTAGGAAGCTAAAGATGTTTAATACTCCGTGAAAATATTGGCTGAGACCGTCACATTAGCTGAGTGGTGTGACATTAGTAAAGTATATATAAAAGGTCATTCCGTGCTCATTTCAAATTAGGTATATCTTGGTTATAGAATAAAAGTCCCATGTATTAAATTTATTATCTCAGATATATAAATAAATGTCTCAGGTATTGAATTTATTATCTCAGATATACAAATAAAGATCTCAGGTATACAAATAAAATATCTTAGATATTGTATCTATTATCTCAGATATACAAAGAAATGTCTCAGGTATTGAATTTATTATTTCAGATATACAAATAAAAATTTCAAGTATTAAATTATGTTATGATCCTTCGTATACAAGTTATGATTTCAGTTATAGAATTAAAGTATTGAATTTATTATCTCAGTAATATAAATAAAGATTTCAAGTATTGTATTAATTATCTTAGTTATACAAATAAATGTCACATATATTGAATTCATTATCTCAGATATATAAATAAATATATCCGGTATTAAATTTATTATCTCAGTTATACAAATAAAGGTCTCAAGTATTGAATTTATTAACTCAGGTATACAAATAAAGGTCTCAGGCATTGAATTATAAATAATATGATTTCAAGTATAGATAATGTTATCTCATGCATATTTATTATAATATTAAGTATAGAAAATATAATCTTATGTATAAATAATATGATCCTTTGTATAGAAGATGTGATCTTAGATATAGATAATATAATCTTGAGTATAGATATTATGATCTTAGGTATATAAAATATGATTCGAGTTACATAAAATATGATCTTAGGTAAAATAATATAATCTTAGGTATAGATAATATGATTTTAGGCATAAATTATATGATGTCAAGTATAGATAATAATATTATAAAGTTATTTAAGTAGTAAGATATTCTACTATTTACATAAGGTAAGAACTAGTTACATATCAAAGTTTAGCAACTTATGATATCACATGAATTCTCAACTATCAAGATTAAGTGACTAATATAACACTTAAGTATGTTGTGAAAGAGAGTGGCAACTGGCAAGTGGTGGTCTCCATCGACACCATGGCATTAGAGGGGAGTCGCGGGAGGATAGGGAATGGAGGAATCAGAAATTGAGTGATGGAGTGGAAGTTGAGAAAAAGAGAAGCACGAGAAATTGACGGGAATTATAGACTGCTTTGCTACGTAAATGTTTTTTTCACACCATTTGATTGGTATGACTTGTCTCATACAATACCAACTATTAATACTCCTATCTTATGTTTTAATTTTTAAACTCTAAATGGTCATGGGATTTGGAAGCTAAAGGTTGTCACATAAAAAACCATAAAATGTTTTTAACTTGTTATCACCAAAACACTTTATGGATCCAACATTGCTTTTTGGGTGTATTAGAGAAAGTAACTGAGAGATAGATATTAGTATTATTATAAATGATATGAGTTGAACCATATGATATGGTCATGAGGATAAAGAAACAAGAGAATCCATAAAAGAAATAAAGTAAAAGTAAAAATAACATTAACGAATGTCCCTAAATATAAAGTCAGATGAATATAAAAAAAAAATAGAGGGAGTACTTCCTATACGATGTTGCTTATTGCAAAAATAAATGTAAAGATTATATATTAATCTGAAAGTTACAAAGATTACAAACAGTAGCAGTGATACAATTTATAATTATTTCACAAGGCACTATTACTGCAACAACATAACATACCATAAAGTCAGCTTATTGCTGACTTCAAGCCCATCATACGACCAAGTAAAAAAGCATAAAACATTAAAACCAGCATTACATATACACATTAATGCTGACATACAACTTTATTTATTTGTGCCATATATTTTGGCATATTCTAAAGCAACATCCTATTACTAATCCGTGTTATATGGATAAGATGTTGAAGATTTACAATGGCTTCAACTACCAGCAGGTCCCATAGTATTGTGAGGTGCAGATTGGCAGGCTTACAGCAAAGGAACCCATATATCGCAGGGGCACACCTGTTACCCATATATATTGCAGGGGAATACTTAAGGAGAACGTTGTTTTTGTTGTTGTTCTCAGTAGCAGCAATAGCTTTAAGCATGATCTTTGCAAGCTGTAGCTCAATCATACCCTCTTACAGGCTGGATGGCCGAGATTCCTCATTGGCGCAGAGAGACCTGCAAGTGGAATATTTCCACCGACAGTCATGATGGGAGGAACCTTGGTTGCTACCATCACTTAGGCAACCATCGACAGAATGCTCATGCTTATGTTCTTTCCCATCTCCATTTTTCCCCCTCAGTCTCTCACAAATGTTTTACTTGTAGGGATATGACGTTTGTGTGTGGACTGGATAATATGCTACTGTAAAGAGTTCTTCTACTTATTGAAGCCAGTCACATTAAATATATTACTACGTACGATAATTGTTGCTAAGAGATTATGGCCAAATTAATTAACAGGCTTCATGAAGTCATCGATCTCTTTTCTACCATTATTTACACCCACGATTCGTAAAGAAAGTTCTGATTTCAAACTTTTATAAAGTTCAAAATTTCTAATTTAGAAATAATTTGATCAATCCTTAGTTGATATAATCTTTTCTATCAGTGTTTAAAATCATCCAACCATAGAAAATAACTTAAAATTCAAAGGAACCTCTTACTCTAATATTATTCTTTGAATAAACTTGGAATCATAATGTTAGGGGACTAAGGTCCAAGGGTACATACCCAACCAAGGACACAACACAAATTTCCGTCCCACATCGTGCAGTTATACAAAGAGAAGAACTTGTCAGAATATAAAATGATGGCTTAGCAATCGTTCAACTCATACCTTTCTCGGCCTTTTGGCTAAGATCAAGTGTAGTATCTGTTCTTATCAGTTTAATATCTGATACGTGGTCCAATGGTCCACAATGATATTAAATTTATTTTTTAAGGGGAAGAGTCCATTACGGTAGCTTGCTATCGGGGCTCTTGAGTGTCGCCTTAGCCTTACACTATAGCAAAGGCCTGGCGCACCCCACCTATTCCACACTAAAATTTATGTTTTCCGTTAGGTGTATGTCGATCTTGGGGTACTTTGCTAAGAATTGTTAAACCTGGAATCCGAATAGGATTGTTCTTGAGCCGTTGAAGGCAATAAATAATTCTGAACCCTTAAATCTTGCTCATGTACTTCGTATATTCTCAAGGAAAACATCATAAATTGTCAGGTTTGTTTGATTTTCTTTCTTTTTGGTTTGTTAAACAATCCAAAACGTTGTATATCTTTTGTTGGTGTGGAATTGAGTGCAATTATTCAATTAGCCATTCCCGAAATCATAGAAAAGATCTCGATGGAGGGGTGAATTTTATAGGTATTGACTTCCAACAACATGAATTATCTAAGAGGGAGATCAATTAATGAGTATGGGATAGGATCGAAACCATGTTTACTTTATAAATTATGATATTTGATATAGAAATGAAATTATGAAACTTATATTAGGCTAATTTTGTTTTTTGACCTTTTTTTTAAAAAAAAATTCAAAAACTAACCCATTCTAATTATTTCGAAATATGACCTTCGTTTGTAAACCGCTGTCACTGATAACGGTTTTAAGAGAGTTAATATATGAACTTTATGACCTTCGTTTGTAAACCACTGTCACTGATAACTCCCGGAAAGTTAATATATTGTCTCTCTTAAAACCGTTGTCAGTGACGGCGGTTTACAAACGAAGAACATATTTTGAAATACTTTCGGGTGAGGGTTAGTTTTTTAATTTTTTTTTTAAAAAAGGTCAAAAATAAAAATTAGCCTATATATCAGGTTTAAATTAAGAATTTCTTAGGAAGGGAGAGACATACATAGTTGCCTAAAAATAGTGAGAGAAATTTCTTCTACACAAGTTCCTTAATATTTTCTGCTTTTTCATCTCAATCATGGTTCCTTTACTTTCCTTACAAATGTAGACAAAGGCAATGACTCCTCTATCACGCGCTTGTTATTGACTGCTCAATGATGAATACCTTCATTATTCCCACCAAATCTTCCCGTTCATAGTAATACAACGATAGAGAGTCTCTCATTATTTTGTTCATAATATGATTGCCATATGAGAGAAAATAACTATTTGTGTAGCTGTAATTAATGTTTTTCAGTTTCTTGATGACAGATTGTCGTAACCCATTCAAGTATCTCCTCCATTTTACCCACTAAACATGTCCAAAAACTCTCCAAATGTTTGTTCATTGGTAAGGGCGTAAGGCTGGATGAATAACATTTGAGTAATAATTCATAGTCTGAATAACATCTGAATACCACTGATTTTAGTTTAGTCTTATGCTCATGTCTGGTAAATTCGGCCTTCAGGCTCTATGCGATTAGGATTTAGGAAGCACAGAGTTACGGAGTGTAATAAATGTGACGAGTGATTTTAGACTGCAAATCTATAATAATTTGACAATAAACAAAAAGTACTAGTGATATAATCAAGATTATTTTAGAAGTGACCTACAAAATAGCAGTACAGCATACCAGAAAGTCAGCTTATTGCAGGCCTCAAGCTCATCATATGAGCAGATAAAAAGCAGAATACCAGCAGCACGTACACTAACGCTGATATACAGCTTTACTTATTTGTACCTGTCATTTCCTTCAGCACCATCTATCTAATTACTAATCCATGTTATTTGTATAAACAGTATGACTTGCCATTCCAGTAAAAGAGCCTCATCATTTCTCAATTTTAACCTATCAACCTCATTCACGAGTGATATTAACTAAAAAAAACCTCCCATTACATTTCCTAGAGTTAAAAATTATCAGATCCATGAGTGAATAAAAATTTGCACACCCTATACCAAAACTAAAATACACTTAGTATCAGGAGCTAAAATTTTCTAATAAGCTCGGTACTTCATTTTTCTAGTGCAAAAACCAAAATTTCAGCTTCAGGTGATTGTATTTTCATATTGAAAAATTCCAGCAATTATAATAACTTTTCTTCTAGAATTATCTCTGCATTGTACAGAAACTTATACTTGAATTGTTGGGAGCTCTTCTAGATTTCCCTCAAAAAATTAAAGTATGCCACTAAATGCAGCGAGCACACGGTATTCTTTAGTAAAAGGCGAAAGAATAGTTCGCTATGTGCTTACTGCGTGGCTGCTTAAGTTAAATCGGAAATGAGGCGCACTTATTTACATGAATGATGTAGCTTGATTCTTCGTTTTTACTCAATGTGGGACTCTTCTGCTCTGTTTTAGTGCTAGCACTTGCAGTACATAGTAAGCTTTCTATATCAACTAGACAACAAAACAAACAATGATAAACTAGAAAGAAGAACTATTAGAAAATATTTTGGGTCACTTCATTGTGGGAAAACAACCCAATATATATAATACATACACACACTCTTTTAGGGTTATATTAGGATTATATCACATAGAATCTTAAGATAAGTCAAATTCTCAATAAGATAACTATATCTTATCCTAATGATAAGATAATTATATCTTATCCTAATACTCCCCCTCAAGTTGGAGCATGCAAATCACGAATGTCCAACTTGCCAAACAAATAATCAAACTGTTGACATTAAGTAAGCAAATTGTTGATAAGAAGCAATCAAACTTTTCAGTTCATGAATACGAGGACCATTACGAAGGGAGTATTTATCACGTAGATTATCCCACAAGGTTTTCTCATCACGAGAGCACTACAAGGGAATCCCAACAACAAAAATTTACTGTACGTGGAGCACCAATAACTAACATCAGAAACTTGACAGCAATGCAACACAAAACCGCACAACACCTTTGATTTTGTGTGATTAGAAACACCGCAATCTTGTTTTAGTGAGGCAGCAGAAGCAATTGAACAAGA
This sequence comes from Dysphania ambrosioides, assembly GCA_026401315.1. Classification (NCBI taxonomy): domain Eukaryota; kingdom Viridiplantae; phylum Streptophyta; class Magnoliopsida; order Caryophyllales; family Amaranthaceae; genus Dysphania; species Dysphania ambrosioides. Next base: position 2,424,859 of record CM048662.1, read on the forward strand.
TCATGCACAACCGACAAATTTTAATAATACTTGCAGTAAAGCAAGCAGATCATGCACGTCACCAATCACCAATTCCAACTCTCGTGTACTCACAGCAGAACACCGCAAAGCACCACAAATCACAGCCCGCAAATAATGCTGCAGGACAATACACACAAAGCACACTGATCAGATCACACAGATCAGATCATGCAGCACCACTAGGGATGGCAATGGGTATTGGACCCGACCCGGATCCGTGGATCCATATCCGTTTTTACGGATATGGGTCTTCAAAATTTAGACCCGACGGATCCGGGTCGGATCCGGGTCCTATGACTGAAAAACGGATCCGGGTACGGGTCCAACCATAATACCCGTTTAGGATCCGTTTTGGACCCGTTTTGGACCCGTCTTGAAATATTTTTCGTGATACTAATATATTTACAAACCAGTAACCAACAAAGAAAGGAGAGAATGATAGTAAGATAAAGTTCGACCGTTAGTAAGAAGTATTCAAATAAGGTTGATTTGGATATCTATTAAAAAAGAATGAAAAATTGATTTTGATAACATTTTTTTAATTTGTCTAATTTAAAATACTGTAATTTTCTTTATAATTCGATCTGAGAAATAAAGTTCTTTTCTCATTAATGTCTAGGCAAATGTTCTAATGTGTATAATAAAGTCCATAATTTCAATTACAAATTCATTTTTCTAGTTACGGAGTATTATAAACAATAATATAATAGCACAAAAAATGTCTTCCCGCCCAAATTATCCCTTATGGTGGTAAATACACCTAAATATGCAAAATCCGTTTTGGACCCGTTTTGGACCCGGATTCGTTGGATCTGGATCTGGATCCTTACTTTTCATACCCAGCGGATCTGGATCTGGATCTGGATCCATCCTTGAAAAACGGATCCGGATCTGGATCTATCAGGACCCGGTCCAGATCCGGTCCGTTGCCATCCCTAAGCACCACACACCAAGACTCAAATACCGTAGATCACGCACACAATCCGCCAACAATCCATGCATTGATATGATCAGAAGCACACGCCAAGAATCCACGAAAACTGATCAGATTCAAAGCACACTAAATATCCTCACAAAAGAGGAACAACAAACCCATGATCCTCACGATTACTTGCACAAACAACCAACTTTTCAGGCAGTATAACATTACCAACATTCTCCTTTATACTAACCGAGGAAACATCCATCGAAATGTCGAATTTTCCACTCATACCTACTTCAAGACCCATCAATCCAACAACTTAAACTAAAAAGAACCAATCTTTTAACAAAAAATAACAGGTAGGGTTAAGGGTTTTTTTTTTTATTTTTTTTTTATTTTTTTTATGGCTCTTGATACCATGATAAACTAGAAAGAAGAACTAATAGAAAATATTTTGGGTCACTTCATTATGAGAAAATAACCCAATATATATAATACATACACACACTCTTTTAGGGTTATATTGGGATTATATCACATAAACTCTTAAGATAAGTCAAACTCTCAATAAGATAACTATATCTAATCCTAATGATAAGATAACTATATCTTATCCTAATAAACAACGATACCACATCCCGTATCAAAGGTCTACCTGAATGTCAAGAGCTCGACATCGGGTTACTACCAACTGATTCTCATAAGTCCAAAACTTCAAAATCATGAACTGATGCACCTCAAATTATGCTTTCTCAGTCTCAGCCAAACAGTTCATTTGAGAAATTTGAATGGAAAAATATTACTAATAGCGTGGACGGCAGGATTCGAACCTGCGCGGGCAAAGCCCACATGATTTCTAGTCATGCCCGATAACCACTCCGGCACGTCCACTCTAGTGAGACTTTTTGCTTTATCTTAAATTATGTAGAAATAATTTAACTTTTTAAGGTTTAATCATTTTCATTGAACTTGTTGGACTCTTGTATAGTTGTATTTGTATGACAGTTCAGTAATCAATTCAAATTATAGAAGTTATTCCCTGTCCGCGGAAAACTTCCTTGCATTCTTTCTTGAGATGTTCAAAAAAAATATTCTAATTACTTCAAATGGAAATTATGCTCACCTTACTCATTTTAATGTGGATTTTTCAGTAACTCTCTTCTTCTCACATTCTTTTATTTTATACCATATGATGCGGGCTTCCTTTCTCACCTAGGCTCCATTTAGTAGGCTGTAAAATGTTTTCTATTTTTTTATTTACATTGTTTAGTTTGAAATAAAATATAAGATGTAAAACTTGGAATGTAAATTTATTTTACACCCCTATTAAAAACATTTTCCTCCAAAATGGGGAGTAAAATAATTTTACATCCATTCACTCCGAAAATAATATCAACTACAAAAATATTAATTTTACTTCCACGCATTACCAACTCATATATAGAGGTGGGCGGGGTCGTGTCATGCCCGTCATGGACCGTGTCAACTCATGCATGACCTATTATCGTGTCGTGCCATTCTTAATTGTGGACGTGACGTGCTACGTCGTGCTACATTTTCCTAAAACTCGGCTAATGGCCTAGCATGACCCACGTGCTTGGCGTGCTGTGTCGTGCCTCGTGCTGGCTAATTTTTTTAACAAAAATTATTAATAAAGTATACAATAGAATTAAGAAAAAATAATTTTAGATAATATAAATTATATTAAAAGAATATTATAATATTAAAAATAATAGTAATATTAATTATATTAAAATAATATTAAATATCAGCATGCTTCGGGTCATGCCTCATGCCAAATTGGCATGCTTCTCATGTTCTAGTGCCTAAATTTTTGTTGTTGTCTGCGGCCACGATCGTGCTCGTGTCATACGTATTGTGCCAAAAAACGTGCCTACTCGGCACGCGTGCTGGCCTGATCCATGCCTAGCTCTACTCACGCATTCCTCATTACTCATCTTCTTGATAGCCTCTCTCTCTGCTCTACACTTTCTCTCTTTTAAAAATTGGAGAAAAAATCCACAATTTCTTTTCAGCTTTTTCAAATATTATCAATTCAGTACGTTTTCCTCGAATATTATTCTTGAATATTAAATTATCGTACTATATCATGAATTTGAACTAATCTTATCCATTTTAGCCGAAAATAAAAAAAAACCCCTGATTCGATTGAATCATGAAAGTTTTTCATGAAATGTGGGCAATCAATAGTTTATTTGAAATAAGAGTATAAATTTTCTTTCTGGTATAATTTAAAATGTAAAAGTACAAACCATTACATTACAACCAGTTGATTGACTTAAGAGTGTTCTTGAGTGTAGTTTTCAATTATCAACCGACATTCCTTGGTTTTAACCTCAATAGCCTCATCATTTCCCCAAGCGTAAAGAGAAGTTACTTTTAAACTACTCACTTTGGTAGTTTATGCATGAATAATTTGTCTGTGACAAAAAGGAACACATTATTACCCCTACCACATAACATATGTTACAATGTAATAACCCTTATTTTCGTGGTTTTCGATTTATATTAATATTGTAGTTTTAGAGAATTTAATGCTTTATGAAAGTATTTTCTAAGTATTTCTAATATTATATTAGTTTTAAGTAGAGATGACCAAAAGAGTAGGGCTAGACCGGCTAGGCTGGGAATGGTGGACACAAGATTGATCTGAAAGGAGGTAGGTGGTCGGTTCACAGGCTAGTTTGGAAAGCTCGACTCGACCCACAATGGGTTGGGTCACAAGCTCACGTGGGGTCGTCCAAGGGAGCCGGGTCAGTTGACCGAGTCAGGCTTCTATTCAACAATCATTCCTATATCTTACCTCAAACCCTATATTTAACACCAAAATATGAAAGTTATATCAATCAAGAAGTATACTAGTAATCAATACCCATCTTTATACAACTATTCACCAACATTCCTTAATATCAACCTCACATCCAATTCCAATTAAGGGATACAAGAAAATTTAATCACCACTTAAGAATGCAAATCAACATAGTTAAAGTTTAAGTCTTGTAGAGTTGTAGGGTAGTACGGTATTACACAACCACTATTAACCGTACCTTCTTCGAAACTTTAAGAAATGAAACTATCACAAGATAACTAGAGTCAAATGAAGCCAAACTCTAGCGTTACATGACAGTAACTGAACCATACATTCATTACAAAATTATGTTGAACTAGTGTGGAATGACAGTAACTTATTATTTTAGGTGCCAGGAACATATATATAGTGTGGAATGATGAAATATGAAACTTACTGGTACGATTTGGTGTTTTTATTCGTACATAGGCTCCCTTGGTAGGCTTTGTCTGTTCTGCAAAAAAAAAAACAATAGTCTCAGTCTCTTAGAATCATACCGTAAATTTTGATAGATACCTTATTGATTAGTGAGGAAACATGATGTGATTCAGCAGAGGAGCAAGTGTGCCATCCACGTGATCAGACAAGAGATACCTGTTGAATGAGATGGCAAAAGAGAGGGCAGAGAATAAAATGGCACATGCAAAAACCTTCCTATATTTCAGCATTTTTGTTAGCCAATTATATATTCCATTATACATTGTATATATACAACTAGAATGTAACATAAAGGCAAGTAATATGAGCAAAGTCAGAGAGAAAGGAGAGCGGAATGAGAAGAGAAGGCTATCATTTGAGACTCCTTACTTTGTTGAGGTTGGATCGAAGCACCGTTACATCGTTCAACATTATAATCCACCAACCGAATCTACTCTTAGAGTTGTAACAAAACATTTATGTTAGATAACTATTATTTTATAGTGTTTTTATTTTCTAGAGGTTGGAATTGAACAATACATCTCCAGATACCGATAGAATTTGTTCATAACACCGACCGTGTAAAGAAATACTATAACCATGTACAACTTATACATTTTTTAAGAATAGGAGATACTAGGTTGAGAACATTTTTAAGCTTTTTTTTTTTTAAATAATTGCAAAAATAAGCTCCAAACCAAAATAATTTAAAAAATAAGCTTATTTTGGTTTGGGTAAAAATCGCTACCCGATACAACAATTTCACTCAAGCAAAATCGCTGCCCAGGCATTTTGGGTCAGTAAGAATTTAGCTGACCCAAAATGCTGTGTGTGTGATGTACAAAATTCGAATTGAAATCAGGTAGCGATTTCAAAAAAATATAGTTTAATTAAATTTTTTTTACTGAAATAGGGAAAGCAAAATCGTTGACTCAGCAGCGATTTCTATAAGCTGAATTCAAACTCAGAATTCTGTCTATAAGAAATCGCTGCCCCAGGCAGCGATTTTTATCCGAACCAAAATAAGCTTATTTTTAAAATTATTTTGGTCTGAAACTAATTTTTGCAATTATTTTTTTTAAAAAGCTTAAAATAAATAAAAATTCCAGGTTGAAGTATTCTGAGTCTCGACTACTTTCTATTCGGAAATGTTTGTAAAATGTGTTGATTTTGCCAAGGGACTAGGATATGCCCGGCTTAAGGAATTTTTTTAACCTTCTTTTCCAAAGTAATTCGAGATATAACCCCATGCTCAAAGTATTTCGAAAAGTAACCCTGAGGCTAGGCTCGGATGAAAGTCGTTGTCCTGTACAACGACTTTGAGGTGAGTAAGGGCCAGAGGAGGGTTTATGGGCCAACTTTATAGGCAATTAAAAGTCGTTGCCCAGGACAACAACTTTCATGTTGACTTTGGCTTGACTGAAAACTTGGCCCATAAATCCTCCCCTGGCCCACTCACATCAAAGTCGTTGTCCTGGACAGCGACTTCTATCCGAGCCTAGCCCAGGGTTACTTTTCGAAGTACTTTGAACTTGGGGTTATATTTCGAAAAAAAAAGTTAAAAAAAAAATTCCGGCTTAAGGCGGTTTAACCTCTAGGCTGAGCTCGTTCAAGTCTGGACAAATTCATGGTCAGCCTGGTCCATGCATGGCTGGTTCTGGGCTTGAAGGTTCTGAAGTCTGGACTCTTATCTTTAAGGAGCCAAGTACAAGAAAGTGGCTGCAATTACTCAGCTAATAAATGAAAATCAGATATCTTACAAAATAGATAGATGCATTATGCACATACTGGGTGATGATATACTGTAAATTATTAGCTGTTTCTGTTCAACTTAAGAAAAGGAAGATAGGACGAAAAAGGGAAGAAAAATAGCAGAAAGATAATCCAAAAGCAGACGTACAACAGAATGCTATAAATAACAAGGCAATACGGAGTAAATAACTAGGATTACAGTCCATGATATTCAATAGTCGATGACTATATTGACTCCTCCATTAATATCTTCATCCAACAATTTTTTTTTTTTTTTTTTTGCTTGAAAATAATTCTACCAAGGTAAAAACTGATAGTACAAGAAAAAACGGACAGTACAAGGGACTAGAGTGCATACCCTCACCCAAGGGAAAAACGTACAACTAAGGAATAGCATAGGATTTAACTCACAGACACTAACAATTAACATACTCCTAAACATAAGAACCACAATTATATATGAAACTCATATTCCAACAGTTTTTAACAAAGACAATACTCTGAAACTCGTGATAAGCTAACTAATGCACACTACGACTGTGAAGCTTTTTCCTCACCCAGGAAGGGGATAACACAGGGCTTCGCTCAACCTCCATCGACCTCCTACCTTCTGTGGCATCATCTCCTTTACTACAACGATCATCCGAAGAATTCTTGACTTCTTGCAAGAGCTTTACTCTCCACGCCTTAAATGTTTGATCTAAGCTAGCACTGAACACCAAAAAGCTCCCTACAGACTTGTCATTCTGCGAGATAGCAGCCAAGCATCTTACTGGCCCTCTATGCCCTTCTAGAACGGCAAGACACTCATGAGCAGACCCTTCTCTCCTTTCTTCTGACCTCCTCCATATCCTTATAGTCGAGTCTTCAGATCCACTTATGACCAAATTCTCAACAGCCACGAGGCAAAGAACCGCAAACTGATGTCCTCTTAGGAGCTTGCTGCCTCGATTATACTGGCATGAAGCCTCTTGCTCCCAATAATTAATGTACCCATCAAAAGACCCTGAATACAAGAAGCTTCTAATTTGGTTCTGTGATGATGCTGACACAACACTTAAGGCCAATGTATAAATGGGTTTTCCAGTAGGGTGTGCATGAAAACTAAGGACCTTAATTAGGGCATGAGAATTCTCTCCATATACCCTCATCCACATCTTTACTGTCCCATCTGATGAGCAAGTAAAAAGATAACCATTTTGTTGGTTAATCACCATGTCATTGATACGATCAGCATGAGCTATAAATGAGTCTATACACTTCTTCTCATTTAACCTCCAAGCTTTAACAGTTTTATCAAACGAGCCAGTATATAACATCCCTTCAACATGGTAATAAGCCATGCATGAGATAACGCCCTTATGTTGTGGGGTACTCATTAGCTTAGAGGAGAGTCTATGTTGTAGAACATTTGGCCTTAAGATGAAGTTCTTGAAGTAGTTGTCATTTGGCAGGGTAGTGATTTTTCTAGGCTTAAAGCTGCTGCTAGTATTATTATTGTTGCAAGTATTATTGGATCTCATGTTCCATATCCTAATCTTGTGATCCTTATGAGAAGTGAAGAGCATGTTACCTTGAGCAGCCATGGCTCGGACTTCACCCGAGCTAGCTTGTAAGCAGCCTTTTGCATGCAAGCCAAGTGTCTGCCATGCATGGACTCTACGGCCGCTTGAGCCAGTCAGCACTAGGTCTCCTGATATGGCGATGGAGTAGACATCGCCGTCGTGACGGAGAGATGAGATGCAACAATACAGGACTGAAGGATGATGAGAAGGGCTCGAAAACGGAGAGCGAGTCCATAGTGATTCAGGGCTTTGAGGGGGCAAAGGAGAGGCATCCAATAAGGAGAAGTGTGTAGAGAAAAGACTTTGATTGTGGTGCTGAGAGAGGTGGTGAAAGCTAGGTGATTGATCTTCTACATTATCTTCATCTAATAAATTAGAAAGAGATTTCAAATCATCAATGGGTTGGTTGTCCATATTTGTAAGTGAAAAATGAAGAAAGTTTCTTCGAGGTGGGAGATTTGTGTGTGAGATAATTAATGATATGGAGGATTTGAGCCTGCAACATCACATCACTGTGCATTTAGTTAGCGTCAAAAAGGTGGTTAATCGTTGAATCACGATCAACTTTGGAGTGGAAGACTATTAGTATACCTAGTGTAAGAAAAATGTACTAGGGGTTGTGTGCAATACGGTCGTAAAAGAGGACATATGTCATAATTTATAAATTAAAGCTCCTCCTTATTGTATTGAATTGCAAATCGATGCGTCGTTATTTCTAAAGTTGACAATAGTTATTAACTGATTGAATTATATTGATGGCATTGATGCTTTTTTTGAAACAAAATGTAATTCAAATCAAATCGGCTTCCGCAAGGGAATTATATTGATGGCATCGAGGCCTAGGGGTGTTTTTCCCCTAAGAGTCCTTATTAAAAAGTATGCCTTTTTTTGAACTTTTTTTATTTTTGAGCCAAAAAAATTAAAAAATTCGAAAAATAAGCTACTGTTTAAAATAATTTCAAAAATAAGTCAATTTAGATTCGGAAATAAAACGCTACCCAAGGCAGCGTTTTAGCTTGAAAAAAAACGCTACCCAGGGCAACGTTTTGCATGGGGCTGGGTTTTAGGGTGAATTCTGGGTCAGGGGAAAACGTTGCCCGGGGCAGCGTTTTAGGTAAAAGATTGGGCAGCGTTTTTTCTAAGGCCCATTTTTTTTTTTAGTTTTTTTTAAGTTTTTTTTAAACGCTACCCTGGGCCGCGTTTTTTCTAAGGCCCAGTTATTTTTTATAAGTTTTTTTTTTAAGTTTTTTTTTAAGAAAAACGCTGCCCTGGGCAGCGTTTTTACTGAGGCCCAGTTTTTTTTTATTTTTTTTTTGAGAAATTTTTTTCTGACCTATAACGCTGCCCAGGTCAGCGTTTTCATATGACCCAAAATTTCCATCCAAATTCAGCCCCATGCAAAACGCTGTCCAGGGCAGCGTTTTTTTTTATTAGGTATAACGCTGCCCGAGGCAGCGTGTTTAGTCCGACCCTAAATTCGGCTTATTTTTTAAAATAGTTTGAACGGTAGCTTATTTTTCAAAATTTTTTTTAAAAAAACTTAAAAATAAAAAAAATTCCTTTTTTTTCATGGTTGAAGAAGTTTTGCCCTCTTAGAAAGTACTTCACCTACCTTTTTTGTATAATGCTTTTAGTGAATGTAATTGTATACAATGAGGAATAATATAAAGTTAATAATGTAAGTCGATTTTTTTTTTATTTAGGATAGATTAAATAGTTATAAAGACATAAATATTAAAAAAATAATATAATAACTAAAGCGAATCATGTGATTGGGTAAGTTAGAAAAAATAGTTATTTTTTTTAAAATGAAGGGACAATGGTGTAAATTCTTTTATTTTGTAATATACGGATTACTTTTTTGTATACTAAAAATAATATTTGATGGGATTTTAGTTCGTTGAACTAAAACTTTAGTTATTATAAACCACATTATGCATGTTAATTATTTTTTACTTAATTATCTGTCGTATAACTATTTTGTGCCTGAAAGTGTCTCTCAGATTGTTAGATGACAATTATGACCTTTTTTAAAAATCACAAAAGTTTTTTAAAATTGATTATCAGATCAATTACTTTTGATTTTTGATTTCGTTCATTTATTTTCATGTCATTGTGTGAGGAAAATTATGAAAATAAATATTAGATTATCATATAAGTAATAACTTTCACACTTGAAAACTTCAAGCATTTTAGAACATTGATATTTTTAATTACCACTCTCATTATATTTTACCAAATGTATGTGTACTACATACACATTTATAATCTTAACAACCAATTAATAAGGTAGAATTTATATTTTGGGATGATGAAATATCAATGAAGATTACATGTTGATATGATTTGAAAGTCATAATATAATTTCAAAATTAATTCGGTAGAATTATAAAATGTCAACTAATTAAAAAACTTGACAATACATGATTTGAAAATCACGGTATGATTAGAAAATAGCTTGCTTGTTTTTTATTATCAAAATTGATTTGAGTGATTAGACTAAAGCAAATATAATAGTCTACACACAAATTTTTTTTACATCAATATATATCCTACTAAGTTAGATTCAGATATGAAACATCTATATTGTACTAAATGGCAACCGAAATCTCCTATACTAACTAACCTAGCTAAGGGCTATACAATATTCATTACTAATCTTAATTGACTCCATAATACTTTTTCTATAATACACTATACATTTTTTTCATCTTAGTATAACATCTTATAAATGGATCTTATTTCAAGTAATTTTTAAGATGAATTTAATAATGTAAAAAATAAACTTTAATAGTATTAGTTGTAAAGGTTAACATTAATTTTATATATATGGAAATTATATGTATATTCTTAATATCCAAATTATTTTCTAATCCATTTTGTAGAATTGTTCATAAAACGAAAGTTTCCTTATGTAATATCTTTTTACATACGTGTAATTTTTTTTTTTTGTAATTGTTATCTTACGTGGCACAACACATGTCACATAATGATGATGCTTAATGACATACTTTTAAACCGTAAAATATCTCTTCTTTAAAATAAAATTAAGTTTGGTTCACATGTGTCATTAAGCAAATATTTAGTATCGATTATGTAATCGACATCATGGATAATATAATGACTTATCTTAAAAGTCTTAATTTGGTAGATGACTACATATCTATCATAATAATATACACGAGTTACATATCTGGTTAGAGTTCTTTTAACTTGAAGATTTATAATACTCTCTTTCGTCCTCCAAAAATTACTCAAAGTACGAAAAATAACTTTTTTAAGATACAATGGAAAATATTTGAGGGGACAACCCAAAATCGAAATTTTTGAGGGAATGGGGCAATTTTTTGGGGACAACCCAAAGTTAGGGATGATAATTCAATTCGAATCCAAATCAGGCTCGATTTGATCCGAAGAAAAAATTACGGTCCAAACCCATTTAAAAAAATTCGACTTCGACTCTGAATAGAAGATGGGTCAGATTCAGATATTGTATTATATCCGACCCGAATATGATTCGAGTCCAATCCGAATGGCTAGTGTCAAGGCCAAATAAGGTTTGACGGATTCGACGCATCGGATCGGTTTTGGAGATCCAAAATCCCTAATCGAGTCGGAGTCTGCCTCCTAAATTAAAGTTCGCAAACTTGTCAATTCGGATTAGGATTTTATTGGATTCGCTCCAACTTCGATCCATTGTCATTCTTACCCAAAGTGAAAAAATGGGCAATATTTAAGAAATAGAAGAAGTATCAACTTTTTATAAATTTTACTTACATAAAACTAAAAATATTTGTAGTTTAAGAAATATATTCTAAACCAAGCTATATGCATAGTGGAGAATCTTTCAAGGAGGAAGTAGTGACAAATATGGTCCAAGTTGATGATAAACTTTTTACCAGCTAATTAAGTATAAAGTATAAATTAGGACAAAAGGACTAAGGACTAGTTCAAGTAATTGTATTAGTTTTGTACTCGTAACACTAATTAGTTTTTTTTTTATTTTTTTTTTATATATCGTATAACTAACCAATAACTACGGCGGTGACGTAATTTATTTAATATGTTACACTAACCACTAAATGACAATATAATAATTTTTGATAAAATAAGTTATATATTGATCCTGTCTATACAAAAACTAGTATAATTATAAATTGGTTTGAATAGCACCAATTAAAATTCGAGTGCAAGAAACAAAGTGATTAAAACATATTATCATAAAATATGTTATATTTTTATGGTATTTGTGTTCTTTGGCTATGTTAAGACAGTGTGTAAAGAAAAGGAAGATGATAGGAAGGTTTTTGAAAGCAGTAAATACACGAGGATGTAATAAAATGTGTAGTGATATTCCATTTAATATTTCCAAAGTAAAGTTAGTGCTACTCGATGAATCCCACTCTATAATTGGTGATGCTATTCCTTACTAGCAAGGGGTATTTGGAGTTGTGCTTGTTTCCTTTATATCTCTCTTTATATTTATTCCATTTTTATTTATAGAGTTAAAATTTTGACCACAAATACAATTCTTATAATGTTTTAAGAAATAATATATTCAACTGAGATTTTGTTCTATGTATTTTAATGTAAATTTTTATAAAATCACGTTTTCATATATTTTTTTTGTCTTAAAGATTTCGAGATAAAAACGTTTTAAATTATATCTTGCAAACCGTAATTAAGGAAAGAGGTAAAAACCAAATTCCCGACCGAGCTCTTTCTTTTTAACTTAACGATGCAGGATCTGGAAAAGTCAAAGCCTGTAATTTAGGCCGATGATCTGAACTATACACACCAAGAGATTGACATATATGATCCTGCTGTAAGTTGTTGCAATAGTGGTGATCTTTCATTCTGTCAAGAATAATCAACAAAATATGCAATGTTCGTTTCCTTGCGTAGGCACAAACACGTATATTAATTATTATATAACCTAACATGATTGCAGGTAGTGGGAAGTATTATTTGACCTACTTACAACATCATAGATATTTAAACAGAGCTGAAATACCCATTTGTGAATGTTAATTCAGCCGCATTAGTACTTGTCAGAACTTAAGAAATATGTAAAGAGAAATTTCTTTTTATAAGGGCTCCTCAATCCATATTTGATACGTACTCCTCCGTCTCATTTTATTTGTTACATTTGACTATTTACGGTCTCCAAAACACAACTTAAAACATTTTTTTCTTAAAATTTGCAAGACAAAAAATTATGAAAACTTAATATTGTAAAAATTTACATCGAGATGCATCCAACAAGATCTCACTTGAATATATTATTTGTTATAATATAATTAGAATTTATGGTCAAAGTTTTTAAACTTTGACTCCCAAAATAGAGATGTAGCAAGTAATATGGGACGGAGGGAGTATAAAATATCTATTTTACTCCTAATATTGTTGGTGGTGGTCACAATGCAATAATAAGAAGCATCGAAGCTGAAGTAAAATAACAGCAAAGCAGTAAAGAGTCTAAAGACCTGTAAAACTAAGTTGAAATTTTTTAATAAAAAGAAGTTTGTAATATTTTGTTGTAGTTAGTCACAAAAAATTCCTTAAATCTAGGAATTATGTTACAACTCTCTATGTATATAAATACAACTCACATGTACAGAAAATATTCATTCAAAACAAACTATAAAAATTCAGAAGTTCTTGCTCTCCTCTAATTATATCTTTCTCTGTCCCCACCTTTGCTTCATAGCCTTATTCTTGCTTCCAACCATAGTTAACCATAATCTTCTGCATGATATCAAAGCAACCAAGATCCTACCTCAAAGATTTGTAAAGCATGGATGTAAACGTTTCTATCCCAGTTAATGATACACAAGACCCAACCAGCGCGTACTTCTTAAGCTCCTCTTATCTTAAATACATCTAAACTCGAATCTGAGGTTTTTGATGACAATGGCTTCAATGATATTGCTCTCTCTACAAGAAATAAACTGGCCTTTGTTGATGGAACTTTTCTAGAGCCTACAACACACACACACGCACAGAGTATGGACAAGGTGCAATAATTTGGTGATTTGTGGTTCTTGGCTTCTTTACATCCCACTATTGCTAAGAGCATACAACAACTAGAGAAGTTTGGCTGGATTTAGAAGAGAGGTTTGACCATTTTTCAGGGACTAAGCTCTACAGTCTTCGCAACAAGCTATACATCATGATCTAAGAAGAAGGAGAGATCATATCATAATTTTTTTAACCGAATTAAATCTCTTTGAGATTTAATTGATGGCCTAGATCCTTTACCAACATGTATGTGCACAAGGTGTTCTTGTGACATGACTTAGAAAATGTTCAAAGGGCAACAAAACACCAGACTTCTGTTGTTTTTTATGAAGACTAGTGAAAAATATACAATGGTGATCTGAAGAGTACGATTTCAATGATGCACCCTTTGTCTAGTATAACTCAGGCTTATAGACTTATTTGTCAAGAAGAAGACCTTAAGGGATGGAGAAAGAATCAAGTGGATGATGCTGACATATTCCTTGCACATAAGGAGGTTCAAACCACAAAGCCAAGGCAACATAAATCATAAAGCCAATGGGAATTTCAATGGATTCAAGAAGAATATCTTCTGTGATCATTACAAGGTCAATGGGCATACTATAGATAAATGTTGGAAAATACACGAATATCCAGCCAATCACAGACTTGCCAAAGGAAATAGAGTAGCTACTTTAATTCAATCAGAAGAGAATGATGAAGCATATGAGGAAGAAAAAGTGCAAGCAATGCTTTCTAAGAATCAATACAATCATCTCGTTGATCTTATTAAACAGACAAAAAATCGCAAAGAAAGCAATATTCCTAGAGATTTTATTGGCTTAGGAGTAACTAGCACACTGACAGGTAAAATTTGTCTATTTTCTTTAGCACATAAACAATGGATTCTTGATAATGGGGCTACAGACCACATATGTTCAAGCATCAACATGTTCACCACATACAAAGATATAAGTAACGCAGACCATTATGTTACGATTCCTGATAGAAGTAAAGTGAAGGTGCAAAACATAGGAAGTGTCAAAATTAGGGCAGACATAATCCTCGATGGAACTTTACATGTTCTAGATTTCTATTTTAATCTCATATCGATCAGAAAATTATGCAAAGACAATGATCTTTTAATACAATTCTCTCACAACCAATGTTTAATCTAGCGCCATTTGATGAAGAAGCCATTGTTGCTTGGTAAAAATGAAGGAGGATTGTATAGGTTGAATGAAGATTTTTTAGCATGCAATAATGCTCATGCAGTAGCCATTAGTTTAAGTAAGTATCAATTCTCGGTAGTAGGCCAAGTTATGGCACTTGAGAGTTGGACTCATTCCTTTTGAAAAAATAAAAAGGGTAGTTGATGAAGTGGATGTTCAAGAATGTATTAAGAATAACTTGTGTCAAATCTGTCCTATGGCAAAGCAAACAAGAAGTCCTTTCTCTGTAAGCAACATCAAGAGTGCATTATCCATTTGATTTAATACATATTGATGTTTAGGGACCATGTAAACACATCACTTACTCTAGTCATGGTTTATTTCTTACAATTATTGATGACTTTACAAGAACGACTTGGACATACTTAATGAGAAACAAGTCAGATTCTGTCAATATCATCACTCAATTCATAGCTTATGTGGAGAATCAATATGGCATGAAAATCAAGAGCATTAGGTCAGATAATGCACCAGAGTTATGTGAAGGAAAGATAAAGATGATCTTGCTTAAAAGAGGTATAATGCAACAAAAATCATGTGCTCATACGCCCTAACAAAATGGGGTAGTAGAAAGAAAGCATAGACATCTCCTAGAAATAGCCCGAACATTACCTATGAAGGTTTGGGGAGATTTCATAAATACAATAACCTATTTAATCAATAGAATGCCCCTGAGAAGTATAGGTAATTGTAGTCCATATGAAAGAATGTTCCATAAGAAGCCAGATTTAAGGAATCTCAAAGTACTTAGTTGCTTTGTTATGTCTATACTTCAAAAGTAAATAGACATAAATATAATCCAAGAGCTGAGCCTTGTGTTTTCATTAGATACCCGATCAATAAAAAAGTCTACAAAGTCTATAACTTAATCAACAGTAAAATCAGCATCACAAGAGACATATTCTTCTATGAAAGACATTTTCCATATCATTATGTATCCTTAAAGAAAACTTCAAAGGTATATCATGGCAAGATTTTCCTTCCCATTGTTACTAAGCTGTAAGAAGAAAACAGATTCATATGATGATGCTCAATCTGAAGAACATAATAACAAAGCACAACCAATTCTGTTCCTACTTCTATTCCATCAACTTATGTTCTTATATCTACTTCATCAACATCAGCCACACCATCTCCTATTAGGAGATCTATGAGAAATCATAAAGCACCATCTTATCTAAATGATTTCATTTGTAATGCTTCAATTGCTCCCACCCATTGCTGCAATACCATCTCTTATTCTCAATCACCCAAGCTTTCAAAAGCACTCATTGCCAAGCAAGAAATACTCAATGAGCCAGCATCTTATGCTGAAGCTGCCTAGGATCAACTATGGGTAAAAGCTAAGTAATGAACAAAGAAATAGAAGCATTAACAAGTAAAAAAAACATGGGAAATTATTTCACTTCAAAAAGGCGAAAAGCCCATAGGCTGCAAATGGGTTTTTAGAATTAAGTTCAAGGGCGATGAGACTGTGGAAAGGTACAAAGAAAGATTAGTGAATAAAGGGTTTACTTAGAAGTATGGTATTGAATATTAAGAGACATTATCTTCCATAGTCAAAATTCCAACCATCGTGTGCATACTTTCCTCGACAGCAAGCAAGCAATGGGTTATCTTTTAGCTTGATATCAATAGTGCATTCTTACATAGTGATTTTCATGACGAAGTATATATGAGGATGCCTAAGGGAATATCAAACCCAAACAAACAAGTTTGCAAATTATAAAGATCATTATATGGCCTAAAGCAAGCAAGTAGACAATGTTTTGCAAAGCTTCATGATAAGCTCAAAACACAAGGGTTTATCCAATCTAAAAATGATTATTCCCTATTTTTAAAGAAGGAAAATGACAACATAACTATAACAATAGTTTATGTAGATGACATCATTCTAACAGGAAGTAACCTTGCTGACATCGAAGCACAGAAAACTCATCTACATAATATATTTAGCATCAAAGAACTTGGAAAACTAAGTTTTTTCCAAGACATAGAAGTCAGCTACACTAAAAAAGGAATTGTTCTGTCTTAGAAGAAAACTTCTACAAGAATGCAATATTGAGCCTCATGAACACACTGCTACTCCACTGCCAGTCACACTAAGATTGCAAGTGGATGAAGGAGATCTTTACAATGATCCACATCTGTACAGATCAATAGTTAGCAAGTTAAATTTCTTAACCAACACTAGACTTGACTTGGCATTTGCAGTATAGACTTTGAGCAAATACATGTATGCAAGCTCCTCGCATTCCTCATGCCAAAGCTCTCAAACACACGTTGAAATACATGCTGGAACTATAAGTCAAGGAATCATACTAAATGGATCAGTTAATTTGTGCTTACAAGCTTTTTGCGACTTAGATCGGGCTACATGCCCTTCAACAAAAGGGTTAGTCTCAAGTTATGTTTATCTACTCAATGTCTCCCCCATAAGTTGGAAATCAAAAAATCAAACCACAGTGTCATAGTCTTCTTCAGATGCAGAATATAGAGCAATGGCACAAGCTACCTCAGAAATGACTTAGATAGTTAGGTTACTCAAGGAATTTGGCATTTATAATCTTAAGCCAATTACTCTCCACTGGGAAAACACTTTAACTCTTCACATAGCCAAGAACCTAGTATTTCATGAAAGAACAAAGCACATAGATTTGGACTGCCACTTCACAAGAGAAAAAAGTTATGGAAGGTTTGTTATAACTAAGCTATCTTCCTATATTGAAGGATGATATAGCTGATGTTTTCACAAAAATACTTCCCATTGACCAACATAAATAGTTTCTCTCGAAACTAGGCATGATTCAACACCATCCCTAGTTTGAGAGAGAGAGAGAGAGAGAGGGGGGGGGGGGGGGGGGGGGGGTGGTGGTGGTAGTCACAATGCAATAATGAGAAGCATCAAAGATGAAGTGAAATAACAACAAAGCAACAAAGACTTGTAAAACTAAATTAAAGCTTTGTAATAAAAAGACGTTTGTTATAGTTAGTTACAAAAGATTCCTTAAATCTAGGAATTTTGTTATAACTCTCAATGTATATAAATACAACTCACATATATTCATTGAAAACAAACTACAAAAATTCAGAAGGTCTTCCTCTCTTCTAATTATGTCTTTCTTTGCCCCTGCCTTTGCTTTATAGCTTTATGCTTGCTCCCAACCAAGATTAAACTATAATCTAATACAAATATATAAATGGGTTTACGTTTCAATTACGATCTTATAGAACCCATTCCAGCTAAGGGATCCTATACAATTTACACTTTTAATTTGTACTTTAATCCTCGTGGAAACAAGAGGAGTGTTGGATTTACAGTAGAAGAAAGGGAATAATTTGAGAAGAACTCCTTATCCAAAGGACTTGTGGACATTTTTAGAAAGCAGCATCCCGATGTTGTAGGCTATACTTACTAGGGCAATAAGCCTGGTGGATGTAAATTTAAGAGAGGTATTGAAATATATTGACTTATGCATCTAGCACATAAGATTGAGGATAGGTGTAACATAGGTCATTGGATTGGATCACATAGCCCCACTACATTTTGATTAGCATTAGCTTCAAGCCTTCAACCAAGAGTGATCAAGCCTTCAACCAAGAGTGATCAAGCCTTCTGTGCAAAGCATCTACTGAGCTAGATGGTGTTCCCTCTTGAATGAATCTAGCTTCCTTAGATAATGTTGTAGCACAACCAATGTCTCTATAAATAAGGGCTTATTCCCTTTATTTTCTTATGCTGTTCACTAGCTTTGATATAGAAAAATATAGTCAGAAACCCTTCAATTTAATCATCCACTCACCAGTTGGAGGACCAAGCATTGGTCCCATAACTCTGGCGCATGGCATGGAGCATTCACTAATATCGGGACATTGTGAAGTCAGCTGGACTCTGGGAAGAGCCATCATAAAGTTTACATTTGCTTAGTCAAATTATGCAGTCTTGAGCCTTTTGTCGTCCTTGTAAGCTTTGACCTTGCACTAATATCCTAGCTCTATAGTAAAATTTATCACCCCATATGTCTTAAATAATTTACCATCGTAAGATGACAATGTTATGGGATGAACTTATAGCTTAAATTAAGTAGGTTTTGCCTTGGATCTTACAACTATTAGTTTTGTTAGTTTTTGGTTTTGGTTTAACTTAGGTCTTCCAAGTATCATTTATTCGTCAAAAACAAACCTTGGATTATGTTGAACCGTTAAAGATGTGTTGTAAAAGAAGATTAGTATACCTTTCTTAGGAGAAACAATAAAGTTAGGATCTATACAGGACATTGTGTTCTCCATTGAATATCTCTATTCTTTTTTTCGTGTAAACTTCAAAGTAGTTTTAGGAATAAAAATTATAGTTTCAAATCATATTACACTTCGTATTTTACACTTATTTTAGATCATTTTAAACTATTTATCAAAATCAAATAATATCTTTCTCTTACATTAAACTCGAAAACTCTAATTATACTCCTTATTATATATGCTACACCCTTTGGATAATTTATATTTTAAATTTGTATACAATTTTACTTTAGAATTAAAGGCAATTGATACAAATGTAATTTGTTTATTTGATCTCATATGCTTCCTCTATCCTTTAACTTTTGCTCCATTTACTACTTTAGATTGTCTCAAAAAAGATTTGGATGTTTTAATGAGTCTAGTAGGTTTAATTCTCTCAGCCCAAGTGCTAACAACTCCCTCAACCCAAGTGCTAACAACTCCCTCCAAAACACTTAATTGTAATCCTTTATTTCCCCTCATTTTATTACCCTCATCTTACATGTCTCTTTCTCTCTAGAATTTCTCCTCGTAGATTTCCTCCCACTCTAAATCCTAAACCTACCCCACCACATTACCTTTCTCTCTCAAATCAACCCCTCATTCTCTTTGTTGCACCTTCCTCTTTCTATTGGTGATGGTTTTCTGTTCAAAATTGTTGACATGTTGTTCATTTTGTACTAAGACAACTTTGTTTTTGTTTGGGTTTCCCAAAACTCGAACCCAAATAGTTCTTTTTATGATACTTGGAGTGAGTAGTTGCAGTTCGTGCCAACCACTCCACCTAGTTGACCAATCTCTTCCTCCTTGTCTGCTACAATCTCCTACTTCTCTTGTTGGATTTGCTCCTCTATTGTCACTAGTTCCACCACACACTAAACACCACCTCCTCTCCATCCTCTATAAAATTTGGTAGTTCTTGATATATTGGAAAAGGTGTGGTCTACACTGAAGTATCGAAGGTGTATGCAGAGGAGGGCGGAGAGGAGATTGGAATGAGGGTGTTTTTACACCAATCCTGGATTCTTTAGATGGCTCCAACTATCCCCAACGTGATTCAAAGATCAATGATGGTGAAATGATGTCTAAGGCCTATGTGATCCGTGGAACTGAAGAGTCATAATGGTTCCCTCCTAATTACATCCCTAATCTTAGTCATGATATGCTAAAGCTATTGGTTCTGAATACTTCAAAAAACTATAGCTAAGTATCTCTATCTCATTCTTGATTTTTTTAATATGTTGTGTTGTGATATGTGATTTTGTGCGCTTTATGATACGCTATAGGGTATGTGATATGATGAAGTATTTTTTTTTTCTAGTGGTATGTAGTGTTGTAATGTTAATTTTAAATTTTTTTAAGGATCTTGTAATGTTAATTTGTTATATTTTTAAGGATCTGCTGTTGGTTTTGTCATTGTGAACCGGGTTTTTAGGGTTTTAAGAGGATATATTATTAGTCTTATTGCGTAAATCGAGTTTTTTTAGGGTTTTATGAGGATATGTTGTTGGTTTTGTTGCTTTGAAATGAGTTATTTTAGGATTTTATGAGGATATGTTGCTGACTTTATTGTTATGAATCGAGTTTTTTAGGGTTTTATGAGGATTTGTTTTTAGTTTTATTGCTATAAATACAGTTTTTAGGGTTTGATGAGGATCTGTTGTTGGTTTTATTACTTTGAACAAAGTTTTTTGTAAAGGTTTATTGAAGATATGTTGTTGGTTTTGTTGCTTTAAAGTGAGTTTTCTAAGGTTATATGAGGATCTCTTGTTGGTTTTGTTGTTGTGATTGAGTATTTTTTATGGTTTTTTAGGATCAATTGTTGGTTTTGTTGTTGTGAGCTTAGGGTTTTATGAGGATTTATTATTGGTTTTGTTGCGATGAACCAAGTCTCTTTTGGGTTTTATAAGGATCTATTGTTGGTTTTGTTGCTTTAAACCTAGTTTTTGTATAGGATTTTATGAGGATAAGTTGTTTGTTTACTACTTTGGGGTGTCCTAAAAAGAATAGCCCATTTCTCTTTAAGGTAAAGTTGTACCCAAAAGTTGCCCCATAAATTAAGTGATTGGATGTGTTAAATGAGTTTAAGAAGTTGACTCTATCGGCGTAAGGGCTAACAACTCCCTCTGAAAACTTAACCCTAGATTAAATGTTCCATTATTGGTTTTATTGATGTGAATCGAATGTTTTATGGTAGTTTGAGGATCTGTTGTTGGTTTTATTGTTGTGAACCAAAATTTTTAGGGTTTTGAGGATCTGTTGTTGGTCTTATTGCTATCAACCAAGTGTTTTTATAGTGTCAAGTGTCACATATAAGTGTATGTCACTAAGGTGTAGTTTGCATTAATGTACTAATTTGACTTGTTTTTATGTGATGATAAAGAAAATTGCTAAGAGGAGAAAATATCCTCTAAAAACTTGGCTTTCATTACATGCATTCAATCAACATACATTTATTTTCAAAGTTTCACAAAATTTTACATGTTCAAGCTGGGTTTTTTGTTACTAAAAAGCTTGATAATTAATATTCAAACTTCCAACATATCCTCCAAATTTGTTGCATTCACCATCTTCTAGTTGTACCAAGTACCGAGATTACTTTATCATTGCTTGTTCCAAGAAACACATGATTAAGTACTCTTGGCGAATGTGTAGTTAAATGCCTTAATGAGTTCTCTAACAATCCTTGGTGCTTAATTGGTTGCTCATGTTGAATTGATTAGATGACTCTAAAAAACCCTAAATATAATACATATGCATTTGGAGAATTTGGTGAATTTTGAATCCATCTGAGTTTGCTACCCTCTTAAAATCTTCATCTGAATTTAAGATTGTAGGGTTACATTATCTTGTTGTATATTTATGTGTCCACTTGAACCATATACACTTGATTGTTAGAATGAGTTTTGTAAGGAACATGTCCTTAATCACAGCTTGTGAGATTTTTTTAATAGTTTCATTTCCATGGTTCCTACCACTCTAAGCACACTTCTTCTCTTAAGCTGGTACTTCTTGTGCAAAAGGTCAACACTGAAGTTTTCTATCAAATATGCATAAACTATCTTTTGAAAATTATTGCCTAGTTATGGTAGTGAGAAACATTATTTTCATTATGAACCGTTTTTTTACTTTGCATGTCTATATGTTTCTACTTCAGTTGGGGCCAAGTAAAATTTAAGTTGGTTTTTAACATCAAAGATATTTTTTAATCTATATGAACTATGTTTTACATGTTTACAAACTATGGTACCGTGTTGATGTTCATTAGATGTGTTATATACTAGTGGAGCTTTTGTATTTTGTTCTTTGGTGGGCTTCATAACACTATTGTGTTTCTTGGTTTGTCCATACTTAATGAATAACTCTTGTTCATATTCAATGCCTTGGCCAAGGATAAGATCTTAGTTATGTTTTTAGTGGAATTGACATAAAATCCTCAATTGTTAACTTTCATTCTTTCCTTGCAACTTTTCCCTTTGTTATTCTTTTCTATCTTGAAATGTTGTCTAAAAATGACACTATTTTTTTTATAGCTTTTAAGATTCTTTGTATGGTTCATCTACTTTAATTGTAACCACTTGTGAGTTTTACTATGTGACCATGTGGTAATTTGAGGTTTGTATTGTATTGTAGGGGGTATATTATGCATGCTAATCTTTCTTCTTCATTAATACTTTTTCTTTTTGCTTTCATGCTCTATGCGATTGTATTTTAAAATTTGATAAGTTATCTTGGTCTGCTCCTTGTTAAGTCAATGTCTCTATCCCTTGTTGAATAAATGTTGCCACTACTGCCTATGTCCCTTGAATTTTTTTTTGTCTTTACTGCTTGTTGGATGCCTGTTGCGTGTGTTGGAATAAAGGTGGTAGACAAGAAGCCATCAAGTGGCAGCTTGCTGTCAAACCATTCATTCATTTAATGATGACATACTCAATGATGATTAAATCTTAAAGTAATTGCAAACTAAGCTACCTCTTTCTTCTATAAATTTGTTGTTTCACAAATTTTTTATTTACGTCTCTCTCCATATTTAATATAATTAGGGTCTTAATAGACCATGGACTTTGCTTATACAAAGGTTGTAAAGACACAATTTGAAATTTGGATTGTGAAAAATTGAATGTCTTTTAAACTTTCAAAAAAAGAGGAATGTAAAAGGGTGAGAAAAAGGGAGCCAAAAGTGGGTAACTAGTACTTTTTGTCTGTAGTTAACCCCTTTTTATTCATATTTAATTGAATCACATGAAGTAAAAATCAGATTCCCACCCTTTATTCCATTTACTTTTAAAAAAAGTAAAAATTTAAAAATGAGGCAAAAATTAAGAGACAAAATTATTATATGTAAACATAAAATCGAGGGATATTGCAGATCTCAATCTTGGTAGAACACAATTCATAACCTTATACACTTCATACCTCGTATAATCGTATTTTGTATACGAAGTATATTGTTTTTCATCAAACAATATTATTATGGAAGAGAAGAGGGAAAAGAAAGAATTTTTTAAGCTTTTTTTTTAAAAATATTTTCAATTTTAGGCTTCACAATAAAATAATTTGAAAAACAAGCTTCTAAGTTCAAACTAAAATTATTGTCTAGGGCATCGATTTAAGGTGAAATCGCTGCACTAGACAACGATTTTAGTCTGTTTTAATTTGGGTATGATTTGGAGTATTTGGTTACTGGGTTTAACGGAAAAAAAATCATTGCTTTAGCTTTAATTTCGAAAAAAATAAGTTTATTTTAAAAAAATATAATTTAGTATGGACTATGGAGTTTAATTTTAAAAATAGTTTTAAATTTTTAAAAGAACTTTTTTTAAAAAATTAGTCAAAAACAAAGACGAAAGAGTTGCGTAAATGTTACAGTAGTCAGAGTAGACTGGGGACGCTCGAAGATGACATCCCGGCGACGAGGACCGTCAGGGGACGGCGCAACAACTAGGGTTGCGCAACAAACCGTATCTACCACTCCAACACCTCTTCCGCCGCCTTCAACCTCGCCGGAGGAGCTCAACATCACAGTAACACCTTCAAAATTGGGAAAAATCATGGCCCTATCCTCGTTACTGCTGATCCCGTACGCTTACCTACTGTTGATTCACTTCCAAATCGACGGCGAACTGAAGCGATCCATCCTCATCAATGCAGCGCTCAGCTTCGCCGGATTCCTGTTGATCCTGCGGTTGATTCCAATCGCTTCTCGTTACGTGATTCGTCGCAATTTGTTTGGTTATGATATCAACAAGAAGGGCACTCCTCAAGGGAGCATCAAAGTGTTAAGTTTTTCTACTCTTTGATTTTTCGCAATTTCGGAATTTCGATAAATATTTTGTGGATAGCTAAATTCAGATGTTATAGTTATTGTTGGAAATTTGATGCGGGTTTTTGTGAAATTGTTGCTATGTAAATTGCATATTGTGGCCATAGATTGCAGGAATGGTAATGAATTTGTGTGTAATTTTGTTAAAGAAGTCAATTTTAATGAAATTTTTATCTAAAACATGTGTTTGTATTCGTAATTTTCAATTTACCACTGAATACCATCAATTAAGCGCGGTGGTAGGTGGTAATGAAAAAGTGTGGAAGTGGATGATAATGAATATTTATGAAGAAAAATAGGTATTGGGGGATGCTGGCATTAGATTTTCTGAACTAAATTACTTATCAAGTCGTTGCAATTACCACCATTTACTTCCACTTAGTGAAGGGGTACTAATTCGAATGTGTTTAAGCCTTTATGTTATCCCTTTACTTGTTCCTTGAAGAAGAGTTTAATGCCTTGTTGCAAAGCATGATCATGTCTCGATTTTGATTGAAGTAGTAGTCTTGTTAGTACGAACATCTTATTTATTGCAAGCCACATTGTCGAGAAATGTTTTTTTTTTGTCCTTTTTTGTACTTCTATGATCCTCTATGTTTTGTACCTCTTATTGTAGACAATCATGTAATACGTTTGGAGTGTTTTATTTTTACCTCTTGTTTCTCCTTATACTTCTGAGTTGCCTCTATGTGTATTTAGGAGTTTCCATGTTGATGTTGTTTGGACTAAGGAAAAAAGTTTGTAAAAAGTGAGAAGAAATTCTGTGAATGGTTCTATGAATTAATGGCTAGTAATGCGGAGCTCATTTGGACCCGCTATAAATTACTTCTAAGTTATGGGATACCTTTCCTTCTCTTTTTTTACCAATTTATTTAATCATGTATAGTCTTCTTACTGATTTGCAGACCTGAGTCTTTGGGAATAGTTGTCGGGATTGTCTTTTTGGTTGTGGCGATTGTGTTTCAACATTTTAACTTCAATGCCGACTCGCTTGTAAGTTTTTGGAATAATTATTAGTTTAATCTTTTCTGTGACTGCATTTTTATGTGAAATTCTCCATTTTCCGTACACTTCTTTCTATGTTATATCTTTCTTTTTAAAATCATATTGCAATCTGCTTTCTAGATGCTTTGAAAATAGATTTGCTTTAGTACTATATGTCTTAATCCATTGACTTAAGTGATTATGCAGCCTCAAAATTGGAGGTTAAGGAAAGGTCATAACTTGGTTCTTGGATCAAACTCTTTATTTCCCAGAACGTGAACTAATGGTCTAAATTGGTAGCCACTACCATACTATGGTTAAAAGTTCATTTATCAACTTAAGAATTATATTTGTATATGACTATATGGTTAGAAAGCTTTGGTTTTTGTGAAATCCTTCTGTCTAGTTACTTCGTAATTTTCATATTTATGATGCATAATGGAAAAAAATAACCTTAAAGTATCTTCCCCACAAGAATTTATGAAAGACCGATTGTACAAAAGTTGATCTCTGTTTTCAAGGGTAGTATGAGTTTACGCATTCAGTTTTCTTCCAAAACTCCCTAAAAAAAGTCCTTGCTGGCTTATTTTTGTTATAATCAAAATGAATCCTGTGAAACTTGTAGCTTTCATAAAGAGAATGAGTGGAGGCAAATTCTCATGAAAAGCCTGTTTGAAAAGCTTTTAGGACATAACTGATACTTCTTCTCTCTCTTGAAGAGCTTAATTCTCTTTAAACATGAATACCAGTGTCCCAAATGCTTACATAAGAAGAGGGGGGGGGGGGGGGGGGGGTGTAGAAAGAGAGTGGCCTGATTTTATATTTATTCTGTGGTACTTTTAAGTAAGATTTTTTTGTTTATTCCTTCTTGAATTTGTTGCTTCTCGTTTTGCTTTGTTTGTATTGGCGAGTTGTCTTCCATGTATGAAGACGGATTATCATAGTACTCATAAATTAATTTTGTAGTGGCTAGTTGAGTACAATGCAGCTTTGGCAACTATCAGTTTCATGATCTTGCTTGGATTTGTTGATGATGTTCTCGATGTTCCATGGAGAGTGTAAGTAATATACCCCCTCCATTTCTTTTAGTTGCAACACTTTGGCTTTTGCACTAATTATATGTTCTAGTTTGACTCTTATCGGTAAATTATACTTGTAAAAAACATAGTCATGTAGGATCTTGTCATATTATTCTCAATGTATGGTTTCATGCCATCCAATTATAATGACTTTTTCCTTTTGATAATTAAAGATATGAAAGATTGACGTTATGCATTGGCAATTGTGAATAGAGAAATGTTGCTACTAAAAACACACAGGAAGTTTCCTGAAAGACCTTCAACATTTTGTTTTTGAAAGATAATTCTCATTGTGGAATTTGCCATGTGCAGGAAACTGATCTTGCCTTTTATTGCTTCTCTTGCTCTATTGATGGCTTATGCTGGCCATACAACTATTGTAATCCCAAAGCCTCTCATCGCATATGTTGGGCATGAGGTGTTGGATCTAGGTAAACACTTGTGATTTCTTTCTGTTATTTGTATGCATGGATCTCATAAGTCACATTAATGCTGCCGTATGGGGTTTTGACTATTCTTGGGTGCCTATGAACCTGAGGGGGAAAGTATGAGGTCTGTTTCATCATTCATTGTCCTGCATGGAATGTTTAAAATGGTAAATCATTATGTGTTGATTTTTGGGTTATCATTCTCCCTTTTCTGCTATTTCAAATTCAAATATGCCCAAAGTCTTCTTTAAGTTTTGTGCTTAATAACTTATATTATAAGGGAATGTCTTGCCTAGTAATTCTCCGTATCTGCATTATTTTTTTAACTGTGCATAAGCTGGCCGTCTTCCTTTCTATGTAATGGTTTTCTGTTATGATTTCTTGTATTGCTTTCTGTTAATCAATAGTTTCCATCACTATCCTTAAATCATTTTACTACAGCATATTGTACTTTTGCTGAAAAAAACTTAGTATTCTATTAAATAGATGTAAAGGAAGTGCTGTTGGAAACAGATGTATTATTAATTCATTGGATATTGAGCATTTTGCTGTTTCCTGTAATGTCATTGTGGTGGCTTGTGACCATCCTTCTAATTTTGATATTTTGATATTAATATGCAGGAGTAATATACAAAGTGTATATGGTCCTTCTGGCTGTGTTTTGCACCAATTCCATCAATATTCATGCTGGTATAAATGGTCTAGAAGTTGGGCAGACGGTTGTCATTGCATCTGCTGTAAGTCTATGCACTTTTGAATTAGCCGCATCATAAGGTATTATACAGTTTGATCTTTTGCGTGCTTTACAGATTCTGGTTCATAATGTTATGCAAATTGGTGCATCCACGGATGATTCTGAGTATCAGCAGGCTCATGCATTCTCAATTTATCTTGTTCAACCTTTGATCGCTACTTCTTTGGCTTTACTCTCTTACAATTGGTAATTCTATCATTAAAAGAATGATGAAAGGCTATATGTCATGTGCTCTCACTTGCGTTACTTATTTAAGTTCTTTCTTTTGCATCATCTAGGTATCCTTCTTCAGTGTTTGTCGGGGATACGTATACATACTTTGCTGGAATGACAATGGCAGTTGTTGGTATTCTGGGTCATTATAGGTGAAATTTCTTGCTTTTGTTGTTGCTGCACCATCTCATATATGTTGTTTTATCACGACTCTGGCAACTACTGCACCTACACACATAAGAAGCTTTCTAGTTTGAGCATTTATCCGTGTAATAGTTCTGGATTGTGTTTATGAAGAGCTATGTCTGATGTGTCTTGAATTGTTGGCATTATGATGTTCTATAATAATGCCAGGGCAAACCTTGTCTCCTCAGTGTCCGTCCCTTGCAAGTTGGGAGCCATCCTCTGTTTGCTCTATCTGCTTGGCCATGATAAATGAACAGAGTAGCTCGAGCTCGGTTCAAGACTCAAACAAAGCAAGCCAAGCATGTCTGTGCGCATCTCGAAACACTCGCAAACTAGCTCGAATAATACATAAATATACTTCTATGTATTTTGAATACGAGCAAACTATTGTCCAAAATTAAAATGAAATAAAAACTCAAAAGGCTTAGACTTTTAGCTAAGAGAAAACCAACCCCATCTCATTACCTGGCCCACTTTCACAAATATCACAATGAAAAAGAAAAATCCCTAGGCAACCCCCCTCTCTCTTCAGTATTCTTACTCTCACCAGCCACCTTCACTCCCTCATACCTAGTCCCTCAATCACAGCCTCACCATCAACTCAGGAAGCCACCCTCCAACTCACCAAGTGGCCGTCCAGCCACCCTCACTGGATCATTTCCCAAGTCATCCTCACCACCTTAGTTGTAAAAAGCGCGACAAGCAAGTCTGGTCATAGCCTTGATTGCCAAATGCAGTGAAAGGCGGGTAAGATCCTTAAGGAGAAGTTTTGTTCCCTTTTACTGCTCTTCTTAATTTTCTTTCGTTCCTGATTTTCTTTTGGTTTTTAACTTTTAATTCTCTTTTTCTGAAATTTCTGCTTTCTTTTTATTTGGTGCACCTCACACCCAAAGGAGCGCTTACCTTTGCCTTGTGCCTAGGCTTCAGGAACCCTTTGCGCCTTAGTGCTCCTTGCACCTTTTATATTTAAGCACATAGTGTGCATCACAAGCTATCCTCAACGACGACGCATCAAGATACCCACACCGACAACAAACACCTAGCTTCCCTCTTTGACAACCTTGCTTAGTCACCCACTCCAATGACCCTTCAAGCCGCCATTCACCAATCCTTTCTTTTAAGAAGCTCAATTCTCTGGGTCGAGCTGAGCCAAGCACCATATCAGACAAACAAGCTCAAGCTTGAGCTCCGCTCAGAGCTTCAAGCTTGAGCTGGTCGCTCTATGACAAACGAGCCTAAGCCGAGCCCAATACTATTTGGGTTCGAATCGATGATTTATCACCGGTGGCCATGATAAATATGTTTTCTATTTATCTAATATGTGTCAAATGATAAACATGTTTTTCTATCTATCTGATATGCATATGCTAGTCGTTAGCATAATTGCGTGTGCTTCTATTTTCCTATCTCATTATACATTCTCAAAATAAATTGTCCATCACCACACATTTTGTATATGCGTGTTTGGGAGGAAGTAATTGATTTATTTACCTTCTGTTGACCTTTCCTAATTTCGTCTGGATTTTACAGTGAAACTTTATTGATTTTCTTCGCCCCTCAAGTATTGAATTTCCTCTTATCACTTCCCCAGGTGAGGTTTTTCTCTCCTCTCTTCTGCTCTTCTGCCCTAAAGCATTGCTAATGTGTCTTTGGCTTCTTATTAGCTTGCTGGAATTTTTCCTTGTCCTCGGCATCGTCTTCCAAGGTAATTTATTCTATTTCTTAACCATTTGTCCATAGTCTTCCAAGATCCGACCTCACCTTTTCTATTTTCTCAACCACCATTAGACTCTGGCCTCTTCTGACGATATATTGAATGGCAGATATGACCCTCAAACAGGGCTGTTAACTGGGACACTGGATGGGACACTAGTGAATGTTACTTTGAGACTGTTTGGAAGGATGTCTGAACAAGCACTCTGCATTGTTCTTCTCTCTATTCAGGTGAGTCAGCTAGCTCCTCGGCACCCCAACCTCCATCCCACTCATCCCCCACCCACCCCTACCCCTTTCTCTCAAAAAAGAAATAAAAAAGAAATAAAGATGTTCAACCATACATATTGAAGTTTTATCTGAGTTAAAATTTTTTGATTTCTACTGTTATGATTCCTGAAAATCAATATTGCTTTTAGAGACATAACAAATTTGTGCATTTTCTTGCCACCTGTATAAAAAAATGTGGATGATCTGTCCTTTTCCACAGGCAATAGCTTGCGGTCTTTGTTTCTGGCTGCGGTGGCTCCTTGCTGGCTGGTACAAATAAGATCTTTGATTCCAAAACAAATTTCAAAATATAGATTATCGGCAGCTTTATTGCGCAAGGAGGTAGTGTACTTGTGTGATTCGTGTGGAGAAGCATCTCAGGGAGAATTTTTGTGAGAATAGAAGGGAGGCTGACAGCCTGACAATGATAGCCATAGAGATTCATGCAGCATCCGCACATAACACTGCACTGTAACATAAACTACATCAGGTTCAAATTTAATTGATTACAAGGAGAGATTTCTAGAGGCGAATATTTCCATTTGTACTCAAGGAAAAAGTGTTGAAAAAAACTTGTTGTCCATTGCCTAGAAATTTAATGAAAATCCTTTTTCTTAGATCATCAGTTTAGTAGCACCAGCTGGATTCTTATCTTTTACAATTTTCTGTTTTTGATGACTTTAACCTTGGTACTTAATATTTTCATCCGCTCAGCTAATAATGGTCTAGAAATCGTAAAGTTGGACTCGTACAAATCTTTTGTACGAAGTACGTGTTAGAAACTCTCATAATGCTCACAAGTCGCAACAATAAATTATTCAAATGTCTGATTTGAATTGCCGAACCAATTGAAGTTGGCAGTTTGGCCAAAAGTTGATCTGTCACAATCGCTAGTCTGGGCGTTAAGTAAATAACAGTTGATTGTGTAAAGCTTCTACGAAGCGTAGAACTCCATTGAAAATACTGCTGAGCAGCGGATACAAAGGGAGGTTGCTTCCCTAACAAATGATAAAGACAACAATACCCAAGGATACTTGCACTAGAGTAAATGAAATTTAGCACAAACAATGAAGTTGCATCGTCAAACTCTCACCAGAAACTTGATATTGAGCTTTTCAATTGAGATCTAAGATCCTAAATTCCACTGAATTTGTGATCGTTTCTATTTAAGAATATTGATCAGGGTAAATGTCACTTTTTATGTATAGCTGTTGTAAAACAAGCTAATGAAACTTGTAACCTTATATGCAATTGCAACTAATATCTGATAGCTAACTGATTTTACCAAATATGTTTCATACAATCAGCTAAAATAATCAGCCAACACTAGTTACACAACCCCTATCAGTCATCAGGTCAAAAATACAGAATTGCCAAATTGGACCTTAATCAAGATCCATCGACTTTTCTTCAGAAGGAACACTGCTTGACCAGAGCTTGATTGTCCGATCATGTCCAACCGTAGCAATGCACTGTCCATCTGTACCACCACATTAAGCAATGAAGATATAAGGAGCCCGCAAAATATGAAACCCCAAGAAAGATGTGCTTCAAATTATCAACTTTAAAAAAAGTTAAAAACATCTATAAGCAAGATTAACTCTCCACAATAAGATAATAAGATCCCACTAATGTTCAATGTGATTAATTCAGCTGACCATCATAGCATAAATTAATTAGTACTATTGTAGCAAAAAGTTAGGCCTCTGTGTTCAAAATTCAGCAAATCAGCATTCAACTTACTGCTCCCAAATTCTATACCTAAGGATCTCTACTACAGAGTAGAACTATCACCTCACTCAGACCCTCGTAGTATTTCAAGAGACTAGCTATGACTTGCGGAGTATTGACCATTTGTAATTGATGAACTGCTTATCATCTTTCAACTACTCCATCATAACCCCAGTGAGATATCAAGGGACAAGTTACATTTTATCACCGTAGTCATCAGAAATATATTAAAATGAATTTAAATTTTCCAATGGTAACTACCATGAATTGTCCACACAGACCAGAGTAACAGCCTATGACAACAATTATCACAAGGTATCACAATAAATTCCTAGGCTTCATGTAATTTTACTTACGTTTTACCAAGAGAAAAGATATTACCTCCTGTAACATCTAAGGATGTGACTCTTGCCTCATGTCCTGACAATGTCGCGATAAGCTTGAAGTCTTTAGATGACCATACCTGATGAAATTGAACAAAATGAGACAAAACACTCCTTGCAACTGGACAATACTAATTAAGTTTGTCATTCAACCAAAACTAGTTGAGTGCAAAGTCTTATACCTTGACAGTTGTATCATAAGAAGCAGTGACCAGGTAATAACCCTCCTGAGGCTCAAATTTAACATGTGATATAAGCTTTGAATGCGCGGGAATTATATACAACGATTTTTTCTTTCTCAAGTCCCAGATCCGACAAGTATTATCCTCAGAACCAGTGGCCAAATGATAGCCATTAGGAGAGAAATCAACTCCAAAAACCTGGGAGAAAAGAGACACCATATGAGTCAACAATCATAGTGAGTATAACACAAAACTACAAGTTCATAACAGAAGAAATGTACAGGTTTGATGTGGCCTTCCAAAGCAAGAACACTTCTTCCTATACGGAGATCCCAGACACGGGTAAGAGAATCAAGTCCACACGATGCCACCAATGATCCATCCGGATGGAAAGACAGGCCATAAACGCTCCTGCTATGGCCTTCTTGAAGTAGCAACTCTACTCCATTTTCAACATCCCACAGACGCCAAGTTTTATCAAAACTTGCAGTGCCTAAGTACTTCCCAGATGGATGGAAGGCAATACGAGCTAAGCGATCCAAATGACCTTCGAATGATCTTAATAAAGTACCATCTGTGTTCCACAACTTAGCAGAACGATCAGCTGAGGCAGTTACTACATAATCGATTACAGGAGAAAATGCAACATCAGTAGCATGCACAATGTGTCCCTTCAAAGCAGAGACCCTCTTTACCTCAGGCATACTCCATACCTTGGCAACTCCACTAGAAGAACTGAAGAAACAAAACAAGTATTAAAAAGGCCATCAGTACTCACCTTCAACAACAACATTAATCATCAGTCACATAATTAAGGGAAAAGCTTATAGGCAATTTGAATGCAAAGTTAAGTATCATGCTTTTCATATCTTGACAGAGACACCAGACTAGTCAGCTCATATCTGTCAGTCTACAGAGCCAACCCTCCTCGTAGTTTATAAAGCAAGTGACAAAGAAAAATCTCTATTTTGACCTGGTTTCCTTCCAGACAAGTCATAGCAATGTAAATATAGGCCCCCACATATCACGTTTAGAAACAAGCAAAGAAAAAACTCCAGATCTGCTACTTAAAACTATCTTCATATCGCAGTACATCATCTGAAACCTAAATGATCAGGCAGCAGAAGTTTCCCTTCCATATAGGTTTTTTTATAGTCTAATTCAAGTTCATTCATAAATGACAAGCAGCAATTACCCTTCCCACAATGCTTCTTTAATTCTCTCCCTAGGACTAATAGAAGCTAGACTTCAACTCCCCCTAACCAGACATTTATCTTCTCCATGGAGATTCAATCTCCAGCATTTTCACATTCAAAGATAACAATTCTGATTATAAGTGAATATATATCAGTTTTTCAGTATCTTTCTTTTCTAGAACATTATAGCAAAATATAGAAGCAATTCTGAAGCATCAAGGTCAGATTTCACCATATTGCATTAAATTTACAAGGTAAATAGAAACAAAGCAAGCACACATCAAATATTATTTTATCAAAAATAAAAAGAACAAGTATACAGAAAGTTCTCAATGAAATATGTCGAACAATTGAATATTATTCAAGGGAAGGAGGACGATTTTTGCAAAAATTCAAAAATCTGACAAGGGGCTGTCATCAATATGGTTAAATCAGAATATTATTCAATAGAATTTTATTCAAGGGGCAATTAGAAAAGCTGATGAAAGCTGAGGGACAATATATGACAAACAATTGAATATTATTCAACGGTTAGATTATTTTTCTTAGATAAAAATTCAAAATTTCAAAAATTCAGAAAAGAACAAGCATACACTCTCTTCTAAATCACATAGCACACAACAAATAACCACAAAGATCGATAAAAACAACGCACAGACAGGTCACAGATTCACACTTTCACAGCCTCCAAATGATGTCCAAATAGGCTAGTTCGACAGACAATAAAGAATATTACAATCAACTCCTACAGCTCCAAACATATATCATGGTAGAGACAAAATAGTCAAAAGCCGTTCGATATATAACTAGGCAATCAGTATAAGAGAGAGAATGGAGAGATAGAGAAGATACCAGGTAGCAAGCGAATTCCCATCTTTTGAAAACGAACATCCCCACAATGGGCGGTCATCACCTATCTCACTTGAATCAAGAACAAAAGTTTTTGCCTGTCTAAGAGCCCAATCAATTTCCGCATCTTCGTCTTCGTCTGGATCATCCCGTTTTCTCCTTGCACGCTGCACGCGTTGAGATGCTCTGACAATAGAGAACTTAGCTATAAACCTTCGAGCCTCCAACAATTCTTGGGTCCCTTCAGTAAAAAATGGATACTGAAGCATTTCTTCTTCAACTTCATCCTTAGCTGAAGCTATTTCTTCCTCTTCCTCATGGGCTTTCATAAGCTTTTCCAATTGCCCCTCGGCATCAAGCTTAGCCATAAGCATCCGTAGCCGGTCTCGTCTTTCCATCTCTCTCTCCCCAAAGAGAGTGATGGGTTCACCAAGCCGCCGAAGTCGACTCCGCACAGACATATCATTTGTGGGAACGGCTAGAGCAGCAGCGTGTCGCTTCATCATGAATTCCCGCATAGCTTTCTCTTGACGTTCCCTTACAACACGACTTTCCTCTGTGATTTCATACCCAGCGGAGGTACCCTCCACACCCATTTCCGAATCCTGGTCATCGTCATCAGAGTCCGAGTCACTTTCCTTTGCCTCACCATTTTGTGAAACAGGGGGCCGGACAGGGAGAGGTGCTAATGGTCTAGAAATTGCAGGAGGTACAACAGGTAGAGGAGCAATTGGTGGGACAAGCAATCGAGGTGGAGCTAACATAGGGGCAACAGTGGGAGGAACTGATGGAGGGACAGAGACTAATGGTGGTGCTGCAGGTGGAATAACAGGAAGGGCAGATGATGCAGTAGTAGTAGACACCGACTGACTTCCAGGACCAGCTATACCAGTGGCAGGTACTGAAGTAGCCAGCATCTCAATATCATCCCTCAGAGGAGTTGGCTCAGCAGCTGCAGCTGAAGCAGAAGCAGGATTCTCTTCATCTATATCCATTATGCCTACATAGGAAATACAATTACCTTTTAGGTATTTAGCTCATCATAGCCATCAAAAAGTTCACAGCTAGTTGATAAAGTTACTAATAAAAATAAGTAAAAATTCCTACTAAAGTAACAACAAATATCAGTAAGATGCCCAGAAAAGTTATGTCATCCTCTGAAAGGAGTAGTGTACCATATACTGGAATCACACAGATTTAAGGTTAACGAGCAAGCATTCAGGTGATTCGCTGCACCTTTTATGTCACCTTCCACTATCATAGGTATAAATTCACAAAATAATGTAACACACGGATAATTTTCTTTCCAAAACATCAAAAAAGCAATGTAAAATACGAAATAAATACCTAAAGAACATGTCAAAACTAAGGAACTTGATATAAAATGGAGATTGTGTACTATCAAAATTCACATGACTATGCTACTTCACTACAAATTTTCATGCTCTGGGCATTTCTTAGAAAAGCAATAAGCCGTTTACCTTGAGAGCATAGTTGGTAGTGTTTTTAAGGGGTGGAAATGGCATCAAATAGTCATTTTCTTGACCAAGTATTTGGTATGAAAGATGCAGTAACCTAATCTAATTTCCAAGGGTAACCATCACCCACTTGTTACCTTTTCAAACTTATGATAAATGGTAACAAAAATCTATAACCTCCTCAATGTCAATCTAGTACATGTGTCTACCCCTTTCCACTTCTTATTTGTTTCAATTTCATTTCATTTCCTCCATTCATTTGACACAAGCTCTAAGATTGATCTGAAATAATTCTTGGAAATGAAAGTTAACACGCCTACAATCTATACTGCTCTTGATATTTCTATATATGTGTTGACTTAAGGTCAATGCACACATATTGAAAGATATGTTAGCTAGTGCTGTAAAACTCCAAGTGACCAGAAAAACGTGGTACTACTTTGAAGTAAGAAACAATATTGCCTTGTGCATTGTCGAAACAACTACTGGATAACTGTTTTTATAAACTGTTGACACCAATACTGCAAAGGCGAAAAATAGCATGAACAATATTACCGGGAATGAGACTGAGTCGCGAACTATGTCGCTCTCTTTAGAACATTCACGGTACTGCCTCAAATTGTGCAAGTAGATCGTTAGCCACCGGATGTCCCCCAGGATACAACAACCTCTCAGAAAGATCAAATACCGATGGCTTGCACTGTACCACCGGGCAACGAAAACACCACAGAAGGATTTTTTTTTTTTTTTTTGGAACTGCTCGTCTTTTTGGAAGAGAGAAAAAGGAAGATTTTTGAGAGAGGATTTTTCTGTTGTCACTCTTCATGTTTTTCAAAAGTTACTTAAAAAACGGTCAAGAAGTTAATCCCACTGAAATCAGAAATTTAAATTACCAAAACGTTTTTTTTTAAGTAAACATAAAACAGTTATAACGTTTTGCAAAAAATAAACTTGGTTAAGAACCCAAACCCAAACCCGACCCCAGCCCGGTTCGGCGCGCGTGTGATAGAGGTAGGAGGTAGGTCCTCCTAGGTCCTCCCTCTCCACAAAATGTGGGTAGCCCAAGGGCCACATCCAACTATTCCACACACACTATTATAAAGGAAGTAAAACTTCCATTTTCCATCAATGTGGGACTTGAAGTTTTCACCAAATTCAACTTGTTCCAACATAAACATTAGCCAACACAAAGACTACTTAGGAGTAGAGTAGAGTATGCAATGAAAAGGCTGATTAACGCAACCAATATCAGCAACATGTCGCCAATTATCAACAAGACTAAACATGGATAAACAAAGCAATAATCCCAGATTGACTTGATATACAGTGTCATCTATTCTTGATTTTCATCAAATTTTGGACGTTGGTAAAAACTCGGAGAACTAATAAAATGTTGGATAAAACATCATCATACGTTCTACTGAACAGCTAGCAATCCCAAAACTAAATGAGTAGCGTTCACCAAGTAGCGGTTCGACATTCCACGAAATACGCGATCTTTGTACAAATTAAAAGCAATATCGCAACCCTAAAACCCTAAATTCAGCTATCTACTGCACTTCTATCAATCAATTAGGTTGGAAACAAACATTGCAAACAAAAGGTCGAATCTTTGGTAAATTCACAACAAATACACAGAATGAAAACCAAAATACTTCTCAAATGTCATAAAATCAAAAAATGCGCACCAAAATTCGCGGCTCAAAATTGAGAAAGGTAAAGGCTGAAGATTACGGGAGTTTAGGTTCAGCAAACGGCAAGCACCTTAGCCGTGATGTGACGGCGGTGACGGTTGCTTCAGAAGTTTCCGACACCGATGAAAAGAGGAAGAGTCGGTGAGGACTGAAGTTAGGTTTGTCTGTTAATAGGGCTTTTAGGTGAGGTCCTAGTCAGGTTCATACGCTAAGGCGCTAAGCTAGGTTCGACCCTATTGTTGGTGGTCTTGTTTTCGGGTTTTCCATTATTCAAATTCTGATTTTTAGGATATTTGGAAATTGAATATAAAATATTGAATGTTATAATATTAATATAAATTATCTAATAATTTTATTTTAATTTCATTAAGAATATATTTTAAAACAACTTATACTTTTAAAATTTGGTTATTTTTGACAAATTTGAAAACGTTGACATGTATATGCTTAATATGAGTCTTATAGAATCATATTAGGCCATAATAGTGATTGGAATCATCTACAACTCTAAACACTTATTTCAATTAATTTTTAAGCTACAACAATTATGACTTAAATTTGTTTTTAGAACCTTTGACACCCAAATATTAGTTATTCAAACCTTCTCGTACAGCCCTAAAAAGCATTCAGAAGTTCTATTTTAATTTCAGAAATTTTTTGAAAATATTTCAAACCTTTAAAATTTAGTCAGTTTGGAATTTTCATATTTGGTGAGATAACACTATTATATGGTTACCATGGGTCCTATATGTAAAATTAGGCCCTAAAAGAAAATAAAACTATGTACTATATCTCTAAAAACGCATTGCACCCTTAACTCATTTTCAGAATCTTTAAAGATTAAATGTAAAGTATTGAAAGGTTCGACTCTATGACACCTATTTCAACCAATTTCAAATACACTTATAATTGAGAAATCACATTGATATGCTTGCCATGGGTCTTAAAAAGGACATATTAGGTCATTAAGAATAATTAAAATCATCTACTTTAATTCTAAACACTTATTTTAACAGATGTTCAAAACTCATATTATTGGGTCTTAAACTCATTTTTAGGTTTTTTTTTTAGCTTTAGAGACAAAATTATTTATTGACTTGTGTCATGCCTCCTTATGTGACCCTAAGCATTAAGCACCTTCAAAATTCGGTCGGTTTAGACAATTTCAGATTTCATAAGAGAACGTCTTGACTCTTGATATTGCTTACTATGGGTCTTATAGAGTCATACTATATCTTAGAAGTGATTAGAATTATTTACTTTAACTCTAAATATCGTTTCAATCTATTTTCAAAACACCTAAAATTGTGGTTTAGGCTCATTTTTAAGGCGTTTGAATATCTAATATCATGTACCTTTGTTTCAATTTCGAAAACTTTTTGAAAATATTTCAAAAACAATGTATAGCCTTCAAAATTTATTCATTTTGGGCAATTTTAATTTCGATAAGAGAACACCTTAATATGCTTACCATGGGTTTTATAGGGTTATAATGCTTACCATGAGTGTGATTAACTAATTATTTTTTATTCTACGAACCTATTTCAATAAATTTCCAAAATACCTAGAGTTCCTAAACTCGTTTTTAAAACCTTTATAGAGAAATTATAAGGTATTGAATGGTGTCATACCTCCTTATTTGACCCTAGGAATATCATCATGTATCTTTATTTGAATTTATAAACAACTTCGTTTATTATCAATAATAATCTAGTAAATACAAAAATTGGCTAAACATTATCTATAATCAATAGTAAATAAAGTTCTACATCTTCTTTTTCTTCGTCTTATTCAAGGTCATTGGCTAATTGAATAAAATGAGAACTATTAGACCATGAGACATTGTCTAATCGTTTCGTGCATAAGTGCAATTTTAGGAGCAACCTTTGCGTCTAACCAAGCTTTAATTAATTTTTTGATGATAATTTTAAATACTAATAGGATATAATATTCAACCAATATTTATTTTTTTAGTCATGAAATTTAGATAATCAAATAAGAAAAAGTAAGTTTTTATGATTTTTTAAGTTTTTATTTTTTAGACATTTCTTTTGTAGAACTGTGTATATTTCATTTCTTATTAATAAATGCTTAATGAAAAATTAATTTATCGTGTCTTTCGTCTATAAATGAGGTATTTATAGACAAACAGCAGTCAAAGGGTGATGAGTTATGTTCCTATGTGTCATTTGGTGAGACTATCAATGATTCAAGATTATTAGGCCTGACCCAATTTCTCCTTCTCATGTCTTTGGTGCATGTGATTGATGGGTGCTTACTGTTTGTGAGCTTGCTAACCATGCACTTCTAGACAAACCCAAATAACTCCTAACCCATAGTTCAATAGAAGGCCCATACAACTTTTATTAATTCATCGCAACGATTTGCATAGTGATTTTTATTGCAACGATTTGAATCACGTCCAGTCATCTATATCATTTATCGCTAGCGATTCTCTTTACAATAGGAAAATTTATTACCTCCTAAAATTACAACTAATGATTGCATATTTTATCATACAACAGCTATATATACCTCATACTTGGTACAAAGCACAACTATTTACACTCGACATTCTCTAGAACTATAAAATCTGTCCAGTATATGAAGTCGAAGCATAACATTTGATATTCCAATAACTCCATTAGACCATCACTAAATTGCAAAAGCAGGCGTATAGGGGCCATACCTGCTCCTTTTGTAAAAACATAAGTAAACTTGGAAACGTTAATGGCCCCCACTCATCAAATGGAAAACCCAATAGTAACAACTTCCAAGCATATCTTTCGTTCAACTCCACTTCCTATCTTTCTCCGCTTTTTTTCTGAATACAAAATTAAACAAAGTTCGAACCTAAAAATTACACAAAATTTGGTGAGTATCCTCAATGAAAATGCACTGTAGAGTATAGAGTTATAGACTATAGTTTTCAACTTTTTATTACCTTTTCCTTATTCTCAGTTGCCCAGACCAAATTTAATCACATTCATTTTTATTTGTTATATTTGCTTTTTACATAGTTTGTAACGCATATATTATAGATAAAAATATTTATAAATATGTATTATAAAAAAGTACGGAGAAATAATTTAGGTAAAAAACAAGATAAAAGTGAGATTGAGTTAAATGATTTTTTTGTGCAAGATATAAATGTTGATATTATATTAATCATATTAAAGTTTATTGTTACTTTTCTAGCAGATCAACCAAATTAGAAACTTGACAAAAGATTTGACGTGATTGATTTATTGTCTTGATATTTGCAAAATCTATTAGAAACTTGTTCAAGTAGTGTATAAGAAGATTGTGTTGCTTGGGTGAACGAGGATGACATCATTATCCAAAAAGAGATGGCTAATGGGTGGAGCTATATGAGAGACCTTTATTCCTTGGAGAAGAATGATATCTTGGCTTAGCTGCAAAATTTTGGAAAAGGAAGAGATACGAAAACACGGGATCATCCTAACGGAGCCCTGACCCAGGACAGAAGCACGTTGAGGTTTTCACAAGACTGGATTTGTTCCACTCAAATTCCTAACTATAACATTATAATGTAGTGTTACATTAGATGTAAGATAATCAATGACAAACCTTGAACATAAAATGCAATAACTAGAAATATGAAATCCTAAAAAAAAACCCAAAGTTGATATCTTGGAA
This sequence comes from Dysphania ambrosioides, assembly GCA_026401315.1. Lineage (NCBI taxonomy): Eukaryota > Viridiplantae > Streptophyta > Magnoliopsida > Caryophyllales > Amaranthaceae > Dysphania > Dysphania ambrosioides. Next base: position 2,466,038 of record CM048662.1, read on the forward strand.
ACACATTTTTTCAAATTTAAAGAATATACTTGGTGTTATTGCAGGTGTATTTACTAGATAAATTTCGTGCGATGCACGGTTTGATAATAAATTATTTTTGTCAAATATTTCAATTATAAGAATATTTTAATTTATTGGTGAAAACTATAGGTTTTATAGAAATATTGTAGAAAATTTAATTAGAATAATACTTATTATCATATTAAATAAAAAAATTATTATAGAAAAATATAGAGATAAAACATAAAATAAAAGTAGTTTTATAGTCACACAAATTTTCTATATATAATAATTTTCAATCTAATATTAATGTAAAGTAGGAAAAAAAAGATGACATCATCATTAAAAAAAGGCGGGAAATTTTTTAATATTAGCTTGACACGTGTTATGTATGATGTTAGCAAGGGTTTTGCTTTAGTAATAGTTATAGAAGATTGGCTTTTAAATTGATTATAAGTAAACATCAATGCATTACACAGGTTTAAATATTGTCTACAGTTAAAAAATTAAAACTATAGAATTATATAAATAATTTTATTTTTCATTTGTTTAATTTATTATTATAAAAATATGTGGAAATTTGGGTTATAGTCAATTAAAAAAATTGATTTCCTTAGTTCTATAGTTATTCCTTCACGTTAGTGGGAAAAAGAAGTATGAAAACTAAAAGAGCTAAATATAATTAGAAGGTTTCCTCATATTTACTTTTTTTTTTTAAACTCATGAAAACTCTATCATTAAATAAGATCAAACATCACAAGCTCAGTTATCCCCTGCGGGAAATTTGAGAAGAGAAACAACATCCTCCTCATTTGGGAATGCTATCCTAGCAATAGAGTGGGCAACAACATTTCCCTCCCTCCGAATATGACTACATTCAAACACATCGAAACCCTCCCCCAAATACCTAATAACATCGAAAAACAAGAAAGTTAGACTAAGTCCTCTGAACTTCTTCTTAATCTTCGAGATTATACCTAGAGCATCATATTCCGGAAACACCATTTTCACTCCCAAAGGCCTCACCAATTCGAGGCCCAAATAAGCAGCTACAGCTCCCCCATCTCTACCTTCCAATGCACCATCATCCTTCGACTCACCATTGCCAAGATATTCCCCACCTCATCTCGAACTATCGCACCAATACCCACCCCTATCTCGCTAAACACAGCTACATCCGAGTTTACCTTACCCATTCCGACAGGAGGGGTGGCCCAGCTAGAACAAGTAACTATCCTCTGTACATTACCATTGCTAAACACCTTCCTTGCATATTTTTGTAGTCCTCCACCAAATTCCTATACCCCTTCACAATATCCACCCCGTCCCCCGCATAATTCTCAAAGATTTTCTTATTTCAAATACTCCACGCTGCCCATGTAATCGAGAAAAAATTACACAGCTCAGCTTTAGACAAACTTCATATATTTTCCTTAACAATCTGGCCAAAAGCTCCTGTTCGACTATCTCCAATGACATCAAAGATTTCGGATGAATCCCAGATCTGGTTTGATTGGGGACACAAAATCAAAGCATGAGTGATGATTTCTACTAAATCAACACACCTCTAATATCTATCGTTATCACAAACCCTCCTCTTATGAAGATTCTCCTTTACTGCAAGAACATTGGAGCTAGCTCTCCAAGCGAAGTGCCATAGCTTAGGCGGACCACCTAAGCTCCAGATTCTCTTCCAAAATATTTCCTCCTCCACATCTATCATTTGCCTCCTTTCCCCTCTACAACCTAACTTCCCAAGCCAATACGCAGATTTAATCGTAAACAACCCATCTTTGCTCGGTCCCCAATATCTCGTATCCTCTTGGAAAAAAGAAACTGAGGGAACATTCAGCATTGATTTAACATCTTCCTCCACTATTACGACCCTAATTTTCTCCTCATTCCAGCCTCCTTGCTCAACATCGACCGACTCTGCAACCTTTAGTGTCTCATTTCCAACGACCTTCTGGTTAGGAGCCCTCCTTTCACTATCCAAGGAAAGCCAGCTCTCCTCCCAGACCTCTATTTGCTGACCATTCCCAATTCTCCAACTTAACCCTTCTAATAGTAAGCTTTTTGCCCCCCAAATACTCCTCCACGAATAGCTTGGGGTAAAACCCCTTCTCGCTTCTATAATCCCATAATTCTTATGGTATCAAGCTTTGAAAATCCGAGCTATCAATGATTCTGGCTCCTAAATTAGTCTCCAACCCTGCTTAGCAAGCAAAGCAAGATTAAACACTTAAGTCCCTGAACCCCATCCCTCCCATAGCTTTCGGCAAATACATCCTCTCCCAAGACATCCAATGCATTCTCCTTTTCTCAACATCACCACCCCACCAGAATCTTGCTATCATGGAATGAATCTCCTCTATCATCCCATCAGGTAACCAAAACATTCTCATCACATAAGTAGGAATTACTTATACCACTACCTTAATTAGAATTTCTTTCCCCGACTTCGATAAGATCTTTTCCTTCCACCCCCTCAGTTTACTCCAAATACGCTCCTTGATTTTCCTAAACACCGCTTTCTTTGACCTTCCAACTGTAGTAGGGAGACCTAAATACTTATCGTGCTTATCTACCTCTGGCACTCTCAATAGCCTGCAAATCTCCTCTTGCTTGATGACAAACACCTGTTTGCTGAAAGTCACTTCTGATTTGTCAAAATTTATCTTTTGCCTGAATTCCCCTTCATATACTTTGATAATATCAGCTATTTTGGAACATTCCTGAGAAGTCGCTCTCGCAAAAAAATATTGTCATCCACAAAAAACAGATGGGAAATTCTTGGAGCACCATTGTATATTTGGGCCCCATAGATATGCTTACTTCTTACAGCTTCAGAAAGAAGGCTTGATAAAGCCTCTACACATAAAATAAACAGATAAAGGGAGATAGGGTCCCCTTGTCGAAGTCCTCTCTGAGGTTTTAAATCCCCCATAATCATCCCATTTATCTTAAAAGAAAAACACACTAAGACAATCCATCACCTTTTCCCTCTACCCCACCGAAAAACCCATCTTGCTCATCACCTTATCTAGGAACGCCCATTCCACCTTGTCATAAGCCTTACTCATATCAAGCTTAAAAGCCATCAATCCCTTCCTACCCTCCCTACCCACCTTCATACTGTAGAAAATTTCAGATGTGATCAACGCATTATCTGTAATGAATCTTCCTGGAACAAAAGTACTTTGACTTTCATTCACCACAATATGAAGCAAAATTTTCAACCTGTTTGTCATAACTTTCGACATCACTTTGTATAGGACATTGCATAGGCTGATTGGTCTAAATTCTCTCATTCTTCTCGGTTCTTTGCACTTTGGTATCAAGACAATGCAAGTTTTATTTGCCTCCTCTAACTTTCCTTTTCCTTTCCACCAATTCACTACAAAATTCACCACCTCCTCCTCTATGACAGACCAAAACTTCTGGTAAAACAACGCATTAAGCCCATCCGACCCCGGGGCCTTATTTCGGTGCATTTGGAATAATGCCTCACTAACTTCCTCCTTTGTAGGTATTATATCCAACATCTCATTCATCTCTACATTGACCACCTCACCCACCTCTTTTAGTGCCTCCTCAAAATTTTTTGGTCTAGAAGAAGAAAATAAACCTTTTCAAAGAACTCATAAACAATGCCCTCAATTCTCTCTGCACTCGTACACCAAATACCCCTATCATCCTTAATCCCTCTGATCAAATTTCTCCTACGTCTAAGAGACGCCTTTTGATGGAAATAGGCGGTATTTTTATCCCCATCTTGAAGCTCCTTAGCTCTAGCTCTCGAATACCAATATGAATCTTCCAATCTATGCAGCTCATCCAACTCTGTAGCAATCTCCTTACCCCCGCCATATGGAATAACTATCCACCACCCCCTCTTGAACTCACTTTAGCTCCGCTTTCTTCTTCTTAATTTTCCTCCTAATGTCCCAAATGTATTCTTTGCCCACTTAGCTAGAGATTTTGACACACTCTCCAACCTATCTGTAATAACATCATTCTTGCCCTCATTCCAAGACCTCTGCACCACCTCTCTACACTTATCATCCGATAGCCATAACGCCTCAAAGCGAAATTGTCTCTTCTTTGCCCACTCTACATCACTGGTCCATGCCTTCAATATAATTGGACTATGATCAGATTTATACCAAGGCAAATAAACTACCTTCATCTACGAGAACACTTCTGATGACTCAGGGTTCGCAAGGAATCTTTCCGGTCTCTCTCTAATTAACAACGACTCAGCCCGCCCTCTTTCCCATGTGAAACGGTTTCCAAAAAAACCTAAATCGACTATCCTGCAGCTATCTATAACCTCTCGAAACATGTCCATGCACCTCTACTCCCTAGGAACTCCTCCCTCCTTCTCGCTAGTCCTAACGATTTCGTTGAAATCCCTAAAGAAAAGCATGGGAATCACCCCGAAGAGACTTCATTAACTGGAAAGTTTTGTACTTGTTTCCCGCCTCAGACCACCCATAAATTCCCACTCCCCTCCATTCAACCCTTCCATCTTGCCCAATTAAATCTACTGCTATATGGTGCTCCGAGAAAGAGATAACAGTAGCATTTATGTTTTCCCACCATATCCCCAAACCTCCAGATCTCCCTCTACTCCCTAAACATAGCCCCTCTGTAAACCCACATTTATTACACACCCCTTCCAACTCTCTTGCATCAATTTTAGTTTCCAAAAAAAAAAAACTAAATTTGGCCGCTCTCTCCAACATGTATCCTTGAGAGCTTTGACTGTCCAAGGATTGCCAATCCCCTAGCAGTTCCAACTTAATATTTTCATTACTTTTCGCGGGTGAATAATTATTCACTAACGCTACTTCAACAAACTACAAAACACTCTGCCCAAAATCTTCAACAAAAACACCCCTACCCTTTTTCCTTTTCTTTCGGCCTGAACCCATCTCATAATCTAGATCAGTACCTCCCCTTATTTCCCTGAAACTTGGCTTACATTAATGCCCACTCCTCTACCCTTTCCCACCTTCCTTTGCCCTCTACTTCTTACACCCTACACTCTTCCACTGCCTCCCCCTAGATCAGTTAGCACTGAATTAAACATACGTGTCCCACCCACATGACACAACTCATAACCCACCTCAACATTAATCCCCTCACCACTTGCCCCCTCTAACTCCACACTATCTCCCCATATGCCACCGCTCCTTATCCCCTCCCCATGCATATTAACGTATGCACTCCCTTCCACCCTTTGAACTTCATCATTAATCTTCACCCTCAACTAGTCATCGACTCCCTTCCCATTCACCGCATCAGCATCACTAACCTAATTACATTCTTCCTCTCCACCCAAAGCTTCCATAACCTTTTCATCTCTCACCGCAATAACCTGCCCTATCCCACCCAAAGCTCCTCCTGTCCACTAACACTCCCTTCATCCATGCCCCATTCTCCACCTCCCACCTTCTTTACCATCTTACCCAAAGCTCCCCCTCTACCTTCTTCTCTTCCTACTACATTCCCCTTCTCTTTCCCATTCAAAACAGCCTCGACCCTACCCTCCCCCTTCTTATTTGAAATGGAAACTTCCCCCATTTGTTTAACCACCTCTTCAACCCCCTTATTCTACCTGCCCCTACTACACACTCCTCGCTATCATCAAAGACTAGGCCTCTTGGAAACTTAACATTTCCCCACTCCTCCTTGCCATCATTCAAAACATTTTTCTTCCATGGTGAAGCCTGAAGTTCTTCGCCGAAGCTCCTCCTATCATGGACCTCATGAAAATCCTTCTCCCCATGTCCAAGATGCCCACAAACGTAACAAAACATGGGTAGGTGTTCATACTTAACCTGCACCTCCATCAACTCCCCTTTCACTTTCAACTGCACACTCTTTTTTAAAGGTCTATGAACATCCAACCCTACTCTTAGCTTCAATGACCTATTAAACCCACTACCTTCTTCCTTATCCCAACCCAAAAAGACTCCTAACTTATTTCCCATCATTCTTGCATTAGCTTCATTCCCCCTCCCCATGAAAAGCAAGTCATAAACCCTAATCCAAAAAGGAACAAAAAATAGAGGAATATCTGATGGTTTAGACTCACCTGATAGTTCTTTGAGGACAATGACATGTCGATCAAAGTGCCACTGTTGTTGCTCCAAAACCTTCTCTGTATCCCTCATATGGAAAACTGGTCCACAAAGGTATTTTGATCGATATAACTTGACTCCAAGCCATGCCTCGGATTCCAGACGCTCTTCATGGTATTAACCATCGCCTTCATATTGACATGCCTCTCCGTACAAACCCTACCCAACAGGCTAAGCGATACCTTAGAATTTTTCTCCCCCTAGCCATCAAAAATCCATTCTCCCTCTTCTCCATTCGCTTCGGAACATGGCTCCATTTGCTCCGCACTATGTAGCCCTGATGAACGATTCATATTGGGAAACAAAGACGAGAAACCCACTTGGAAAAATTGAGAGAATCACTTCTACGAAGAAGAAATACCTAGTATACACTAGACGGCTCCCCTCGGAAGAGTAAAACCCTAGAGGGACTAATCTTCCGCATATTTACTTAGTTTTGTCTTTTCAACAATTTTCCTATTAAACAACAAAAGGGTAAAATTGAGAATCTAATTTCTCATATTTAAACTTATTCCCTCATTAAACCTTAGTTCCCCACAGCATCATTATGTTTTATTTACTTTTCGTTTTAGAGTGATTTTTTTTGTTCTTCCTAATTCCTTTTAGATAAAGAAACTATCTATTTTGTCTTTCAAAACCCCCCATATGAGTCCACTTATACTATTTAATAATATTAATTTCTTTGAACAACTTTCTCTCTCTTATCTTAAAAGCAAAAATGACTCACAATTCTTGCTTTCATAGTAAGGGTGCACTTTTTTTTTCTCCTCAAAACTCCTGAATTATTTGAATTAAACATATTAGAACTGCATCAACATGATTGAACTTATTATGCCTAATTAAACCTGATTGAAACTTATTAGACTTGAATAGAGCATATAAACTTAATTGAAACTTATTTAACATAAATGAATACTTATTGGATGGTTTTGAAACTTTTTAGCATAGTAGTTTTATAATTTTTGATTGGAACATCGTTAGACCTTCAATGTATATGTATACAAATTGATAAGTACTAATTAATTAATTAATTAGTCATGACATTATTAGTTTTATTATTACTACTCAAACTGCTACTACTATCAATATCTATCTTAAATTGTTTAGATTTGTAGCAATAACTTAAGTACTAATTATATAAGTAAAAATCATTTATTTCATAGTTACTTTTAATCCTTTATTAGTAATCTATAACTATTACTAACCTCTATTGACCTCATACTTACCACATGTCAAGCTAGTATAAAAATATTTCCCGTTTGTTCTTAAAGATGATGTCATATACTTTTTTTTACTTTATATTAATATTAGATTGAAAAATATTATATATAGAAAATTGTGTAATTATATAAATTCATAAATCATCTAAAAATACATTTATTTCTTCATTTCATATTTCTATAATAACTTTTCAATTAATGTGATAAAAAATATCCAAATGAAATTTTTTTTACTATAATTCTATAAAACATATAAATTTTTCATCAATAAATAAAATTTTTTATAATTAAAATATATAACAAAATAATTTATTATCAAGAATCTAATACTTGTAATGAATACTAGTATATCAAAAGATATTACAAAGAAAGTTCATGTGCCACGTGACGCTCTCACTCGAATAAATATCATTTATATAATCAACGTACACTAGAAATTTAAAAGATAATTTTAAAATTTTAATGTTATCAAAAATTTTGAACCCATAATCTATCATTTGAAAATTCAAAACAAAAGTGTAACGACAGTAATTGAGAAAATTAAATATAATAATTGGATTGTAAATAAACTGCATCACCCAAATCATTTACTAGTTACATTACTACTTTGTAATTCAATACAACTAACCACAATTACAGAATCCTATTCTAATTCTAATTGCCCACAAATACTATCATAGTCTACGAAAGCTGTAAAATCGGATGTTTGCGTCGAGATTGGACTGGTAATTCCTCGATCTTGACCACTATAAATACAAACCACCCCCCACTCTGCCACACCCAAACTTTTCCCTTATTATTTTCCTCTACCAAAAGAAAAATTAAAAATCCTAGGAAACCTCGGCTTTGGGTGTGATTGTTTTCACTCTATATCTCTCTCTCTCTTTCAATATTGCAGTAATTTTTCTGGGTCGGTCTAATTTTGGCTGAGATTTTCTGGGTAGGATAAATTTTTGCAGAATTTCTCTGCGTTTGCGAGCTTTAGAAATTTTCTTGGTTGTTTAGTTATACAGTGGACATGGATAATAATAATTATTATTGGAGGAAGAAGCCAAAGGAGCAGAATTTCAATGGTGGTTCAAGTTCGAGATCACATCATTACAACAACAACAGGAGGTCTTCTTTAGGCAACGGTAATTTGTCAGACTTTCTATTTTACACCATGTTTTCTTTCAATTTATTTTACTATTTTTGGGTGTTTAAAGTTTTCGTTTTCAATGATTATTGATGAATTATTATAATATAATTGTGTTAGACATAGGAACTATGATATTAAAAATAAAAATAAAAACAATTGAAACTTCGTGTATTTGCATAAATTCTGTGCTATATATTAGGAAATAGTGGCTTGGAGTTTATGACATTAATATTTGAGGTAGAATTTTCCTGATTTATGTAGTACTTTCTTTATTTATTTGTTGAAAAAGCAAGGAATAATGTGTTGAGAATCTTTATTGGACCCTATATTTGGTGTATATTTTGTTACACACAACCTGTGTCTGTGCTATAAAGGGGAGGAAGACTAAAAACACTTATGAAAACAAGTTAACTTTTTGTGTTTGATGTTGTGGGAACTTATTGAGGCTTTTGTAATCATTTATCATCTTTTTGGAGAACCTAGCCTAGTTTGAGCTATTGTGCTATACCACATGAGAATTCTAAGAAATTAAACTTTGTCACTATATTGTAGGTACTTCCTCCGTTCCTTAATGTTTGCCCATTAAGGGGATTGAGGGAGTATTAGTTAAGACTTTTGTCATTAAGGTAACATTAGTAAGATGAGTAGACGACCTTAGAAGCAGCAATAGCGCGCTCGTAAGGGTTGATCATCTTCATGGATCATGTGTTTCTTAGTCCTTAGATTATGTTGGAGTCTGGAATTTTTCTAGAATTTTCTGGTAAGGTGAAGTGTGAGGCATTAATGATATAAGCAAAGTATGTTTCGTAGTCAGTAGATTATGTTGGAGTCTCAAAGAGGGTGGATAATGTGGCAAGTGAAATAATAGATTTAGGATTGAGTTTGGTTGGGAGCAAGCCCCATGCTTCATTAGATACTCCAAATAATTTACCATCAGAGCTAATTGGAATCCCTTGTGTGATATAATGTATCGAATTGTAATATGTTCTTTTTCTTCTACATTTAGATCAATGTGCTCATCATTCTCTTTTATTCTGTAGGTTATCGGCAGCCATCTGAGCTTTCGTTGGATAGGAAATTCTGTGAAATTGTTGGGGGACTATTATGGAAGAATGTGCTGGAAACGCAAAGATACATGTACCAGGATGTAAAGGTGATGAATTGGAAGGACTCTGCAGTGCTGGAAGCTTTTTGGAATGCCAAGAACAGGTTTCGTGCAGAGATGCTTGGCCAACCTTGCGACTTAAAACTCCCTGATCCTGACCTCTTTATCGACAAAGTTGATTGGGATTCCAATGTTGACCCCAATCTCTTAGTAGACTTGGAGGATAGAGATTCCAATACGCGTTCTGAGACTGATCAGAAGTACAGTGGCGTAGTAGTTGGGATTCCTGTGGTGCCAGAGCAATACGTTTTAAGCTCCACGGGATGGGGGGATGTTGAAGAGGGGAATGAACATCTGAACAATCCTGAAAGGCATGACGATATAAACCACACTGGAAAAGGTTGCTCGAATAATGTTCAGGAGGGGGACGCACAGTTGAACAATCCTGAAAGGCATGGCAGCGTAAATAATGCAGATCAAGGTTGCTCAAATTATGGTTGGGAGGATGATCGTAAAGCAGAGAATGGTTTTACGAATTTTGGTTGGGAAGATAGTTATTATAATTCAGGTGAAAAGGGAAACACAGAGAAATGTTTCTCGAATAATGGTTTTGGTTACATCACTCACGATATGGTTAATCACAGCAATAGCTATAGTAATGGCAGATCAACAGGGAATGGCTACAAGAACAACAAGAGGAGGGATCATGGTGACTACAAGAAGAAATCATATAATGAAAGTTGGAATACATCAAGGTACAACTTCTCCCGATTCCACCATGATGGCGACCAGTCATACAATGAAGATTTTGGAAGCAACAAAAGAGGCAATTTCTATAGTTTTGAGCACCCTGAAGTGGAAACAGATCATGGAAGTTGGAACACATCAAGGTACAAGATCTCCCAATCCCACCATAATGGCAATCAGCCATACACCGAAGATTTTGGAAGCAACAAAAGAGGCAATTTTTCGAGTTACGAACGCCCTCTGAGAAAGTGGAGACCTGTTTCAAGGCAATGGTAGAGTAGTAGTATGATTGAGAACAAATTTTGCAGGTGTTGGAGGTATATTAGCTCCTGTTCTTTTGCTGTTGCATAATCAAAATTCTTTATGTAATCTAGAACAATAACGTTTTTACATCGTGATGATACTACTAATTATAGTTTATGAGCTATTCGTAGTAGGGAGGTTCTTTTGTGGCTTGATGGTAAACCTACTTGGTGTGCCTCTACTACTACCATGCTTTGTACATATGTTAATATGACTATATATGAAGAGATATATGAATTGAATGAACTTCTTTTGAGCTTGCTTTATTTGTTGGTTATCTTATGTGAACATTCTTAATAATCTGTTATTCTCGAACAATGTTGGGCTTTCTTATAGATGAAGATTAACATAAACCATCTGTTTTAAAGAAGTAGAAAGTCCTTTGCTCATGCAATTTAGGCCAATAAGTGGATTACGTATTGAGGCATACAACGAACGTATTAGTAATTTTAAAAGAATATGTACTCCCTCCGCCCCCTAAAGATTTTCCAATTTCTATTTATAAAGTGATTGTCGATCTTACTGAAAAGGTTGGGTAGCATATATATATATATATATATATATAGGGTCGGATTCTGGTGAGAACCCTTCAATATATAAGAACTCCATGTTATATAAGAACCCATCTTCAGCCTTTAAAATAAGAAAATCTAACGGTTTGAATGATTTGTCTTTAAAATGGCTTAATTTAATTTTTGGCCAGTTACCGTATTTTATGCAACCTCAATCTAATTTTTAAACTTCCCTTCCTTTTCGCAAGACTGGTCAAATACCATATATGTTGAATATTTTAATTCCAAACATAGATAATATTATAAAAAAATTAAGTCTAATTATTTTAAATCATACATGGGATAAATGAAACATGCTTATTAATATATATCTAATGTTCTAAACTCGTATGTAGTTGTTCTATTTGTTAATCGGTATATATCTAATGAAACATGCTTATTAATATATATCTAACGTTCTATTTGTTGTTCGATATACAGTTGTTCTAAATTCATATGTAAGTGTTTCATATACATATGATGTTGTTCTAAACTCGTATGTAGTTATTATATGAACGTATATAGTTGTTCTTAAACTCCATTTTATTCTGAACCCATTAACTACACTTCGAAATACATGTGCAGTTGTTCGGTATGAAAAGATTAATGCAGCTCCGTGTTAGAATCAGTGATCATGGAGTATAAAGGTGATGTCGTGCCATGTTTGGAGATTTTTATGGTTTTGGGGTTGAGGATGGAATAAATGGAAATCTAAGAATAAATTGGATGTATTATTGATATGTGTTTAGTTAGAAAATACAATTCAAATCGGTATGGTTGTATTGATATGCTGGTTGGTAATGCTGGTTGGTTATATGTATATAGTTGTTCGAAACTTATATGTAATTGTTCTATACACGTATCAAGTTGTTCCAATTTCACTTATAGTTGTTCTATATTCATATGTAATTGTTCTAAAATCATATTTAATTGTTCTAAACCCATTAAACGCAATTTGACATACGTGTTCAGTTGTTCGATATGAAAGATTAATGCTTCCCCGTGTTAGAAACGGTGTTCATGGAGTATAAGAGTGATGTTGTGCCATGTTTGGAGATGTTTATGGTTTTGGGGTTGAGGATGGAATAAATGGAAATACAATACAAATCGATATGGTTATATGGTTATGCTGATTAGATAAATATGAGTTGTTCTAAAATCATATATAGTTGTTTTATTCATGTATCCAGTTGTTATATATATCACATGTAGTTGTTCTATATATCATATGCAGGTGTTCAAATCAATTACCTATACTTCGACATACGTGTTCGATATGGATCATTAAACACGCTGATGGGGTAATTAAATATAACCATTATTTAATTGAATTATATATATAAATCACGCTGATGGTAATTAAACTCATATTTAATTAACCTCATATTTGAACTCTATACACGATGATTGTAATTATACTCATATTTATTTGTTATAAATCATGAGCTCAAGTACACATGTGCATTATTGAATCAAAAAAATATCCATTAAATAACAATTTAGAACAATATATAAATATTTAAGAATATTAAGACTTGAAATCATAACAATCGTTGTCATGCACATCGATGTTCTAAGAACAACGTAAAATGTAGTGTTAAAATAATATTAGAACATTGGTACTAATATTTAAAACATTAAGTGTTTACAGTTTGAAACACTCTATATATTATACCGAACATCAACGTTTATGAATAGGTCATTCGTTTTTAAAAACAATACGATAAGGCACAAAGTACTACGTTTTTAAAAAAATAACAAAAAAAATAAAGAAACTTTCCCTCTAAGTCTTGAGTGTGCCTAAAAATACGCAACACTCTGAAGAAACTGCTGCACCCTTTTAACTTCCTATTTCAGAGTTGCAGTCTTTTCAATTTTTTCCAATCTTGTCAAAACCTCCAAACCGTCACTTTTCTCCATTAGAGCAACTGAAAAAAAACCTAATACCTCTATTGAAAATATTTCGCCAAATTTTCGTTATTTCTAGCGACATTACAAAATGGAGAAGACAACGAAAGGCATTAAGAAATTGAAAACTGTAAAAAAATCGATCGAATCAAAGAAGAAGAGCATTGAAAACCTGTTGTAAGTTTATTTATTCAGTTTTCTCGGAACATTACATCGTGGTGACTTAATTCTTACTCCTCTGTAATTGTTGTCAGGCAAAGGATCAACGAAGATACCTCTCCTATTTTATCACTTCCACCAGTCGATGTATCAGTTGACGAACACGAAGAGTATGGTTTATTTTTCGAAATATACTTCGTAATTTTAACTGTAAAATTATTATTATTATAATTTCTTATAGTGTTCTTGGATTTTACCGTGATGTTCAAACTTTTTTATTGGATGTTTTATTATGTGTACATGTATATAGAAATGTGCATAGACTTTTGAGTGAATTAGTGTTTTATTTAAGTGACTTACTGTTTTATTTAAGTGGCTTATTGTTCTAAATTTGAAATAATGTTCTTCAAGAAACACCATATTTATAAACAACATTCGGATTTACGAATATAATGTTTTAAACCATTTCCAAGGGTTTTAGTTTTTAATTGGGTTATATAAACCTATTGTTCTGTTTACATAACCTAATGTTTTATTTATTTAAACCTATTGTTCTGTTTATATAACCTAATGTTCTTTTTATGTAACCTAATGTTCTGTTTATATTGGGTTATATAAACCTATTGTTCAAGAATAGAGCATTAGGTTATATAAACCTATTGTTCTGTTTATATAACCTAATGTTCTATTAATTTAAACCTATTGTTCTGTTTATATAACCTAATGCTCTTTTTATATAACCTAATGTTCTGTTTATATTGGGTTATATAACCCTATTGTTCTAAAATAGAACAATAAGTTATATAAACCTATTGTTCTGTTTATATAACCTAATGTTCTATTAATTTAACCAACTGTTCTGTTATTATTATAACATACTAAAACATAATGTTCTGTTATTGTATGATATACTGTTGTACTTTTTTATGTATATATTGTACTTTATTTCTTCCAATTGTTCTTATGATAATATCTTGTAATATTTATAGTGTACCTTTGAAGAAAAAGAAGAAAAACAGAAAGGAACATGCTATAGTTGTCAATCAAAGTCAGGGAAAACCCAAAAAAATTGAAAAAGCAATTGTGAAAAAAAGGAAACAACTGGAGATTGTTGAAATACAGTCCAAAGAGAAGAAAAGAAAAGAAGCTCATGATGCAACTGTATTGAATCAGAGAGTACCCCCAAAGCAATTTATGTCTGTTGTCTTGAAGGACATTCCTGAACAACACAAGGAAGCAATCAGAAGAATTGGATTTGGAGGATTCTTAACCCTGGACTTAGATTCTCACAAATCTGGATTCTGTGCTGAGTTGATCAATAGCTTTGACCCTGATAGGTCAACACTAGTACTATCACAAGGGAGAGAAATACCATTGATTGCTGATGATGTGCACATGGTATATGGATTACCCATGGAGGTATGCTCATTAATGAGCAAATAGATGAGGATGAAGAAGCCCAAGCTTTTTTACAGAGATGGAGGACCATGTTTGGACTGAAGAATGGAAGTCCTAACAACTCAGCTCTGATTTCTGTAATTGAAGAGCAGAAGAGAGTTGATGTGTGTGATGAGTTCCTGATCAACTTTGTTGCTGCAGCAATAAATTGTTGTGTTAGGTCAACTGCAAATCAAGCTATTAACTTCAAATTTTTACATTGCTGCAAAGATGTTAGCAAAATAAACACTTTTGATTGGTGTGCTTTCACTTACAAGCACATGCTTCATTCAGTTTCTGAATGGCAAGAAGGTTCATCATTTTTTACAGGACCTCTACCATTTTTTATGGTAATAAATCATAAGATGTTATTGTTCTAAATTTATGATATGTTGTTCTAAATCATACTATTCTTTTTCTAAATCAGTGTGCTAAATTTTAATGTTCTAAAAATGCAGATTTCATATTTTGATAGACTGCAAAGAGGAGATGTTCACCCCCCAAGAATGTTTCCTCTTATTTTTGTCTGGAATAAGGATCTAATCCAGTCCAGGATGAAGATTGAATTGAAGAGGGGCTTTGGTAAGGGAATTGTGCTTAACAGAATGAGCACAGAGGAAAATGTGACTGAACCTACAACATCAAAGGCCTCTGCAAACATGCTGGTATTCAACTTGTTGCACATCGTATTATTATAATTATTATAAATTAAATTTATAACCTATTGTTCCAAAAATATAGCCTAATATTCTAAGATGATAATGAACTCTAATGCTCTGATTTAGACTTCTACTTTTAGTATATATAACTCTAATGTTCTAATATATCAATCTAGTGTTCAGATATACACTTCTATTATTCTAAATTATTACTTTATAATAATATACATAACTGTTCTAAAAACCCTAGTGATAAAAGTTATATAACCTAGTGTTCTAAGCTATTGTTCTTAATAATTAATTTTTTGTTATGAGTTAAAGAATTTCATGGGGAACTTTGCTCTTTTTATTGTAAAATACACCTTAGTGTTTCTAGAATAATAAAAGCATTATAGATAAATGACATTGTTTTAAGAGGTTGACTTATTGTTCTAAATTATAACCTAAATGTTTTAAGAGGTTGACTTATTGTTTTAAGAGGTTGACTTATTGTTCTAAATTATAACCTATTTTTTCTAATACTTACTTTGCAAACTATTGTTCTGTAGGAGTATTTGGAAACTTTTGGTAAATTGGCTAAGACTATTGCTGTAAATGTCAACGAGATGTACACTTTGATTGACAAAGCTAGCACAATTTTTGAAGAAACATCATTACAGGAAGAGATGAATGTTTTAATTGATAATATTTGGAACAAATATTTATCAAAGAAGCCATCTATGACCCAGGAAGGAGACAAGGGTCCAACTATTCTTAGCCAAGACCAGCACTTGTTTGATGAGCCATCATTTATGGCAGAGCTCAATGAGGTTATGGAGAAAGCATGGTCTAATCTTAAACAGAAGGACAAAGTAGAAAATACAATAGTTCCAGTGTCTTTCACTCCCCCTACTTTCAACATCTTCAATGATACACAACCACCCCAACCTAACCCCTCATCTCCCAAATTGCCACAATCCACCCCACAGCCACCATCCCCCCCATTACCACCATCCGAACCATTGCCCCTTTCTAAACCATTACAACACCCTCCTTCAAACCAATCCCCCCCTTTGGCCACCCCAACAACACATGCATTGCCCAAAAATCCAACACCACCCCCATTGGCTGAGCCACACAAGAAGGATGGCTCCCATTTGCAAGAACAGGAATTAGAAGAGCATATACATCAATTGACTCAGTCAATTGTAAAAGGAATTGCAAAGGATAGGTTAGTTATTATAAATATGGTAAAGGTTTATAATGTATAATTGTTCTAAATAATTACCATTTATTCTTGAGCAGTTTTGATGAGGAGGAGCCTCAACAAATGCGTGAGAAAAGATCTAAGCATAGCCTTCCTTTGTACCTACGATCCCCTTTCATGGTGAACCATGAGAGAGTGTCCAAGAAATTGGACATTGCTCAAAGGAGGGCTGCAGAATATGCCTTCTCTGGTGGTCCAATAGAGTATGTTCCTTATGTTCTGAAATATTATTCTAGTGTTCATATATACACTTCTATTGTTCTAAATTATTACTTTATAATAATATACATAATTGTTCTATAAATATATTATTGTTCTAAATGTTATAATGTATTGTTCTGAATGTTATAATGTATTGTTATATGTTTATGATTTAATGTTCTTTGTGGACAAATATACTACGTATATATACACTATGTAGTATGACATTCAGAACAATGATGTGAGGATGTATAATATAACTATATAGTATCTATAATGTTCTAATGATTATAACTCATTATTATAATTTCCTGTTTAATTGTGGTGATCTAAATTCTCTCATTTTTGCATGGATGAAGTGAGGATTTATACAATGATGAATTAAATTTCATCAATAGGGACGACATAATGTCCCTTACAGAAAACAACTATATTACGAACAATATAGTTGATTCATGGGCACGTATCCTAAATGCTATGAATAGAAGAAGAAGCCCAGAAGCAAAGAACAGATTCTTTTGCACAAGTGAATTATGGGTACATTCCTAATTTATTCTATACTAATTTATTTCTTTCAAAAGTATATCCTAACTAATATATATATTATATATTATATATATATATATATATATATATATATATACCACAACAGATAATTCTTTGCAGTAATACATACTTCAAAGAGAGCGATCCATTTGAAGACAGATACCTTGCCTTTAGATCTAGACTAGAGGATGAAATGAGGCACTCTCAAATCAGTTCTTTTGAAAAGGTTCAATTGGTATGTAATCCTATTGTTATGATTCACAGTACTATTGTGTTATTTTTTCTCTTTTTGTGGTATATACTTATTCTAATGTTCTATTTTTTATTTCAGGTGTTCTTTCCAGTGTGTGCCTATGAGCACTATTACCTATTCTGTATTAATTTTTTAAATAAATCAGTTGTGGTGATTGACAATAGATTTCTTGAGAAGGGTGTGACGTTTATATCAAAATACAAACACTTTCCCAAGACAATGGTAATTTTCTTTATTATACAGTTAATGTTCTTCGTTAATGTTATAATTAGATTGTTCTAAATTATAATTATACATTAACTTAACATTAAATATCTCTATTGTTCTAAAGAGTAACTTTATTGTTCTAAAGAACAACTATAATGTACTAAAGAATAGCTATTTTTATTATATATGACTCCATTGTTCTGATTTATTATTTTAGTGTTCTGATATATATTATTAATGTTCTAATTCATTACTCTATAATTATATACCATAGTATTATTATTGTTTTATCCATAATGTGTCATATTACACTTATAATAACCAATCTCTAATATTTTAATTGGCAGATGAAGGCCTTCGCTAGATTTTTGAAGGAAAAAAAGATAGGTGATGGTGCTTTGGTATCCACATTTAAGGGTGTGTTGAAGAGGATGAAATGGAGGGACAACACCAACGTAAATGATTGCGGGGTGTTCATCATGAAGCACATGGAATCATACCAGGGCCAGAGTGATGAGCAATGGGATATTGGATTCCAACCAAATGATGTAAGATATAAATTCATATATAATTTCATTTTTGATGTCATACTTTATAATATATCAATTAATAATACTAGTTATTATTATTATAGGGCGAAGCACTGAAGAAATTACGAATTCAGTATTGTGCTAGAATATTATGCAACAACGAAAACAAGCTTAAGGATGAATTACTATCAAAGGCTAAGGAATGGGCGAAGGAGCAGCTAAAGCAAAATTAGCCACATGTTTTGATTCTAATATTAGATTTAAGTGTTCGATGTTTGAAATGTTTACTATATTGTTCTAAATATGAATATACATTGTTAGATCAACTATTAACTGTTTGTTTGGAATTTAAGTATATATTGTTCGAAAGTATTAACTAATGTTTGAAACTACTAATTTATTGTTCTTAATTGTATGAATATATTTCTATTCATTCTAAAGCTATTTATACTAATGTTCCAATCATATACTAATGTTCTAAAGCTATTTCTACTATCCTATTGTGTGAATATACTAATGTTCTAATTTGTGTGAAACTTTCCACCAATTGTTTAAATATATTTCTATTGTTTGAAATATTTAAAATATTAAAAATATATATCGAATGTATTGTACTTAGTGTTCAAAAATTAAAAGTATAGTATAAATAGTATAGCTATTTATACGAATGTTCTAATCATATTAACGAGCTCTAATGTTCTAAAAACGATAGTGTTCTAACTATAGTACTATTGTTCTGATTCGTAGTCTAAATGTTCTAAACAATGAATATATTGTTCTGATTCATAATACTATTGCGGTGTTTCATTTTATACTGTTCTATGTAGTAACTTTATTGCTTTGATTCCAAATGTTAATGCTCTAAACCAAAACTCTAATGTTCTAACCCATGAATTACACTGTCATATATAGTTACTCTATTGCTTTTATTTCGTATGTTATTGTTCGAAGCCATAACAACTATGTTCTAAACTACGACTACATTATTCTAATTAAAATACTATGTTCTGATTAATAAACTAAATGTTCTAAACCATGAATGTATTGTTCTGATTCATAATACTAGTGTGCTTATACATTTTTATACTGTTCTATATAGTAACTCTATTGCTTTGATTCCGACTGTTAATGTTCTAAACCATAACCCTAATGTTCTAACCCATGAATGTATTGTTCACATATAATACCATTAAAGAAAAAACCAATTGAACTACAAATTTATTTATTCTTCGATAAAAGTAACTATTGTTCAAAACTTTAATTTAAATGTGTAACATTATTAACTTGTTGTACTAATCTTGTCCGGACAGTTTCGAACATCATGAAATCCAAGTGCACCACATCCTCTACATAACCTTTTCTTCCTTTTTGATTGCTCCACTGCTTTCTCCTTTTCACCTTTAAACCTCTTCGATGATCCAATGCATTGCTCATTACCACTATGAATTCCAGTGCCCTTATTTTTGGAAATCTTAGGAGGTTTAATAAGAATTTGTGAGGGAGTGCATGATCCAATCAATTTCTCGATAACTTGCTCATTCGTATGAGCATTATAACTTGCATTCACACTATGTTCTTCACATCTTGACCTAAAGACCTGAAGATGTCTAACAAGATCAATTAAGCTATCTTCATTACCTTCAGTCAAACTTACGCAACTGTGAATCTCGGACCATAATTCATTCAACAAACCCTTCCTTTCAACACCAATTGAACAACTGCCCATCTCTTTCCCATCAAGATCAAACATTGGCTTCTGCATTGCCATGGTAGTCCACCTATTAACAACATATTGTTCAGGTATTCTTACAATGTTCTTGGCCTTCCATAACCATATCATATGCCTACATGGAATTCCTTGTCGATTAAACAACTTGTACGAGCAATTTGTTTCACAATTGTTAAGATTCATAAGAACTTCATAACTTCTTCTCCTATTACCTTCACTCACTTTTGCAACCTCCAATCCCTCTTCTTTCCTCAAATCTTCCACCCCACACTCATAACAAGCACTATACACTTCATCCTGAAAATCATAGAAAACATTAACAGTATACACCTCAGATCCATGTCTTTCAATCTCCATTTGTGTCTTGCATTCAGGATGCTTGTGTTGAGAATCATTGTCATTCTGTGCTTGTGTGTGCCTCTGAGCATCCATAGCACTTTCAAACCTCATCAAGAACTCTACAAGGGAAACATGGGGATTGACAAAAGATGTGAAGAAATTGTTTTCACTTTCTGATCTTGATGTAGTTCTCATGATCCCACCCATAAATATATCTCTAAAATAAGCTGGAATCCACATCTTTCTCATTTCAAACATCACACGAAGCCATTCATGGTCTTCTAAATGGAACTCAACAAGCACCTTGTTCCATTTTTCCTCAAATTCTTTCGGTTCACTCTCCAAATTCCATAATCACTTATTCTCTTTAAAAAATCAGTGTCTTGGATAATACTTCTTCCTATTTTATCAGGGATTTTCTTCATTATATGCCACATACAAAATCGATGTTCACACTTCTTAAATATATTATTCATAGCAATTTTCATTGCTGGATCTTGATCTGTAATTAAACAAGTTGGCTCCTTTTGATCCATTGCTCTAAGGAAGGTTCTAAATAGCCATTCAAAAGAATTTACATCTTCCTTAGCTATAAACCCAGCAGCAAAAGTGATACATTTTTTATGATGGTCAACTCCTGTGAAAGGTCCAAACACCATGTTATACCTGTTATAGAACAATAACAGTTATTTATAATAAATTTTAGAACAGTCGAATATATATTTAAAACAGTCACGCATATTGTGCCATATAAAGACTATATAGTTATTGTTATGATTTATAATTATAATGTACTGATTTATAAATCTATTGTTCTAAATCATAAATACAATAACTTACTCTACTACGTAGTTAGTTTTCTTTAGCACAGTAAGTTATATAAATGTTCTAAACCCAGTTCCAATTGTACTAAATTACTTGTACTAACGTTTAAAATGGGAACTGGATTGTTCTAATGTCATTCAATGAGAATTAAATACCAATATATCATAACTACCCTAATGTTCTAATAGTAAACCTATTGTTACTGACTTATAATTCAGTGATTCATTTTGTTATATTAATGTTCTTAATTATTATTCTATTGTTATGAATAATGACTATATTGTGCTAAAGTGATGATGTGCCATAACTTTATTGTTTATTAGCATTAGCTACATACCTGTTCGTCTGATACGTAGTGTCGAAAGATACCATATCCCCAAATAGTCCATAATTCTTCCTACAAATCGGGTCAGCCCATAATGCTCTACATAAACAATCATCATCATCAATTTGATAATAAAAAAAAAGCAGACCACATCAACTTCTTCTGTTTGAAATTATCTACAAACATTTGGGCATCTGACCCTTCAATATATGCCTTCAAATCCCTATGGAAATTTTTGAAATCACACTTCGAGGCACCAACATTCTCATACCCTCCAACATACTCTTTCATCATTCTAAATGTTTTTACAGGCCCCACATTTATCTGAAAAAACACAACGAAAAATACAATGATTCAAACACTTAAAAAAATTTCAGAACAATCAAACACTTATTTAGAACAAAGAACCAATTGAGTAAGAACATTAGACTATATACCTTGGAATTATCAACGATCATCTTTTTGTGCAAGATGCTCAAGCTTCTTCTTGATTTTTGGAAATGTTGATATATAGTAGAAATGAGTGCATGAGAGTGACCCTCTTGGAAATTCAATATAACATAAGAACCATCATCACAAATCTTCAATACAATTTGTGCCTTGCATCCAACACGAGTCACCAATCTCCTCCTAATGATCGAAACATCATCCATACCTTCTTTTAGTTTTCCCTTGTCTTGCACATCAAACTTCCGTATACACCTATATCCGGCTTTATTACACACAAGATATTGGAAACTGATTACACCATTCTTCCTTCTTTTCGTAGTTGATTTTCTAGTATTAAACCCAGCTTCATTTGCATATGACTTATAAAATGAAATACCTTCTTCAACACTTGAGAATTTCATTCCAACATATGGTTTCACATCATTGGAACAACATGGTATCCAGGATTTGGTTCCACCTGGAGTGCATACAGGTATTACTCCAGGAGAAACGCTGTCATTTGAATTAGAAACACTACACTCCTCGTTGATGCTCATGGCTACAAAGAATATAATTAAGGACCGTTAAAATCATGTATTATTCTAAACTATAGTATACTGTGTTCTTTATGCATTAAACTGATGTTCTATAAATATTCAAACATGTTCGAATGACTTATTTTATTGTATTATATTGTTATTAAAATTGTACTGACATATCTATCATAATGTTCTAAATCATAAATATGTTCTTCTAATATATGATTATATAATACTCATACATATAACTATTGTACTCATCTATATATACTAATGTACTAAATCAGACAACGCTGAGTCACAATGACAATATAATTCTAATGCAGAACAATTGAGTTATGATTTAGAACATTAATATTATTAAGTTGAATGTCGATACAGAATGTGATCTGATACATGTTCTTACTATATAATACTAAATCAGAACAATATAGTTCTGATTTAAAACATTAGTTTAAATGGCCTATGGGTGAAGAACATTAGAATACTATATAATACTATTGTTCTATATTTTTTATAATGATTGATATTTATATACTATTGTTTTGCAATAATATTGAAAGATGTTCTAAAATTCTGAACTGATGTACTACACCTTTTACGTTTTGAGTATCATTGTTCTATATTACTGTTATGCATTAACATTGTATGATGTTCTAAATTCTTAACTTGATGTTCAAAATATTATTATACACTGTTCTATTATTATTATTATCTTATGTACTCCACTAACTTTTTATTTTTGTAGTGATGATGTTCTAAAGCTTAAACCTAATGTTCTATTTTTTTGACTTGTTGTTCTGATTTAAAACAACAAGGTACATACTGATTTAAAACATTGGAATAATTTATATAATGAAATAATACGAAAAAAATTATTGAAACCACTCATAATTTGCAGTATTAGATCGAACATTGTATACTATTTCGAAACATATAACATACGCACTCACAATCATGCACTTTATAAATAATCAAATACAACAATCTCTATACGGTGTAATATATGACATAGAATATTAAATCAAATACGAGAAAAAAAAATGAATCAATTACCTTTATTTTCAATGCCAAAACAGCAAACTAAGCTTTGTGTATGAAATATAGCGAAACTACTGTTTCAAATAACTTCTTGAATAATTCGAATATTGACATGTGATTATAGAGTAAAATAGGAAAACTACTGTCCTTGAATTATGCGAATTTTAATGAAAACTACTCATAAATCACGGAAACAAATAAACTTCCATAACTAACAAATCCGAATTTATTTTAATTACCAATTTGCCATTAAAGATTATTGAATCATAACCATTTATCTCACTTATATCAATGGTACTAGATTGGTTCTTATATAACAAAGGTTCTTATATAACTAAGGGGTTCTCACATGATCCCATTTCTATATATATATATATATATATATATATATATATATATATATATATATATATATATATATATATATATATATATATATATATATATATATATATATATATATATATATATATATATATTTCTAGCCTAAATATAGTCCAAGGTTCCCAACTTTATGTGTCCAATCTTAACTAAAGATGGAAATTAATGATATTTGGATGAATGTGATGTAAGAGAAGAAGTGGAGTACCTTTAAGTTATTTCACTTGTGATTAATTTGATGTATTACTTTGATGGATTTGTGTTATTTGTTTTATGTATTAATTAAAGTATAAATTTATGTGTTATTAATTTTACTAACATTTTTTTGGCATAAAATACTCATTTATAAGAGAGATTTGACAAATCATTTCTTTATTCTTAGTGGCAAATACAAGGTTGATAGAAGCGGATATAGGCAGAGTGGTGCATGTTAATGGAGCGGGTACAGGTTTAAACATTGCGGGACGGCCAAACAGGTATGGAAGTTGTACCCACCACAAATGATGAGGCAAGTGATGAAGTTGATTAATTTTGGCAGGTACGGGTACAAGGAGGGTAAAACTCGCCTTATTAACATCCTTAATTATATCTAACAAGATAGATATGCCATATATAATAATAATAATAATAATAATAATAAAAATAATAATAATAATAATAAGAAGAAGAAGAAGAATAAGAACAACAACAACAACAACAACAACAACAACACCAAGGATCTTTTTTGAGAATCAATGTCTTCCTTAACAATTAAATTATGCCTATTATCATTGAGTCATGAAATTAAAAGAAATTAGACATAACATCTTAAATATCCTAATAAGATCCATTAAGTATTGTCAAGACAATATCACTTAATTTAAATTAGAGTTTTAAAGTTAATTAAGAACATACTATTGTTGTAAACCTAATAACATTTGTCAAATACTAGCTCTAGTTGAAAAACGACAATAAAATTAACCCTAGAATAAGATGAATAATAAATAGTTAAATAAGGGATTGGGAAAAGTCCTTAGTTCAAATCCCAGATAGAAAAACTATTCACGCATAATTGATGAACAAATAAAGCATTAATATAAGAATATAATAACAATAAAATAGAGAGTTAATGGAAGAAAAAACAACTTGATTGATTATTGAAAGAGAGGAATGTTCAACAAACCAACATGCACAATATTGATGGAAAATTATTCAGAAAAAGATAAAGAGATATTTTTAATATTCCTCAAAAAGACCAATTTATATGCTATGAATTAAAATAGAAAACACAAGATGTTGTATGCACATCCAATAAAAGTTATCCTTAATATAACAAATGTTATCTCTTAAAGTTGAAGGGTAAGTTTTGTTATATTTCGAAATAATATTATTGTATGTCGTGTTGAATAGGAAATAGACTAGGTTTGAGACTAAATCGTTTTAAAGGACCCTCGTTTTTTGCCCAAGAAATTGACCACGACTGGGTTGTGACACATGAGAATTCACGATGGGATTAGGCTTATAGAATGCTATTCCTTGCTTCCAATACACACGACCACAAGTAGGGTGTGCGAAAGAGTAAATCGCAACAAGTTTGTCTTCAAAACTATGCATAACATAGCTAAACATCAATGTCAATGCAATAAATATCTTATACAACTTCGTTGATCTTAAGAAGTTAAGCATTTCTTACAAAAACAAAACAAAACAAAACACACGCAAGAAGAGCCATATGAAGAATAATAATTCAAATAGATTAAAATTATGGAGGACATATAACAAACAACACAAAAATATAACATATTAAATGAATATATATTAATGTGTGTAGTCAGTCCCCTCTGGCCTCTGGAATTGAAGGGATCCATTGACGTATACTACTATGCTTTTACAATTCTACCCTTCTCATAGATCCACAAAGAAATGACGGCTGATAGATGATGCAGAGGAGCTCACGCACAAAGGTTTCTTTCTTATATTTGTTATTGTTGGAAGTTTTTGATATAAAAAAAGGTGAGTGTTAATGTGAGAGTCCCACATTGGTGGAGGGAGGTGTTTTTGCTCTTCTTATAAAACATCATTTGCTAGTACTACCTAGTTGAGTTCCTTGGAGGTGGGTGTTGTGTTGCACACACACACACACGCGCGCGCACGCCGAGCCGGGTCGGGTCAGGCTCGGGCCTCGGGACTTGGGATCTTGGGGAATGCGATGCGCGGGCGTGGGTCCTATCTTTTTGGAGGAGTTTTATTTGAGAAAATTCAAATCGGTTTTGATTCAGTCTTCATGCAACGGTTTTGACTCATTCCTTGCTTAAATCGTGGCCTTAATGCCTGATCATGGTTTGACCACCTTCTCCACTTCCCCTTGCCAACCGTTGTGTTCCCTTGCTGTATATATTCACTCCCCCAGTCTCTCTTCATACACAATAATTTTTTTTCGTGCCTCTTCCTCCTCTTCTCAAAACACTAAACACGCTTATTTTCCTGGGCAAGTATTCTGAATTCTAGTCGGGTTTGTGAGTGCACATAAACTCCGGCGCCGTGCTTATCCTGGAGGGCGACCACTTGTTGTCTACTGCACCGGGAGGTAGCGCGGAATCGTCTTTTAGGTCAGTGGTTCTCCATGACGCGGCTACTGTTTTTTCGATTCACGCATCAACAGATAAGTATACTGTTCTATAGACTTAAGTGCCATATCAGATAACAATCTAAAAGACGAGTATGGCTTCGAAATTCATGATTCCTGATATGTCTAGGCTAGAACCTCTTGATGGCAAGAATTATAAACGTTGGGCTGTTAGAATGCGTTTCTATTTGGAACAGATTGATGTTGCATATGTGCTTGATGATATTGTTCAACCTGTTCATGAGGATAACTTGTCTGAAACTGATGTTAAGTTTGCTAAAGATGATAGAACTTGTAAGGGCATGCTGCTGCATCATATGTCAAATAATCTGTTGGATATATATATGGGATTCAATCACGCTAAGGAAATTTGGGATGCTCTAGAGAAAAAATATGGGACAGATGATGCCGGTACTAAACGTTACTGTGTTAGTAAGTGGTTGAGTTTTCAAGTTGTTGATGATAAACCTATTATTGATCAAATTCATGCTTACGATAATGTGTGCATTAATATGGCTGCTGAAGGTCTGTCCATTTGTGATATTACCCTAGCTATTGTTTTGATTGAGAAACTCCCTCCCTCTTGGAAGGATTTCCGTAACCGGCTAATGCACAAGAAGAAAGACCTAACCTTAGAGGAGCTTGTAGGACACCTCAAAATTGAGGAGGAAAACCGTATCAAAGACAAAGGCCATCCTGTTTTCCCTTCCTCTTCTTCTGCCAAAGCCAATCTTGTTGAACCTAAACCGAACAACCGGTTTAAAGCCAAAAACAGTTATCTTAAGCCTAAGGGGAAAGTTGAGAAATACAAGTTTAAGGGTACCTGTTTTGAATGTGGGTTGACTGGTCACAAGGCTAAGGATTGTAGGGTTAAGAAGAAAAACAATGGTCAAAATCAAGCAAATCTTATTGAGGATTCTAACATTATTGTTGCTGTTGTATTAGAAGCTAACCTTACAGGTAATGCTGCCGAGTGGATTGTTGACACTGGATCAACCAGGCACATCTGCGCCAACAAGGACATGTTCACTACCTATGGCAAGGTGGAAGGTGAAAATGTCTTCATGGGCAACTCAGCTTCTGCCTCTATCCAAGGCAAAGGGAAGATCGTTCTCACTCTTACTTCTGGGAAATTGCTTACTCTCACTAATGTTTTGCATGTTCCAGAGATGCGCAGGAATTTAATTTCTAGCAGTTTACTCATGAAGGCTGGGCTAAAGCTCTCTTTTGACTCTGATAGATTAGTTCTTACTCACAATGGGGAATTTGTGGGGAAGGGCTTTTGTAATGGGGGGCTCTTTACTCTTGATGTAAAAGTTAACACTATGAATAAAAGTGCTAGTACTTCTTCTGCTTATATTGCTGAGTCTATTGATTTATGGCATGCTAGACTAGGTCACGTTAACATCAATTCGATTAAATGGCTTAAACATTTAAATTTGATTCCACGTTTTTCCAATACTGATTTTTCGAAATGTCAAAATTGTGTTGAGGCCAAATTCTCAAAGAAGCCATTTAAATCAGTAGATAGACAGACTGAAGTACTAGAACTTGTTCATAGTGACTTGGGTGATTTTAATAATCATGAGAGCAGAGGGGGTAAAAGGTATTACATCACTTTTGTTGATGACTGTTCACGTTTTTGCATGGTTTATCTTCTCAGGTCTAAGGACGAAGCTGAGGAAATGTTCCTCAAATATAAAGCTGAAGTAGAACATCAATTGAATAAGAAGATTAAGAGAGTTAGGAGTGACAGAGACGGTGAATACAACCCTGATACTCTTAAGGCATTTTGTGAGCAACACGGCATTGTACATGAGACGACAGCTCCCTATTCACCCGAACAAAATGGTATAGCTGAAAGGAAAAATAGAACTTTAAAGAATATGATGAATTCTATGCTTATTAGTTCTGGGCTTCCTAACAACATGTGGGGGGAGGCTATTATTTCTGCTTGTCATGTTTTGAACAGGGTTCCTCATAAGAAACTTGACAAGACTCCATACGAGATATGGAAAGGTCGAGTACCAAACCTGAAATACTTGAAAGTGTGGGGGTGCCTAGCAAAAGTAGGCATACCTGGTTTCAAAAGGGACAAGATTGGTCCTAAAATAGTTGATTCTATCTTTGTAGGCTATGCTTATCAAAGTGCAGCTTATCGTTTTCTTGTTAAAGGTACTAACAACTCTTATACAGGCGGCCATATCATTGAGGCAAGAGATGCAGAATTCTTTGAGAACATTTTTCCTTGGAAAATGTCTTCCTCTAATGATAGTGAATTACTTGGTAGTAGTTCAGTTAGTTTACCTATTGCTAATGTCCCTATTACTAACGATGATTTTATTCCAGAACTGAGAAGAAGCAAAAGAGCACGAAAGGACAACAGTTTTGGTCCTGATTTCATTACTTCCCTTTTATCTGAATCTACCTCAATTGATGATAACTTTGTGCATATTTTTGTTTTGGAAGATGATCCAAGAACCTATGATGAGGCGATGAGGTCAGTTGATGCTGTATTTTGGAAAGAAGCAATTGATAGTGAATTGCAATCAATTCTCAATAATAACACTTGGGAATTGGTTGATCTTCCTAGGGGTTGTAAGCCTATTACTTGTAAATGGATCTTTAGGAAAAAATTGAAAACCGATGGATCCATAGACAAGTATAAGGCAAGGTTAGTGGTAAGGGGTTTTACTCAAAAAGTTGGAATTGATTATTTTGATACTTACTCCCCTGTCACTAAAATTGCAACCATTAGGACTTTAATTGCTCTTGCTTGCATTTTTTATCTTGTCGTTCACCAAATGGATGTCAAAACTGCGTTTTTGAATGGTGACTTGGATGAGGAGATTTATATGGTCCAACCTGAAGGGTTCGGTGTTCCCGGCCAAGAGAACAAGGTTTGTAAGTTAGTCAAATCATTGTATGGGCTTAAGCAAGCTCCAAAGCAATGGTATGACAAATTCGATAAAACTATGACTGGTAATGGTTTTCATGTTAATGAAGGTGATTCTTGTGTTTATTCTAAGCATGATAGTTTTGGTTGTGTGATAATTTGTCTTTATGTGGATGACATGTTAATTTTTGGGACTAACTTGGATCGAGTAAAAGAGACAAAACAGTTTTTGAGTTCAAATTTTGAAATGAAAGACATGGGTGAGGCAGATGTGATTTTAGGAGTAAAAATCCAAAGAACTCCAAATGGCATTTGTCTTAACCAGTCACACTATGTTGAAAAAATTCTTAATAAGTTTGACTCATTTAATGTCGATCTAGTTAAGACTCCATATGATCCCAGCTTTCACTTAAAGAAGAATAATGGTGATCCAGTTGATCAATCTGAGTATGCTAGAATTATTGGTAGTGTTATGTTTCTTATGAACTACACTAGACCTGACATTGCTTATTCTGTTAGTAGGTTGAGCAGGTACACTCATAACCCAAGCAGTGATCATTGGGTAGCTCTAAGGAGGTTGCTTAGGTACCTTAAGGGTACTATGGATTGGGGTTTGCATTACTCCAAATTTCCAGGAGTCATGGAGGGCTTTTGTGATGCCAACTAGGTATCCGATAATGATGAAGTTAACTCCACCAGTGGCTATGTTTTCACCCTTGGGGGTGGAGCCATATCTTGGAAATCCTGTAAGCAATCTTGTACTGCTATGTCTACTATGGAATCTGAGTTTATTGCTCTTGAATTGGCAGGTCATGAGGCAGAATGGTTGAGGAACTTGCTTGCTGATATTCCACTATGGGGGAAGCCAGCTCCTTCAATTGCACTTCATTGTGATTTGCAAGCTGCGATTGCTGTTGCTCACAACCATGCCTACAATGGAAAAAAGAGACACATTCGTCTAAGGCATAAGGCTGTTAGAAATTTGCTGTCTGAAGGAGTGATATCACTGGACTATGTTAAGTCCGAAAGGAACATTGCGGATCCGTTAACTAAAGGCCTATGTAGAAAACTAGTTTTGGAAACATCAGAAGAGATGGGGCTAAAGCCTGTTGTATGAATTGTGAAATAGTGAACTCCTACTCATCATGAGTTCAAAGGAGAACATTATAATAATAATTCGGAAGCACATTTTTTTTTCCTTGATTGTCCATCTCTAGATGTTTGTTTTGTGCTTAGCTACAAATGAGAAATAGGTTGAGCATATGGCTCTTAATGAACCCATATCCATATTTTTGGTGGTGTGTTGTAGCTCACACTTGATGGGATTCACCTACTTAGGTGTGGAAGTATGGCCGCTTCCTATGAGTATTTCGTGGCTTATACTCTAGAGCACCTATGAGCATCCAGGCTTGGACGTATGGCCAGTATAATACGTCACCTTTATTCGCGGAATTTCAGAATATTATACATATTCAATTGTGTGGCTCAACGTGACGGGTCCCTAACTCCCTATTGAGTTCAAGACAAAGGTCACTTGGTAGGTGAGGGATCATAGCTTGATGTTCACTATGTGTTAATTCAAGTCGCAAGACATTGACACTTATGCAATTGTTTTGTTTTGCCCAGACTTGTTTTTTTACTTTCCTTTCCTTTCATATCTTCAAACCTGTGGGGGATTGTTGGAAGTTTTTGATATAAAAAAAGGTGAGTGTTAATGTGAGAGTCCCACATTGGTGGAGGGAGGTGTTTTTGCTCTCCTTATAAAACATCATTTGCTAGTACTACCTAGTTGAGTTCCTTGGAGGTGGGTGTTGTGTTGCGCACACACACACACGCGCGCGCGCGCGCCGAGCCGGGTCGGGTCGGGCTCGGGCCTCGGGCCTCGGGCCTCGGGATCTTGGGGAATGCGATGCGCGGGCGTGGGTCCTATCTTTTTGGAGGAGTTTTATTTGAGAAAATTCAAATCGGTTTTGATTCAGTCTTCATGCAACGGTTTTGACTCATTCCTTGCTTAAATCGTGGCCTTAATGCCTGATCATGGTTTGACCACCTTCTCCACTTCCCCTTGCCAACCGTTGTGTTCCCTTGCTGTATATATTCACTCCCCCAGTCTCTCTTCATACACAATAATTTTTTTTCGTGCCTCTTCCTCCTCTTCTCAAAACACTAAACACGCTTATTTTCCTGGGCAAGTATTCTGAATTCCAGTCGGGTTTGTGAGTGCACATAAACTCTGGCGCCGTGCTTATCCTGGAGGGCGACCGCTTGTTGTCTACTGCACCGGGAGGTAGCGCGGAATCGTCTTTTAGGTCAGTGGTTCTCCACGACACGGCTACTTTTTTTTCGATTCACGCATCAACAGATAAGTATACTGTTCTATAGACTTAAGTGCCATATCAGATAACAGTTATGGCATATTGGCATATATATATATATAGGGCGGGTTGGGTGTGATGTTCTAACCAAATTGTTGGCGACCTAGATTGTAAAATCCGGTCACAAATCAATAAAATATAACCTTTACACGTAAATAATGTATATATCAATGATATTTTTTCGTAATTTATTAGAAAGTAATAGGCCAAATATATTTATCTTATTTTTATAAATATCCCTTTGTCTTCCTTGAAATTTCATTTTGCTGAAAATTATACATAATGCCATCAATATCTACACTATTCACGGAATCACGGTTATATGGTTCTTTTATAGAAGCCCTCCAAAAGTGGCTGAGGGTGCCAAGGTTATATAACAAAGACGCCCTCAAATTGTAACACAAGCGTGGGTACGTGAGAGAATTGGAATGGAAGGGCAAAATGGGAAGTTAAACCATGTAAAAAGATCTGTCCTCAAACTCAGTCCAAGTCTTGCCATTAATGTGTCTTGGTTCAGTGGTAGAGGCTCAGCCATGGACAGGAAGCTAAGAAATCTTCGGGTGCAGAAATTTCTAATTTATACATAGATATAAAATATTGAGGGAATTTTTCGTAATTTTATTTCTATACATGAGATCAAAATGTCTATACTTGATATACGTTTTTCTATATTTTTATATCTTTCATATTTATATATCTAATGTAATAATACTTATATCTTATTTAATAATAACAATAACTAATATAACAATACTTATATCTGAAATCTCAATATCGGGTATAAGGTACGTTTAGAAAAGTCTCATTATTGTACTCATTGCAGACTTGCGTAATGGTGAAGATGCGTGGACTAGTTGGGATCCTCTTCCAGATTTCCACTCTACCAATTAAAGTTAGGTCTTCTATCCTAGATCAAGAGATACCTGGTGATGATCTTTGAACTCGTGTTATGCCTACAATCATGCTCATTCTATTTTACACTCGCACTTTTTTTTTTTTAGACTATAAGAAGATGTGAGGTGTGATTTTGTTACCCCCTACTCCCCTAGTGATAATGTGGTTTACCTATCATGTCTATAGCCCATATATTTGTCTCTACACATGCATTTCCCACTATAGTTTACTCCATTCATAACATAGAAATGAATATTTTCTATACTATTTCCAGGCACTTACTATAATATGGAGTATATTTAAAACTGACAACCTTTTCTCAAATTTTGTATGCGATTTTATTATATTTAATCTAAATAGAGTCATATAGTGTCTCCACCACTTTGCCCTTTACGTTCCACTTTTTAGCATGAAATTCTTTAATATGGAAAATTAATTCTAAAAACTTACTGCAGCAATTTTCATGAAAAAAAATAAAGGTGTGACATAGGCATAGACCTGTTCAAATGGAAGGGGCCCCGTTTGATTTGGAGAAGATGTATGACAAAGTACAAATAGAAGTACTGGTAAATGACTAAGAAGGACATACTATATAAGTAAATCGACCTAATTAAAGATATGTATCAAGAGGTTACAACAAATGTTAGAAGTTGTAGTGGAGTGACAGTGGACTTCCCTATTAGAGTTGGGCATACCAAAGATTTTCCTTAAGTCCCTTTCTTTTCGCGACTGTATTGGAGGAAATAATAAGGTCAATATAAGATGAGATATTGAGGTAATGTTACTTTTGTGGATAATACTGTAATGGTGGATGAGGCTAGCGAGGGAGTGAATGCTAAGTTAGAGCAATAAAAAAGGTTAAAATTTAGAGGATTTAGGGTTAGCAGGAGTAAAACAAATTATATGAATTTTCATTTTAGCATTAGGAGAGAAGATAGTGCGAATTTGGATGGTAAGGAGATGTCTGTACAAGAATATTTCAACTACCTAGGACAGTTCTCCAAAGTAATGGAGACATTTGAGTGAGGGAGAGTAGTTACAAGACTATTATGTGATTAAAATGTATTTTTAAGGTTAAAAGAAAAATTTTATAAGATGACAATTGGGCCAATATTATTATCAAGGTCATAATATTGCGATTTCAAGAAGGAGCATACATGTTAAGAAGATGACTAAAAATAGAGATGCATATGTTAAGGTGAATTTGTGGGAGTATCTTGAAAAATTTAATTAGAAATATGGATATCTGAAAGAAAGTTGGAGCAGCGAATATTGAGAATAAATCAAGGGTAATATAATATGGTTTAGGCATGTTCGACGTCGAATAATATATTGGTTTCGAGATTAAAAAGGCGAGCTTTCATGAGTTAGACATAAAATTTGGTCTTATGTTGGTTTTGGGTTGCCTAAAACCCATTTTATTTTTTTAATATTCGGGCTGAGCATGATTTTCGAGCTTAAAATTTTTGTGAGTTGGGCCAATGGATCGGACAAATTTGATCAGCTCTAATTTGCATTGCTTCTAATCCTAGAGGTTCTTTTGGAACCTTGTATGGTGTCCTTTGGCCCCCCGTACTATATAAGGATGCCAAAGCGTCGTTGTTGTGTGCTTGATATCCAAAATAAATGGTGTTGACACTTCGTCCACCAGGTGTGAGATTAAAAAACGTTGGCATTTTTAGAGGACCCCTCCTTTAAGTGCCAAAATGTTTTTGTCTGGTAAAATTAAAGGGACTAATGAGTTGTTGTAATATTTGTTTGATTGGTCATAATGAAGAGCTTATTTCAATTTTTAGCAATGGAGAATACCTGTACGAATAAGATTATTAGCCTTCGGAGTGTTGTCCATGGGAAACCCTATGTGATACTTATCAAGAACTCAAGATCGAAAAAATCTTGTGCGTATATAGTGAATATACCTTTATATGGGTCATACATAATGTATTTATACCCAAAAATTAGATTAGATAAGGAGTGAGCGTATCCGTTAAATACTTGCCACTATACTGAACTAACACAACTGGTTCATATACTATGATAAGCCTCTAAGGAAACCACTAGTCATGGACACTAAAGTAGCCCGAGAACTTCCAACCTACGACCCATTAATAGACTCATATAACTATAGATAAGTAAATTAAATCATTTCAAGGGAGAAATTTCCTAGTTGAGTAGGGATTTGATTCCCACTAAATGATATATCCAAGAACATTCTTCTTATTAGGAGAAACATTCTTCTCTTCAACCGTACGTATGCTAAGGTCTCGTGGTTTTTGTATCCGAGACTACTATTTCTTGACATGACAAATTGACAAGAAGCACTTTGTATGACCAACTTACATAATTACATAGAACATTGTATTAACGAGCTACAAAGTTGTAGGTTTTTTTTTTTATAAAAAAATAATGAATTAGGCAATGTGTTGTCTTCAAATATTGAGCTGTACATGTAGCACAAAATTATACATGAAACCCTTCATAAATTTTAGTTCAAAACAATTTAAATTAAGGCTAGTACTACACTGGACAATAATAATAACTGCTAGAACTATTCTAGACAGTAATATTAAATGTTCTTTAGCTCGAGAAATTGTTTGGTAAAACTAGTTGGGGATATTCCTTGTAATATTGAAGGAATAAGAGTAAATTCAAAGACACAATGGCTTCTTACACCATTTAGGGTATTCCTATCCTCATAATTTTAAAGTTGATTAGGAATTAAACATCAAAAGGCAAGGGAAGTATTTCAGGTCATATGGCCTATGGATTTAAGTCATTAAACCCTAATTAGAAAGAGGCGGGATGGGGATTTTGTGTTCCGTATTAGTTATATTGAGTATTGCATGCACAAATGAGGAGTATACAGATACAAGACAATAGAAGAGTCATCTTCAAAAGTTAGCTCAAGGGGAGAAGAGCCTATTATACTATATAAACCTCACATCAGCCTCCTTTATGACCGATATAGAACTCAAGTCTTATACCTTACAATGGACCATAACATATACAAATAATAAATAGCCCACCATTTGATTGTATTATACAATCATTATCACAAGCAAGGGTTCTGAAACTATTTATGTTTGTTCCTTTTGTGTTTTCCAACACCAAGATCCAAGACAAAATGGGTTACCAAGATTTATACTTTTTCCGCTCTTTTTTTTTTTTTTTACTTGTAACACTTTATATTTTGCATTATTTACAAATTTGGCTTTGATTTTCTTTAGTGAATTATCCTTAAGAAAAAAAATATAATCATATGATATTAGCTCGATATGTAGTTTCAATATTTTAAGTTTTTATAATTTTTACTTATATATAATTAAAGATATTAATGAGTAAAAATGTTCATTTACAACCGTTTTTTGAGAAGAGTTGAAGTAAAAAAAAAATAAGAGGAAGTGTACGTATGTTTATATGCTCGTTTCCTTCAATTCACCACTAAGGTCACATACAAGAGAAAATGTTTATAATTATGTTATAGATGCCACATGGAAAAGGAAAAGCAACCATTTTTATAAAGGTGAATGAAAAAAAAAAAGAAGAAAATCTTTCAGTTAAATCATAAATAAATGCAGTTTAGGGGCGTGGAAATCTTCTTTCGGCTCTAAGTCATTAGATCCACTCTGGCCCTGCGATACGTCAAACAGAAAATTCAATTAGTTTGAGGGTGTACGTTGTTCCACATACTTCCATTATCTGGGACCAATGCAAGGATATTTGCAATAACTAGCATGAAATATATATATATATATATATATATATATATATATATATATATATATATATATATATATATATATATATATATATATATATATATATATATATATCAATTAATTATATGGTTTGTGAAGTTCTTTAGTTTGAGTAACAAACATTGCTTAATGATGAGGAGATGTGTGTGTAATTATGATCATGAATGGCTTTAATTTGATTATTTCTGGCTGCATGCATCTCTCAATACTTGTTTAATTTCCCTATTGCTTTCGATGATGAGATCCATATGATGACACTGGCCTTCAACAACTCTTCATTTAGCCTACTTCATTTCTTGAAACATACGGCACTTACCTATTGCATGTTTTCTGTGGATATATAGTACCCCTTTTTTAATGAGTATATCAGCATGTCACTCTTGATTAGTTAATCCCACACTTTGAGGGGGAAAAATGAAGTTATTCTATGATGTTTATACGAACTAGTAAAAATAGAGGTTTTTCTAATTCATATCTGATATATATATTATATCAGGATATTAAGTTATGAGATATATGTATTGTTATATCATATATAATTATTATTTTATTAGATATAAGTATTGTTATATTAGATATAGAAATACAGAAAAATTCATACCAGATTTAGACATTATGATCTCATATGTAGAAATAAAATTACTAAAATGCCTCATGATATATTTATATCATGTATAAATTAGGAATTTCTCATAAAATATATATATATATATATATATATATATATATATATATATATAAATGTCTAAACATTCATCTATTTATATCATGGGGAATTGGAACAATTTAAAAAATTACCAATTATTTGAAAGAAGGTGCGCGGTATATAATGTACCTCGTATTTCTATTATCAAATCAAGCATTCATTTTATTCCATAGTGTTCTTTCTACTTATTGTAACTTTGCCATTTTTAACTTTTGGATAGAAAAGAGAAAATTGTTTAGATACATTATATTATCGTATAATATAAGTGGACTCATATAGTGGATTTATAGATTAAAAAAAAGAGAGAATTTACATATCCATATATAAAAGCAGTAAAATAAAAATATGAAGAACATTAACGAACACCTTAAAATAAAAAGTAGCAAGAACATAAATGAAAAAAAGGTTAGATCCTTGTTGATTATTAATTTATTTACTTCACTCTTCTACTGCATGCAATTAAACGTGCAATTGTTTTGATAATATGTCAAAACAACTACAATGCTAAAACACCAACAAATAGGGTCATGAAAAATAAATAAAGGTTGCTTGGAACCAATTAGTTATGCCAAACTACAGGTAAATAATTTGCTACTATTTGGGTTTCTACAATTAGACAACGGAAAAAATATGAATCATACATTAAAATTCAATCGGTTTATCCAAATTCAGTCTTAATTTCTATATGACTTGGCCGATTTGAGGTCGACTCAAACCAAATACAAATTTTATTTGGAAAGAAAAATAAATGTAGCTTATATTACAAAATCCAGACCAAACTAACTTTTGAGTGAATAAAAAATCTAAGTTTATTTCACAACACTTGTTCATAATTTGAATTTCAATTTTCCCAAAGTTTTATTTTTAACTCATGTATTTTATATTAGTATTATTAATTACTCCCTCTGCTTTTTTTTCCACTTTCCATCTATAAATTTAAAAATATTGTTCTCATTTAATATCATTCGATATTAGTCTAATATCGTAATTGGATGAAAAAGTTTTTTAAAATTGTTTAATACCATGGACTTGAAAAGTTTTATTAGCTCAATCAATTTACATTATTTTTTAAATAAAATCTTATCTTAGTTTTAGATAAATTTAAAATATTTTTATGATATTTAATATTGTCTTAATTTCTTTCCGAGTTCAAAATGAAAAAAAAACGGAGGGAGTAAATTGCATGGATCCATTTACGTCAACTTAAATAGTTACCAATTAAGGTGTAGTAGTCATACTTGGAAGAAAAAAAAAAAATCCATTACTTAATTGCAAAGGACTTTTGAAGATAAGGGGAATAGGAACAGCTAAAAAGTCATCCTTAGACTTACCATAACCTATGGATAGATATCACATGAGATCATTCTATAAAATTGACTATATTAAGCAAATTAAATCAAAGTTAATTCTCCAACATTATTCAAAATGTTCAGACTTTTAGTGCTACATTTTATGATGTTGAACAGCTCAAGTAGTCGAGTGAAGTGCCACTATCTTAATGAATAGTTTCTCCAATGTCTAAGATTAGAGCATGTTCTCGCAGTAAACGATATGTGGGTCAAAGGACGGATACACTTTCACGTGTCTTGATTTTTCTTATAACGATATGTTATCTTTCAAGTATTGTGCCCCACAATTTTAGAAGGCCTTAGCTTTAACATTATTTGGATGTTAAACCACTCATTAATGTTACTTTCTAAGTTCATAATTATATCATCAAGTTTTACTTAGTTGGAAGCTTGATCGATCTTTTGCTATATATCTTTAAAGTAAACGTTGGCCATGAATTTTATATAAATAAGAATAGGATTGTTTCCAATTAATTAGTCCATATATACATAGTTATTTCAGGTTTTAACCGATCCGGTGCTTAGAATATGTACATTACGTACCTAGGGAACAATGAACCTTCTTTAGAATATAATTGTGTATCAATTATATGCACAAAGTTTATATAATTAAACCATCTCATCACCCCAATACATAATTAATAATCTGTACTTTTGATTCTGTTATATATAAATACAAAGATTTGTACAACAACCATTTGATTAAGAGAAATTCCTAATTTATACCTGATATAAGTATATCAGGAGGTATTTTCGTGATTTCATTTCTCTACCTAAGATTGTAATAGTTATATCTAATATATGTTTTTTTTTGTATTTTTAAATCTTTTTTTAATAGCTTATATAATAATACATATATCTAATATAATAACAGTTATATATGATAGTATATAACAATGACTTTATCTGATATTTTAATATTTTAATGTAATTTATATCAGGTATGAATTAGAAAAGCCTCATTTGATTAAATATGTTCATCACTAAGAAAATCAATAACAAAAAAAAAACATTTGAGAAGTAAAGAAGAGAGGCAAATCAATCACAAGAATTTATGGGGTTCAGACGAATAAGATCTATGTCTACCGGTGGAGAGAGTTCCTTAATAGTTCAATGGAGGAAAGATATAGCGAGGGAAGATGAGAAACAACAAGCAACAAATGTCAAAAGATTGGCAAACTCCTAAGAAAATATCTCCTTCGTTCTAACCCTTGAGCAACAAACAGTTAAAGGAGCTATATGCAATAGATTACTACTGAATATAAGAAAATCGTGCCATGCATGTAGCTCCAATGTCTTCGATGCTTCAACACAAATTCATTTTACTGTTTTTTTTTTTTTTTTTGACATTTGGTGTGAAAAAAAAAAAAGACTAAAAAGAAATTAACGCAGTCCTACACTCGTTTTACCGTTGACGTAGATTGAAGGCATACAATACAAAATCCAATAAAGGGCTGAGGGCTGCCTGATTTAGCAAGAGTTAGGACTTTGGAGGTCAAAGTTGGTGGTCATGGAGGTAACGGGTAGTAAGACTAGTAACATGAATTGAGGGAGTGATTGTGGATATTATAGTGAGATGACATTTGACATATGAGTTTTTGAAATTTCCATATAAACTTAATTTTTTATATATTTTTTCGTCATGATATTTTTGATCTAGACATAAATTGCACAAATATTTCAATAGTCAAAAAATTTGGATACAATTTTATAGATTTGAATTGCGTTATTTTTATGAAATGAGATAACTTTTTCAACTTTTTTAAATGACAGACTTGAAACATGGCCATGAATTTTGGATAGAAAAGGTAATGATACGAGAAATTCCTAATTTATATATGATATAAATATGTTATTGGACATTTTTGTAAATTTATTTATATATACTAGATTATAATGTCTATACCTGATATGATTTTTTATGTATTTTATATCATCTGCATCTTTATAGCTATATCTGAAATAACAATACATATATCCGAGATTTCGATAAAATTTTATGTCAGATATAAATTAGAAAAGCATGATATTATAAATCCACAAAATAAGGGCAATGCAATAGTAATCGAAGCCATACTTAGAAGTTGTGGGGGAGACATGGTGTTACACCGACATATATTTGGGATGTGTAAGAGTGCCATTCACCATGCAAATGGATTATCTGAATCAGATGATAGTGGAATTAAGGAAGGTAGTAACATCAGTCTGGATAAAACACAGCAGCCAATAAGAGTGGGTTTTGGCTGACTGTTTGTTTTCCAGGCGTAAAGACATTACATCACTTTACCCTAAGCTTCCCTGCACGGCTGCACCCACATGCATTACTCTAAACCTATTCTCTGCATCATCTGACACCACTTTCTAAATTATATATTGGAAAAAATTTCTCTTTTTTTTTATAATTCTTTCTTTTTAGTCATTTAACAAAGTGATTGGTGTGTCCTGATTTTGAGAAAGCCATATTAATTTGGGTTGCAAACATTCTATTTGTCCATATTATATATTAATGCTAGCTGATTTTATCAACTAACGTGTTCGAAATTACTTAAACAAGATTCAATTTTTTCATATTAGGATTTTATACGATATAAGAGTTCACCAATAACTTTTGAAATACAATGTAGTTTTTAGTTTGTTCACTGAACATAACATAAATTTATAAAGCAAGTAGCTAAGTTTTCCGAAAATTGTAATGAGCTTCTTCCCCCACTGGAGGAACGTCTTATACTCTAGTATAGTACTCCCTCGTGACTAAAAGAAAGCCCCATTTGACTTTTACGGTTTTCTATACACGACTTTGAACGTTTTTGTCTCCACATTCGTAAGTTAAAAAATTATGAAAACTTAATACTCTATAAGTATTACATTGAGATGCATTCAATAAGATCTCATTTGAATATATTATTTTTTATAACATGATAAAAATTTGTGGTCAAACTTTTTGAACTTTGACTCTAAATAGTGAATTGAGCCTTTCTTATAGGAAAGGAGGGAGTATCTTGTAAGAATTAAATACTAAATTAATGTTCTTGGATAACTATGGGATTATGTTCTCACTACTTCGACACCAGATTGTAGTAATCGCTTCAACTTCTAGTCTCTAACATACAACTAATATTTTTGACAAAGATGCCTTAATGTTAACCATTCTTTTTATCATTTGGTCTTAAAACAAGGGTGATGTTATAAGTACTCATCTTCGATAGTTCAATTTATAGAACAATAGAACATGAAATTCTTTTCTTTATTTTTCGTCGAATTTGCCACTACAATAAAATGATACCCCATATAGATTTCATATTTATAAGGACGGATACCAACTATCTTAATTAATTAAAGGCTTGGAGAGTGGTATCCAAAATTTGAGATCAAATCCCGTCTACATCAATTGTTGGCATGCCGCTTGCGATTCTCTTTACATCAAAAAAAATATATTTATAAGGATTACCCTCGATTCTTTGGCCAAAGAGCGTAGAACAATACATTAATTTGATTTCTTCTTTTTCCAAAATAATTAAACTAATACACTTTTTAGTTATTAATTATTTCAACCTTAAATGGAATTTGCTAATTTCGTGTCCAGGATAAGGGACTTAGGAAGCACTTTTGATTTTTGTTTTATAAATAACGTGAGTCGGCATCGTGTTGCTAAGTCTCATGCCCGAATTGCTTCGACTTACTCCTCTTTAGTTTCTTAAATGTTTAGTTATCACTCCCTTTCATAATATGTCAACAACCAAAAAAAAAAATTTGGAATTTGCAAATGTCCCTAGAGATTTAAAAAAAAAAACATTTCTTATAAAACAGTGATTCTCAAAAGGACATAGTGGCAGCAATGAATTACTCCTATGATTGACTTGGAAAGTACAGTGGTCCGCCGTAGGTAATAGACTACTTCCTAGTTTTCAAACAGAAGAGTTGAAGTAGTCTCAAGGAGTTATAAGTAGGGCCGTAGGGGAATTAGATAGAATGAGTGATGAGATACCACTTGTAAAAGGTACCCTCTTTCCCTCTCTTTGTCACACCAAACATCGATCACTCTATTTTCTGTGCCTCTTTTCTTTGCATACTTT
Source organism: Dysphania ambrosioides (assembly GCA_026401315.1). Lineage (NCBI taxonomy): Eukaryota > Viridiplantae > Streptophyta > Magnoliopsida > Caryophyllales > Amaranthaceae > Dysphania > Dysphania ambrosioides. Next base: position 2,508,661 of record CM048662.1, read on the forward strand.
TCATAAATTTCAGTATGATTAAACCAAGAACCATAGCAGAATACTGAGGGTCGGTCCAAGATCATAGATTCTCAAATCTCAATGGCTATACCTTCATTACTTTGACTTGTAGATTTCCAAGGTATTTTTTTCTCTTGGGGGGTATAGTCAAAGATAATAATGGTGTGAATAAGATTGAATCAACATCTAAAGTGTGTAGGAGGGTATTATTATAATTTTCTATTTTTAGTGTTTCTTAATGTTGATGACAATGAGGATACAATGAATATGTCCTATTATTATCAAATTAAAGCATCTTGCTATCTTAGAGTTATCATATATGTGAGGTTGCCTAACATTCCTATTGAAAGGAATTTGGATTGAAGGGCTTAGGTACATTTATATGCATAAGTTGCCCTCAATTTTTTTGGGTTCATACTTTAATGAATGGAAAATGGGCATTGATATTTGTCCTAAATATTTCAGGAAGTTAATTGATGTGATTTGTCCAAAATCTTATGGCTAAGAAGAATTGGTGGTTTCATCTTGTCAAGAGTCTAATCAGTTGTGAATCCAAGCCAAAAGCAGAGAAGGTTCAAAAGTTTTTCCTTTTCCCACCTACCCACATGATCACTTCTTTTAGTGTATGTTTATTTATAATAATGATGATTGAATCATATTGCTAATTTTTGCAGGGAAAATCCAAGCGTTGGAGGTGGATTTTTAACAGGTTAGTGTCCAAACAGGTCCCTGCATTAGCAACAACATTACAAGAAAAGTCACTGAGTGAAGCCAGAGAAGAACAGAGAAGGATTGCAGTGAATGTTGCTCGGGCCACTGCTGCAGCTGCTGAGGCTGCTGTTGCAGCAGCTCAAGCAGCTGCCGAGGTAGTCCGGCTCACGGGTGTGTCCCGGCATTCCTCGTTAAGACAACATGAAAGAGAGATTCAGAACTTGGCTGCCATCAAGATTCAAACTACTTTCAGGGCATATCTTGTAAGACCTCTACATAACTAAATCTTTTTCTTTTTTGACATCCTTATAGAAATTAAACAAAATTCATACATTAAACTATTACACTCTAAAGTACATGCTAAACATGAGGGGCATGAAACTTCTTACGCCTCAAGCACCAAGAGTCTTCCAAGAGGCATGGTGATTTTCTCTTAGATCCAATATTTTACTTACAAAACAGAGAGCTTTTGGTAAAAGATGGATTTTGACCCTTCTATAGTCTAGTTCTTCAACTTTTGAAAATCAATTATAATTGGTGAAATTCAGTTATAATCAATACTATATCAATAGCTGGCTTAATCAGTTTAAAAAAAGCAACTGATGAGAATAGAGCCTAAAATTTTACTTTTTTTTTGGTTGCTACTTCAAATATATTCCTCTATATTTCCCTCTCCATGTGTTTAAAATGCACAATTTGGGTAAATTTCAGGCCAGAAAGGCACTGAGAGCACTGAAAGGAGTGGTAAGAATACAGGCAATAGCAAGAGGACGAGCAGTGAGACGTCGAGTAAGCACAGAACTTCAGAATTTGAAGTGTGTGTATTCTACACAAGGAGTCCATAATGCAAAAAGAGTTCCTAGCGCAATTGATCATTCTCCTAGCACAACTGACTATTCTCCTAGCATAAAGAGCAATATGGTAAAAAGATTGAAGCTAGTGCAACTTTTGCTCAAATTTCATTTGAAGTTGTACGCTTAGCTTCTCCCTTTTTATGTCAATAATACTTTCTCACTTGAACAGCTTCAAGGCATGAGCCAGAGGCAATGGATTGACAGCTTGTTCTCGAGGGAGGAGATCGAATCCATATACTTGCAAAAGCAAGAGGCCATCTCTAGAAGAGAGCGAATGAAGCAGTATTCTTTTTCCCATAGGGTAATACTGCATGGTCCTAAAGCTTTAGTGGTTCATTGGTAATTAGACTATAAATGTTCTTAATCTTTATTGCAATGCTGAAAAGTCAGTGCAACAAGAAACTTGTGTGAAACTAAAAGGACCTTATGCAGGAGAGGCAATGTTCTCAAGTACTAGAAGAAATGCCATTCCGAAACAATGAAGGACAACACTGCCTAAGAAAACAATTGGCTGAGGAAGATATTAGTAGAAAGGGATACTCAAATGGACCGTTCTTAGAGTTATATCAGGATACAAGGAGGTGGGATTTGGGTGCAAACTTGAGGATCAAGCCAAGGGCTATGAATTCAGCAAAACAGGATTTTGCAAAGGAAATGAGTTCCCCGTTTTCGCATCCTAGAAGATCATTTTGTCACTTGAGGTTAAAACAAGGCACTGATGACTGTCATCTATCAACCTCTTCTATGTTTCCTACTTATATGGCTGTGACTGAATCTGCCAAGGCAAAGATGAGATCCATGAGTACACCTAGGCAGAGGCTGGGGTATATAGACACCTGCTTTGAGCAATATGGCTCACCATGTAAGAGTAGGCCATATTCTTCTTGGTCTTCTTACAATGCTTGATTGCACTACACCCAGGAGCATCAAATGTTCCTAGTCCCTCCTCACTAATAAGTTTGGAAATTGATGGATTTCTCCTTTTGTCAAAAAATTTTGGTTTGTGAATGCGTTATCCTGTGATATGATGAAACAAAAGAGTGAAAATCATACAGCGACTAACATATAGAAGTTAAGGTAGGTAATAAAAGTGAGTGTTTCAAATAGGTTGGTTGGCTTCTTGAGGGTGGTATAGAATATCTTTGCGGTGATATAAGTTTTTGTTTTGGCTCATCTTTTTCTTTGATTTCTCTTTTGATTGATCTCCTCATTAATGGGGGTGGCTTTTGGAATGACTGCTGCATCAGTGTTTTTTTCCCCTTAGATGAAATAATCACACCAATATATTTTATATTTGGTAGTTTTAAGTTCTTTTTCTTATAAATTCCTATTTGTTACTGAAGGCAGAAGCTAAGCTTCTTCTATGCATATAGCAACGATGACTAGTTAAATGAATTACATATGATCACGCTTTCTGCTGTTAAAAGCTTGTATTTATTCTAACAGGGTACATGTCAAAAAAGAACAGATTATTGATTCAAACTCTACTACTAAGGCAATTGAACAGCAAAACATCTTTGTATAGAATTGAACATTTACATGCATGGAAAGGTAACCTCATTCTAGACAAATTAATGGCCCCGAAAACTTGAACTTCAATTCCCTTTTGGAAGTAAACAAGCCCCAATGTTTCTCAACTTCCGGTGAAAGCTGAACATCTTCGTCAAACAGAGAATACAAGTAAGTCTGAATAGGCTTCTGAGGCCTCATTGGGGTACCTTTCTTCACTTGCTCAATTAAGTTAGTAATGTAGGTCTTCTGATTCTCAACACTGGCAGAGACACCACATGCTGAGGGCCAACCAGTCTCCGCCACGACAACATCGATTGAATCATAACCCATTTTCGTTAGGGCTGAGTATACAGAATCCACCAAGGCCTCGAACAAGTTTCCAGCAGAGGCCTTAAAAAGGGCATAGTCAAGTGACAAACCCTTTGGATTAAGGATATGGCCATAGTAAGGGTATATATTGATCATAAATGGAGCGCTATTGTTTGACAGGAGTTTCAGGACATTATCCATGAACAAGACAGTCTCAGGTGCAAAAGAAATATTTGATGGAGGATCTGTATAAGGATTTTGAAGGATTGAGATGTCGAAGGCAGTCGTGACCTTGATATGCTCTAGCCCCTCCTTAGATAGTGCATTTTGGAATTTTTGTATAGCGCGTACAAGGGGAAAGGTCAAGTCACTATTTACATTATTAGTGCTTATATCATGCCCAATATTAAGGTACTGGAATTTGACATCAGGGTAGTATGCCTTGACATTTGTTTGCACCCATGATTCAATTTTAGCAGGATCAATGTCAAGAGGAATGAGATCTGAGTTTGGTACGTCAACCATAACTTGAATGTCTTTTCCCTTAAGGGCTGTTAAGGTCTCTTGATGTGGTTCATAGAGTCGAACTCGTCCAATGTTGTGTTTCTCCAAGAGACCTACAACTTCTATTGGAGGTGGTTCGTTCTTTCCTGGTGTTTTGTAACAAACTCCAACATGAGCCTCTGCATTTTTCAGAAAAAAGAATGAACAGATTAGCAAAATCATACGGAGTACAAAAGTAACATTACATGATAACTATGCCTGTTAAAATTGGTTTGTGAAAACTGAAAACTATATTAAGTTGGATCGTTCCAATTTTGAGCCTACTGATGTATTTCTTACCATTTTTCAAAGTTGGATTTAGAAGTTTAAATTGTGTTCAAATCCTAATAATCTAGGCTAATCCTTACCTTCTTTGGATGTAAATACAATTTGCTAGCTCTGTATAAAATTTTGATCAATGACAAATCACATGTTCCCTAAGAATAGTCACCTACGGTGATAAAACTCACCTGAAATCTGCAGACTGTAGGTTAAAAGGAGCCCAATGACGAGCAAAAGAATCGTCCTCAATGGAGCAGCCAAGGAGTTCTCAGCTCCTCCCGGTGTCCGCATCTCCCTGAGGCAACCCTGACTTTCAACAAAACACAAGGACGATCAGAGGAGGAAAAAAAAAGTGAGGCTCGTTGCTTTACACCAGCTAAATATAGAGGAAGTTGAGCTACATGCAAACATATAGGTGTAGCTACATTGCTGTGTAAATGCTGTGTAATTCATTATCATGCAAGATTGATGCTATTTTTAGCAGCCACAAGATCCAGCTAAGGTATCATAAATTGCAACAACAAGACAATTATGATCCTCTAGAAATAATAGCTGAGTATTGAAGAAGTCTATTATACAAGTAATCTTGTTGGTGCTGTTCTTTTGAAGCTCCTCATATCAAGCACAGATAAATCAATCCTGTAGTGATACCATACAATGCACAACCTGCACATTCTCACTTGAAATACCATCGTAAACTACATAAGTACCTTCAATCATACCTTATTTTTTATACTGCACTCAAAGTTCCATCCTGTCATAAATATAACTTAAAATATGCATATATGGAGCCAGCAATTGATAACGAACATCAGGTTACAGATCGAGCATCATGGAACAGTGCTTCATATTTATGTGCATTTTTTTTTTTTTTGTAAATGACTACAACCTTTATCATGTCATTTTGTCCTAGATCATATATTCAGTAGTTTTTTTGCAGTTTTTTTGCCTCATATTATTCGAAAATTTTATAATCTCATAATATGATAAGTATACAAGTATTTTATTTAAATAACAATAAGTAGAGATCACGTTATATATACAAAATATACATCCAACAAAATTTGCAAATTAAATTGTTTTACGCCTAAATGATGTATTGGACAAGTTGCGTGGACATCGTTTACAACCATATAGAACTCTCAAACTAAAATTATGAAGAAAAAAACATATTCATCGTATACTTAAGTTTATTTATTACTTATTAGACAAAGTATTTTTTATCTCGAAATGTCTTATTTGGATCATTGTTATGGAGTCTTATTTATTTATTTATTTATTTTTTGTTAAATATGCTCTACCAAAATTTTTTGAATTTGGTTATAATTATTTAATTTTAACACTACGGGGAAAAATTTGATCTTATTAAAAAAAATTTATTTGTTACATGTCTATATTTTAGTTGCAAACTTCAAGTTACAACTTTTTATTGTTGATTTAACTATTTTTTGATTTCATGATAACATTCCAAATTTATATTGTACTACAATATCAAGGGCAATTTATTTTAGATACAATCAATGTTGTTAGAATCATGATCTCATTACAATCCTAACTATTTCCACTACAATATCATCCAATCCTACTTTATTCATGATAGATCTTAGATAAAATTTGAATCATTTTAAAAATTCTGCATTGTATTATGCAATGTATGAGTTAATTGATTAAAAATTTTGGATTGTATTACGCAATCTATAGTCTTAAACTTGTTTTTAGGCTTCGAGAAGGTTTAGAACCAATCAATACCTTTTTTATTCTCCAAAAGCCCTAACAACTAATTCATGACTTAAAAATGGGTGTTTAGAGTCAAAGTATATGGTTTCATACACTCCTAAAACCTAATATGACCCTCTTAAACCTATGGTAAGAGTATAGTTTGATTGTCCAAAATGATTAAGTTTTAAAGGTTATACTCCCTTCATTTCTTCTCATTTTCTATTCATAGGGTCAAATTTGAAAAAGTTGGACATGTAGATTTTGTTACTTAAATATAAGAAGAAAAAAAACATGTAGATTTTGTTAGATTTGTCATAATGCGAATTTCAAAATATTAGCTTTCATAATTCTCATTAAAATAGAATTATATATATGTTAATGTACAAAGGAGGGCATTGGAGATGTAAATAGGAAGAACTTTATGAAATGGAGGGAGTACACTAATTTTGGGATATCTTCAAAAATTACCAAAATTTAAATAAAGGTACATGATGTTAATTTCCTAAGATCACAAGGGAAGGTTGGAACCACTTAATATCTTATATTCGAACTCCAAATACCCTAAAAATAAACTTAACATCCAATGTAAGAGTTTTGAAAATCAGTTAAAATAGGGTTTATATCCAAAGTAGTAGTTCCAAGCACTCCAAGGGACTAATATGACCTAATAAGACCCATTGTAAGCATATCATGATATTTCCTCACTAGGTGTAAAATTATCCAAAATAACTAAATTGAAATATTTCAAAAAGTATTCAAAATTAAAATAAACTTAGAGAATGTTGCATACGATCATGTGAGGAGGTTTAAAACCATTCAATACCTTATATTCAACCTTCAAAGCCCGTAAAAATGATAATAGGACCCAATTATAGGAGTTTTTGAAAATCGATTAAAATGGATGTTTATGGTCAAAATATATGGTTCAAAATACTCCTAAGGCTATATATGACCCTATTCAATCTATGGTAAGCATATGAATGTGATTTTCTACTGGTTCTAAAATTCTCCAAATTGACTAATTTTTTTAAAGTTATTTATACACCGCTTTTGAGATATTTCTTATAAAATTTTCAAAATTAAAATACAAGTACAAGATGCTTTTTAGGTTCATATAATTAGAAACATTCAATACCTCAAAAATGAGCTTAGGTACCAATTGTAAGAGTGTTGAAAAGTAGTTGAAATTGACATTTAGAATCAAAGTAGATGATTTCAAACACTCCTAAGACCCATGATAATATCATGGTGTTCCCTCACCGAATCCTAAATAGTCCAAATTGACTAAATTTTGAAGGTTTATTATATATGATTTTTGAGAATTTATGAAAACTTTTCGAAATTCAACAAAATTTCATGATGCTTCTTAAGATCATTTGAGAAGGTTTGGAGCAATTTAGTAACTTATTTTCGATTTCTAAATATCCTAAAAACGAGTTTAAGACCTAATTATAGAAGTTTTAAAAATCAATTAAAATGGGTGTTTAAAGTCAACGTAGATAATTTGAATCCTTTTAGGGTCTAATATGATCTTATAAAACCCATTATAAGCATATTTAGGTGTTTTTTCATTAGATCCAAAATTGTCCGAAACAACTAAATTTTAAAGGTTATACACTGTTTTCTAGATTCATATTAGAAGATTTATAACCATGTATACCTTATATTCTATCTCAAAAGGCCTAAAAACAAGTTTAGAAACCAACTAAATGAATTTTAAAAATCAGTTAAAATGGATATTAAAGTCTAAGTTTTGATTTCAAACATTCTTAAGGCCAAGTATAACTCTATTACACCCATAGTAAGCTTATAAAGGTAATTCTTCATCAAGTTTGAATTTGTATAAAATGATGAAATTTAAGATATTTTTGAAAATATGTTTGAATTCCTAATGGTGCCTATGAGGAGATTTAAAATTATACAATGCCAAATAATGGGTTTTCAAAAGCTATAAAACATGACAGACCCTTGAAATGCCAATTTAAATGAGATTGAAAGAGAACCAATAGTCTCCAAGGACGAATTATGGATATTACAAAAGCCCTTTTCAATAAGCACAATAAATAAAATTAATAGGCACTTTCCTTATATTAGATTAGATTAGATTTTGAGAAAGAAGCACAATTCTTTCTTAAAAAAAAAGATGTTCAATTGACTTTTAGAGCACCCAAGGCTTTCACTTTTCCACCTTAGAAGAAAAAGGTTAGGTCTCTTCAAAGTTCACCAAGGCTTGTAAATTTCAAGACATAATCTCAATTAATACAAATTGTCAGGGCAAAAGAATGAACAGTGTATAGTTTCAAAGAGAAGGGAAGAAAAATGTTCAGCGCAGAAGAAATTGTATCGGTTCCTGGTTGATGAAAATGATGTACAACTGTATAAGAATGCAAGAGCTCGACATGGCAGAATCCATACAATTTCATCAAGGTAGCAAGTTTTTGGTTACAATGCACGATCGTCAAATATTTTCAGGTCTTGCTGAAGATGTTTCCTATTATAAATTCGAGTTTCTAAATCCTGAAAAGAGTTGGGAAATTTTAGAGAACAAGGCAAATATCAAGAAAGAAGATACATGTTTGTCTTTTAATTACCATCTCAGCACATGTATCAATTATTCTTTCCTTTTAGATAGACAACAATTTAGAGAAAGATATTCCAAGTTTATAGTATACCTTTGATAAAGACACTTGTTCGTACATGTATATTACATTTCACAATTCACAATTCATCACTCATAAATCATAACTGATGGTAATTGATACATGTGCCGAGATGGTAATTAGAAGACAAACCTATATCTTTTTTCTTGATATTTTCCTTTTTCTCTAAAAGTTCCCAACTCTTTTCAGGATTTAAAAACTTGACTGAATGATAGGAAAAAACATCTTCAGCGAGACCTGAAAATATTTGACATTCGCTTGTTGTAACCAACAACTTGGTAGCATGAGAAGTGTCAGTAAGAGGAAATATTCCGCTTCATTACACCACAATTCTGAGCTTGTGATCCCAAGATCACGAATAGCATCTCAATCCAATTAATGCCTGCCGCAAGGAGACCAATATATATGCATAATGCTCCAAATGAATCCTCTAGCAACAGTGCTATCACAGAAGACTAGTCACTTCACAGTAATAGCAAAGAGTAGCAAATATCATTAAAGCAATAATACAAAGCAATCAAGAATTCCTGTCAAATAACCGACGCCTCAAGTCCATGACTACTTTCTCCAAAACTTCCTTATTTTCAGTCAAATATCTTTCAGCAGCCTGCTCACTGCTAAAGACTTCTCCCTCAATGAAGTAACTATTACCTTCTTTGACAATCAGACCATGCTCAAGAGCCAATTCTAAAACCTCAGGTTCAAAGCCTAATCCTCTTCCAAAGTTAATTGCCAAATCAGTGCTCTTCAGTCCAGGAGTTAATTTGTTTTTCATAACTTGGGCACAAATCTTGATGCCAGTTACCTTAAGCACATATAGATAGCAATTCAGTGACAGTCAGATAAATGTGGAAAACATTTCAAACCAAATGGACTTAGACACAGATAACACAAGGGTCTAAATGGGTACAGAGAATAAACCCTCAGATGACTCGCATAGTGATAAGAGATGAGGATAAACAATCAGTACAATAGATGTTTAGACATCTAGAAAAGTTGTAGAGCCAAGTACAGGGAAACGAACCCCAGAAGAGCGCCTTTCACTAAGATAAAAATAGAAGTAATAGTTGTCTAAGTGAACAGTTATCTGCCCTGACTATCCTTTTTTTTATCATACAAAGATAAAGCTTCATCGTTAAGCCTTAGTTACGACACCAGTATATGAGAGACTAACAATGGGATAAATTTTTAGTACCTAAATTTAATAACACTGAACGCTGTGACGCTATCAGATATAAGCTATCACCGTCTACCAGTAATAAACACACAAGGCATATAGGTTTTGAGCATAAAGATTAATTGAAATTTCTTTGGTCAATGTATAGAAGGAACACCTTTATAGAACAATCTTGATGGCAAGTGGTAATAAATCAATGTAAATGGAAATCATTCTTATTGCGGCACAATTTCAAAAAACCATATGAAATTGTTTGTTGACTTGATCTGAACAACTGACCTTATCATTTGATTTCAACAATCCAGTTCTGGAAATTCTCAACCGCACAGCAGCATAGAATCCCAAAGCATTCCCGCCACATGTTACCTCTTCCAGCTTATCAAGGCCCTGATTGGTTCTTGGACTGTATCTTACCTGGATCAATGAAATCATAGCAAAATTTAAGAGACATTTAATCTCATTTGAAAGAAATATTTGGAAACTATTATCAAATGTTATATAAAAAATACACCCTTTCCCATCCTCAAAAGAATTTGCACACGCCTATTTTGAATAACCAATAAAAAGTTGCACATTTCCTCTAATGGCCTCATCTCTCTACCAAATGTCTCACTTTTTTCCTCTTTGGCCAGTTTTTCTTACTCTCTCAACCCACTAGTTCTAACTTTTTCCCAGTACCTATTTTCTATGTGCTGTTTGAGTTCTCGCTCTACCCACTTCTGAAATTCCATTCACATTAAATAGCTTAATCTCTGTGCCAAGATGAAATATGGAAGGTCAAGGGGGAAACCAACCTGATTCAGAAATATGATGAGTGTTTTTGATCGACACAATGAGCACTGAATTCTTCTGAGTGCCCTAGTCATTATTTTTGACATGACACCGGGTTCACCAGCTCCAATGGCAGCATCAAGCTCACACTGAGGAACAAGGGCCGCTACCTGCATAATCCTAAAATCAGATACAAGTACCACATTCAGTTTTTTTTTTTTTTTTTAAAAAAAATTTCCTCTCGTCAAGAAACGAACAATTTGGGGACAGAAATCAAATGATTTATGCTACACAAAGTTAATATAAGACTACAACAAAAGAGCAATCCAAAACAAGTGTTGCATTCAACTTAACAATATAAGAAAACACAGAAGCAGGTTATCACTTACACTGTCAACCACAATTACATCTAATGACCCACTTTGGGTCAACTTATCAGCTACACTAAGCATGTTTTCAGCTGAATCTGGACATGATATAAGCAGGTTTTTAGTATCAACACCAATGGCTTCAGCAAGCATGGGATCCATAGCATTTTCAGCATCAAGATATGCGCAAAAACCTGCCAGGGAAAACTTTGTAAAGATGATATCCATTGGACTCTAGGAAAACAGAGACAGGTCACCAATTTCACAGGAAATGATACAGCAAGCTTAAAACCATAAACACAGCACAAAGCACACTGTGTTGGTAGACACTGAAAAGGAAATTACTGACTGTTGGAAGTGTATTTGACTACCATAAGTAAATGACTCCTAAAACTATCACCAGTCCATACATACCTATACTCCCATTTCACCCCAAAACTTGTCAAAGTAAGCAAGAAACGAAGCATACAAACTGCACACTAGTAGTGGAGTTAAGTACTATAAAACAAAAACAAAGAAAAAGAGTATTTGCTAGAGCCATGACTTACAAATTATTCTGAAATTATTTATCCACTTCTACCAGCAATTTGCCAATTAGTATACAGTTTAACTCAGGAGTTCACCAAAAATAGCAGATGGGCACATTAATCAATAGTGAAGAATTACTCCTCACTAAATTAGCCCAAGCACAAATCATACACATTCTGACAACCATCACTATACCCCATGAAAGTAAAGAGATCAACAAGACGAAAATTTTCAAGGCTTCTGAAGCTGAAATAGCACAGCTTGTACCTGTCTAGAAAGCAAATCATGTAGTACTGTACTAGCATAAATATCATTCCCTCCGTTCTCTTTAAATTTTCAAGTATTCCTCATTAGAAAATTTTACAAAGTTCTTAATTTAAAAATATTCTACTTTTGGCAAATATTAGTGACCACTTTAACCTCATATATTAATCTTTCTTCCGACTTTGTCCTTGATTGTTGGTTACTTTATGGCCCATTATATTATTTTATTCTCACCCACCTGAATTACTCCTCCATTCACATACTTCAATTCCCTCCATTTATCCACATTTTCAATATCAATGCTTTTTCTCCCTCTAACATATTTTCTTTTATTTTTTTACTCAGAAACGTACAAGTGGGGAAGAATCTGAACATTTAATTATTTCTCTCAAGAAAAAAATATTGAAGTTAATGTTTATGTAAACTTGCATTGGTTTCTCCCCTATTTCTAAACAAGAAACCCAAAAGAAAACAGAGGGGGGTATAGAAAAGTCTGTAGGCATAAAATTTATTGTATGCCAAATCAACTTTTTTTTTTTTGTAGCAAAATATGCCAGCTGATCTTTGTTATTCCATCAGAGTCAACTGTTTCCAATAGTAAAAATTGGCCTTTATAATTAATTTAGCCTGTTGTAATTAATTAAAATTAATTTGATGGGTTAAAGCCTTACAAAAGAAAGTCACATTTTTTGAATGGGTGAAAGGCAGAAAGCCCATCTGGTTGGCTACTTAGAATCCAAAACCTTGAAAAAGATCTGTTCTATGGAACAGAAACACAGAAAACAGAAATGAGGAAAAATAGGATAATTTATTATTATCTATACTTTATTTTATATATTTTTTTCTTTATTTATTTTTTGTTTTGGGGGGGGGGGGGGGGAACAACATTCAATCGTAAACTGCTGTGATATATCATTAAATTGAGCATACAATCCAAGTCATTATCAACTTGAGTTTTTTCAACAATTGGATCCAAATTGATAGCACTACAAAGGGAAGTAAGCTAGAATACTAGGCAAACCTACGATTATGCAGCAAGTTCAAATGCACGTAGTAGGCAAATATTCTGCTCCAAAGAGCAACAAACTAAGAAAAAATAAGAAGAGGAGACCAGAGCTTATGTAACGCAATTGAGCAGGCATGCTGCATTTGTTAAATACAAATGAAACATAATAACCATAAAATAGCATAATGCCAACAAGAAAAATAAATATGGAAGCATGAGAGACAGTTGTGACCTCCAAGCTTTTGGGCTTCCTTAATCACATGAAGAGCAAGTGTAGTTTTTCCAGAAGCTTCCCTTCCATAAATCTCAATAATTCTCCCCTATTCATCAAATAAGACTCTTTTCAGATGGAAAAGGATAGATTACTAAGAGGAAACCAACACAAACAGGGGGAAAAAATGCCAACCAACATTTAAAAGAGGGGCCATTCTATCAACATTTAGTGTCAGTCTATCTAAAATAAACATAATTAACACCAGAAACACCAATTTCTTCCAAAACAAACCTATAGCAAGACCTTGATTCTAAAACTATGGTCTGGCCAAAAATATCAGTAAACACCACAGATATCCAAAGACCCCTAGGGCATAAGTCCACTCCAAGGGCATAAGTCCTAAATATCATGGCAAACTAAAGGCTAAACAGTTTTCTCCAGAAACCTAAGAAAGCATGCCAAAAAAAAGAAGAAAAAGATGGCACCAGGTGAGAAAGAATTACCCCTAGGACTAGAGAAGGGGTAGGCCGGGAGGTAAAAAACACTTACTGGGTAAAAGGACAAGTTCTATAGTAGTCTAAATTCTCAACTCGATTAACAGAAACCCAAAGGAAAAACATGAACAACAGCCTAACCAGCTCAAATCCAAGTTTCTAACCACAATCTTGTGGCATGAACCTCATCAAGAGAAACAAAGCAACAAACACCAATAGGTATCCAACTAAAAGAAGCTAAGCAGCATGAGGGAGGTTATTTAGACCTACTTTAAGCATCTATCTTATTATTGACAGATACAATACCTGTTTGATCTCCACCAAAAACCATACATAACATTTTTGGTAATTGATCCAAGTAATAATTGCTTATATATGTTACATTATGCCACCTCGCCCATTTAGGCAACAAAACTTGATTCGCCTGTAATACTCCAAACCATTAAGAGAATACTGCGACAATTTTATTTACTAATACAAGCAAACCTGGATTAAATATTGTGGACGTGAACCATTTGACATATGGTACTTCTTTCCTATACAAGGGCAATGGCCTATAGATTAAAAAATTCCTCAACTTGCTCAGATTACACTCACTTCCCCCAACCATTCTATCTAGAGAAATTGAAAGACCTCCTCTAACAGCAATAAATCCTTCTCTCCCTCTCAAAGCCTTTCCACATGAAACAAGCCAGCAGAACAACTCAACTGAGAAACTTAGATAAATCTCCACTCACCTCTTTCCTAGAGGGTCAATACGCCTCATCATCAACCATTTCTCCTCCCTCTAACCCACAATAGCAACCAATCTCGTTGGGTTGGACCCAAAAAGGCAGACATCATCACAAAAGAAATCCAAATTACCATCTAAAACTCCGCGCCAACCTTTTACCTCCTACTGAAGCTCTTCTCACTTCCTAGACAATCCACCCCTCCATTCAAGAAGTAGATAAATGCAATTTAGGGACCATCAAAAATGTTAACCTACCTCATACAACTTTTTACACTGCTCCCATTTTGAGAAAAATCCCATTCCCCAAAACGGAAGAAATTACGGTCTTCGTACTTGGAACAGGTAGTTTTGTTTTTGTTTACATATAATATGTCAAAAGAACTCTAACTTTAATCTTATCAAAGTAGATTCAAATGAGATCAGAGCATTTTTGGTTTGGTTCAAACACAGATTAATTTGATTCTGGTGCAATTCAGGATTGTCTCAATAGGGAAAGGGTAAGGATAATTTTCTTCCAAATCATCCTATATAGCAGTCTCCCAGCCTAGATCCCACCCCCTCACATGAATCCACAGCAGTCCTAAAAATTTGAAGCCAAAGAAAGATTGAAGAGTGACTTATGCAATAAGCTCAATACCTTTGGCAAACCTCCAATCCCTAGGGTCAGGTCAAGCTTCAAGGATCCGGTGGATATAACTGAAGCACAACGCGGGACAAAGAAATTTGGCAATGACAACCTGCACTCTTTCCCAAACGTACTCGCAAGTTGTGTTAGAGCCCCATGCAATGCAGTATGTTTCTCCTTGGCAGCTCCATCGTCGACAACTTCATCGAACTCAGCTCCATCCCCGACAACTTCATCGAATACAATATCTGATTCATCAACTGCAATCAACAACGTCGGACGTCAATATTCCACAAAGAATCCACACGTTTTACGAACATGAACAAATGAAGATCGGGCAATGCACAGCACTGAAAAGTACTAATTGAAGGCATGACCCAAACCAGTTCAAAGAGGGTGAGGCACTATACCAAGAGTAGATGAAGAGCAGGTCTGCAGGGCAGCAGAACGGGTAAGGCAGTGTGTCTCCCAGCGCTGAAAAAAGAAGAAGAAGAAGAATGAACAAAATTGAGAACATGAACCCAGGTAACTTATAAGGAATACAATCATGAGATATATGGTGTTACTTTGATTGAGGAAGAGAATGGGAAGTAGCGGCTATGAACACTCTTTGTGCGGATGCATACCCACCGAATTAGTTGTAGACTTGGGCTCATTCTCCCAACTGCGCAATCTAGGGTTTCAATCTGCTGTTTTGGCAATTTCGGATTTATTTATTTCGGATAGCCTGAAAAGAGGCCCCCTCGTTCTACACCCGTTCCCCAGTGAATCCCCCAATTCACACTTTGCAGGGTTACGAGCTGGGCCGGCATGCGCTTTTGACACAGCAATGGTAGTAGTCCGTCACGAACAAATTGTGGACTAGAAAAAAAAATTATGCTCAAGCGCGCAAGCGGCATATCAATTTAGCACGAGGCACGGCCTGAAACATGTTATTGTTGAACTATTATTTTTAACATTTATATTCTTATATAATTTAAATTATCTAAAATTATTTTTTATTCTATGTACTTTACTTTTTTATAAAAAAAATTAGGCCAATACGAGACACGACACGACACACCAAGCATGTGGGTCGTGTCATGTCATGGGCCGAGTTTTAGGGAAATGTAGCACGACATAGCATGACACGACAAGAGGCTAGGCACGAGATGGCTTGGTCCGTGTTATTTTAGACTAACTACCTAGAGTTAAATTTTAAATTTTTTTTGTTGTCCATTTGAAATTTAAAGCACTTATTTATTATATGCTTTTTTGTCTGACTCACAAATGTAGGCTTCGTTTAGTAGGGCATAAAACTTTTTCAACAGAAAATGGTTTTACAGGAAAAACTTTTTACAGTGGAAAACTCATTTTCATGAAAAATGGTTTCACATTTAAATATTTTTCGTTGTTTGGTTGAACTGAAAATCAATTGCTCCTATTAACTTTTCTAATTGTATTTTCTTGTCATTTTTTGAATTTTTTTTTTGTTATATTTTCTGATTGTTTGTCATTAGCCAAATTTGTTATGCTACAATAAATATTTTTTTATAAAATTTATAATATATTTCACTAAAACCCTAATTTTCAAATGTTTGTGATCTCAAAACCTCAAATTTCAGATATTTTCGAAGGTTTCCGATGCAATTGTAATCCACAAATTAGTAGGTTTGTGATCAATTAGCGCAATAATGATTTGATGTTGATGGTTGATTTCGCGGTCTGACCGGTAGAAGTGTCATATATAGTTGTGAGTTGCTATGAGTCTTGAAGGATATGATGATGTGAGCTCTAGTTCAGGGAACATGCCTAAGCTGAGCTATGCTGCCGAATCATCGAGTTCAAGGGTAGAGGCGGTGGAGAAGTCAAACTCTGTGACTCTTTGGTTCTATCTTATTGAGGAACTAGGCCACTTTTGCTTGATCATATTGCCTGCTCTATTCAAACAGGATAAGTAAGATTATGTATGCAACTATGTGACAGATTGGTTTTCTTATGAAAGCTGCGGAGACTTTCTTGGAACTAGTTTTAGTGTATCTGATAGACCGACAATCATATTGCTTGATCTTAAATATTATTACTATGTCCAAGTATTCTTTCCTGATACGAGTTCTTGTTATGGATTTTTGAATCCTAACCTGATACAAATTTTTTTCCCAAATACATGCAAGTCTCCTTATAATTATCCTTTTTCTCTCCTAGAGTTTGCATCAATTTTTGTAGTCGAGACAGCCACAGAATAGATTATGAGTAAAACCTCTGGACACTGTATTCAATATTCTCAAGACATATGCAACCACCTCATACACATTCCCAATATCACAGCATGGTCAGTTTCAGATCTACATCAAGGAAATCCCACTCTTCAGGTTGCTGTAGTTTTTGCATAATTTTTGTCGATTTTCTCCAAATAAGCTGTATATGCAAAGGCTTTGACTTTTTGGGAGCTTGGGTTTCAAATGTTGGGGGAAAAGAAAAGATGTATGTGGAGATTACTCCAAAATATAACAGACAGAGCTGAATTATGAAGACAAGATAAATCCTTTCCTCTTACCCTCTTATTGTAGAAAAAAGGATAAAGTCAGTATCTAACACCTCCATATAAATTACTCAATTCACCAAATTTTGTTTCTTTTTAGTATTTTCTAAAAATTGAAAATCCAAGATAACTTACTGCCTCTCAAATATGAAGTTCTGAGACAAGGACATTAAGCAAATAGGTGGTGAAATTGATGGAAATAATAATTAAAGCAAAGGGTCACAAGGACTACTTGAGCAAGTAGGTGGGTGGTACCCCATCTGCTGCTCTACTTAAATGTGTCAGAGAATATAGAATAGTATATCGCCGACAAAATACTCCTTAACGCCAGCAACATATTTACGGTTTTGTCATTTTTCTGATTTCTCTCTTCTCTTTATCACTTTCTCTTCCTAAATTATTTGCCAATACTCTTGAAAAGTAACCCCGAACATGTCGACTCCTTCGAATAATATGGAATCGCAATCATCGGATAATTTTAGCGAGGTAAAAAAAATTTATGGTGAAAATTGTCAAAACGCCCGAAATGGGCGGTTCGGCCATGGTCAAAACGCTTATGGGTTAGGGTTAGGGTTTAGGGTTTAGGGTTTAGGGGTTAGGGTTATGGGTTTAGGGTTTAGGGTTTAGGGGTTAGGTTAAGGTTTAGGGCCGTAAATTTTTTTTTTACCTCACCAAATGCATCCGATGATTGCGATTGCATGTTAATCCAAGACGTCGACATGTTCGAGATTTCTTTCCGAAAATATTGACAAAAGAATTTAGAGAGAAATGAGTGAAAATGACAAAATTGTAAATATAAATGTTGGCGTTAAGGAGTAATGTGCCGGCGATGTTTAGCGTTGGACTATATTTAATGGACCTAAAAGTGCATCCCATCATTTATAAGGAATACATACCCACTTTTGATACTTTGGCTCACAAGGAATCTGATTTAAGAAGGACCAACTATTACCACTTTGTCAGTTAGAGAGATGTTCTTAGACATCAAACTACTTCCAGTCCTCTCTTTCCTCTTTACTCTGTAGGTCTAATACTTGGTCCTTGATGAGTAGACCTTTGAGTTGTACCTCCTGTTTCTCACCAAAGAAATCATCTTATAACCTTCTCCAAATTTCTAACAAAGCTTGGTAATATGTGTTAGGTATGGATGAGAAATAGTCATATGACTCCTAAAATAAGTATTAACTTCCCTTACCATCTAGTTTCCCAATGACTTCAAGTACAAGGTGTATAATAGAACTATTCCTAATGATGTGCCCTTAAGGAATTTTAAACCAATCACAAGTCCTTGATTTTACCTAACAAGATAGGTAAATTAATCAAGTATGACTCAAAGATTGACCTTGCGGGATACTAAAATTTCTTAAGTTAATATGAAGTCCTGGAACAACGTCAAGAACACAGCAGGGACTTGAATGGTGTTGAACTTTGAAAATTGTTGAATAATAAACTTCCAAAGAAAAGCTTATTGATAGGTTTTTTTATTCAACTCGCCACCAGGAAAGCCCTTCCTCTCCAAATCATCAATGTCCGTGATGTCTTTAATGGTGGAGTCTCTCTTTAAGGCTCTAGTATCCCTGAAGACCTTGTTACAAACCTAATTACAGAAAATTATTCTTTAGCTCAGAAAAAAAAACTTAAGCATTATCCATGGAATTTATACTCCCTGTATTCATAATCTTTTGTTCAGAAAACTTTTGAAAATAGTAATTAATTTGAGGATCCTTCAACCTAAGTTTAATCATGAACTGGTATGCATAAAAGGAAACAGAATTTGTAATTCGTTTAGCTTAGTCATTGTTCTACTTGTTGCACTGGTTCTTAGTCCCTTAAGTGGATATCTGGATAAGTTTTAGTCACTTCACATAGAGATGCATTTGTTTTTCTAAACTCTGGGTGTTTCTTATTATATGAATTGAGTGGTACTCATCAACACATATGTTCATGTGTGTTTCTCTATTGGAGGATTGAATGGTCATTTCGATAATATATGCAAAACATTTTAAAAATTTTGGTTGATGGTGTATTAAATGATGTGATGATGGAACAGCTGAAGTACCACCATATTTCCTCTGATGAACTTAGCTTGATAGTTATTTCCATGTTCTGTTCCTTCTTTATCGTTTTCTTACTGAAGTGATCTTAGAAATTCTTGCATTTTCCTGTTGGATTATATCTATCAAGCACTCTTCATAATGTTCAATTAGTTTGATAATTGCTTCTTCTTGTGTCCAGTTCTTGCAGCTGCCTTGTTATGGAAGAACTTCCAGACCTACTCAGTGGTATGTAAATTTTCATGATTGATTGCTGGGTTGTGACTAGCTGGTGCATTCTAATTAACTTAGAATTAATCTTTGTGTCTGCAGTCAAAGAAACTGTTTCCATCGGGACTTCGTCTTTTTGAGGTATAGTGCTATTCTCAAATCTCAATCCTCAGCTTTATCAATGGTTTAGTAACACAGTCATTGCTGATTTCTTGCTTACTTGTGTCATGTTCCGAGCAGTGCTACCATGCTGCTGTTCTATTCTTAGGTGGTAATTTCTGGAGGAAATTCTCCCCCTAAGAAATTGAAATTTGCTACTGAAGCTGCTTTATGATGAGACATTTCCAAGGTCAGACTGTACCTTTTGATAGTTAAGATGTGTTCTGCTCCCAATTTTTATGATACTATATTTTATTCTGATTTGATGGCATATAGAGCAAGAAAATCATAGAGTTTAGTTTAGCTGGAGAGCCTGTGGCTAGTAAATTTGTACAACTACTTGTATGTACTAAATTAATGATCAAAGTTCTTTGATGTGGTAATGAAAGTGTGATAGGCATGAATTTGAGCATCAGTTTCTTGTAATTACGTTGTCTAATATTATTTATGTTACTTCGACTGATTATTCATTTGAAATTGGATGCTAAACACTCTGATTAACATTTCAATTATATTGGTCCACTTTGGTAGAGAAACCCAGTAGATAATATAATAGAGGGAGAGCGAAGAGAAAGTGAGTGGATATGTGTAATTGAAAATGGGCTAGAAATAATAAGGTTAACCAGAACTAGCAAAATAAGTAAACATAAAATGCGTGTATAAGACTAAGTATTGCGAAGAGATTTCAACAGTCTTTGCGTATGTGGTCTATGTTTCTGAATGTCATGTTCTCAATGAGACACACCTGTGTCTAATGGAAACACTGCAAAAGTCACTGTATCTCATCCATCTGGGTAACATAGAACATAGTGCTAAGACTGCTGCCAGCCCCTGCTCGAAAGTTGTGCAAACTGCTAAACACTGCAGCATTTCCAGAGGTGCAGAGGGCATGCTTTTCATTCAATGGTTATTGAAATGCATGATAAAAGTATTGTGAAAGGGGCTATGCTCATTCTGTTGGCATTCGAGTGTAGGAAAGTTTCTGATCAACTTCATTTTGCTGAATCATGGTCGAATTAGTTATTTTCAACTTGGAAGTTGGTGTCAATTCCTGTTTTCAAGTGGCCTACACTGCACAATACATACATCTTGAGTTGCCAGGCATTGGGTGGGTTGGGCTTATCTCCTCTTGGTGCAGTGGATGTGAAACGACCCATTCTCTGCCAGCACGGCATAGTCTCGGGAGTACCTAATCAACCCCAATTCAATGAGCCCAGTCAAAAAAGCCTATCAAAATATGGTGGTAACTTATTATCCTTCATTACTCATTACTCATTACTCATTTTACTGGGCAACCTCTGTGGAAGAGAGTTAAAAAAAATAAATGGGGATGGAAAAGGTGGCGGCAGCGGCGATTTTAACTTTTGACAATTACTATTCAAGTTCAATAACATTGCCGATTTTCTTTTAAGAAAATTTTGCACAATTATCATTAAAGTTATATAAGGTAACATCGACTAGACCTCTCATTTAGAGGTGGTTTTGGTAAAAATAAAAATAAAAATAATCTTACTTGTTTATGCATTAGATACTTGGATATTCTCAAGGGACTTTTTTTGGAAGGAACTTTATGGATTTTTTGATTTGGCATTACTCGTTTAAGAATTCTAAAAAAGATAACAGTTTCATCGTTCTTTTTTTAAATAAATTTTACTTTGCTATAAATATTGTTAAAAATGACTTCATAAAACTGTGTGTTTCATAAAACTGTGTGTTTTATGGCTTACAAAACCATTTTTTAACTCATAGTAATCAAATAATTTTTTCACTTATAGTAACTGTTGTTATTGTTATAGTAATTTTTTTTTCGTGAACTTTCTAGCGTTAGATCTTATCATTTAAAGGATCATAATCTCTTCTTATTTTCTTATATATATATATATAAAAGAGTACACGACCACACCTCACTGAGTCACTGCCCCCCACTATCCTCAACATACAATAGGAATTCGAAGAAAAATAATAGTGATGTCCTTTATGAGTTGTACACTTATGCACCCTTCATTGCTTCAAGCTGATGCTGCATCATTGGCAAATATATACGTTGACCTCTTTAATATTTTCTGTTACGCAAATTTTTTGATTTGAAGTACTTTACTTTTAGAATTATTTTCTCTTTATTTTTCCTACATGATCCATTATCATGTTTTATTTTTAAGAAGAAACCCTAACCATAATTTTATGTATGGAGTGGCAAATTAGAGTAAGTTGCTAATATAATAGTCCCTCTCTATGGTCTTTTCAAAATAATCATCAAGTATTTTGTAAAAGGTTTCAAGCTCCTAAAACCGAACCTTTGATTCATATATAATTATTTTGTTGGGAAAGATATTGAAAACACTTTCTCCTTTGTAGTTTTGATAGAGTTAGGACCTTAACATGGTATGAATGGAGTCTAAGCAAAGGCCACTCTTGGTCTCTTGGAATTTCTAAGAGGTAAGGACACCAAATTTATTAATTTCCTTTTTATTAAAAAAATTATATAAAAAATTACTCCGTATATTTAAATTAAGACTTGATTTGTTTTCCTTCAACTAATCTAATAATTTTCAACTTTTATAAAATGGCATCAATAATGTAAAATTTATAGATGTCAAGTAACTTAATTGGTTAAAATTTTAGGAATGAGCTCATGACATAAGATGGAATCTATTCTATATCAATTGTTATCTTGTCGCTTACTGTTTTCCTTACAAATAAAAGAATACACTAATAAAATACTATCATTATTATTATTGTTTCCATCATTACTACAATTAATTTGATATTGTGGTGGTGTAGCGGTGAATTGGTGAAGGTAAGATAGCATTTTATTTTTATTGTAAGGTAAATTCTATACTATCAAGGTTTTCTTTTTCATGAGTACTTTAAATATTTACTAGCATGTACCGTGCCAACGGAAAGTTTATAAAATTATGAATATAATACATTTGAACAAACTACTTTGTAAAAAATTTGTTAATTGACATTAACATAATATTTTGACTTATACCGTGCCTAGGACGAATCAAAATATTACTAAATAATGTTAAAAAAAATATGACGAACAATCATTTATAGATAATATAATTATATAAAGTCATATATATATATATATATATATATATATATATATATATATATATTAAATAAATGAAAACTATAAACTGACTACGTGGATGATTTGATTTTTGGATATCTTCCTTTAAATAACGGTACCTCTAAATTTTTAATCATCAATAAAAGAATATGTTAAATTAATTGTTCTCAACACTAATAACATTAACAAACTATAAACTCACATCAATTACAAAATTTTTAATAAGGAATTGAAGTTTGACGTACAACCCATAATAAATTTAGCACCCTTCCCAAATAGTATAATAAACCTTAATGTAAACGAAACTGAAGAAGTTGATTATCAACATAGAATGACATAATACTATGTTTAAATGTAATCAATTTTTTTAGTTACTTTACGCAAGGATGAAATGAAGCATAACGTACCTAAAAATAAATAATCAAAATCTAGAAAAAATAAGAAAAGAAAAGAAGATATATATTATAGTTACAACATAAGATAATGTTTCTATACTCTAGATCTGATTTGCACCAAAATGAATGATGGAACATTTTTTTGTTGATAAGATCAGATAAAAACACCAACTAGATGAAATGAGGCAACAAACTTGGATCAAACTGTCTTGTTGGCCACGTGGCAGGTTAGCCGAGGAGGTGCTTAGCCCCCCTCTGCCGCCCCAGAGCAAGAGCTTTGCGGGCGTAGCAAAAGAGCATGATGTTTGGGAGACAGATTATTGACTCAAAAGTCAGACAATTTCTAGACAGATTAAACCAACTTTTCTTGTCCTGCGTTATGTGGGGATATTTTCATGCACATAATTTTCTTACTTCAAATAGAAAAGTCGTAAGAGATATTTCATGCTAATCTTTAGTAATTTGGTACATACGCTGGCAAAGTTATTTGGGGCATTAGAGTATTTACAAATACTGATCTGTATAAGCTAAAGTAACAATAACGATGTAGACATACTGAAATTGGGAACTAAGATTAGAGTCGGATCATATAAATATATAACCTTTCAAAATATTTAATACAAACACAGTAAATTACAAAAGTATGTGATAAAATATTGTATATGTATCATGAAATGCCTTTGAAAATAAAATCTGAAATTCCCAAGTTTTGGATTTCTTTTAGATTGCAATACGGAATGGAATATTTGATGTATTTTACTAAAGAGAAAATTAAACAATTAAAGGTTAGACATCAATGCTTCTCTAAGGGCTGACTAAACCGCGCTGATGAAGTATACATGTATACTTCATACTAGTTGAGTAGAAATTCCTAATTTATACCTAATATAATATATTAGGTGTCATTTTTATAATTTCATTTCTATATATGAGATCGTAATGTTTATATCTAATACATGTTTTTTCTGTATTTTTATATCTTCGTATCTCTATATATGATATAACAATATATATATCTGAGATATTAATATCTTAATATAATTTATATTAGATATGAATTAGAAAAGCAAAGTATGTGGATTTATGTGGATGTGCATCAAACTTCAAAGTCATTGATTCTTTCCACTGATTCACTACTCGATCATTGTAGTCCTTGCCTCTTTGGGTATATGATTGGTCCTTTTCTTTGGCACAGAATCACATTTAGAATAACTTTAAAATTTTGACGATTGCACATGGTAATGGGATAGATATCAAAGAATGAACCATGATCTATCAATGGTTGGTTGAAAAGATGATCAATCCATTGCACTCCCTTTTGCATGTCCTTTCTTGTCTTCCACTATGGACTAATGTGGATCGATATTAGTGACTCTCACCTTATATTTTGGTGTGATGATACCCTCAAATGTTTTTGTCCCCTTAAGTAATAGTTTGTCATTCTCTAATCCAAGTTCAATGTCACTCACCCCTTCACATGAATGTTATTTAGACAAATTGGGGTAAATATTACTGATAATATATGGAGTATAACCTAAATAGGATGTAACCAAGTTAGATCTGACTCAACACAAACATATTTCAATCTATTATAAGTTTATCTTATTTTAAAATACTTTTAAAGAAGGAATAATTTAATGGCTTGAAAATCAAATTTTTATATATGTTATTAGTTCTAAAAGTTAAAATTAATTTATATGCACATCTTATTAATACCCAAATAATTTCATAACTTTGAGTTAAATTCATTCATTTTCTAATCTAAGTTGAATGGTATGTTTTCATGTAAAAGAAAGTATTATTCGTCAGCTTATGTAACTATAGTAATCGGATAATCTTTAAGAAATAGAGAGAGTACCTTTAATTTTAGTGGTTCACGACAATATATTACACAATTTCATTAAATTTTTTCATGATAAATTAGTAGATATTTCTTTAATAAAAAGTGTAGTATTTTCTTCTAAAACTAAAATTAAGTATAGTATGGGACCTTCAATACCAAGTAAAATAATTTAAAATAACTCAAATTATGATAAATATATACTTCCTTTTATATTTTACGAAGCTAGCTTTTGGCCTTTGTTATTGAGTTTTTGCCTACAAGTATAATATCATCGATGTTTGTATACATAACATAAGAACCCTTTAACTTCCAATGGCCAAGCAACAATCTAGCTAGGTATCTTACCTACGAAAGCACACTCAAGAAAATATGGAGAAAAGTTCTATGATTATTTTAAAGCATTAATTGATGGGAATAATTTAATCTTTACCCGATTTGTGGATATTAGTCCAACCTTTTATTTATTTATCCATACACCTACCTTTAACCATTGTTGTCTTTCACTAAACCACCCCCAATTGTGACCAGCAAATGACGGTCATGAACAGGTAATCCCTCTTTACATAATACCCCCAATTGTTGTTTACTTTTTCCTGTTAAATATCATGGAAGAATCTCACAACACCAAAACCCAACACCCCGATTCTATTCAAACATTGATTTCATTGATTATGAGCTTCAATAAGCTAACAAAATCATTGTTGCTAGTCCTCCGACGCATCTTCCCAGCCAAGCCACCACCATCATTACTCAGAGTAGGAGTTGTGGGAATCTTCAACGAACCATTTACAGAAACGGCGATAGCAGGTATTGTACTCGTGCCAGTTGCTTCAATAATAGTCGGCTCATCTCGCTCAAGAAGCCACTTTATGGACTCACCATCCGACTTGTGTCCCAGTTCACGGGTCAATTGGAAGATCCGAGTTGTGCAAGCAGCGGGCATTCGGATCCTCCTTCCTTTCCCTTCCACCTTCGTATGATGGGCCTTCGACGGTCGCTTATGCGCCAGTATAGTGGTAGGAGTTGGTGGTGAAGCTAGTGTAACTACATCAGTGGGCTCCAATTTCAACGCCCCCAAGATGTAGTTAAATCTTATTGAAATTCATAATCTTTGTTCAATTTCATATTTCATTTTAATACCGGATTTAACTACATGGATCAGCGACCTTATTGAAGCTCATAATCTTGGTTCACTTTCAGATTTCATTGGTTTTGTTTTGGTCTAGTCAATAGAAATGGAATGCCTCTGCCACGTCATAAAAAATTCACTTGCTATTTAGGTCACCGGTAAACAGGTTTAGTGAAAGATAACAATGGCTAAAGGTAGGTGTATTCATAAATAAATAAAAGGTTGGACTAATATCCGCAAATCGGCAAATGTTAGATTATTTCCATCAATTAATCCTATTTTAAATCATATGATATTAGTAATATAATGAGATTGATTATTAAAGCTAATCTTATATGAGCGTAAATTGTGTAATTACTTTTATTATAAAAATTGACAATTGAAAACTTCTACCTTTGCTTTCCAAACTTTTGTTTTCAAAGCTAAATACTGAACATAATAATGGTAAAAAAAAACGCCAATGTTAATGACAAAATCACATGGGTTTCCACCGTCTAAATTTTGTATTAGTTAATTTTGAATTCAGAGGGTACATTGAATTCAATTGCATAAGAATTTTAATGAAAAATAAGTACATTTTGATGTAATCATTATGTATTTATATATTGGTACTAATTTTCTATGATAGATTTAACTTTTTCCCTTTTTTATTTATTTTTATTTTTATGGATGACTAAAGGTCGGTCAAGCACGAAACAACAGTGATATATAGATGTAGGTTTGTTCATTGTCTTAATCGTCAATACCTAGATTTTCACCTATATGGTTTCTTATGGTCTCTCAATTATATTGTAACCACCAAGATTTCACATATGATGTAGAATCAAATAACACAGAAAATGACACACAATGATTGTTTTAATTAAACGTGGGAACTCTGGGAAGCACAACATTGTACAGTATATATTGGTATATTGGTATTGTGAGGAATTATTGGATTATATTGTTGATTGGTAAAAAAAAATATTAGGTTAATTATTCTCGTTTTTATAGATTAGTTGGGTATTGTGTTGTTTGTAAAAGTGGCGGTGCCAGAAATTTTGTACTATAGGTTTGGAATTTTGTATCAATTAGTCCAATTTTCAAATTATTCATTCAATTCACTTATTCACAAATCATCCCAATGTTGTCGATTTGCAAGACCCCAGCACAGAACAACAACAGTAAATGAGTAAAAGATTAACTTTAATTAATGAACAAGTGAACAACTCATTGAACAAGTGAGCAACATACCAACAGTACATGTGAACAACTTTAATTAAGGAACAAGTGAACAATAGTACATGTGATTAAGTGATTTATGATAAAACTACGCACGAATTGGCGAATTCATTGAAAATGAGAAGAAATTACCTGAAGAAGACGAAGTGATGTGGTAGAGGAAGAGGTCAGAGGTATGCCGTTGTGCCGCGGTGGTCGTCGGTGGTAGCATCACTTCTCACTTCGTAGAGCCGAGCACTGGAGCGGGTGGAGCCGTCAGCCGTGGAGGAGGCACCGAGGCCGTGTAGGCCAATAGTCGTGGAGCCGTGGAGGATGGTGGCCAGAGGGAGGAGGCGACGACCGACAGGAAATCGTGAAGGGTAGCTGGCCAAGCTGGGTAAGTGGGTAGGGTTTAGAGGTTTTCAAATGGTGGGTGGGGGTAGAAGCCGTGAATCAGTGAATGTGAAAATAGAAGGGGGGGAAAAGAGTGGGTGGGGAGGGAGTCGAACCTGAGTTGTGAGGGTAAAAAGAAAGGAGACATACTAGTGAGCTAGTTTTATATACAAGATTATATATGTTGCAAAACGTATATAATGGGTTTTTTTTTCTAGTATGGTTTCAACTGAACCCACTGAATCCATACTAGATCCGCCCCTGGTTTGTAATCCATATTGTTATTATGGAATAAAGAGAATGTATAATTTAAGACTATTAGTGGTGTAGAACGTTTCAAAAATCATTGGACACTCTTGTTCTTCTAATTTGTTTGATTAGATTCTATCATTTTAAAAAAATACTTATGAAGTTATGATATAGTCTCTCCATTCTTTTTTGTTCTTCTCATTTTTCCCATT
The DNA here is from genome assembly GCA_026401315.1 of Dysphania ambrosioides. Lineage (NCBI taxonomy): Eukaryota > Viridiplantae > Streptophyta > Magnoliopsida > Caryophyllales > Amaranthaceae > Dysphania > Dysphania ambrosioides. Next base: position 2,536,875 of record CM048662.1, read on the forward strand.
CAGAAATTTTAAAATGTTGTTTTCAATTGAAATCCTTTTATTTTAGTTTATTATTGTGATTGGGTGAAAAAATTTGGTTGGGATTACTATCCATGTGATATGTAGCTCATTGGTTAATTTTTTAATTGTTTAATGTCATGAACTTTAAAAATTCCACTACTTATTTAATGGTCAGCCTACTCGCATCATTTTTTAAAGAATCTATACTTATGTTTAAATTAATTTAAATTATTTTATAAAATCTTAATGATATTTAATATTATTTTGGTTTCTTCCCTAATTTCAAATGGAAAGGAAAAAAAAGAACGGAGAGAGTATATTTTTTCCAAATACAAGGATGTATTTATGCATTAAATATATTGTTTAATTTGATATTAACTTAAAAATGTATGTCCAAATCACGTGCCAATCAATATCTTTACTATTTGATTATGCTTAATATTTTATGTTTGAGCTCCTTATATGCAACACTAAAAATAAATGAAATATTGAAAAAAACTAAGGATCGTGTGAATCCAAGAAAAAATACACATAAATGCATAGAATATTGACGTACACATATTTTTTAAGGTAATTTGTTGACATGCACATTGCTTTCAAAAATGTTATTTCATTTTGTTTTCAAACCAATATCCATCGTAATTTTGGTATTAATATTTTTTTGTGGGGCAACTTACTCATGAAATAAAACTCACTTCATTTTAAAGCATTAATCAAGTTGCATGCGACATATGTAGACGAATTATAGCTGTTCTCTGTCTTAATCTCTATTCTTGTCCTTCTCCCACCTCTCATCTTCACTACCACTAATTGTCACCAAAGTGCAAATTGCATTTGAAGAGGACATATTAATTAGAGACACTTATTTTATTTACAAAACCATCATACAATTATACAAACACAAAGAAGGAGAATGTTGCAAACCATTCAAGCCAAGTCAACTAGTGGAATGTTCATATACTACGTTCGTCTATGGTTTTATTTTATTTTGTTTGTATCGTGCTATGTTTTATACATTTTGTTTTAGATTTGTTCATTTGCTTTCAAGTGAATTCAGTTCCTTTAATAAACGAGTTTAAAATAACCTCGGAAACATTCTCTCTAACGAGTTTAAAATAACCTCGGAAACATTCTCTCTAACATTGATCGAGTTTTGACTTGATGTGTCAAGCTTAATGTTCGTGATGTATCGGGTGATTGGCATGCACAATGAAAGCCCTAACACTATTTCTTTATCATGGAATGCTTCTATAAGCATTTATTTTGATTCTTGACCAAACAAACGTCCTAAGGCCTCTTACTAACTTAGGCAAAAAAAAAAATTATAAGCAAATGGAGTACTTTTAATTTGGACTTGATGGTCTTTTCTTCTCCTATTGTTGTATACCCTTTTTTATTTTACGGACAAAATGTAATCACCAATATAATTATCTCCTTTATTTTGCGTTAATGAAAATTATACTCCGTAATCGTATAAAAATGTATATTAGTAGGTTTAATTATATTAAACAACACTTTAACAATATTAACCATTCATTTTCATCAAAATTTGAACTCAAAAGGAAAAACGTACAATTAAGATGGTCAAAAGGACGAGAATTTAACGTATGGAGTACAATTGGTTCAATAATATATATGTTATAAAAATCGCTTGTGAATTTTGATTGTATGGTAAATACTCACTAAATTGATGGCACAATTGTAAAATGTGCACGATACAAAATTAAATTTGGAGTATTTTGCTAACGTTAAGATACAACGATCGAGCCACAACTAGGAAAGCACCGACACTAAACATTTGTACTATGAATGCACTTCTAACTAATTAGTTCCCAAGGAAGTTTTCAATTTTGTGCAAATGGTATATGTTAATACACTATGTAGCTTTCTTTGCTTCTAGCCTCACAATGTTTGCTCACTGCCCATTGTCCTACAACCCTAATTATACTTGACAACTATCCAAAAAAACAAAAACTAAACATAATTTTTCAAGTACACCTGTCATTATTATATATTTATGCACAAGAAAGTGACTTAACAATGGTGGGAAAAAAAAAAAAAAAAAAAAAAAAACTAGACTGGTAAGTATAAAGTTGATAATTAGACCCTACTTGGGCCCGTTACTTCATTTTTTTTGAAGTTGTACTATTATGCAAATGAAAATATACTTATAGATTATGAAATTGTACATATTCACCATTTTCGCATAGGCTCGTTGTTTTATCTTCATTTTGTTTGTTGAAGTTGTACTTTTGATAATTGAAATTAACTATACTTTGTAAACTAAATTATACTTGTAAAATTGTGATATATATCTAATATATTTTCAAAATTTCTCCTTGGTCCAAGGTAAAAGAAATAACAAACTATCATTCTATATTTTAATTAGTATGGTATGAATGATATGGTACTTAGATTTAGAGGTTACTTTTGAATTTTGATATTTTCTTTTAGGATTCATTTTCAAGGAGCCTTTGTTGAAGATCATAATATTCTTTTTAGAGTTTGGGAAAGATTACACCTTCATTTCGTATATATGGTCTGCCCCCCTATACGCACCTAATGGAAGTTCAATAATTGGTTTTATTTACTTGGTGCATAACCTACCCACAAGAAATAGGTATTAATATGCAATCATTTTTTCGGATTCGGGTGTTACAATATACGGAGTGTATTACTTACTTCAATTAAATTATCAGCAAGATGGCATACTATGCCCATGTTGGAACAAAGTAGTATAAAGTATGAATTTTGTGATAACATCTAAGTCCCACATAGGTGGGAAGTAAAGGTTTTACTTCCTTTATAATATAGGGTGTGGGATAATTGGATATTGCCTTGAAAAGACTTACCTATTATAACCCAAATCGGATGCAAATGACAAATTTGCTACATCATATACATAGCTCCAATTTTGGATTTATGTACTAAAACTTGTACCTTTCCACAGTATTTAGTGCATAAATGGTCTAATGGATAATGGATAGAACTTTTCTACAAATGAAAAAAAAAATATTTATAGGTCTTGTGAAAAGTAGGGAGGATATGAGCCCAACATATCTTACAAACCCTCGTGTCAAAGTTACTCAAAGGGTAACACAAACCCTAAAAGGAGGAAAAAATTTCAGGGCTTTTGTCAGAATCATATATCCTCAGCAGCAGGCAACATTCAGCGTCGTTGACGTTAGTAGATTCATGAATTTGAGTACAATCATAAGGCACATGCACAAAGAAAAGAAACTTAAACTAATTTGGGTAACCTTCTTGAAGCTCATCGTCAAGGTACCGTTATCACTCTTCTATAGAGATAGTACAAGAGGATCGGTCTTATTTGACAATTGACTGTTGACTTATTAAATTTACGAATAGTTAGCTATTCTTATTGATTTTTAATTGTGTTATAAAGATAACCAACTAAATTTATCGTTTGATTTAGTGGTTAAATAATTTTGTGAGAGTAAAGTACATACTTAGCTTAGTTGGTTAAAATTTTAGAGGATGGTATTCAAGATATAGGATCAAATTATATACTCCATTGTAACCTATTTACCTAAACATATGACTATATGAGATATCATTTGTGATTTGTCAAAATTATATACTCCATATATACTTAAGTACAACTGAAACTTAACATAGTGGTAACTCATACGTCATACCTATGTCTAGGCCTGGAAATGAGTGGAGCCTGAGCTTGAGAAGCTCGGGCTCGTAACTCGCCAAGTTTTAAAATTTGAGTTCGGGCACAACTCGACAAAAGCTCGCGTTTCGGCTTGGTATAAACTCGTCACTTGGCTCGAATTCGCAGAAAGCTTATTCGAGTAATTATTAAGCTCGATTTCATTTAAATATTGGATTCAACTAGGTCCTTAATAACAAGGGAGGGATCCAATGAGAAGATTGCTTAAAATAAGAAGAATAAAAAGAGATCTTGACCCTTCAAATGGTAAGATCCAACGCTAGAGATTTCACGTAAAAAATATGGTTACTATAACAATAAGAAATCGTCACTATAAAAATAAAAAGAGTCACTATAACAATAAAATGACAAAAATTATTTGGTTAGTATGAGTTAAAAAAGGGTTACTATGTATACGTAAAATATTATTCGTTGGATTTAAGAGATGAAGAGTCAAGATGTCTTCTCATCCTTCTCATTTTATATATCGTTTAGGCTCATCGAGCCCTTGAGCTTGAATTGTTTGAGCTCGAGCTTGGGCTCGACTCGGGCTTACCTAATTCCAAGTTTGAGCCGAATTTTAGGCGATCCAATCCCAAGTAGCTCACGAGCTAGCTCGACTTATATCCAAACCTACATTTGGCCCTATTTCTACAAAGTACGGTAAACTATAAGAAGGTAAACTACAAAAAAAAAAAAAAAAAAAAAAAATTGGGGCGAAGTTATTTTTTCTTAAATTAGGTCAAGAACTTCTTCCAGGCACTGCCTATTTTTTAGAGGGTTATTTAGGCAGTTAGACGAGAAATTATTGCATAAAAATAATTAGTTTGATAAGATTTATTAGTTTATATCAGTGCGAACGTACAGAATATTTAATGAAGATAAAAAAAAAAAAAAAAAAAAAGGTGGTAAGAGCAGATCAGAGTAGTAAAACGTTGGTGCATAACATAATATCAATTAAGCAATACAAGCATTATTGGTAAGCTAAGGGAAAATTAAATACAGAGAATGCACTCAATTAACCAGTTTCTTCTCTTCACATCCTTAACATCTTAGCCTAAAACGGTAAAGCTTATAAACATTACGGTATGGCTACTAAAAACAGAAGCAATGGCCACTCTATAAGAGTTTTTTTTACGAGGGAAATAGGTAATTTAGTCCATCGTAGAACTATCTTATTATAGTTAACCAAACTTTGCGTCTTTAAATATTTTATGCATTATTGGTCTGCTATTAGAGAAGAACAATTTTTTTTTTATTGAGGCAAAAAGAACCGTAAACAACAAGTCAATAAATGACGTAGACGAAATACGATCCCAAAATTTATTCCTCTAAAACTTGTATAATATAAAAACCATGAAATTTTAGTTTCCCTTTTTCTGTTGGCATATACAAAGCAAGTCACTGCAGAATCATTAAACAGTGGGGAAAAACTTTTGCTAGCCACCCCTTTGAAGTTAAGTGGAGGAATAAAGCATTAATTTACAGTAAGAGTATGACAACAAACCTTATGTACTCAATATTTCAAAGAAACTTCTGGCATCCAACAGTCCGTTACAGTAAAATCAGTATACAGCGAGCAATCTCTCCAGAAGACCAGAACCATCAATATTGCCACTAATGTGATTCCAAGAATCAACCATGCTATTCATGCCTTTTTTTATATAAAAAAAAAAAAAAAAACTTGGGAAAATCCAACTTTGGGTGATTGAATTTGTCATGTATTATTATTATTATTTTCTTTCCTTGGACACTCTTTATATATGTGACCAGTGTACTGTAAATGACATAATTGTCGTAGCCCTTGTAACTTTGTAAGCTGTCCTGAATAAATCTGTCCAAAAATCATTGTCTTTTATATATAAAAGAAAAACCTTTGACCTGAATAAGAAATTTTTGACATACCTATCATTCCCTAAGTTATAACACATCAATCACTCTAAATAAACCCACCCAAAAGCCGTGACTTCATTGCAAATGCCCATACATCTTTACATATTACCCATATTTTGTAAGTCTTTTATCAAATTTACCCTTATTTCATATAATCTTTATTTATCTTATTTTCATTTATTAATTATCACTTACTTTTTCTCATTATCACTCTCTTTCACCTACTAATTTTGCCAAGAAAGGCTTCAAGAAAGGAAATTGTTTTACCTACTAATTATGTATTTTTTTTCGAGACTTGACCTACTAATTTTGCCAAAAAAGGCCTCAAGAAAGGAAATTGTTTTATTTTACCTACTACTATTAATTTTAAAAATAACTAAATCATACTAATTAACTAACTTGGTTTTTTTTGAGCAATTAACTAAATTTGTTCATACTTACTAATTAATTATTTTTATTTTGTTAAATAAATATTAATTATTTTTAATTATTCATACTAATTATTTCATAATTATTTATTCCTAAATAAATATGTATATAAATCATTATCAAACATGACAATTAAGAATAATTATTGATTACAAAATACTAACAATTTTAACTCAAATACTATTTACCATGAATCATATACTAATTATTACACAAAAATCCTAATTACTATTCTAATATTACTAATTAGTTTTTAAACATAAAAAATACAAACTTATGGAACCGTCCATAATGGACGGTTCTTCCATGGAGAAATCATCCACTTTTGACGTATTTATCATGGAGGAAATGTCCACTTTATATGATTTTGTACAATTTTTTTCATCACCTTCTCAAGAACAAATCCATGTATGGGCAATGTGGTCAAATAATGTTCACAATGTGTATTTTTTATATAGACGATAGATAAAGATTAACGAGTAATATTTAAATATTCACCTCGTTAAACATCCCTAGCTTACCCCACCTTGTATCCCCTCCATTTCTCATGCAATGACAACACAGCTCTCGACCCAATATTACACTTGATGTCAATTTTTTTTTTTATCCTTATTCAATTTAAGTTAATTTCATAAAAAAAAAAAAAAACTAAATAACTTTGAATACTTCCTTGTGATACTGACTTCTATATCTCACTCAAATCTCAACAGGTCAGTGTACAATTGTGCAAGAATGGAAGGACTACCGAAGGAGGAGTAAAAGGTGAATATTTTACTCGTATCTTGCAGAAAAACCTCAGCAATGACGCTCTAGACAACATTAATAAATACAAACACTCCAGAAAGTTACCAGCATATATAAAATTTATGAATATCATATGAATTGACAATAATAGATTCTTGCCTGTCTTCCTTGCTACACATCCTTAGGAAACAGAATGATTGCAGAATCCATCCATGCATCCATAGGTATAACAGGGCAATCTTATCCCATGAGTACACTCTATTAAAACTGCATCATTGCCATAAACATAATGATCAAAAAAAAAAAAACATAAACATTACGAGTGACAACGAAAGGAGGTGCAAATCTCAACCAAATCTGTTGTTTAAGATTTATTTATAGCGAAAGTAACTCTCACATGAAGATAATCTCATAATTAATTAATTACCACCTAAAACAAAGCACAAATGAATATTGGATAGACCACTTAATGAACAAACTACCATCAAAAAAATTTGCATTGGATCTCGAATAAAACCTCAAAAAACAAAACAATTATGAGAAAAAGCAAAGTAATTATTTGCCCACGGTTTCTGTAATTCTCTTGGTCGGGGAAACAGCTGTAATACAGCTCTTATATAAAAAGGAAAGGGTTACAGTGCTGGAATCTAGGACTCAAAAAGCTCAAATATATAGGACTATAGCCTTTTGGCTGAAAGCTCATTTTGTCCTCCATGGTTGCAAGACCACTAGATTCAACCCATATAATTGCCCTTCTCAACTTTCAAAAGTATTAAAGTACCATCTTTGATCAGCTTCAGAATCACATGAATGAATGAATGAATGAATGAATGAATGATGCACTTAAGGTAATATCATACTAGACATATTAGCGTAGTGGGTGACTACGTAAGTCTTGTTTGATAATAAATTACTTTTGTCAAATATTTTAATTATAAGAAGGAAAAATACCAAAGGTAAACTACACGGAAAAATTACCACCTAAGTTGATACGAAGAGTTGAGAGGTTACAAGAAAGAAGTAATCTTCATGGAGTCATTATCATCTAAAAACAAATTTAATAAGAAGAGGAATTAAAGTCAAACATTAGAATATCCCTTCAGTAATGTAATTAAAGAAAACAGTATGCCGTCATTAAATTGTCTTATCACATTATAGTTCTATAAACCATTATAAATCATGTTCACCATCTCTCTCTATGTATCTCTCATATATTTCCTATATTATGTATCCATTTAGTATATATCTGTTCCTTATAATATAAATTTACTCGGCGTTATTACTATTCTTGTAGTATTTTCTGGAGTACTCCGTACATCGCAAGTTAGCCCATAAGTCAATGATAAGTTGTGCATCATATCAAATTTTTACGCAACATTTTATCTTAAGGTTTTATAAGTAAACCGTTTACCCTTTCTATTAGACAATTTAGTCAATCATGTCGAAGTCTGCCTGAACATATACCATTTCAATTGACCAATGAAATGCCTAGATTCATAAACCACAGAAGATGCCCCACATACATGACATGCTCTAAGAGATGCTGGGATTCACATACTACGAATTTAAATCATACTTGCACCCTTGTAAAACCCTGACATCAATACCCCTCTCCCCCACCAGAAATAAAAGAAAGGACAAAAACCTAACATTGCTTATTAAAAACATCATTTAGCTTCCATAAATCCACAAATGACTGCTCAAATATGTTGCTGACGGAGCAAAAGAAAGAAAACAATGATGATCAAAATTAGAATTAAATTAAATAGTAATCCAATTAAACGGTAGTGGATGTTTACACAAGAATGACAAACCAAAATCATTTCAGGATGCCCCAGTGTTGAGAATCAATACAAAGGTAGGATTCAATACAAAGTTAGGATTCAATACGTGAAAAATAATAAAATAAAATATTGTAAGGCATTAGATGTATGGGGAAGTGAAAAGAAGATATTACTATCATCAAAAATGAGTTTTAATGATAAAGAGGAACTTTACATTAAAATGCATTGTTAATGGGAAAATAGAAGAAAAAAAATATACATTTAATTAAATATTAAAAATGAGTTGGAAACTATATGATAAAAAAGGAAGGATATTTTAAGAAAGATAATTAAAGGTAATCTTGTCTAAAAAATATGTAATTAAGAAAAAAAAAACATTATGAAATTTTCAGTTGAAAAATTAAGAACGAAAAAATGGAGGAAGCCAAACATCACATAGAAGGCCTCGAATCCCTAATGTAAAATTTTAAGGCGAAAAAGATGAGTAGGAGCAATACTTCAAACAAGAAGTGTACTGTTAAATACGAATCTAGGCCACAACCATACCAAGAGAGAGAATTCACTTACAAGGTCCAAGAAGATTCCAACTCACATCTAGTTTTTTTTTTTTTTTTTTTTTTTTTTTTTTTTTTTTTTAATCTCTGAACACTCCCCCTCACATATGAGTCTGTTTTTAATTTAGTTCAGTATATATTAAAGCCATTAAAGATCCTAAACCGCGGGCTTGACTCTCACACCATGTTAAATACTGGTCTGGATCGCACTAATCACCAAGAGAGAGAGTTTATTTACAGGGTTCAAGAGGATTTCATCCTAAAACATCCTAAAACCATACGTCAATAGGAAGAGGTGTCCCTTACCCTTAAAAAAATGTTTGACTCTTATTCTTTTAATCAATATGAGACAATTGATCCCAACTCACATATATGTTTTTATCTCTTAATAGGAAAAGAAAGAAAATCTGCAAAATAAGTAAACATGTAATGTTTTTATTGACCTAAAAAAGATAAAGACTTTTAGATCTCCTCATAAGCCCAATGCTTAAAATTATATGGAGTTTCCCTTGCGCAAAAAAAAAAAAAAAAAAAAAAAAAAAAAAAAAAAAAAAAAAGATGCTGATGGTACTTCATAGTGGCAGTGGTCCAAACTCCAAGCTCTTACAGAGAACATCCTTGTGAACATCACGTGACGATGAAGCCAAAATTATTATGGAAAATAAGGACATTTACTCATTCTTTATCATCCGTAATTCTAAGATATCAATACAACCAAAATATTCCCATGTAAAGTAACACCTTGATAAAGCGGGATAAACTATAGTACAAAGTCATTTGTTCATATCCTGGTTATTGAGAATAGTTTGAGATTATTATGTATTTTTTGTACAAGTTTATTTCCGTAACACTTACTTTGAGGCATAAATTAAATTGATTAACAATTATAACAAAAAAAAAATGAGTAGTTCAATTGATTAGTTGATATTTGATTTAACACCATCATGTAAGAAGAATTGAAAAAAGACTAAATTATAACAATTTTATTCAATTGAAATTATTTTAGTCATAGTAAATTAGACTAGGGGGGAGTAAATGTCAAATGCGTCAATATAATAAAAAGTAAAGCACAACCCTCATTCAGTGGTAATTCATAGGAAGAGAAAAATCCTCGATAAATTGGGGCACTTGGACCATATCCAAAGATGGTAAATCATCAATATCATTAACAAAGCTTCCGATTAGACTCAAATTGAATGGTCAGAATCCAACTAAACAACTGCAAATTTATAAAACCCTGATGCTCATAAACTTGGAAGTCTCAAGCTTCCATTCCCTATAAAATAAATTATTAGTTTACCAGACGTGTTCTCACCTTAAGAATATATTTATCATAAGGGGAATAACCGAATAAAACCCTCCTGGCTCCTACTAATAAAACTCGTACACTAAGTCCAGAAAACACAAAGCAGATGCAATACGATGTTACCCTATGAACTTAACGATGAACTTTCATTTAAGTATTATCTGGTTGGCGGTTGCAGCCTCGCACAGTCGCACGAGAACACTTGACAGGTTTAAATTGTTAGCATACCATATGCCAAAACAGAAAAAATAACGTAAAAAATCAGGACCCCACATATTAACCCTTCTACGAGCCCTTTAGTAGGGGGCCAACCCCGTCAATCACTCTCCAAGCAAGATTTCCGCTCAGTTCCAACAAACAGCAAATGCTACTGCCTATTGCAATTCGCAATATTCAGAGATGTTTTTCCACTCTTGTAGACTGATAACAGTCTAGTCTTTTCTCCATATTTGGGAATGCAGGATTTATTGCCTTCCAAATGAAGGGCTAAAAATGGTAAACCACAATTAGCATTCAACTGTTGATTTTCATATTTTGCTGTTTTCCTTTCCCAATAACCTATTTAGGGTTTAGGGATGTTTAACCCAACATGCAAACATAGCATTTGGATAGTTAAGGGGAACGCATGAGGCAATTTCCGGGGCTTTTGGGTATTTTCCAGACAAATTAAAGTGGAATTACGGGATTGAGAAAAAAAATATATATCCAACTACTGAAGAAAGAGCTTGCTCACTCGGTCACTCCATTGATGAAAAGTCTTGAATTTCATAAACCTCAACCATATGCAAGTATCTTTCTTCCCTAATGCCCCCCAATATATTGAGGGAAACCCCAAAATGCCCCTTTTGCATGGATGATTGCCCATTAATTCTAATAAGCGTAAAATATATAGAAATTCTAAAAATACAATTGTTATATATGCATAATGTATATAAAATTAACAATTTTTATAATTTATTATAAAATAAATATTTTATCTCATTTGTAAAAATACTTCCTCTTTTTCCTTGAAATCTCTAATACCTTTATTTTGCCCAAAATTACACGAAATGTGACTGTTATATGAATTATTTACACAAAACGATTGATTATATAGAAAAATCTTCAAAAAATTATACCCAAAAAACAAACAAACAAGGCAAACGAAGCTCAACCTTAATTTCAAAAAGATGGGGTTAATTACATGAAAATGAACCAAGAATTTATCTCAGCGATCAACTACCTAAATCATCTTCCTACTCCATTCTCTCCAATTTAAAGCCACATCTTGTAGAACCGTCTTCATCTAAGTCATTTATGGTCTACCTAAACCGCCTTTAAGGCCTTTGTTATTTCAATCCTCTATCTTCCTCACTAATCAAACATTGGTAACCAATTCCCTCTTATCTAATCCTTAATCTTTTGTACTTCAACAATCTTTTGGACATCCAAATTTCTAATTTTATCCCTCAAAGTATTCACGCACATTCAACATATGTATATCTTATACACTCATCTCAACATGCTCCTTCTTAAAAGCCTAACATTTTGACCCACGCCAACTATCCTCCAATAGAATTTCCCTTTTAACTTAACATTACGTTGCAATTACACAAAAATTCAATTTGCAACCATCTAGTTAAGCCACATAGCTATAATCCAATTGCAAATCTCCATTTAAGCTATCTAAAGGTGACTTTGTTTCTTTGAATAACCAATCCTAATTATTTAAAAAGAAGGGGAAAAAACAAAAAGACCGTGACGGCTAGGGCTGGCGGGGGATAATCCACTAGAAAGGTATATTTCCCAAAATGTCAAATTTTGAAGAAAACTAAGCAAAATTTTAACCTCAAAAGAATTTATGGAAAGTTCCATTTTTCTTTTCCTTTCTATAAAATACGTACACAAAAACAAAAAGAAAAAATAAAAGGAATAAAAAGGAGAAAACATCCCAAATCTAAAAGCAACTTAGCGAGGCTAGGATGATGGCCTACAAATAGTTAATTAGTTAATAATACCATATCAACAAGCAAACGTCAATCTCTTATTGAAGTTTTACGCCACTAAGTGACATACGTGACCACATTTGACTCAAGCCGCACAAGACACTCCCTTTAAATTCCCTCCCACACTGCTTCTCTTCCACACCTTTTCTTTTGCACCGTTTCGCAAATAAAAACACAAGATTAACCCAGATTTCACCTACTACTCTTCGTCTTTCACTTCCACGAACTTGTAATACAACCAACATCTAAACCTAGTGAGAAAATGTTCTCGTGTAAGTCACTTAGACAGAGTGCAGAGGTGCTGTTAAAGGTTCTCTTAGTTTTATTGCTAAACTTGGCTGGCAATAATAACACCTGCTCTTACCTTCCTCATGCCACCCCAGATTTCACAAACTTGAGCTCACATGATCTAGTATCATCACTCCAGAAACTCAACCTAAATGGTCATTTCGATTTCGAAAATACCCGCCATGTAGCAAATGACTTTGGTAACACATATCATTTCCTTCCGATGGCAGTTCTATTACCAAAAACAGTTTCAGACATTTCTAGAACAATCAAACATGTTTTCAACATGGGCAATTACCCAGAGCTCACTGTTACTGCAAGAGGCCACGGTCACTCGCTTCAAGGCCAATCTCAAAGTCATGGGGGCATAGTCATAAGCATGGAATCACTAAAAGAACAAAATATACATGTCCACACAGGGGAGCAACCCTATGTTGATGTTTCAGGCGGTGAATTGTGGATTAACATTCTGCATGAGACCCTAAAACAGGGATTAGCACCTAAATCATGGACCGACTACCTTTATTTGACTGTCGGGGGAACATTATCAAATGCCGGGATTAGTGGACAAGCATTCAGACATGGACCTCAAATAAATAATGTCCATCAGTTGGAAGTTGTCACTGGTAAGTTCTTATCTCGTTCCTCTACTAGAATATAACAATAATTATTCTGCTGAGATGTGTTAGACAACATAACATATAATGCAAACAGTTCAGCCCATTTCTGATAGTTATTTTACATTTTTCACGTGTAGGAAAAGGAGATATAGTGAACTGTTCAGCAAAACAGAACGCTGACCTCTACTTTGGTGTTCTTGGGGGACTAGGGCAGTTTGGCATCATCACCAGGGCCAGAATCTCTCTAGAGCCAGCTCACCATAACGTATGTATACCATACTTTATCTGACTTTGGCTGTCGAATCATAAGGGTCCCTGTAGTCAACTGAATACTTATCACACTCTCACAGGTGAAATGGATAAGAGTGTTGTACTCAGATTTCAACTTATTCACCAAGGATCAAGAACAGCTAATATCATCAGATAATTCATTTGACTATATTGAAGGCTTCGTCATAATAAACAGGACAGGTCTTGTTAATAACTGGAGATCTACCTTAAGCCCTAGAGATCCCCTACAGGCTAGTCAATTCAACTCTGAAGGGAAAACACTCTACTGCCTCGAAATGGCCAAGTACTTTAACCCTGAGGATGCGAACATTATAAACCAGGTACAATCTCCAACAACCGCTTTTTCATATGCTCTCTTACATGCAAATTATTCATCAGAACTGAACCTCTAGTGTCGTTCCTAATGCAGAAAACAGAACATATATTGTCCAAATTAAACTACATCTCCCACACACTTTTCCAATCGGAAGTATCATATGTGGATTTCCTAAACAGAGTTCATCTATCAGAAATAAAGCTCCGAGAAAAAGGATTATGGGATATTCCTCATCCCTGGTTAAATCTTCTTATTCCCAAGAGTAAGATATACAGTTTCGCAGAAACGGTATTCGGTCATATCCTCAAAGACACCAGCAATGGCCCAATTCTCATTTATCCCGTCAACCAGTCAAGGTATTTAATTAATTACCTGATATGTGCTTGTCTACTGTTCTACCTCAGAAGACTAAAGTGGAATTTTTCTTTTAGGATAAACACTAAAGTATGTATTATGCTTAACAGATGGAATAACAAGACATCTCTGGTGACTCCAGCAGAAGATGTTTTCTACCTAATAGCATTTCTAACATCTGCATTGCCATCCTCATCTGGATCAGACGGACTCGAAAATATTTTAACAAAAAATCAAAGAATACTAGATTTCTGTGAGATGGCCAAGATTGGGGCAAAGCAATATCTGCCACACTATGACACTCAAGATGGATGGAGAGCTCATTTCGGGCCTCGATGGGATAGTTTTGCACGAAGGAAACTAAACTATGACCCTTTATCGATTCTCACACCAGGGCAAAGAATCTTCAACAAAGGAAGAGCCATTTTATGATATAGGCCATCATATAAAAAACCTGATTCAAATTGGTTGACTCCACTAAAAAAAAAAAAAAAAGAGAAGCCTTTAAGCTAAATTCAGTAAGTAACCTATCTACATAACAGGCACATCTTTCAGCACCCTAGTATCAACAGATTCACAAAGTTGTACAGCATTCATTGATGTAGATTCTTGTTCTTTCTCTACACGAGTACAATTTGGAACAAAACACCCATTTTTGTACGTGAGATTATAGATAAATTGACATTAAGTTACATATGCCAATGAGAATGTAAAGTTGGAAAGGTAACCTTGAACATAGAAAAAAAAGATTTGGAAAATTGGTACAGATTACTGAAAGGACTCTTACATTGACCGACAGAGAAGACAACAATATTGCCTCATGGTAGTGAAAGCAAGTCAACAATAAAGCATTTAACCACAAAGAACTAGATACACTGAATTTGTAACAAAATGTACCTTACAGTTAAAGTTTGTGAGTACCGAGTAAAGTCTGAAAGAAATTTCCTGAAGGAACACCTTACCCTGACACCCTATCTTCACTCCAGCCAAGGCCTGGTCGGCGTTGCTCACCTTGAGGCTCTTCATAGTCACGTGCGTCCATTCAAAGTCAGTGGAGTCACTAGCTATAGGAAGAAGACTATGTAAATATCTCTAGCACCAAAACCTCCAGCACGTACAACATCATCAGGATTTATAATAGCCACCAGTTATATCTCCGTTATTAAATCACAATGTTCAAGTGTTTTCTTTTGTGCAATATTCCTCACAGACAGGGAATCAGTTATGCTGAACTCTACACTATTTACTGCAGAGTAGGAGTCCTGCTTAGGAATAACATCCACTTGAGCTCTATCAGATTCAGCTCCTCCTTTGTTCAGCCAATTGACAATAGTAACTGAAATTTATACAGATCCTTTGAATTTCACTAGAGAAAGGAATAAAAATACGAGACGTGAATAAGCTGAGAAAATAAAGAAATGCATACATAGAGGATTCTGTTTTAGAACATCATGCCAAACTACCACAGTTACATATTAACTGAAAGGACATTTTAAGTGAATATGTTAGAAAAAATTACAAAGAATATCAAACCATTGATCGGGAATGATTAGTTTTATTCAAATTTTTATGCTCCACATTTAGAACAATGATTGATTTTAAAATATGAAGAAAGGCATGTTTTCTTGATCCTCACACGTCCATCATGAGATATTCCATGAGCAACCATTACCAAGCAAATGAACAAAACA
Source organism: Dysphania ambrosioides (assembly GCA_026401315.1). Lineage (NCBI taxonomy): Eukaryota > Viridiplantae > Streptophyta > Magnoliopsida > Caryophyllales > Amaranthaceae > Dysphania > Dysphania ambrosioides. Next base: position 2,552,809 of record CM048662.1, read on the forward strand.
ACATTAATATACACCACACCTCCCACACCCAAAAAAAAAAAAAAGCAACTGGCAGGAAAGGAGAAGAATTACAGTGAAATAAACAAGGCAAATCGTTTTACTGAATTGACATCCTACCATCCTAATTCATACTACCATCTTCACTTACCAAATAAGTAAAAACTGGACACTGAAACCTCTGGCTCCGTTTCCCAAAGGGGAAAAAAAGCCTGCAACCCTCCACCTCAGAACAGGCATCTGAACACCATTACAGGAACTACTTTTTAAATCAAGTGAAACATACTGAATATATCCATGGAGAATAAGGTGGATAAAACAGTGACATAGAGACTCCTGAACAAGAGAAGTATAACAGATATTTTTTGAAGGCAACACCTTTCATTCATGCATGTCAAGAAAGAGAACCTAAAATAAGTTCCACAGATGACTTTGAGAAATGATGCACAGAAATGACTTTGAGCACGGCAGAAGACCAGAAAACGTAGACAAGCACGATCACATGAATTGTAATAGTTTCAAAGTGCAAATCTTCCACAAGACTTCCTAGATTGTGAATTGGTATATACTGAAACTTGAAAAGTAACAATGTACTCTAGCTGCAAAAACACTCAGCCAAGAGCATGATGAGCATATGTCAAGTGAGACAATGCAATGCAAATCTCAAGAGTCAAGACAGCAAAGTAAATTCCACTAAAAAAATCCTTCAGCTAAAAACTTCCTGATCCATACTATGACTAATGGCATACTTATCTGAGATCAAACCCCATTAGTGACTATCTAACATAGACAGGACACACAGTGGGTTAAATTAACTGAATAAAGTATTTGCAGAAGAAGAAATTACTAGGTCTATAGTGATTAAGCACTAATACTATCCTCAACTAAACCCAACACGAACATAAGCACCATGGCCCGTCAGAATTAAGAGGTCCAAAGTTCAAGCTGTCAAAAAAATAAAAGTAGCTGAATCTAGTATTCATAACCATTGGCATTGCAGCTCCATTATCTTCCATGATGGATTTGAACATACAAAGGTGGTAGTGTCAGCTAGTTGTGCCTATATTACATGAACAGATCAATACATCCTGCAAAAATACAGGTTTCAAAATATTGTCAAAAAAGATGTTCTGAGGTTAAAACATACTTCAGAAGAAGACTATATAAACATACTCTTAGAATTTATCATACAGTAACTCTTCAATTCAACTACTTAAACTCGTTATCCAATGAATATAAGATATCTCCAACAAGGTTGCGGAACACAGAGGAAGTTATTAATTAAAAAAAATGACGGCTAGAAATTAAATACCAAGAGCATTTGTCGCCACATGATACACCACAGAGAACTTCTAAAATTAATCATGTCTGCACTTCAAATATCACATATGTGAACAATCAGTAATTGCTCTACAGCTTTGTAGAGGGGAGAAAGTACAAGTTCAAGACTAATCAAAGAGATAAAAATAAATAAACTTCACGGGAACCAGTATGTCCTATATGATCTTGTTAAATACCCAAAGTTTCGAAAACTTAAGTTTGCTACTAGCCTTCACCAATTTCCCATGTACTCGTAGAAACTTCAATTGAATTCTAATGAAAACAATTCTTTGCCTACATCAAACATTCATTGACAAAAGCTATACATCTTACTTGGGCTCTTTATCTGAACTCAAGTATGTGGTCCGTTTCTCAACCCTCCTACAAGAGTATGGACACTAAACCTCATAATAGACCAAAAACATGTACACTTTCATTTAATTGGACACATACTTGTATCTCACGCACATTACCGCGATTATTATTCTTTCAACATACTTCGCCCTAAATTAGGGTCCTAACATTATATAAACCCTAAAAAACACATTGGCCTCTAAAAACCGAAATCTCCCTTTCAAGCCAACACAACTTTAACACCTTAGAATTACGAAGGATCAACAAAATTTCAACATCGAATCGAATTAATGAAATGAAAACAACTTCAACACAACAATCAATAACAATCCACTTAATAAATGCAGTGATTTTCATATCATGAATTCAAATTATCATATTATATAAACTATAAATTCCTAAAAATCGCATACAATATGCTACTCGTACTACATACGGAGTACTTGCATTCCGATAGTATAAACACCAACATAATTGTGACAAAAGATTATATTTCGTCGAACTCTGAAATCTACTACAAACTAATAAAATAAAATAAAAAGATCATTCGACAAATTCTACAAAAAATTGAAAGAAATTTTCGACAGGATTCGATAATCGACGCAAAGCGATCACGATATTAGGAGGGAGAGAGATATACGAGAGAGAGCAGAATTGCGTGCAGGAGAAGTGCGGTGGAGATTGGAGATGCTGTGCGTGAATGGTAAGATATTTGATTTGCCGCCATTATTGTTAATAAAGGATAGGGACGTGGCAGTCTTTTGGAATTTTTTTAAAAACAAGTTTTTTATGATTCAGCTTACCCGAATCTTAGTTGGGTTGGGATCTAAAATAAGGTTATACTGAGTTCAAAGCTAAAGTTGTGGAATTTCACAAAAAAATTCTTTAGTAAAATAAAATAATAATAAAATAAATTTTTATTTTAAAAATTCAGACTTGGAGAGGCTTATTTTTAAAATATTTTGTTCAAAATATTTTTTTTTAAAAAAAGCTTAAAAGCAAAGTCCAGTCTTTTGTTTTTGACACACATTAATTCAAATTTCAAAAGCCCCAGCCATATTTTAGTTTATTCATTCAAAGTCCGCAATAAAAGTAAAAAAAAAAGTAACTAATTTGCCTAGAGCAACTATTTTTTTCCCCTCAATTGCTTCCTTTATAATTATGGACGCAGTAAAGGTTGGACCATTTGAAGGAAGATGGAAGGGTTGAACCGTTGAAAGTGTGAAAAAGGAAGATGAAAGGTTGAAACTTGAAAGTTTTGGAGTAATTGAGTCATTGAGTGAATGCCAGTCTAACAATTCATGGATATTGACGTGAGACAATTTTTTTTGTGCTAATTTTTTTTAATATACAATCAGTCAATTATATTGATATTTGGACCCCTTTTTATTGGGGCCCTAGGCCATTGCACTTAAGGCCTACCCTCAAATCCAGGTCTGGGAATACTTATGTGGAGTAGTTTGCAAGTGAAAATTATGGTTTAGGTAGAATAAAGAAAACTGTGAGTATTATTTTGAGGTAAAAGAATATGTTGAAAGTTAATGGAACAGAATTGCAATTGCAAAGTAGAATGAAAAACTTTGCATGGTTAAAGTTTTATGGGATGGTTTGCCTTGACCCGGCCTAGCTCATTTTGCAAATGGTGTGACCCAACCTGTTAACCTTTTGACCCTAACTTAACCCAATGCAAGGGTCTAGAGGCATGTGGCAAATTAAATAGACATAATGTGTTCTCAAGTCTTTTTTACCATTTGTTACACTTTAAACAACGTAGCTAGTTGACTTCCATTCTATATGGTCTTTCAAGAAGTATTCGGTAGCATTTGTTAACTCAAGGAGACGTAGGTAAATGGTGAAAAGTATTATTTCTTGCAAAATTTAGGTATTTGCATACTTTTTTTTGGCAAGATGGAAATAAACAATAATAAGGGAAGAACGAATAACAACTACCTACCCTTTATAGCTTGAGTAGCAATCTTCTGGTCATTACTAACCATACATCTAGAGACTTTAAAACAAGCAAAAAACTAAAATTTATAAGCTTATTTTTTAATGTCCTCCACAAGGGATTTGAGATATTTGGGAGTCTTGGAAGGATCCATAATGGCCCCCATCGCTACCAAACTGTTTGAATGGATTGTGTAGAAGTCTCCCAGCCTCTGTACTTCCTTCATGGCTCTTTAGATTGCTAGAAGCTCAAAGTGAAGCGGTAACAAATCCCAAACTCTTTCTCCACCTTCTTCATTCCTACCATCACTTTTGTTTATAGCCCATCCAATACTTCCCCGAATGTGCCATCCCTGATTTTTGCTTTGTATTGTTTCCAAGTCCCATCAACTTCCACTATATGTAGATTCCTCCCTTGTAGCTTACCTAAAGTCCAAAAGCATATCGTTTGAGGGAGGTTCTCACAATTGGTTGTTATTCCTCCCCTGCATTTCCCATGAATGGTGTGTTCTCATGGACCATTTGTTGAAAAGTGAGAATATTGCACTGGTGTTTGGAGCAACATTCTTAAAACATACCTCATTTTGGTGAATCTAGTTACACCAACAAAGATTTTTAAAAAAATTTATGTTGTTTGTTAATTATGTTTCTCCTCCCTTGTTAGATATGACAGCCAATTCTTGACCTAGTCTTCAATTTTGGGTTTTGAGTCTAAAAGCCTAAGACCGAAAATTGAGGAAAATCTAACTATATTAAATTTTTCATTGAGAAATAGAACTAAAGATCAATCAAACAAGCCTTAACTTTAGCATCTCTTAGGGACTTAAACAACATGAAAAAATAAGTTTTTGAGATGTTTTAATTTCTATGCTCAACCAAGCTATCACTTTGAGGAAAATCAATTCATCATTTAATCTACGTGAACAGGTGAATGATCCCATAAAAATAAGTGAATGATGAAGATGAAGATTGGTGGGCAAGGAAGACTTTTTAGTTCTTAAGAGCTTTGACATCCATGAAATAAAGGGGCTAAGTGGAGTCATAAAATGAACAAAATGAAAACTTATCACTTGATGAAACATCTTGTGTGTTATGTTCTTAGTATGTGAATAAAAATTGGATTTTAATTTTAATAGATCCAATTTTATATACTCCTTTGTTCATTATTGCTCTTTCTATAGTGGTCAAACTATAAAATTTTAGGAAATTTGATGCCTCATATTTTTTAAAAGTCTCACTTTTATCCTCAATATTTTTTTGTTTCTAACTTGTGCCCTCAAAGCATCCCTACCATTAACTTTCCAACAAGTAAACTTAGTTTCCACCGTTAATTTAATGTTAGCTACTAATTTGGTTAGATAGTTGACTAATCTACTTAATTAGTTTGTTTCTAGTAAGTTGAAGGAGCTTTGAGATTGAGAAGGGGTTGTGAAGAGAAATGATGGAAAATGCTAAATTTTTTAATTGAAAGTAAGTAATTATTGGGGTAAGCCAAAATTTAAAAGTTTCAACGACCCCTAATCGACATATATCAACATCTGTTAATGATTTTATAATACAAAGGGTACGGGTGAGATATAACATAAAATATAAAATATCAGAGTACAAGTTAGAATGAAAATACACTTTGAGTAAAAGTGAGACTTTTAAAAACATAAGGGCACAAAAGAGAATTCCCTAAAAAATTAGATATGCTATTGTAATTATAAGAATAATAGACATCATCACATGAGATCTTATTGTAATTGTTTTAACTTGGAAATTCATAATATCAATATTTCATAATATTTACTTGATTTGAACTAAGGATATTTACTATTAAAGACGTCCATCAGAGACCATGCAATATATTGTATGTTTTGTACGAACACTACAAAGTTTTGAAGTAGAAGTTATAAACTTTTCAATAGTCACAGAATCATGCACTGTGCCAAAATCTTTGCGGTACACACGAAAACTTTGCGTGATGCAAAGTGTTTTAGCGTGATGCGCAAAATTTTCGTGTAATGTGCAAAACCCCTATTGCAAATTTATCTAGATAGCTTCCCTAAACACTATATAAAATCAATGTATGTCCATCTAATAATCATCAATTAATGATCACCAATTCTCTCTAAGGCCTACCATAATATTCTAAAGGTTTTATGCACAAAGCACTCCTCTTACTTTTTTATTGTCCACAACTCTTAAGCAATCTCAAGGTGTGTTCTTAATATGTATTAGACCTAGGCAACCCCCGTATAGTTTATAAGGGCCTAAATTAAATTTTAATTCTATTAACATCTTATTGATTTTGTAGCAAGGTAAATAAGGGGGATTGAGCATGTTTTGTATATATTTTCTTTTATTTATTTATGCATGATTTAGTGGCATGGTTAATATCAAATTAGCATGATTTAATAATGTTTCTTACATGAATCTTTATTATATGCAGTGATAATTGTTCATGTATGTTTATTAATTTATTATTTCTTGATTCATATTTTTTGTGCCTTTTATCATGTTTACTTGATTTTTACCACATTAAAATTTTTATCAAAACTACCACTTTTATATTTTCAACATTTTGTAAATTGCTACCTTCTAACAAAATTCGTCCATGACTCTATTAATAGAGGCCCCACTATTTTTGTTTCCCTCCTTAACCTTAGCTAAACACAACCCTTATCCCTTCTATTTCTCTTCCCTATACACTCCTATTGTCACCCACACCAAACCAACTTTCCTTGTAAAATCCGAGTCACCACCTACCAATTCACTCTTTTCTCTCTCTCCTCTAAGTCTCACATCATCCTCTCTCTCACACACACATTGTTGGTCTTTGATGAAGTAGTGAACTATTTTAAAGTTTCTTGATTTCTTGTTAGCACTGCCCATAAGCTAGTCACGTGACTAGAATGGGTCTATCCTCTCTCTCTCACTCACACATTGTTGGTCTCTGATGACGTAGTGAAGTGTTTTAAAGTTTCTTGATTTCTTATAAACACTGTCCATAAGCTAGCCACGATGACTATAATGGGTCTTACTACTTATTTGTAATCTTTCTTATCTTTCTTGCCAAAAAAAAAAAGAAAACACATAATATCTAACATTAAAGTTGAAAGAGGGGGCTAAGATTTTTTTTGCTCGATGGGGACAAGAATCCATTCTCCCATGTAATATAGAGTACTTTTATTAAGAGAAGTGCCACATTACCAACCCCTCCATGTGATGATAAGAGCTTCTTAAATATTTGCTTAGCCTCGTGAATAAACATACGAAATTGGAAAATGAGACTTCCAATAGAGAAACTTAAACTTCGTATATTCCTAAAAGTAATTTGGAGTAATGGTTACCATTTAATTAAATGATAACTTTTCTTCACCATTTTTTACTAACACTTTGGATGGTCAAATCAATTTTCACAAGGACATCAGGAGTGATGATTCGTTATTTAAGTATAAAAGAGCTTCATGAATTTTTTTTTATCCTAGTATCTAGCCTTAATATTTATCTATACTAATATATTAAAAAAGTGTTCATACGAATGTTTATGTGTCACGTGACACTCTCCTCATTCTCACGCAATAAATCTCAAACAAAGGACCTTTAAATTACTTTATCATCTAATTTAATGCTATTGATTGTCGGGGTCGAGGGACATCATTCTCGAAATTCATGCTTTTTATGATTGAAAAGAAAGATAGTAATGCATTTGATATTGTAGTCATTTTTGTTTACTTTATATCTGTAGTTAAAATGATACTCTATATTAATTTATCACATATTATATAATTACAGTAAGAACCTATGGCATCACTCGAAATAGCCACTAGTTTTATGTATAAACCTTACTTTGATACCCAAATTTTCAATGGCGGGTTGGCGTTACTTCATAAGAATCCCTTATCATATCTTATTAGAATTTATCAAATCATAGTTGTGTGATTTCATTTAGGAGTGATTCATGTATATTCCTAAATATTTTTCTTTTTTTTTATAGCATAACTTTCCTTTTTCTAGTAAAGAAAAAACTTTTGAGCAAAGTTATCACCATTTGACTTTTCATAGTTTTTAAAATACGTCTTAAAATATTTTTTTCTCTAAATTAGTAAAATAAAATTATAAGAACTAGATTTTATAAGAAGAGAGAAATGCAGACAGATAGCCATTACCAATTGAGAATCAAATAAATATTCCAGACAAGATTAAAGAATACCATAAGAAAACTAATCAAATCATTGACTTGATATTGCTAAATTACTAACAAAGATATTGTAACTAACATCAATTTAAGTTACATCCTCAAAGTTAATAAAGATCAAGATAGATTGTGTTTAGGAGTAACTTTTGTTATATTAAGATGTAACTTTTGTTGGAATACAATAATCTTATAGTATATTGTGTATATATAAGATAATTTGAATGATTATATATAACTAATTCACTAAACATAACGGGTTAATAAAATACAAGGTCAGGGTTGGGTGACTCAACAGCCTAGATGGACAAGATCCCATTTGCCAAACTAAACACTAGACGGTCAAAGTAGACAACTAGACACTAGTCGAAAGTTGTTACGTCATACTCCCTTTGTCCCCAAAGATTGCTCCATTTATATTAATAGAGTTAAAGTTTAACTACGAAGTCTCATCATGTTATAAGAAATAATATATTTAAGTGAGATATTATTGGATATATTTCAATGTAAATTTTAATAATATTAAGTTTTCATAATTTTTTACCTTATGGACTAGAAGATAAATTTATTTAAAGTCGTATTTTAAAGAACAACAAAACTAAAAAGAACAATTTTTGGAAGACGAAGAATGTATACTATCTCAATTTTTTTTTGGCAAAGTTTTTTTTAGCAACTACACTGTTTCAAATTTAAAGCGTAAGACATAAGATTTGAATTCGGTTGCTTCCCTAACCAAAACTCCGACGCCTCCCTCCTCCATCACTGACTCACTGAGCCAAGCTTCCCCATTTCCCCCAATTTTCTCTCCTAAAATCCTGATTTCCGCCCTTCCGCCAATTGAATGCTGCACATCCGCCGCTAATAATGCCTCCGCCGCCGGCGACGTCGGTCGATTGCCGACCTCCTCCGTTTTCGGATTTCAATTTCAATTCCCAAAATGTCTCTTCGTCTAGCCCTAATTACACCTCTTGTAGCTTCAACGCTGGCTTTTCCTCTTCTATCCCATTCCCATATATGGGCCGGGCTTCTTCCTCGTCGTCCCGGGCCAAGCCCAGGCTCGTTAAGCAGAGGAAGAGCTCGAAGCCGGCGTCGCGATGGGCGGAAGACGCCTCTGTTGATTCCGGGCTCAACCCTTCCCGATCAGTAAGTTCCCGAAATGCTGATAGTGATACCTCCAATTGTAGTATTCCTAGTTTTGTTTTCGGGGTTTCAAGTTTGGGTTCGAAATCGAGCAGTAGCAATAGAATTAATGATGAAGATGGTGCTAGTAATAATGTAGCTGATAAAGCAACTACTTTTGGGGTTAGAGATAGCTTTAGTGAAAATGAGACGAAGACAGATATTAATAGTAGCGCCAAAGGTGTGGCATTTAGATTTGGTGCCGCTGGCATTGATCAAATTCGAGTAAATTATTTCAAATGTGGTGAGGAGACGGAGAATGGGCCGGAATTTGAGCTTTCTGAGGAGCTGCAGAAATTGAATGTTGAGAAGGAAAGATGTGATAATGCTCGTGAATCGAATGATTCGGATTTGTTGAAAGATGTAGATCGGTTTTTTGTGTTTAAGACAGTTGGTACAAGTTTGAATGGGAATGGGAATGGCGAACGTGTTAATGATGGTGAGATGGGCGCGAATGGGTCTGGAGTTGGTGATGATAATGTCTCTGTGTTTAGAGGCAGTGGGAGCTTTACTAAGCTGGAGAGTTCTAGTTCTCAATCATGTGCTTTTCCGGCTGAAAATGGTGGAGCAAGAGTGAACGAAGACGTGCATTCGTCGTGTTTCTCTTTTTCAAGCTTAGACGAGGCAGGTAATGCGAAACCTGAGGGACGCCCATCATCGAGTGAGAGGAAGGCGGGGACTAGTTCTTTGGGTTTGCCAGATGGATCTGGATTGTCTTTCACGGAGTTTGAAGTACCTCGATTTGACGTTCCATTCTCTTTCTCTAGTGGGTTTGGTAGAGGGCCGGAGTTTGTAGGAACTCGAGGTTTAAAGAACAGACATTTGAGGAAAACAAAAGGAAAACTGAACCTGTCAAAACCCAGTAAGCTGCAAACTGTACCAACCCCCTTATCCAGTGATAGTGTTACACAAAGCCAAGAAGCACCTGAATGTTATTCACCCATGGACTTTTCGCCTTATGAGGACACTACGTCCAATAATGATGTGCCCATTAGTAGCTACCATGAAACTAGTCAAACTAAGGTAACAACTGGAAATCCATTTGCTGTGTATACAGAATCAGAAGTTGATGATTCTAGTACTGGCATCAATGCAAAAGTGAATGGCAATGAGGGTGTTGAGGCTCAATTTTCGTTCATTTCTGAAAAGGGTATTAGAGATGAGGAGAAATTTAAATTCACTTCATCAACTTCTACTCAGAATCACGTTTCATCTGGGAAGCGCTTACAGAGAAAGAAGTACCGTATGAAAACTGCTTCTCTCTCTGGTAGTGCATCTAGGGTCCAAGGTTCTTCCTTGGATAATACTCCTCTTCTTAGTGAGTTGCAGGGTGCTGATGGAAATGTCTCTGTCTCTGCTAGCAAGGACAAGCATGAGGCTGAAGCAGGTGAGGAGCTATTCAGTGCTGCAGAAAAAGCTTGTGAGAAGTGGCGAAGGAGGTCAATATCTATATAATATGAAAAAGAATTACTTGATGACTTTCTTTCTTTAGAGTAGACTATTTTTTTCTTTTGTAAATGTTGATTTTGATAATTGAAAGATGTTTTCTTTAGGGGAAATGAAGCATATGAAAAGGGGGAGCTTGCTAGAGCTGAGGGCTTCTACACATGGGGGGTGAATAGTATCCCTGCTGACGATGCATCAAGTGATGCTTTTGGACCTCTTGTGCGTTGTTACAGTAACCGTGCTGCAATGAGAATGGCTCTTGGTAGGGTGAGAGAGGCCATCCAAGATTGCCTTATGGCGGTTAAGCTTGATCCCACTTTCCTCAGAGCACAGATAAGAGCTGCCAAGTAAGTCCATCTGTTTGATTCTTAGACCTCTATAGCTCTATTTCCCCTTCTTGTGGAACTGTGTTCGTAATGTTGAATGAGTCTCCCAATTGCTCTGCTGTGATCCTTAGATTAAGAAGCTCAGTTTCCAAGTAATACAAGAAGAGTATCAAATATAGGTGTTGCCACTTGTAGATAGATTTGGGAACGTCAATGTGTCTGCTACTTTACCACTAATAATTTAGACCAAGATGGGTGCTTCTTCCTGTTTTTAACATCGGCCATAAATTGTAATAGTTTTTCACATACACCTGGGTGACTAGGTCTATATTGTTTTCCATCAACTATCAGTAATCATGATTGGTTACAATGCTGTTGCTTTTCCTTGTTGTGAGTCCTTATGAATTGTTCCTGATAAATCACTGTTACAGATAATAGATTAAAATTGTCTGATTGCTTAATGGAATGATTCATGTTTTGAAACAATAAAACTAGTATTATGCCTCGTTATGCTCCGAATAGTTATTTTTTAGTACAATTGTGTCTTTTTTTAATAGAGTATTTATATGAATAGGGGATTTACTAATATAGAAAATTTGTGTGCCATTTCTAGAGTTTTTACTTTATTTGACTATCGTATTGATAAAACATGTACTGTAGTGTTTACTTATTTTAGATATACGAATAGTTATTTTCTAATACATTTGTATCATTTTTTTATTAGAGTATTTATGTGAATAGGGGATTTATTAATATAGAAAATTTGTGTGCGGTTTCTAGAGTTGTTACTTTATTTGAATATCATATTTATAAAACATACAAAGTATATTATAGTGTTTACATATTTTAGATATACGAAAAACTCTTTCAATTTGAAATTAGAATTATCTCGAAAACTTTTATATGTTTTAGCTTGACTTGACTGAATCTTGTGCAGCTTTTTTTTAGTTGAGTGAGACATAAAAGTTCTAATCCTCTTGTAACCATTTTTGTTGTATATGAACATTTGATAGTCAAGGATATGATGTGGCATGTTAACATTGCATGAGGAGGAGTGCCATGTGGCACATATAGATGTGCAGGAATGCTTTAGTATAGATTTGGCATACTTGGTAACATCACGTTCTTTTACCTTGATATTAAATTATGAGTTATCTTCTGTTGATGATACTGTTTCTTTAATTTTAACCTCTGTCGTAGATATCCCTGTCATAACATGCTCCCTGCTGTTTTTCTTTACTAAATTTTTTTTTCAAAAGTGAATTATCTGCTGTAGGGGATTCATTACTACATTCTAAGCCATATTTGGTTTGACTTCAAGGTCAAGATGTGTTTGCTGTATCTTCTTTCTAGGTTCTATAGCAGTAGTATTTATTACAATTTACATGTGAATTGTTGATTGGTAATTATAATTTCCCCTGGTCCTTTTTTGATATATCTTTACCTATGTCCCTTAATTAGTCATGCCTTCTGTCTATACTTTTTCTGTTTCTGCAGTTCACTATCATAATTGTTAATTGCAATTGGATGCACTTGTAGACATTATGATACTAAGTCCTTGGTGGCAACTGGAAACTTATGATGAGCGCAAATTTTTGCCTCTGTCCTTCAAAGTAGATTGCATGATTGAATCGACCTGTGTAGAGTTGTAGTTTGTGAATAATTTCCTTTGGTGTCAGTCACCATGCATTTTGAGGATATTTTTTTTGAAATACTTTCGATTAGACTTTACTCTGTATTGTCTGCCAATAACAGTGTTGTGCTTGTATGTTAGATCTGTGACCCAAAAGATATGTTGAAGGTTCTATTTGCTGAAATCACCATAATTCTCACTTTCTAAATCATGCTCTGTTGGGCCTCAAGTTTAGATGTTAATTACTTGCTGCATATTCAATTTATCACAATCCCTTCTGCTGTTTGGTTTCTCTTAAAAATTTTTATTTCTTTGTCTCAGTTGTTATCTTCAGCTGGGAGAGGTGGAGGAGGCCATGATATGCTTTGGCAAGTGCATGGGTGTTGGCCCTGATGGCAATGTTGTTTGTCTGGATAGAAAACTTGTCATTTCAGCCTCTGACGGCATACAAAAGTCTCAGGTAAGTTGATTAACTTGTCTTTCTAAAGACATGTATCACTTTTATGTTTTTAGCAGTTAAAGCTCTGTGAGAGGGAAAAGACACATGGGCTGCTTTTTTTTTACAGATTTGCTTTACTTATACACTAGAAAGCATTAATTTCCGTCTCCTTAGTACTGCTGCTATCATTTTGGTGAGTGGGTGAGAAAAGTTTTTGATACCAGGCTACTTGTATGAGGAAGTCAAACATGAAGGCATTTATTTAAATATGACAAAACCTCAAGGTTAAGTAATATTGATGTGACCTAGAAAAGTTTTGAAGGCAAGGCACCTATTTCCAAATATCAAGTTGCTTATGTGAAAGAACAGTGTAATAAATCATACGAGGAAACTTTTTTGTACTTTAGTGTATGTGCCGTCATGCCCTTCAATTTCTAGTTGTTCATTATATTGTATGAAATGAAAACTTTCATTTTCTTATGTCCTCTGGTATCCCCTATGTTATCGAACAGTGTCATTTTGATGCAGTATTTAAGCTTCCATTGATTTTTTTGGCAGAAAGTGATTGAGTGCACCAGCCGTTCTACCGAACTTTTGAAATGTAGGACTTCTGAAGGAGCCACTGATGCCTTGCAATATATTTCCGAAGCATTGGCAATAAGTATTAACTCTGAAAAACTACTTGAAATGAAAGCTCAGGCACTTTGCATAGTATGTGATGCAACTTTTACATCTTTTTTCAGTTTGTGGTCTATTATTAAATAATTCTTTAGACAAATTTTGGTCTTAGCATGTGCGATCTTCTTTTATTTTTATGCAGCTATCCAGGCACGAAGAAGCAATAACATTGTGCCAGAAGACGCTTGATTTTGCGGAAAAGAACTTTATGACTGCAACTCCTGGAAACCATGATGGTTCTTCACTGAATGCAAGACAATGGAGATACTGTACCTTATCGAAGTGCCAATTTCATCTTGGAAAGCTTCAGGTGGTTCTTGATCTTTTGGAGAAGCAAGAGTAAGTCAATCTATCTCACTCTTGGAGCAGGTCTCTCCTTGATTAGAAAACCTAGATCTATCAACTCTTTTGATGGGTCAATTTAGTGCAGCTCTTTTTTTTTGCCCTTCCCCACCCTCTTTTTCCTCGATACTGTATTAGATGTTAAGCAACTCTGTTATACTTATGTATTAGGTTTAAGAAGGAAGCGATAGATGCATTGGCTGTCACTATACACGAGTTGCTAAAGCATAAGGTATGCCTGGACAAAGTGTGCTTATGTTTGTAATATTGTGGTCAATTGTTACTGTCTATTTTGTTTCATCAATCATATGGAAGTTTGAGTGAATTTAGATATTAGTGTCTGATGATGAATTTTGCATGATTGCATGCATGTAGATCTATCAAAAATTAACCTAACCCGTACCTGTCTTGAAAAAAGAATAACCTGAAAAGCGGGTTAAACTCAACCTGACTGTCCCGTTGGTAAAAAATCTTAAATTTTTTCCAAAATATAAAACCCTGAAGTCATTATCTACTTCATGATTGTCGTTGTGAGTCGAACCTTCATAGCACCCAGTATTAGCACTAGTCTATTGCTGATTTTATTCATCACTCGTTAAAGATATTATTTTTCTTATTATGATAATAAATATATTTATCCTCCTAGTTTATCGTGAAAAGTGGGCGACAACAATCTCTTGGTAGTAAAAATAAGTGGTATGTTTTATGAAATATAGCCCTATATACATTTATTTAAATTGGAAAAAAATTGGTCCTATACACCTTTAATCTTGTTGGGTTAACCTAAACCTGGAGTGGGCGGGTCAAGAATAAACCTTGCTTAACCCAACCCGATTCGAAAACTTAGGCATATCTTCTTTTCAGGTAAGTTTACTTGATGGTACCCTTCAAGTTGTTGATAAGAAGGATAATAGATGTTATTACAAGAGATACATCCTGTATCTTGTTGAATGGAAATAAAGTTGGGGATTATCGTTTGATGATTGCTTTATGTTTAGAAGCAAAACCTTAGAGAATTGCACTGGGTACCCCGAGGTTTTAAAGATATTGCGTACCCTCATATTTTGAATAATGCACAGTATACCTTTCAGGTTTGTAAAAATCACATGCATCCTTAAATGACAAATGGAAGTGGAAAATATTGTTAACTACCCCCCTAAATGTTAACCAAAATCCCAAAATGTTTTATTCCTTTCATTTTGATTGTCACTTTCACCATTTTCGACAATTTTTTGTATTGATTTTCTGTTGTAGGTGCTTTTGAAAACATTTCAAGACGTACAATTATAAAAAAAAAAAGGGTACATGAAATATATATTTCAAACCTCTGGGGTATATGGGGTTTTCAAAACACAAGGTACCTTGTTCATTTTTTACAACCTCGGGTACCAGATGCAATATCCCCAAGACCTATTTAGAGTAAAATCCTTTGAACCTACTTTTCGTCACCTTATAATTTATACTTTTTCATGATATGAATCATGGTATTCTTATCTTCTCAATGAGTTCTCTAATTTATCTGGTCCACTGGTCCAACCCATTATCTGACTCAAAATATCAAGAAGTTGGAAAAATAGCCCACTGCTGGTGAATTTCAGTTGGAATGGCTGCCTCTTTCTATGTGATTAGTCTTCCTCTGTTTCCTTAAAATTGCAACTGTTGCCTTAAAGGGTTTTCTTCATAAAATTGCAACACTGTCACAATTGGTAAAATTTGCCAAATGTGAAAAATGCCCTTATATTGTGGAGTGAGTAGGATTTGTGGGAGAGGGGTAGCTAAAGGTAGATGGGTAATATTGTGCGGGTAAATCCTTCCCTCTCCTCTTTTTCTAAAAATTGTCTCATTCTGAGTTGTTGCAATTCTAAGGAAATTGAGGAAGTATTATTTTCTTCCTGTCTAGCATTTCTGAATATTTTTTCTCAAATTTTTTTTACGTTGATCTACTGTAGTCTTCATGTAAGGTCTGATGCAGTTTTATTAGCAATTGAAGTTTGGCTACCATTGCTACCTCAAAGTCTAACATTTTCTTACCCTTGTACCTGGGGATTATGTAGCGTTCTAAAATAATGTTTTTAGCAAGTTTAATACAATCTTTGTGCTCTTTTATCTTCCCTTGTGGATGTTGTGGTTCAGCTTCTTCCTCTTGATATCTCAGAGCGAATGATTGTTTCCTTTGCAAACGTGTTTTCTCTTTACTGTGTTTTTTTTTCTGTGAACTGTCATTTATCCGTTATCTATATTTATTTCTTGGCTGCAGAATGCTGGCAATACTGCATTTCACTCTGGAAAACATGCAGAGGCTGTTGAACATTATACTCTAGCTATATTGAGTAGTATGGAATCCCGTCCATTCGCAGCAATCTGCTTTTGCAATCGTGCTGCTGCACACCAAGCTTTGGGCCAAGTCGCTGATGCAATTTCAGATTGCAGCTTAGCAATCGCCCTTGATGAAAATTATGCTAAGGTCTGAATAATTGCTGTTATTCTGCTTTGGTTTGGGTGTTCTCGTAATGGTTTTGCATGAAAAAAGACTTACACTCCTGATTTTATATATTCCGCTCTTCCTTAGATGTCAACAAACGTCTGGATAAGGGCAATACATAGGGAGTCCACAAGTGTAAATGCTAAGCTATGAATGAAGGAAAAATATTTGATGGAATTTGAAGATGTAGATAATTAGGATCAAGATTTGTGAATATCATTGTTACTTTTTACTGGAATTGGATCTTCATACCTAAGTGAGTTCTTACCTCTAAACTAGTTGAGAACTTGACTTTGGGTGAAGATGCTTTTATGATTGCTCAATTCCATAGAATCTGGGACAAAGTTTCACCTTTAGACTTCAATAGCTCTGTTTCATGCTATCTTGCATGAGCCCAACACATGATACAGTAGATCTCATCAGGTGACAGTAGAGCTTGTACCAACTGTGTCTTGACCATGTTTTATTTATAGAAAATGAGTTGTTATAGGATTCCATAATAACTTTGGGGAATTTGAGCTCATTAGCTGGGTGTCCCGGATCATTCATGTAACTTTCAGTTTAGAATGATCTCCCATTGTTATTATACTGCAACAGTCACTCACTTTTGGCTTTGAATTTATTTGGATGAGTGCTAGATGAGATGGGATCAGGCTTCTTCGTTTAATAGAATGGCCTTGATTTCGATTGCACATATTCGATTATATATATTCTGCACTTTTGTAGTGTTAATTAGAGTGCTTTTGATGTATGTCACACATCTTTGACTGCCCTATGTTATATCTTGTAGGTTCTAGAAAGTTGTTACCCAATCCTTAAGTATTCACAGATCTTTATTTATATTCATTTGCTTTGGTTAGGTTCATTTCTCTGTTCTTTTAGAAAATGTTTACCAGGATTTGTAACCCTTGGCCTATGTTACTCGGACTCGGGTAAAAATATCGGATAGGGGTACATATCTAGGCGTCAACATTTTGGTCCAAAATGAAGTGTCAAACATCCATACCCAGGTGGCCAGGTTAGAGTGTCAAGGATCCAACATGGTTCTTATGAGGTGAAATGAGGAATTCGAGTAACATAGCCCTTGCCTGTATGTAACTATCTAGTCTGACCATAGATGCTGATCATTCTCTCCCTATTAGTGATTTTACTGCTGCATAACCGACCCTTGCTTCATATCTTTTTGCAGGCAGTTTCTAGAAGAGCGACTTTGCATGAATTGATTAGAGATTACAAACAGGCTGCTACGGATCTCAGGAGACTGTTATCTCTTCTTCAGAGATCATCTCTAGAAAAATCTAAAAAATGCGGTACTGGTAATGGGAAGGAGTTAAGGCAAGTACAACAGCGGCTTTCTTTGATGGAGGAAGAAGCCAAAAAAGATACTCCTTTGGATCTTTACCTCATTTTGTAAGTTATTGATTTTGGTTTTGATGATTGATCTTTAGTTATTCTGCAATCATATTGCTTGTATGATTACTTAATTTGCAGACTTTGAGACTAGTATTTTTCGCTCTGGACTGCAGTGAACCTTTCCCCTTTCAAGATTTTTTCTTGTTTAGACCTGAATTTTACTGATCATGAGATTTTACTCAGTAACATGGATAGATTCTTTATTATTCAGTATGCATTTCCTTGTTGGAGCAGCACCAATTTTTAAACTATAGAGTTTTATGTTTGTGCTTTGCTTTTGCCTCAGTTGGTGTTTCTTAATCTCCATAGAAAGTAGTTTGACCATGAATGACTGTCAATTATTCACAAGTGTTTCTTTGGTGCATTTTACTGATAGCCTTTTCCTTGTATAAAGGCTTTTATTTTGGTTACCTTAAATTCTGAAACTAAAATAAATTTGTTCTGCATGTTATCTTTAAACCTGTTTACTTGATCATATGCTTGCAGACATATTGGTTTTGCCAGGAAATGATTTATTTGGCCTCCGCTGACAGTATCTCCTGCATCTTATATCTCATTCAATATCTCAATTGTTAAATCTTATTGCAGAGGAATTAAAAATTCTGATACAGTATCTGAAATCAAGAAGGCCTACCGGAAGGCAGCACTTAGACATCATCCTGACAAGGTACGGAAGTATATGCTGTTCTGATTCTGTTGGTTCAAACCTAGTTCTTTAGTATTTGAGTGGTCAAAAGTGTTTGATTTTGAATAGTCTATGTGATTCCATTCCTTAATAGGTGAGACTGGCATTAGTCTTTTAGTTTTTACACTTAACTGATGAGATATTATCAATTAGAATGTTGGTTTTAGTGATATGAGGGATATTCTGTATGACTATAGGCTGCTCAATCCCTAGTAAAAAGTGGTGAAGCTGGAGAAGATGGGCGTCATTGGAAGGACATTGCAGAATTGGTTCATAAGGATTCAGATAGGCTGTTCAAAGTGATTGGTGAGGCATATGCAGTTCTATCAGATCCAACAAAGGTACTTCTGGCTTTGTCCAACCATTCCCTCCTGTTACAGTTCTAATCTTTCATGTATTTTTATTGTGCAAAATGAATTGTGAATCATTTACACCAACTAAAAATCATTTGGATCCAAATTTTTTTCATAGTTATCATATTACTATCACAGTAGATTGTTATTGAAATTATAATAAGTTCTATCCCCATGGTGAGATTGATGAAAAGTGAGTTATGGAGGGTGAAGAGAGGAGGGAAAGGCCGGATAGAGAAAAGTTCTCAGCATCCCTAGTTACCTATGTATGTCTATATAAGAAACATGAAGCAAGTGTACAGAAAAGTGAATCTAGTCAATAGAAGTGAATTATGTGAGATTTTACTTAGAGCACTCACAACAGGAAAAAAAAAAAAAAAAAATTCCCACTCCACTTTCTCTCTACATTTCCCTCTCCTCCACATCAGATTTTTCAGGAGAATTTTTTTTATCTCACTAACAACAAACCCGAAAATTCTCACTCCACTCTCTCCTACTTTTTACCATATCCCATCATATTTTTTTTCTTACTCATTTTCAAATTTTAATCATTATTGATTAAAATTACCATTTTTTCTACCCATACACTTCTCAATAAATACTTGAATAATAATTTTAATGATTTTCAAGAGAGAAATGAGGGTTTTTAAAGTGGCAAAATGAGAGTCTACTTATCGAGGAATTTTTTTTTAATAATTGTATATATACAAATTAGCCGTTGTAAATATATAACGGTGTTATTTTCAGCAAAAAAAAACTGATTGGTTGATAGAACTAACTAAGACACGTGTCACACTCTGATTGAGCGGTCTGATGCACCTAATCAATAGCGGGACTCACGACAGACATGAAAAGCAAAAAAAAAAAAAAAAAAAAAAGAAGTTGACTCAGCGTGTGGGTAAATGAGAAAAATTTCTCAATCAGATTTTTTTCTCATAACTTTGTGAATTTTTTTGAGAAAATTCTCTGGTGGGAGTGTTTTTTCGCCCAAAAAAAACTGCTGGATATGGTCTTATATACTTTGTAAGAATTTTCCTTTCAACGATGTCGATCTAGAAAACAAAATGTCAGTCAAAGAGCATATAGGCATACGTTGTTCATGTATTTCCTTTTTCTTTCCTCCATGAAGGAGTTCAAGTAATTTCTTGTACATCTTTAACTTCTTTCTTCAATGTATCCTCTCTATTCCAGCTTAGAGTGTACATCCATTAAAAAGGCTGTTCCAGCTCGTAATTACGGAGTAACATAACTAACATTATACTTACAACCTTTTTTTTTTGTTTTTACTTTCTTTTAAAGTTGGGATCTTCATCTTCGCGCTATAGAAGTTGTTCATTTGCAATCACCAGACCTAAAACTAGTTCGACGTTGAACTATAAGTGATTCACAATTCTTCTCTTGGTATGCAATTGTCCTCACGCACTCTCTTCACTTCTTCCTTTTACAGCGTGAAGAGTATGATGATGAAGAGGATATGAGAAAAGCTGTCAAGGAGAGCAATAGTAATAGAACTAATTCGCAGAGATACTCAGACCACTATAGTCAAGGATTTCCATTTCAGAGGAGCAGCAGCAGGCGCAGTTGGCATGATAGTTACAACGGCTATTTCAGAAGATAGCCATGATATGACTCAGGGACAAGTTGATCTTTTTTGCTTTGGCATTTCTCTCTAAGATTATTCCAATAGGTGTTATACTGGCTGGTCTGTGGGGGAATGAGATACATGAAGAAAATATCGTGTTTGTTGAAGGTCCACAAGTATCCTTATTTCTAGTTCGACGTTACCATCTACTCTATCTAATCTAAATTATATCAATCATGATTAATAATTAAAACTGCACTTTGTAATAAGACAAGAGAGAGTGACACTACATACGGTTTTTTTTGACATCCCATAAACTTACATAAACTATTATATTATAAAGTACATATTGAAACATGAGAGGAAAGGGCGTGAAATATCTTACGCCTTTGAGCATCAAAAGTCTTACAAGAGGCACTACATACAATTTTTATCAAAATTCGAGTTGTGTAAGATTCACATAATATTGCTAACTTGACACATAAAATGCTATATTAGCAAGATTAGAGTTTAATTTTTAAAAATTCTAATATAAAGAGTTGTATTTAATATAGGCTTTAAGGAAATAATATTGAGAACTCTCTCCGTCTCCCAAAAATTGTCTCATTTAACTTTTCGGGGTCTTCAAAACATGATTTTTTACGTTTTCATCTCTAAATATGTAAGGCAAAAAAATTATAAATACTTGATTTTCTTAAAATTTACATGTAGGGGTGTTTAACGAATCAAACTACTCGTGCTCGACTAGGTCAAATAGAGCTCGACTCGAATTTGGGCTTGGCTCGAGCTCGACTCGAGACTTAAATGAACAAAGCCGAGCAAGGTCTGATTTAGTTCGAAAGCTCATTAACAAATTCGATAAAATTTCATATATAAATATTTTTAAAATTTTTTAATATAAATTTTTAAAATTATATATAAATATATATAATGAATAATTTTTTATATGTTATTTAAAAAAAATCAAATTTCAATTAAAAATTTGTTGTCGAGCCAAGCTTTGAGTCTAGTTTTGAGTCGAGCTCCAAGCTGAGCTTCTATTTAACTATCGGGCTCGAGACCGATTTCAAAAGATTATCGAGCTTCGAGCTCGAACCGAGTCGAACATATCCTTATCGAGCCCGAGTCGAGCATATTACTATTCGGGCTCGGCATGTTTATTAAGCGCCTCTACTAAGATACATCTATTAAGATCTCACTTGAAAATATTATTTCTTATATGGCGCAATCTTTGGGGGACTAAAGAAGTAATTGTTTAGAACTGGGGAATCATGTTGAAGAAAGATGTCAAAAATTCTTTAAACAACTTAATAAGCACAAACAGTGCCTCATAAAAGTCGACCATTTCCAACAAGGAAAATTTTTTCATAAATTAGTGCTTTCTAGAAATGGAAAGTTTCCAACGAGGGATAGATTATAAACTTTGGAAATTAACAATGGAAATTCAATGTTTTTTGTAAATTTGGTAACGTAGTACTGTAGTAGTATGCCGTGTTAGATTGACTGAGTGTATTTGGGTATATATGAATTATTATGATTTCATAATCTAATCTAGACAAAATCTATGTTAGAATTGGTAATAAGTCCACTACTTCTTGATCATACTATGTCATTCTAATCATGCCATCATATATTATTATGTACTATTTCTATTCTGCAAAGATATTCATATTTACTATTCTATTCTTTTTTTTCCTTCCCATTTATAATTAGGGAAGAAATCAAGACAATATTAGATATCATTAAAATCAGGAAAAAAACCAAGATAATATTAAATATCATTAAGATTTTATAAAATAATTTAAATTAATCTAAAAATAAGAATATATTCTATTAAAAAATTATGCAAGTGAGTGAAACATTAAATAAGTAATGATATTCCTAAAGTCCATAGCATTAAACATGGATAATAATTCCCACCAAACTTTTTCACCCAATCACAATATTAAACTAAAATAGAAGGATTCCAAATGAGAACAACATTTTAAAATTTTCGGTTGGGAAAAACAAGAAGAACAAAAAAGAACGGATGGAGTATTTATTTAGTCAATATTTTCTATGTGTAGTATAAAATAAAATTGTTTGAGATTTCAATAGATTCATATCATTTTGAAATTTATTATCAAAATATTTAATTTTTATGATTTTTTATAAAACATTGTTATATATTTCAATGGTAAAAAATGTGCCTTAAAAACTATAAAAAAATTGGAAACGTATTTATAAAATTGACGGAATATATGTATATAAATCATCATGGATATAGTAGCATCATAAAATATAAATTCTATTTTATTGCGTTAAGATTATAATTGTGTTTATTATAGTATTACGGACATTTGATGTTCTACAATAAATGAACTAAATACCATCAATAACCTAAAATGCTTTAAAATTTTCATGACATAGTTATCAAATAATACCCTCTAATCATTCCGTTTTCAAAGCTACTATCTCAATCCATCCTCTCGCGTCACCTGCACTTCTTCCTCCTCACACTTATATTCCTTGAATTCCCACAAAATTTTGTTTGTTACTCATTCCATTCCTTTTTTTTCTTTCCATTTACCTATCCAGAAATTTTAAAATATTGTTCTCATTTAGAATCCTTCTATTTTGGTATAATACTGTGATTTGATGAACTTTAGAAATTCCACTACTTTTTTAATGCTCAACCTACTTGCATCATTTTTTAATAGAATCTAATTTATTTTTTGATTAATTTAAATTATATTTTTTTTTATAGAATTTTCATGATATTCAATATTTTCTTGGTCTTTTTCCGAATATCGAATGGGAAGAAAACAAAGAACAGATGGACCGAGGGAGTATTATCTATTTTTAATCTACTAATTAATTTTTTATGATTAATTTTATATTTTAATTTGGGTAATAGTTTGCTGATCATTGAAAGATTTGAAACTTATTTTTGTTAAAAAAAATTTCTGATTATAATAGTATTTTTATGTAGTTTTTTTTTATGTAAGTGGGATTTCAATTGTTGGAGTTAGTTATTTTAAAAAAAAAATTGAATATTGATAATAAGTGTTTAATAATATGGCATTGCAATTTAGGGTTAATATCTTATGCCCAATTTTATAATAATATATCAGTGCTACTTGATTGAGGATTCATTCTTTCTTTATTAATGAATTTTTGATTTGCCTAAATTGCATTAGTATAAAATTATTCTTAATATTTTATGGTTTCTTAAACAACCCATTTGCTAGAAGTCACCATCAAATTGAACTCACATTTCCAAAAATGAAATTACACATTATGATAATAGTTTGATTACATGATTTCATCTACTTTTTCTATTGAAAAACTATAAAAAATATATATATGCTATAAATAGTAAGTATTAAGATAAGAGTTTGAGAGTGCGAAAGAGATGTCAAGACTAACTGTAATAGCGTTTCTATATATTAATCTATTTATATTTTGAAAGTTACAATGAAATATTTATTAAGATTACCCCTAAGAATGTGTCAGAAGTCCTAAACTTAGCTATCATATGTCACCAGATTATAGGTAAGTTGTGCTTTACCCTTATATGGCCACATGTCTTACTATGATTGGATTTGTTGTGCTTTACCCTTATATGGCCACATGTCTTACTTTGATTGGATTTGGTTGAGATCAGAACTTTGACTTGTCCTAGTATGGGAGAGTGCCAAATGTCAGGAATATTTTATCTCATACAAAAAATATTACAATTTTCCTTAAATTACCTGTCATTTTCGTCCAATTTGGGTGGGTTTCAACTCCCTAAAATTGATTCATTTTTTTGTCTTTATTTCGGTAGTAGTTTTCACCATTTTCATACAAATTTTCAAATTTCAATGGAAATTTTAATGGTAAAATTTTGGGCCAAAGTTTAGTAATTTTTTATTTTTATATAATGGTATTGGTCTGTATCTGCCAATCAGTACATTATTAAACAAAAATTTATTTTTCAAAAAAATTGAAACCATCACTTATTTTTTTTAAAAGAAACATTATCACAATTTGTGTGGTCTTTTAAAATTCAATTACACTAGCTTACAAGTCCTTTAATATGCCAAAAATGATGAGTACATCATACAACTCCCTTGTAGTATTTGATAGAAGTATTGTTTAGGCTTTTAACATTTCAAAAGTTAGCATTAACACACTAAACTAGTTCTTGGTTGTTCACCAACCTAATATACATAGTTTGGTTGTTAAAAGTACAAAAAATGGATTTAGCGCATAAGGAGGGGTATTTCAAAGGTGATAAATGACCTACTTTGTTGGATGGTGGAGTCATATAGATAAGCGTGCTATATTCACTTTTTAATTTCTTATTGTCTTTTTAGTGACAACAATGCTAATTTGAAAGTTAATAATGAAGTGAAAATTAATGTAGTAGTAAGAGTGTAAGGCGTTACGTGCTGACTATTTTCCTTAGTCGTATGCACACTTTCATCAAGCCTCTAGCAAAGCTAACCACTAAATTTGCTATGCAAAGTACGTAATAGAATTGGCTAAGTAAGGATGAAAGTTTAGTGAAAGAAAGTGTGCTTTAAAAGAGTGATTGTATTTCTTTCAAAAAGGATAAGTACAAGGCATGAGTTGGGTTTGTAAAAATATAGGGAGTGCCTTATTTATAGGCCTCTAAGTCCCTAGTTTAAAACTTTTATACTTCTATAGAATTCTATACTATTCTACACTCTATAAAATATGTTTTAAGTACTCTAGAAGCCTCCACACAACTTTACAAATAAGATATTAATAAAGATGCTTATATTCAATACTAGAGCCTTCCAAATAGCACAAGGCTCCCTAGCATATTATGGAACCTTCTAAATTAAAGTAACATGTCCAAGGTCTTCTATTATTTGTATTAAAAAGATTCCCAAAGTTATAACTTGATTCAACTTCGTTTGAAACTAAAGAACCTCCAAAAAGATGGTACTAGCAATCTAGGATTCTTTGAAGATCCATGGCTAATTGCACTTAAATATAGAGAAGGGGTGATGCTTAGCGCCTATGAGCATCCATAGGGACTATGTTTGGCAGTGCACCCATATGCCTATAGAGGGAAGGGGTGATTTTTGTGACAATGAGGTCAAATAAATAGTGATAAAGATCAGCTTAGCTCGAAAGCTGTAAAGTGGATCTTTGAATACTTACGAGTTACTTTCATAATGAGTTTGTGTTATGGAGGTGGTAAAACTATACTTACTATACATGTGTATACACGGAAGGTGATCTTGATAACCAAAAGTTTGCCTCAAGTTATTGTTTACTTTTTAACATGGAGTCATTTTATGGCAATCCAAGCTGCAAAACGTGTAGCATTGTCAACTACTGAGGCAAAGTATATAGAAGTTGTAGACACAACAGAAGAGATGGTGTGGCTTAAGAAGTTCCTTCGAGAGATGCAGCCTTCTCTAATAGTTAGAGTGCTATGGATTTGAGCACGGATGCAATGTATCATGCTCACACAAAGGATTTTGATGTTTTAAGTAACCAATGATGTTACAAATCATTGGTTGTGTGACGTGATTGAAGAGAAGCATATGAAGCTAAAGAAAGTCAACACCAATAAGAGTGTTGCAGATATGTTGACAAAGGGAGAAGCTTGGAGTGTGTATGAGTTAGAGTCTTTCATTATACAAAGAAGGAAACTAGGTTTTAGTTTTAGACACAAAAAAAACATACGAAAACTAGAGAGAGGAGAAGAGCAACATCTATATCGGATTTCTAAGAGCAGTCATAGATCAGGGTAGCAAGCTTTGTCCATTTTAGTTGTAACTTTGACAGCTTGTTTATGACATTCATGGATATATTATGACCATTCAGATAATCTTTCTATGCTTTAGTTAATTGGGAATCACTATCAAACTAGACTACATAAACTGGATGATATTCTTCACTTTTTGCCTCTATTTGTCTCTTGTTGCTTTTTGTTGAAGGGTTTTATAAACCTTTCTAGACTGATTTGATATTACTCCTCACAAGTTGCGTGGTTATTATCTTTTGCATCGAAGGGGTTTTTTCCATATATTTACATTTCGGTTCTTGTTCGTATGAGTTAATTTATTACACTATAGGTTTTGTCCACATGTTGATTTTGTGTTGTGATATGAACTGGTGAATTGAGTTGTGCTCTTTAGTTGATTGTCATAAGTAACTCCTAATGGGTGTTGTTGGATGACCCTTTTGTCCTATGCTTTATTACATGATTTGCAAATGATCCTAAAGCAAAATTTAACTAAGTTATGAGCTCAAATGTGCTGGTTCTCTCACGATATGTAAATACAAACTTGGTTTTATGGTGTTGCATTAGCTGCTAAATTTGCAAAAGCTGTTGTTTTTTTTATCTAGAGAAAGTGAATGTTAGTAGCGTTACCATACTTATGTTGGCGAAAAATTTCTTGGTGATAACTTGAATTCTTAGACTTCCAATAATGATTCAAGTTTTCCTGAAATCGTCAGTAATTCTATAAAGCACTAGTGATGAAGGAGGATGTGTGGCTTGATTGATGAACATTGTAAAAGTGAAACTCTTTGTTAAAGGTAAAAGCAAATAAAATCTTGAGGCAAACAATAAAGTGGTTCAGGCTTGATCTATGACTTGTTCATAAATGTTGAGAAATACTCATGTTTAATTGTCGTATGTTGGAAATTAGATGTGATTAGCGAAATTTAAAAAAAAAATGTTTTTCTAGCCTCTAACCAGGATCTCATACATATAATAATTCGAATTATCAATATAAAACACACATACTCTTGATGCGTGAATTTCTCAAAGCAAAAAGGCACATATTTTAGAGATTTTAGAACGTCAATTTCCGCTCCTCTAGTATTGATCCACAAGCAACGATCAGATCTCCCATGTATACTAGTACGAAATCAAGAACAATTCTTGATTGCTTTTTATGGTTTTGGTTGAATGTGGAGGCAAGTTGAGTATGTCAATGTGAGATTTTCATCAACCCCATATATCTATATTTATATATGTAACATTTACATGTATAAGTATTTACATATATGTAACATTTACTTATAAGTTATATTTACACATATAACTTATTTACATTTATGTAACGTTTTCATATATAAGTCAATGTGTTGATTAAGTAACTTACCATGACTTAATTAACATAATTACTTTCATTGCAACTCCTTACATAACTATATCATATTTATCCAATCAGTTGCTTATACATGTGACCTCATAGGACTCGATTAAAGTTAGTAGTAAATTAATCTAATTAAGATATAAATTATAGTCAGTTTCTAGCAAAACACTATAATCACTTAAGATAACCGAATATGTTATCTCCATAATTAGTCATAGTGTTATTTAGTCGTTACACTTGTTGAGGACATTTCCTTCACCATTGTTGGATCTCCCTATAAAGCTTCGAACACATTGATAGAGGTATAAGTATAAAACGAGATAATAGATGCATACTTCAAGTATATTTAAGACTACATACCACTTTCATTCTTTTTTCTCTAGAATCTCAAGTAGGCAAGGTAAAATGACGATGTTGTAGAAAAAATTAAATTTAAACTATATAGTTCTTTTTAAAATAATTGACCGTACCAAAGTTATTCTATCCGTCCCCTAAAAATTGTCCTATATTTGTTTTTGAGTTGTGTTTCTCTCTAGGGAGCAAAAATCTTACTTGGAGGCCAAGTCATGAATGGAGAGGAGATTGCTGGGGGTTCCCTTATGAAGAAGTTCTTTAGATTTCTTCAGCTAATAGCATGCACTAAGAGCAAGATTATTGGCCTCGGGGGTAGTGTTTTGAGGACACCCACTCCTATGTCTAAGTTAGTTGCTTGACTAAGGATCTTAAGAGAAAGTCTCTTGTGGATGGAGTGAATGAGGGGGTTGCAGAGAATACCCTTACTTAAGGTATGCTCTGCTCTCGGAGTAAATGTGTATAATTAATGTGTTTGATTTCTATAAGAAGTTTAACCTCTTGCCCCTTGCACATAAATAAGTATTTATGGAGTTGGAATTAGTAAGGCCAATTCAGGCGCATTTGTTCGTTGAGCCTTTGATCATGGAGATGAATTCCAGCCCATAGATGAATGAGACTAGGGATGCCTAGAACTGAAGTTTGATGTTGGGCTTCACCTTATAGGCACAATAGGGATTGGACCCATACAATTTATTTTTACAAGATTGCTCTATTTCCGTTTTGGGTAAGGTTTGACTACTAATTAACTAGCTTTACTATCACAAAAATTCTATATGGTTCAATTAAATTTTTCTTTCATCGATTCTCCCAACTAAAAATTAATAAATAAGTTTTTATAAATGGGAAAATAAATAACTTTCTTTAAAAATAGTTTATGGGAAAATAAATAACTTTCTTTAAAAATAGTTTATGTATAATTTCTTTTGCAATAATTGAAACAAAACATTACCTTTTGTTTTTAGGCTTTGTGTATTGTTATATGAATTGGTCACATATATCGTTTTGATTTGATATTCTCCAAACTTAGAAAAGAAAATGTCTTCTATTTTCATCAATAATAATCAATATTTGTATCAATTATTGTTACAATTGTTTTTTTTATTACTCATTATCGATTAATTACAATAAAATAAACTGTAATTATTTATTAATAAATTAATTATAAAATACAGAGTAATAATAATTATTGTGATAATATATGTAGAAAAGTGATAATCTAAATAAGAAATTTAAATTATGTTAGAGAGAAAAAGTGTGGTAATAATATTAATGGAAAGTAGGAGAAAGGTCGGTGAGATCCTCGCAGAAAATATGATATAAATGAGAGAAAATGTATAAGAGAGAAACCGGTGAGAAAATTTTATTTTATTTTATTTTATTTTTACCCCTTTGATCTCAATTCTCTCTTGATAAAAAGTACTCATAATAAAAAGGAGATAGATCCCTCAAAAAAAAAAAAAAAAATAAAAAAATAAAAAGGAGATAGAGAAAAAAAAAACTTCAGGAACTCTAAGCATCAAAACGACACAACTCAATAGGCACTGGCACACCACTCTACCCTCCCTCCCTTTGTCTGTCTCATATACAGCCGCACCCGTAACCCTAGCAGTCTTGCACCAGAACAATGGCGACCTACGATCTGACCCCTCGAATCGCACCGCACCTTGACCGGCACCTGGTGTTCCCGCTGCTGGAATTCCTCCAGGAGCGTGAGATGTACCCTGAATCTCAGCTTCTCAAGAACAAAATCGAACTCCTCAACAAAACTAACATGGTCGACTATGCTATGGACATCCACAAGAGCCTCTACCACACCGAAGACGTCCCTCAAGGTCCGTCCTTTTCTCTCCTTTTCTTTCTCCTAGGGTTTCAGTTTTTCTCATTGATTGTGTTTTGGGAGTGTAGAGATGGTGGATAGGAGAATGGAGGTGGTGGCAAGGTTGAAGTCTTTGGAGGAAGGCGCAGCGCCGTTGGTTTCGTTTCTTCAGAATGAGGATAAAGTTCAGGAGTTGCGTGCTGATAAGCAGTATAATCTTCAGATGCTCCATGACCGTTACCAGGTCTTTTTTTTATAATATTTTTTCGATTTTCTGATTGATTAATGTGGATAACATTGAATTTTTACACTTGTTTGTTAGAATTAGGTTTGGTGTTTGTGTTGTTCGTGTTCGTGGGAGACTTGGATTGTTAGATATTGTGTTTTTGTGGATTAGTTGGATTATTAGGAAGCGATGATGAGTTAATGACTAGCGTTTCTGTACTGATTGCGAGTTTTTGAATAATAAGATTATTTTGGAAATAGATTGAATTGTTGTACTTGTTTTTGTTTGTTACAATTAGGTTTATAATCGTGATCGAACGAAAGATATTCGCGTTATTTGTGTTGTGGGAGGCTTGCATTGTTGGGTATTGAGTGTTGAGTGGACAAGTAGTGTAATGAGGAACAGATGAGTTGATGACTAATGTTTTTTAACTAATTGTGTTGTGATTTTTGGTTGAATATTGATCATCTATTTGGTTTGTTTGGAAAAAGATTGAATTTTATACTGATTTGTTAGAATTAGGTTTAATATTGTTTATTCGTTATATATGTGTTTTTCTTGTTGTGGAAGATTTGGATTGTTAGATGTCAAACTGGTGGAGTTTGATGAGGTCTCTCTGAAGGTGGTTTCTAGGAGGTTTTGAACATAAGCTTTGGATTTATTTTAGGGTTACAATATCCTGCTTCATTCTATTTGTTTGTCTCTCTTCACCTCAGATCCAACTGCATTGCCATTTAGCGAACTTATTGAGCAATCTGTTCATGGCACTTGATTTCCGTTCCAGGGAAAACAATAATTATAAAAGACTTTTCATCCCTATATCAGCAAATTTATTGCATGGTTGAAGAGAGAAAAGCCTTTGGCATTTTAGTTCTTTCCGAAAGCATCGATTTTCTTTCAATAATCTAGAAACTTTGATATTATTTTTTTCTGC
The DNA here is from genome assembly GCA_026401315.1 of Dysphania ambrosioides. NCBI lineage: Eukaryota > Viridiplantae > Streptophyta > Magnoliopsida > Caryophyllales > Amaranthaceae > Dysphania > Dysphania ambrosioides. The sequence continues at coordinate 2,583,607 of CM048662.1, forward strand.
TTTCTGATGGCCGATCCAATGGGTTCTCGGCCAATAGTAATCTATTCAAATGAGGACTCTATTTCACCCGGCCTACAAGTGAACTGTTTGGTGGGGAAGCCTGGGGAATTGTCATGCTACTCAAATCATTGTCAAATTCAGGCTGCCCTAAACTCTTCTCCTGTGGTGTTGATGTCTTATTGATTTAAGGATTCTGAGTTCTTTTATTTCTATGATTTTTATTCTTTTCTTGTTTGATTTTATTTTGGAAACAGCTACATAATTCTATTCTGCATAAAGTTCAAAAGATCAAAAAGTGAAGAGGCAATGTAGTGATTTAGATGGAGAAGAAACTTAAGCCCATTCAAAAGAACTATGTGTCAACAATGTGGTCCTTGTTTAAGTTCTGTTCTGTCTTGTTTGAATAAAGGTGTGGATAATGTTATTCCCACTTTAATCTTCTATAATTTCTAGTAAAACTTTTGAAGTTTTGTGTGGCATATTCATTTGTTGATTTTGTTATGACTTATGAATCAAATTAAGGTTCTGTTCTTGAGCTATCAAGTTGACAAGTGTCACTGATTTATTGTATGGGCTAATTTTGATGGCATATCACTGATGCGCAGGGCTTTGTTTATCTGTGTCGTGGAGCCTGTGTTGCAATATAAAATCTGGAAATGTTTGACAGTTCTAGACTCTAGTTTTAAAATAGAAGCTGAAAGTTGTTGTTGATTAGGTGACATTGTGTCTTTGGCCTAGCATTGTAAACTTTTATATCTGGCTATGAGAGCAGTTGCCAGTTCTAGTGTTTATGTGTGCTATAGTTATTTTATTTCTTTGGCCCTTGTGCTTCCTGATTCTGAATACTTGTTCTGGGAATATTCTTGGATCTCATTATTGGTTATGAGCAGATTGGTCCAGAGCAAATTGAGGCATTGTATCAATATGCAAAATTCCAATTTGAATGTGGGAACTATTCTGGTGCAGCTGATTTTCTCTACCAGTACAGAGCTCTGTGCACCAATAGTGATAGAAGTCTCAGTGCTTTGTGGGGAAAGCTTGCTGCTGAAATTTTAATGCAGAACTGGGACATTGCCCTTGAAGAACTCAACCGTCTGAAAGAGATAATTGATTCAAAGGCCTGTTTCTTTGTTCTTGAGAATCAAATCCATTGTTATGTTCTGTGTTTGCTGATGATCAATTTTTGCTGCAGGCTTTCACTTCACCTTTGAATCAGGTACAAAGTAGAATATGGTTGATGCACTGGAGCTTATTCATTTTTTTTAACCATGACAATGGCAGGACTCAGATAATTGACCTGTTCAATCAGGACAAGTAAGTGTCTCAGTTTTACCTGTGTTTATTTTAATTGTATTTGGTGGTTTGGTAAGGCCTTTTTCTGATTGAGTTTCTTTTTTAAAATCAAGGGGCACATAGTATGATAACTTTTCTTTGCTCAATCTGCATTTCATAAGAGAAGTTTTGGTTTTTTTATTTTTAATTGTGTTGTTGTATTGGTACTTGTAGCTTTGTGTTGTGCTTCTTGAATATACTGCCGCTATTCTCTATTTGTGCCAGAAGTTTTTGCTGATTTTACCCAATAACTGTCTCTTGCAGGTATCTTAATGCTATCCAAACAAATGCACCTCATCTTTTGCGCTATCTTGCCACTGCATTCATTGTCAACAAGAGGAGAAGGCCCCAGTTCAAAGAATTTGTTAAGGTCTTTCAGCAGGAGCAAAATTCTTACAAAGATCCCATTACTGAGTTTTTAGCTTGTGTTTATGTCAACTATGACTTTGATGGGGCACAACAGAAGTTGAGGGAATGTGAAGAAGTAAGAATCATCTCTCGTTTCGATAACTTTCTTGCTCTTTTACTGCACATTCCCTTGTGGGTTTTTATTTTAATTTCTTTTGCTCATGTTCCCCATTTTGCAAATTTAAGCGTAAGTTTTTGAAGATAGCATGAATAGAGTGAACTGTGCGTGTTTGTGGCCTTTCTCATAATTTTTCTTGCAATCTCCATGTCCCTCCTAAGATGTTATCAGTCAGTGTCACTACCTCTTGTATAAGTTATTAACTGTTAGTGCTAGTGTACAAATACAACTTCACATAAAAAGATGCCTATCCTGCTATGTCCTTGACTTTTATTTAATACTAAGGAATATGTCTAAGAGAACAATTCATGAATGAGATATTACTAAGTACATGGGGCAAGTTATTTGGGACAACCTACATTAAAAAGGTGTAATGATTTAAATCATACTAAGGTGTCAAGGGAGTATGAAAGTGTATATAAATGATTCTCTTTTTTTGTTTATCCATGAATATTTTTTTTGATTCCAGACAAGGCAGAGCCAAACAACAAGAGAAAACAAAAGAAAAGAAAAAACCAAAACAGACAGCCACACCAACACACCCTACTAGCTAAAACAGAAACCTACAAAAACTATGAAGAAATAAATCTAGGGAATACTAGTGCTAACTTGAATATTGGGCCTGCTAAGGAATACTAGTGCTAACTTGAGTTTTTGTGTTCTTTTTCGCTGTAGCTTGATATAAAGCGTTGTTTCAAGTTTTAACTTCAATCGTAATTTAAATACTAAATTTTTTGCAACTGCTTAATCTTATTATTATACTACTGCTTATGCCTCTCATAATTTTCACTTAATGCTTTTTTCAGGTCATACTAAATGATCCATTCCTTGGAAAACGAGTTGAGGAAGGCAATTATACAACTGTTCCACTTAGGGATGAATTTCTCGAAAATGCTCGGCTTTTCATTTGTGAAACATACTGCAGGATACATCAGCGTATTGACTTGGGGTATGTTCACGCTTTATGGATCTATTCTCTATAGGGAATTAAGATACGAGTGTGAGTTGGATCCTAAGTTTAGTAAATCAAGTTCAGCATAAATAAAATAAGTTGAGCTAAAATAAGTTGAGCAAAAATGAAGAGTTCATCAAAAAAGTTGAGGAGAACAGAGCCTCAATCAAGTTAAGGGGACTATGATGTCTGAAATCCTCTGTTCTTGGTGTTTAAGTTTTTATTTGAAAGTTGGAGCACAAAGTGGCTTCTTCGATTTAAAATACTGCTGCAATAGTTGGTGAGTCTTGTGTGGTTTGGATGGGTTGTGCAAAGTGGTTGTACAGATGTGATGGCTAAGAATTTTTGTTTAGTTTGTCTTTTTTGCTTGTACATTATATGGATCCTATGGACTACCGTAGGGAAATTTTTTACTCGTGAATTTCTAAATTCTTGTCTGATTAATTTTGTATTTGTTAGGGTCCTTGCTGAGAAACTCAATTTGAGTTTTGAGGAAGCAGAGAGGTGGATCATGACTCTCATACGTACTTCTAAGCTTGATGCCAAAATCGATTCTCAGTTAGGCACTATAGTGATGGAGCCCAACTACCCTAATGTGTAAGAATAACTTTCCCTTTTTGATTTTGAGTTTCTCCACTTTTCCCTTCCATTTTGCTGAATGTTTTGAAATTTATACGCTCCTTTACTGCCCAGGTATGAGCAGCTCATAGACCATACCAAATCACTATCAGGGCGCACATACAAATTAGTGAGCCAACTTCTTGAGCAAGGGCAGGCACAACCAGCTAGGTAGTTTTAATACGGTGCGTGTTTGTATTTATTGCTATTATCCCGAACCTTGATTTTTCTAGGCATAACATTTTGTGTAGATCAATAACATTTTGTTGCATTTATTTAGCATCTTAGCAATATACCTGCTAAAACTTGGAGTTGAAAACTTTGCGAGAGTTGTCTGATTGTTATAATTGAAAATGTTACTACTTTTTGCACTCAGCTTGTTTGGTATTATGTGATTGTGGTTCATTCTCTATCAGGACTGGAATGTGTGGGGTTTAATAAAGGAGAGATGTCAAATATATTAGCGACGTGCTCGACTTCTCTACCTATGTATATAACTGTTAGATACAGAGTAATATCTATACCAATGTGTTTGGAAAATTAGTAGTCTGTTTTACACATAAACTAATTGGTGCATGTCATCCGTGTTATGACGTAACGCCATAGGATAATACAGAGAATTTACTACTAAAAGTTAGATACTTAGTAGGGCATAGCAAAACTATTCGGAAATTTGATGATATGATTCACACCGATTTGATTTATGTGGAAGCTTGATCTGAAAAAATTTGGATTAAATATCCGATTCGAAAATATTGGATATGGGTATCCATTTGGATATTGATTCGTGAAAAGTCAAATATTCGATATCTTAAAAGTTCGTATATTTTTGGTTTTTGGGAAATCAATTTGTGAGTATAGTGAATCATGAAAAGAAAACTGTTGCTATATGAGAAGATTGTGTAATTTAATAAATTAGTTGTAGAGTGCGATGGATTTGTTGTTTATTCGTTATATTTTGTTGTGAGAGGCCGCTTAGTGCTGGTATCAACGCTCGCCTAGGTCATTTTTTCTGCTCCCGAAGTCCTTTAAGCGGCCGCTCAGTGACTGCTCTGATCTCCCCAATTTGTTTTTCTAAGCGGCCACCCAGCACAATATTGAGCACCCGCTTTGACGTATTTGTATATCAAATATCCACGGTTTTCGAATCAGGTACTTTACAAATATCCAAATAGTTAGGATTTGGTAACTCTGTAGGATTGGACATCGGTTATCAAATCAGGTACTTTACAAATACGGATATCCGATCCGAAGTTTCATTTCGGATTGGTTATCCAATCTGTACTAGTAAAGTATTTGGTCCATGATTTTAACACTTAGTTGAAAACTAAAAGTCCCACGAATCTCTCTCATTGTATACTATAAAAATGATTGCTACTATGGACAATTTATATATGAAAATAAGCACGTAATGTTCTCTTACACCTCTTGCATAGAACTCAGCTAAAGACGCCTTAGGAACGAATGAAATTTCCATCAATATTTATAAATTTCCTTTCAGCTAATTTAATTTTTCAACTGTCTGAATTTTTTTATTTACTTTATTATTTTTCCTACCCAACTCAAAAATATTGACAAGTTTAAATTCGATACATATTAGATATATGCCATTGGATTTAGAGAGAAATTTGTGTTGCAAACTTACAAATTGGAAGAATTACAAATCAACGATCCCACCCACCCCTAAATAAATTACAGAATCTCAACGATTGAATGAATTCTATCTGATCAACGGTCTAATTAAGATTATTTTGGATTCGGTTAGTCTCACCACTCACCAGATTCATCCTTATACAAAGTTTTCCGATATCTTATATATACTACAAAGTATTAAATCGGTTCAATGATGCTTATGCTACGTTGTACTTTTATTACTAAAAACGAACATAGTTGATGCCTTGCCTCAACATCATCATCAAATGCTGTATCCATACTTGCAAAATATTGAAAAGACTTAATATCACTCTAATTATTATACTATAGAAAATTTAGCGTGCATCAATTCTTGCCTTCCACTTGTGAAAAGGGCTGCATTTAAGTTTACTCCAAAAAGTTCTACAGAATGGAAAATCCCTCGCCCATTATTCCATACGCTATCATGATACTGAAATCTCATATATATGTATTGTTATACTAAATATAGCTATTGTTATATCAGATATAGAGATACAAAAGATATAAGAATACAGACAAACACATATTTGATATAGACATTATGATCTCATGTATATAGAAATGAAATTATAAAATTATCTTCTGATATTTTTATATTAAGTATAAATTAGGAATTTTCATTAAAAAAATAAAGCAATTCGTGGCCAACCATGAAATCATGTCCGTATATATTCGAGATGGATGAGGGTCAGCCAGAATCCTTGAAAGTCTTGACCTTTATATCATGATATGGTGAGGACATGATCCTTTGTTATGGACTTATATATGATTATTATATGGAATGGTATGATAGTACGTGCCCAATAAATTGGCCATAGCCTCTTCGCACTAGGGATCTAATGCATTCCATTTTACCATAACATGTTGCGTACGACCTGAAAAGGGAATGGGCGTCACAAAGATCCATGGCATCCACTCTATGATTTCCATCTTTTATTTCTTTTACAACTCACAAAGCTATTAATAGACATAGACTATTTGTTGGTAAACAAAAAAAAATGGCATTTGAGATCACATTATCTTTTTTCTAAATGAATTAGACAATATGTTGAAATAAAGGCTCGTTCTTATAAAACTCCCATTTAGACTTCGTTTTTAAACGAACTTTTATTCAATTAGATCTTACATGGATATGTTTTATATTATAGGTCAAATTTTCATAATAGGAAAAACATTAATAAACGAGGAGGGAGCAGAATTTCCTAACATTCAAAGGTGCGCGTTTACAGTATTGTGCACAAAGTTTATGCGTATATGCCATTCTCTTAGCAATAGTTGGAGAAGGCTAATAGAAAAACGGTGTTAAAGATTAAAATTATCGATTCTAGCAAGCTATACCACATCCACTTGAGCTAATCTATTCGTCAAAGTGGCTTGGATTCCACCCCTTTTAAATCCCTCCGTAGATAGAGCATCAAAGAAATAAAAAAGGGGGGGGGGGGGGGGGGGGGGGGGGGGGGGGGGAGTATGCTGCCTTTAATGTGCTATATAAGGTTCCATACGCCTTAGTCCCCAAACATCCATCACAAAAGCCTTAAGCTCAATCCACTATCTTGAGGAAAAAAGATGCAAGCCTACCGTCAAGGCTACTGCGAAGATGGATCGCAACAACAAATGCATCGATCATCATCATCGATGTCATCTCAGGCTCATCATTCTGCACTAGGCGGCATGCAGCACCAGCAGTATGGTGGGATGCGCCAGCAGTATGGCGGGATGCAACAACAGCAGGGCATGATGCACCAGCCGCAGCATGGGGGCCTGAAGATGCACAAGGTCTCCTCCATGAAGTCTCAACAGTACTCCTCCATGACGGTGTTTGGGCAGGATGCATTCTGTGAGATCATGCCCTCGTCCTTCCCACCGGGTACTGACCCTAAGGTCATCGAGTGCTACAACAGGATTGACAGGGATGGCAATGGAATCATCGACGATAGGGAGCTGCAGTCTGTGCTGACCAACTGCAGCCACAACTTTAGCCTCAGGACTGTCCACCTTCTCATGTATGAGTTCACCCACTCTAACAAGAGGATGATCGGTAAGTAAAGCCTCAAATCCTAGAGTACCCGTCACATATATGGGTGAGAGCGTGAGACAATATCATACTAACTATATAGTTTTGTCATCAAATCAATTTTTATACATGCCAAACCACCTAAGGAATTTTAGTTTATATTACGACTAACATCTAATATTTGATCTCTTGTAATCAGGTCCTAAGGAATTTGTCCCACTGCTCAAGTGCCTCCAGACCTGGAGGGTAAGTTTAAAAACTATTCCTGTATAGTTTCCATTAAAAACAGGCAAGTGCATCTAAATGTCAATGTATGACCCATGCATGCAAACTCCATAGATTAGATGTACGAGAATTAGAGACCTACTTAAATTAGAGACCTAAGTAGGAAATACAATCTCATAGGCTTTCTTTCAAATAAAATATACTTGATTTTTCTTACAAAAAATGATGTACGAGAATCCATAATAGTACTTACTATTGATTGTCCTACGTTGCTAAATTACAGGCAATGTTCCAAAGGTTTGATAGGGACAGGAATGGGAGCATTGATTATTCGGAGTTGGGTACTGCTCTGAGCAGCTTGGGGTACTGTGTTTCTCCTGTTATAGTCAATATCCTTTCTTCAAAATTTAGCAAAAATGGAAGGTGTTCTCTTCAGTATGATGCCTTCATTGAGTAAGTCCTTCTCTAATATAATATATAGTCCCTTCTATATATTTTCATTATCATTCACTCCTTTGCAATTATCATTTGAACACAAATTGTGAAGTTCGTATTAAATTAGGGTATTTTTGGAAGAAAACCCCTTATAATTATATTGGCTGTTTTGTCCACAAATTTAATTTTAACGAGGTGGCCTAGGTTATTAATCTTATTATGTGCCTAGTACGTGTGACTAAAGCAACTTTTATGTATACTTCCTCTACTACTTAATTTTTGTCCCATTTCTATTTGTAAATTCAAAGTTCGACCATAAATTCTCATCATGTTATAAGAAATAATATATTTTAAGTGAGATCTTGTTGGATGCATTTCAATGTAAATTTTTAAAATATCAAGTTTTCGTAATTTTTTGCCTTACAGATTTGTAGATAAAAACGTTTAAATTCGTGTCTTAGAGACCGCGGAATGTCAAATAGGGCAAATAATTAGAGATAGAGGGAGTTTTAAATTCCTTTTTCCTCAAAACATTAATATGAAGACCGGAGAGATTAATATCATAATAAAGCTATTTTAATGTATTTACTTTTCCTTCAACTCTATAAATTACGGCTAACTCAACTTTTTTTTTTTTTTTTGGCCCCCTAATTATTTTTGCAGGTGCTGCCTCACTGTTAAGGTAATAACGTGTTTATTTTTACTTGTCTATACAGAATCGAAAGTTCCTTCTATGTTAGCAACGTCTTTGAATTTACTACATTCTTCTGTTAACATTTGCAGGGTTTGACTGAGACATTCAACGCAAAAGCTGAGTGTGGCAAAGCAACTTTCTGCTACGAGGAGTTCCTGCTCAATGTTCTTCCCTTCATCATTGCTTAGATCAAATCCTAGCGATTCGCATCTCTACTACTATATATTACCTGCGTGCGCCTACTTAATTATATCAAGCTAAGCTGTCGATGCTTATGTGATAAATAATAACGTAACGCTTTTTATATATCAACTATGTTCTGTGTTTTTGTTTGTTCAAGTCACATTGCGCATATGATGTGATATATATGCTTTGTTCATGCAGCATATTATAATGTACCTACTGTTTTATTTTTCTCTTTTTTCTTTTTCAATTTTGAGTAACAAGTTAGTTACTCCGTCGGTTTATTTTTGTTCTTCTCGTTTGAAATTTGTAGATTTTGGAGCAAAACTTTGACCATGAATTCTTCTTAATCTACAAAGAAAAACATATTATATTGGGTTTTAAAAGATTTTCGTCTCAATGTATATTTTTCAAATATCAGCTTTTTATAATTTTTGCAAATATATATATAATTTAAGATATATAAAACTTAATTTACTTTATAATATGTGCTAGAACAAATGGGAAGAACAAAAAGAAATAGAGTGATAACTTTGTCCATGAATTAATTTTGTTACTATGAGTTCATAATTTTGTCCGATCATGCCATAGATGTGACATATATCTTAATTATATTATATATCTACACATTCATAACAATAATTTTGATGCAAAGATATAGAGGAATATTTAAATTACACAAATGAAGACCATCAGATCACAACTAATACGAAGTACTCGATCTGAAATTTGCACAACAATATTTTGGATTGACTACTTAATTACTCCGTATTATATTTTGAATAATTATTGAGTACCGCTCCGAGTTACTCAAATCTCTTGGAGCTGAGGAATGAGAACATGAAATTTAAACATGTAATTTTTTCTAGACATATATTCTAAAATTAAAGTATTATATGCGACTAAAGATATATAATATAATCCCTACACTGATGAACGAAGGATCGAGTAACATAGCAGTTGTTGGAGGGTCGGGCCGTACAAATCAACGATGGCCGCCACGCTTCAATTGATCAGAAAAGTTTTGAACCTGTTGCTTGACTTCAGGTGGTACAATCTGATCATTAGAAAAGTTGGGAGAAGCATATACATTACCGTTGGCGTCCACCTTATACCACCAATTATCTGCACGGCCGTTGTAGGACTTACTCCCGTCTCCTTGGTACACAATAGGCACCTTCGACGGGGATGGCGTGGTGTCAATGGTGGCGGGAATGATGACCGGGCCTAACTCATTAGGGAAGATGGGAGTATGCTGTGAGATAGGGGATGGTAAATATGGTAGTAACGGGTCGTCGTTGTCCCTCTTCATCTCTTCTCTGAAATTCGGATATGTTTGCTTAAATGGGGTGTCATTCACCCGTAAGTCATCTCGTGGATCTACGTTGTTCACCATTTCTAGTAACATAGGTCTAGCAGTAGACAACCTTAAGACGTTGCATGAAGCATAGAGAAGAATAACACAGAGAAATGTTGATTTCATTGCCATTTTGTTGGACGACGTGATTGCTTGCTGTATGATATATATGCACACTTAGGCTATGTATGTATGTATGATGTATGTATGTATGTATGATGGTATATGTATGTATGATGGTGTATATATGCACTGATTTATGAAGGGAAACAGTTTTTTTAAAATCAACGACTCAATGTAAGTGATTGATGCTAATAAGAGTAATGAATTAAACTAAGAAACTTGCAAAATCTGTTAGAATTTATGGCTGTAATTAGCATTCTTTTATATATATATATATATGCTAGCTTGTGTATGAATATAATGAATAGCACATACTACAAACTAAATTTCCTTGCAAATAGGAGGGAAAAAGAATGCATTGCATCTTTCTCCTTTAATTTGTTATCTTATTATTAGCTAGTTCTATTTTTACTTCTGATTTGAGTCTATATTCTAATTAAAGAAATTACATACATTTTACCAATATTACAATAAGATCATTGTAATCTACTACTTTATTTAATGGGAAATTTCAAATATATCTATGAGATATGTTTAACATATCACATAAATTTTTTTTTTTTAATATGAAACTTGATTTTGTAATAGTGTACTATATGTCTTTTTAGTATAATTTTATTTGTAATATATAATGCAAGTTTATATCTAAATAATACAACTTAAAAAAAATTAAAAGTAAAACATCGGAAATGGTGAAACTATGCACAACTTTATTTTCTAATAGTGCAACTTCATATTCTATTGGTACAACTTTATTTGCAAAATAGTATAATTTTTAATTTTCTTATAGTGCAACTTTATATTATATAAGTACAATTTCATTAGCAAATAGTATAATTTTTAATTTTCTAATAGTGCAATGTCATATTTTATAAGAACAATTTCAGTTGTAATTAAATAGTAGAATTTCAATTCTCAAAAGTATAATATCTAAAAAAAGAAAATGAAGGTAAGACATTGGGATCATGCGAAAATGGTGAAACTATACACACCTTTATTTCCTAATGGTGCAACTTTATATTATTTAAGTACAACTTTATTTACAAATAGTATACTTTTTAATCCTTTTGGTTCAACTTCATATTCTATAAATATAACTTATATAATTAATTTGCAAATAGTACAACTTTATTTATCAAATGTATAATTTAAAAAAAATAAAAGAAAATTACTGATTTATCCTTGGATATATATTCGGACAACATCTTATTCGATTGGAAAGTGATAGTATATTCTACGCCTAACTTCATCTGTAACAATTAAGATTACCTGTCTAATATAGAGTATATACATTAAAGGGACTTGTTCATCTTGGAAACACCATTCAAGTTGATGTGCAGCTTAAGCATCCATGACTTAGCGTCTTCCATCTTCATATAACCCTGACACATGTTCACACAACTTGGGGTGTCAATTTGGGTTCACGGGTCAACTCTAGATTAACCCATCGCGGGTCGGTGCTTATTAGGTTAGGTTAAATCGAGTCAATTTGGCTTGTTGGGTTGGGTCAAATTAATTATTTGCTTGCTCGGGTTTGGTTCACGTTCGGGTCATGTCGTATTTGATTCGGGTCAAGGTCGGTTTATATCAATCTGGACCGATTCCTTGATGAGTTATAGCGGGTTATTTCAAATTTAGATAGATTTCGAAAGCACAACCAATATATTATGAAAAACCAAACATAAAAACGTCCATAAAGAGAATTTAAACAACAAAATAATATAAAACACTATTCACCTATAACTATTCTATGACTGCCAAAAGTATTAGGCAAATTACCAAAATGACACGGTCGCAGATTTGATCTACACATGCATGTAGGGGCAGCCACAGAAACGGATCGGACCTAGCACGGGCTGGTTTGGCTTAGCCCGTGTTCGGCCCGATCAAAACATTCAAATTGAATTGTCTATCTCTAACCCCGAGGGGTTACTTTGGTAAGGTGAGGTTGATGCATAAGCTCATTGGAGAAAGTACGACAATTAGGCCCATAAGCACCCAATAGCAAAATTAAGCACTTGACTACTCGAGTACACAACTACACAACCAAGATTCAAAGGTCAGTTGCATCTTTCCCTCTCTTCTCTGTTCTCTATGAGTTCAGTGTGCCTCGTCATAAGCTTCTTCCCCCTTCATTCTCCGTGCGCCGCGGCGGGAAACGCTTTCGCGCGGCCCATACCTTTCTTTCTCTCCTCCTTCGGGGGGTCTGTGTTCTCTCTGCATTTCTCACGGTTCGATTTTTTGCTTCTCAAATTCGCAACTTTATAATATTTTTATTATGTAGTTTTATGTCATTCTTATTGGTTCAAATTTTCATATTGTTACGTTATTCATTTTTATTATTGCGGATTTACTTTAGAGATTATTGGGTTGATTGATGACATATCGTGTGTTTATTGGGCTGATGTTGATGAACTTAACTTTTGTCGGTTGGTAATTTCATTATATTTGACTGTTGTTGATTTGACGAAGAGATATCCAATTCCGGGTTTCGTATTGCGTTGATGCATGTTAGATTGATCATCTTGATAGTTTTCAGCTTAGTTTAGTATGATTTGTCAGGAGTTACGATTAGGGTAATTAATTTGTTAATTAACTGGTTGATTTGTTTGGGATTTCGAAGATGTATGCTTTATTATTTACATTCTTGGTTGATTTGATTTAGGGTGTTGTTAGAACTTTGATTGTGAAAGGTTTGATGATGTTGTATTTATTAGGATCCATTTTTGGTGCTTGTTCTTGTTTGGTTGACCAAAAAACAATGATATTATAGGCTTTTATAGAGGGGGAAAAAGTAAGATTATTGTTGTTGTAGTTGATTTGATGAAGCAATTTCCAAATCAAGGTTTTGTGTTGCAATGATGGATACTCCCTTGTCCCTTATTGTTTACCCTTTTTCCTTTTTGGTTTGTTATTTTCAGTTAGGGGACGACAACGAGAACACCCACTATATGTGTAGTCCCACCACTTCTCTTTCGAGAATTAAAAATTAACTTCACCCCGATTGGGCAAACAAAAAAGGGCAAAGAGAGTAGTAGATTGATGCTTGATGATCAGGAGTTTAACTCAAGTTCACCTCTTTTTTTAGTTTGGATTTGTCAGAAAATTGATCTGGGAAAGTGCTTAATTGGTTGTTTTGAAGATGTGTGCACCATTATTATGATTAGGGATTTCTTGGAGTTTCATTGGGAAAATCAATTTGATGTTGTATTCATTGGTCTCATCTTTTGATGTTTTAGGTTTCTATAACGTGGGGAAATGGGTTCAGTAGTTGTTGAAAAGAGGGCATTGGAAAACGGGGAATGTTCTCTACTGGTGTCCCCGCCTAGATATACGAGGCGGAAAGTTTCTGCTGTTCGTGATTTTCCTGCTGGATGTGGTCCGAATGCTGCAGGGTTTAGCCTACAATTGGAGAAAGTGGGAAACAATGGGGAGAATGAGGGTTATGTTTCGAAAAATGTTATGAATAATAGGGAAAAGGGTGGAGATTATTGTGAAGTGGTGGAGGAAATACATCTAGAAGGAAATGTTGAGTCTCGGAGTCGTGATATTCCATTGTGCCCTAATGGAGTTGAGCAAGTTGATGGTACTGAATCATCTCAAGCTTTGCCAAACATGGATGACGAATCTAAGACAGAGAAAAAAATCCATGATTCTTTAACAAATTTGATAGAACGGATAGTAGAGTCACCTAGTGCACGTAGTGATACCAGCAATCTTGATCTCAAAGATCCTGCTCATGTTGCTGAGGAAAAAGTGGTGGATAAGGGAATTGGTGTACAGCCTTCTTCCCCACCATGCTATCCAATCCCTCCAAATCTTGTTTTGGAGGAACCTATATATCCTCCTCGAAGAAAAGTTTCTGCTGTTCGCGATTTTCCTGTTGGTTGTGGGACTAGTGTGACAAGGCATGTTAGAGAAAATGACAAACATTTGGGTCTTGTGAAACCTGATTTCAAGATTGGAAAAGCTGTTGAAGATAATGATACTAATCTAGTTGGAGGAGAGCGTGATACTGACGAGGACAGGGTAGGGGGTCCTGCTTCTGAAAAAGAAGGGGATACACTTGAACATTTTTCTGAGTCTGATCAAGCTCATTTGTTCAGCAAACCTTATGAGATTAAGGAACAAGAGGAAATTTCTGAAGTTAAGAATGGTGAACAACATGAAAAGGACAGAGAAATATTAGAAAGTTATGGAAAAGATGAGAGAGATACTGGTAATTTTTCTGATAGAAAAGAAGAAGAAAAAGAGATTGTAGTTTATGTTAAAGATAAAAACAAGAAGAAAAATTATGTTGTTCCTTGCAGAGATATTGGATTGCAAAAAGAATGTAAATTGGGCTCTGGAAGTAGAAATAAGCTAGTTATTGTTCAAGGTCTTATGTCTGCAACTAACTGCCCATGGAGGCACGGAAAAGGAGTAGTTAAAACCACACCACCTGTGGCTAGTGGAAAGAGAAAAAAAGAGAAGAAGTTTGACTTAAAAATTCAAGACACACACAAGTACTCACCCTATGAAAGCAAAGATGATACTGAGGGCTTGGCGGAGAAAGATATGATGATGATAACTTATGTCGAGGACGATCTAGCTGGGGTTTTTAGGCCATTGGATATCATTGACGATAGCAACTCTTCAGAGAATGATGAATTAAATAATTACCAGCTGATTCCAAGAGAGTGTCTGGGTGTTAGTTTTCCTCTATGTGGTCCTGGTCCTTCAAGTGAGAAAGGTATGCGTAATAAGGTACGAGAGATATTGAGATTATTTCAGGTTCTGCACAGAAAGCTATTGCAAGAAGAAGAAACAAAGTCAAAGGATCAAGATAATGCCAGTAAGAGACCTGACCTACAAGCTTCAAAGATGCTCAAGGGAAGGGGATTATATATTAACTCAAAGAAAAGAATTGGGCCAGTTCCTGGAGTAGAAGTAGGTGATATATTTAACTACCGCATAGAACTCGCTATAATTGGACTTCATTCACCCCTGCAAAGTGGTATAGATTCAATTAAGGTTGATAACCAACCTATTGCGATCAGCGTTGTGGCTTCAGGGGGTTATGCTAATGATGTGGACAGCTCTGATGTGTTGATATATACTGGTCAGGGAGGAAATGCTACAGGCGGAGATAAGCAGCCTGAAGATCAGAAGCTTGAACGAGGAAATTTAGCACTGAAGAACTGCATAGAAAAAAAGACATTGGTGAGAGTTGTTCGAGGGTTTAAAGAGACAAAGTCTGCAGAAATTTCCAGTGGAAGATCAAAAACGATTGCAACTTACACTTATGATGGTCTTTACACTGTTGAAAAATACTGGCAGGATCTAGGGCCCCTTGGAAAGTTAGTCTACAAGTTCGAGCTGAGAAGAGTTCCAGGCCAGCCAGAGCTTGCTTGGAAGGAAATGAAGCAGTCCAAGAAATTTAAAGCACGGGAGGGTCTTTGTGTAGCTGATATTTCAGAAGGGAAAGAAGAATTCCCAATATGTGCAGTTAATACTTTAGATGATGAGAAACCGCCACCATTTACGTATATTACGAGCATGATGTATCCTGATTGGTGCCAGCCTATACCTCCCAGGGGCTGTGATTGTAAGAATGGATGTTCAGATTCAAAGAATTGTGTTTGTGCAGTTAAGAACGGGGGGGACATTCCGTACAACTACAATGGAGCTATTGTTCAAGCAAAGTCCCTTGTATATGAATGTGGTCCATTGTGCAAGTGCCCTCCATCTTGTCACAATAGAGTCAGCCAACAGGGTATTAAACTTCCTCTCGAGGTCTTTAAGACTGAGTCTAGGGGTTGGGGTGTTAGATGTCTATCTGCAATTCCATCAGGTAGCTTCATATGTGAATATATAGGGGAGTTGTTGGATGACAGGGAAGCTGAACTCAGAACTAGCAATGATGAATATCTGTTTGATATTGGACAAAACTATAATGATCCTACTCTTTCGGAAGGACTTTCAGCTCTCTTACCTGACATGCCATCAATTAGTGTTGACGTGATAGAAAATATTGGTTTTACCATTGATGCAGTTAGTTATGGGAATGTCGGGAGGTTTATCAATCATAGCTGTTCTCCTAACCTCTATGCGCAGAATATCCTTTATGACCACGAGGACACTAGGATTCCCCACATAATGCTGTTTGCAGCGGAGAACATTCCTCCTCTCCAAGAGCTTACATATCATTACAATTATACAATCGGTCAGGTTTTTGATGCTGAAGGAAATATTAAGAAAAAGAATTGCTATTGTGGCTCAACAGAGTGCAGTGGTCGAATGTATTGATGATTTTCTTCAACTTGTTTACTGTAAGTATTCTTACTTTCTTAGAGATACTGAGCTAATGTTTTTAATGTTTTGTTTGGTGCCTTTGCCTTTGGTGTTGTAGTTGTATATATTTAGCAAAAAGTTTTGAACTTGTACTTTAATTATTGAACCTTTTACATATGGCATGCCTCTCTAGATCAACCTAAATTCCTCAAATTTAATGTTTAAAAAATGTTAAGGTTATCTTTGGTTACATGGGTCATTACCAATGTATAAAAATGCTCAAATGGCACTAAATCGATAAGGGTCTAGACGTGCCTTCGCTGTGAGTCTGTGTACGCAGAGGTGCTATTAATAAATATAAAAAAGGTGAAAAAACCAAGTTGTGTGCCTCTTTGAATGCGCCTCGCCTTGAGTATTAATAGTGTTCAAGGCACATAGTCTTCTTTCTTCACCATTTTTTTCCTTAGTTATTAAATGGGTCTCACTTTGATGAGGCACATTGCGCTGAGGTGTGCCTAGGCACATTAAGACCCCTTTTGCCTTTCCGTGCCTTCCACATTTTTAATAATTGAAAGGATGCGAAATCTCGTTTTGTAAATGTATTATTCCTATCTAACTTGAAAACTTTTGTCAGTACACCTCTTTTGAAATTGGAATAATGAAATTAGTTGGACTTTTTTAGAAACTTTTTTTTTTTATCACTTTCAAATCTTGGTTTCTAATTAAAAAAGACATCAAACATATAGATTTTTGCCAAAAAAAAAACGTATAGATTTTTTTCATCTTTTGGGATAGAGGTGATAATTTTTACTTTATGTAGGAAAATTAACTTGTTAGTAGTGTTGTATGGGTACCTTAATCTATAAGTTATGCATAAAATAAATTTTTTTGGCTTAAATGGAGAGTAGTGAATAGTGACAGGTTATTACGTGATCATAGTGCACTCTTAAGGTCAAACGGTAAAATTCTATAGGATGACAATTGGATCGGAATGATGGTATGGGTTAGAAAGTTGAACTTTTGAGGAGTACATAAAAAGACAAGTTTAGCATTGTGCAAGGATACCTTTAGGAATATAATTAGAAATGTAGATATTTGGGAAAATGTTAGTTGTGGTTAAGATTAGGGAGAATCGGTTACAATGGTTTGAGCAAGTGAGATGTCAACCACTAAATGGATTGGTAAAGATGGAGGGGGTTAACGGATATCTTAAACATAGTTGAGGAAGGCCAAAGATGAATTGAACGGAAATAGTTAGAAAAGTCATGGAAACATGGATTTGTAAATGATCACATAAGACAAACTCTTAGTTTATGCTGTGGACCCTATTATTTTTGGAGGCTTGACATTGTTGTTGAACTATCTTGATTTTGGAAGGGGAAACCCTAAAAGGATTTGATGTATGGTGAAATATGTACTTTTCAAAAATGTGATTGTCATTTATTCATGATTGAAATTGGATTAGGTTGTGAACAACTGCAGTATTGCACATATTATTTTTGAGATTGATGTATTCTTTTATGCTCCACTTGAACCCTGACAACTGGGCGAGGCTTTCCAGCTAAGAGTGGATTGTCATTAATTTGGTGGTTATTATATCTGTATACTTAGATTATAACATCTCAAGGAAATCAGTCTCAGACTGTCAGTACGTGTGGGGGTAGATTGTTGATATTTTCAAGCAACCAATATATATCGACAACTCCATAGGCTGTGTGATTTCTAAATTTTATTTTCCTTTTTTGTGAAACATTTTGCTAAATCGTCACCCTTAATAATCTTTTGTTTGTTTACTGTATCTACCCCTCAGGCTTTTTTTTAGGTTTGCTTGATCTCCACTCTGACGTAAAGCTAAGCTAACGCAAAGCCTCATGGTAAAAGGGAATTTTCCTGTATATTTTAATTATTTTGGTATTTGTCCTATTCTTTAGCTCTGCAAAGAGTTATACTCAGTTTGTCAGATTGAAAGACACATAGGTTTTTATTTGATGCCCGTCATTGGTTGTAATTGTAAAGATAACCAAGGTTCTTGTTGTAAGAAACTAAGAACTTATAAGCCATATTCAAAATACAACAAAATAGTGATTTCAAGGGTATGCCTTTGGTATCCATTTTCCACATTTCCTTATCCATATAATGGCTTTTACTGACATGAATAAAATACCCCCCAGCTAGTGCTGGCTGTGGGTTCGGGACTGGTCCGGTATCAAGCAAGGCCTAGCTTTGAATGTATTGGCTCAAAATTGAGCCGAGGGCCATGAGCCCATACAGGCCTCCAGCTCCCTACTGATCCAGGACTGGATCAGTTCTGTTCATCATCGGGGTCAGATCAGCTATGGCTCATTTTTTTTCCAGTTTCATTTACAAATTATGTTTTCAAATTTCAATTTAGAAAGCAAATTCAGCAAACTGTGCTGGGCAAAATTTACTTTTGGACCTTGAGTTATCCTTGTTGCCTACAGCCTAGACTGGCCTGGCTATGTCTGGCATAAACGGTTTTTAGGGTTCTGGTCACCTCTTTTTCTAACTTGTTTGTTAGTGAAGTTATATTTCAACAGATGTGATTTCATTGGAAAAGCTGAGAAGTAGTTAGGCTCGAAAATACCTTCAGAATGATGTCTACAAAAACACAAGTAATGTGGTTAATATGCTTCACCTCCAGATGATATACATATCTTGGTTGTAAGCAATGAATTTGTCATGGGCAGAGTATAAACTTGTTGATGAGTGTTACGTGATTGCATACTTGTCATTTAAACTGTTGGAACTTAAAACTACTGCTAATGTTTTTATTTTAAAAATATTTATTTTGCAAGTATTGCCTTGATCTTGGTATCTGGTGTTGTGCCTTATGGATTACACAAAATGCGATTTCAAATCTCTATAATAAGAGAAGGGGTTGATAGGCAGAGAAGTTGATTTTTCGAATCCAACTTATACTGATTAAAGTGTTTTGACTAATGTGCAGAGGGTAATGAACTTATAATATGAATAATTCTTTTCCTTTACACATACAGAGTCTAACTAGATAGTTTTGTTAGAATATACACGCATGAACCGTTTTTGTATTCCTTGTCACTAGCATTAAATATGGTGTGGTGTTATTGTTCACTTTTTCTTTGCATGTGTTCACGGACAAATGCAAAACTTTGATATTTCTATCTTATCAAAGCTCCATTTCTGGTTTCTAGGATCCCAAACCCAAATCCAAAATTTGCCATGACTTAAACTGAATTGCTCATCTTGCTTGCTCTGTTTTCCTACTCTTGTACATTTCGATCCTTGAGCTGTTACATCTTTGTTACGTTTATATGGTGTGTGAGAATTAGAAGCTTGCCGGCCCTCTTTTGCACCTTTGTTTATGTCTGTATTTGCACTTTTTTTGGTTGTAATGGATGCAATGGAGAGCAACAGTAGGTGCCCTGAATATTAGGTGAATTATTGGAGTAGGAATGTGACTATGCTTAGATAGGAAGAATTTTATATGAGCTTAGAAGAGCTCACTTGAAACACCTTCCGTCGGGTTTCTGGTGTATTTCTCTTAACTTTGTTGCTGCTTTACGTCGAATTACATCCTTTACTAACAAGTCATCTTGCTATATCTGCAGGTAAAAATTGAACATACAGGTTTTCATCAACATTGGATCACTCCTAGTCTGCATTTTTCAGTCGTAGCAGTGCAGTCATAGGTTTTTACTTAATATTCCTTTTTTCTTATATTTATAAATTTTTTTAGGGTATTGTAAACGAAGAACTTCTTCAGCAAGTACAGTAAGAAATTTTATTGCTTTTACTAAGAGTTTTTAAAATTAACGAACCCTTTCTGTGTGTACCTGCTTCAGTTTTTTCTTTAGAGTTGGAGGATGAAGTTGTCAATCGCATGTTGCAGATCTGTAACCTCTTTTCTGCTTTATTTGTGCAAAATCAGTTTCAGAAATAAAGAATTAAGTGCTCAGTATGGCTAATACCAATGGCACATAATGCAGGTGCAATATACTTGGATTACTACAGTTCAAATCTGCAATGGTGATTGGTGATTCCGCCTTTCAAAATTTATACTCGACCTTATGCCCCTCCTAATAGTACCTTGTTCAATCACTTTGAACTCACTCTACTTTTCCCCTCTCCCCTCCCCCTCTCCCATCTCGCGTGTGCAATTAAATTAACAGTTTCACGCTTTCACACTAGTGAGGAAGTAGATGTTTTTAATTACAACTTGGGCATACTATAACCATATAAAATCCATGGTAATCATATTAAGGTGTTATCTCGTCAATTTAGAAACGATGGTTATGTACCATTTTTGAGATGTATTTCGAAATTAAATAAGAAGTATTAGATGCCTCTTAGTTTTATATGAGAAGGTTCTGAAGCAACCATTGCCTTATATCCGGTGTCCAAAGACCCTAAAATTGAGTTTTTGACCCTATAGTAGTAATTTTGGAAATTGATTGAAATTGTTGCTCAATCCTTGCCTCCTTGGGCCTAATATGACCTTATAAGATCCTTGGTAAGTATACACCATTTCCAAATCATTTTTGGAAAAATAAAAAAATTATCCTAATAGTGTGAGAAGCCTCGTACTCGAACATGAGGAGGTTTGAAAGTAATCATTACCTTTTATTTAGTCTCCAAAGATCCTAAAAAAGTTTACGACCCAATTTTCGTATTTTGGAAATCAATTTTAAAAAGGTGCTAAAGTACATGATATTTATCATTACTAGAGTCTACTATGACCCTATAGGATTCACATGTAGTACGCATATGAAGGTGTTTCTTATGTTGTGTTTGGAGTTATCCAAAATTACCTATCTTGAAGAGTCATTATTAAAAAAAAAAGTCCAAAAGTTGTCCTAAGTGTCATATAAGGAGGTTTATTAGTAATCATTGCCTTATATTTGGTTTCTAAATGCCCTAAGCAAGTGTGTATAATCTATATTATAGTAGTTTTAAAAATTAGTTAAAAACGGTACATAAAGTGAAAGTAGATGGTTCTAATTACTTATAGGATCTACTATGACTTGATATTACCTGTGATAATCATATAGAGTTCAAAAATTTCCAAAATGAACAAAATTTAAAGGTTATCTTTTTAAAATCACTTTTGAAAACATTGTAACTTTCCTAATGACGTTAAAAGAAGCCTTCTAGTGTTATATGAAGAGTTTTGGAAGCCACCATTGCCTTACATTTGATCTCCAACAAATTCAAAAACAAGTTTATAATAGTTTTGTAGTTTTAAAATGTTTCTTAGAGTAAAAGTAGATGGTGAAATAACTAGTAGAATTTGATATGATATTATAAGACTCTTGGTAAAGTATAAGAAGGGGTATCCTCACTTGGTTCGAAATTCTACAATTTGACCTGATTTTGAGGTTATTATACACCTGTTTGGAGTTATTTTAGAAAGTATATCATAAATTTTCTTAATGGTAAGGGAAGCCTTCTAGTGTCATATAAGGATGTTTTGAAGCAACATTTTACTTTTATTCGGTTTCTAAAAGCTCTAAAAAATTGAGTTTATAACCTAAATGTAAGTGTTTTGGATATCGATCAAGAAAAGTTGCTTAGAATAGATGTTTTCAATCATTCACTAGGCCTAATATGGTCCTATAAAGACTCATGGCAAGCAGATGTAGGTGCTTCTTCAATAGGTCTGAAATTGTCCAAAATGACCTAATTTTGAAGATTGATATACACTATTTTTAGTATATTTTTTAATAAAATACCAAAATTTGTCATGATGGAACTTTGTTGTCTCATAGGGACATACGGGGAGGAGTTTTGTAATCATTAAATGCATAATAATGAGTTTTCTAAGACCATAAACGTGTTTGAGACCCAATTACTTATTGTGATTGAAAGGGTTCATATATCCTAGGACCCATAAAGGCTAGTATCTCCTTAGACATAGGGGGAATATTATGAAACTCAAAGGATGTTTGGAACCCTAAACACTTAATTTGATAAAAAAAAAAAAAAAATCTTCTAAGGTGGTCCTTTTTCATTTTAAATGATGGGAAATACATTTTGAGTACTATAGTTGTTTCTTTTCAAATGATGGGAATTACATTTTTCCCACAAAAGAAAAATATTCCCTTTATTTTTTGGATTTTTTTACAAAGTTTTTTCAATTATTTTTTTTACAAAACCAATTTGACTTCTAGTATATTTCAATATTTTTCTAATATTTTTTCATATTTTAAACTTTTTTTTTATTTCTAGCAATATTATAATATTTTTTTCCAAAAAACACTCCAAAGAAACAAGTACACTTTTATTAATCATAAAAAAGGGTATTATAATTGTGTTTTACATAGTTTCATGCCAATCTTATGAAAGAATAAGTTGATGGTTCACTTAAAATACAAATATTTTTCTAAATAAGATTCTGTAGAGGAAGGGTGAGACTGATGGCTAGATGAAAGTCTAGCAATAGTAGTCCGAAACCACCATGGGAAGGCAGTGTGTTAAGAATTTTGATGACTCACGTCGCAAGAACACGATGGAGGAACTAGCACCAATTAAAAGAATCATGAGTGAAACTGAGGGACAATGTAGTTGCAGTGAACAACATGGCATTGTACGACGAGCAGCCAACTGACAAACCTACGAGTTATAACTTAATCGAAAGTTAGCTGTCAGAGCATGCATCACCCCGTCATAGACCAATCCAAATTCTTAATCTTAATCCCTAAGCCTTGTCACGTACAAAAGCTTGTTATATCAAATATATAAATATAGAAATGAAATTACGAAAATATATATCATTCAAAAAATTACTTTGCAACAGGAGCTATATAGTATATCCTACTAATTACGAATGTTTACGATCGAGTACGTTGCTTCGTGGTCGTCCTCTAGGCCTTGGTGCTTCAAGGTCAAGGTGAAGCAACTGATGGAGGCGTTGGCACTACGGGAGGGATAGGGATAGGGATCACGGGGAAAGTAAATGGAGGGTTACTTGGTGTGCTAGGGGTAGGGTTAGTCTTGGAGGCAGGTGATGGCTTAGGCGAAGTTGGTATAGGGTCATTTTTCGGGTCTGGTGGGAAAAATGGATTAAGTGGGTTGTTTGGGGCTTAGGGATGTAGGGGATGGTTGGGGTGAGTAAGCCCTTCACCGGTTGGGGGATCCATGATCTTGTGGATTCACTGCACTGTGTTTTGCGAGTCTAATGGCACCAGACAAGCCTATGGAGCATGCAGCAATCAGAAGAATGAAGACACAAAGTGAAAATGGTTTCACCATTTCTTTTTCACCCTCTATTGATGTATTAGGTTTTTGGAGTAATATAAAGCCAAGTATTATAATTGTATGCATATTTGCGCAATTTATAGTAGTGAGCTGATAATGTGAACACCTTTAACAAAATTTATCTTTTATCTTTTAGTAGCTAATAGCTTTTGAATTAGTATGAGATGTATAAAATATATATGATTTACCCTAAAAATATTAAATGTAAATGAGAGGATGAATCAATGCATAACCAATAGAATTGTAAGCTTTTTTCAAAATTGATTGGACTATTTACACTAGCAAGTGGAAAATTAATAAAATAAAAGGATACAAATGAATAAGATAATCATTTTGAAATGATATATACTTTGTAAAAACAAAATGTATGAGATGATTATTTTGAAATGCATGAGATAAAAATCTTTTGAAATGTGTTCCATTATTATCTGTTTCTAATTTCTATAACCAAATAATTCTCTTTTTTATTGATATTTAATTTGGATCCAAATTGAGTTTGGTTAAAGTAAAATGTATTTTTACTTGAAAAATACTTAAGAAAGAATCAATAATAAAATAAATTGCAAAATCCATTTATAATATTGTACTCACTCCATTCTATCTTGTTTTTGCTATTTGGATGCCTTAATAAAACCTTTCATAGGAATCTTGCATAATATTATTTAATACAAATAGATTTCATTATTCTATGAAAGAGAGAAACATTATAAAAAAAATACAATTTCCTTTCCCCTACATATTAACAAAAAAAATTATTTAATTTTCAAGTGTAACTCAAAGTTAATTCTATAACATCATACATCATACATCAATGATGGTATTAATGAATTATCAGAAGCAAACATAGAGAAAGAAAAATATGAAGAACTTAATTAATATGATAAAGAAACAAAAAAAAGAGAGATAAGAAAGTTATGATAAAAAATATATTGTTCAGGCTAAAAAAGATTATGTTAATACCTGTTGATAATATACAAATGTTAAAGCTTGCAAAGCTAATCAGATACTCCACATTGTAGATGTCCCTCCCAGTCTCTGATATATTCGGCAGATTTCTAAGTTACTAATGAATCTAGTGGCAACATTACAAATTGTTGTTCTATACAACAAGGGGAGCAACTAAGTAGCGTGGGAGGTATCTTACATTCCATGAAGTCTCCTCTTTTTTTCCAAATGGTACGTCTACCAGCAGGAAATCTCTCACTCGTCAACTCCGTTTTGCTCCACAGCTATAAAGGTTAAATTCATCAAAGCGGTGGAAATAACAAGATCCCAATTGAATAAATGTATACTAAACTAAGCTAGCTACATATGCAAAGTCAAGATTTTTTTTAATAAAATATTTTAAAAAATAGATTCCGAACCAAAATATTTTTCAAAAATAAGCGTGTTCAAAATAAAATCACTGCTCAGGTAACAATTTTACATCAGCCTAAATTAGACTGGCCCAAACATTTTTTTTTTTTTTTATTATCATGTAAAATCGCTAACTGATTGGGCTGGCATCTCCAGATTCAAATTCTAATGTTATGTATGACTTAACATATTATCATTAAGGGTGGCGAACAAGGCTTTTTTTTTTTTTTTTTTAGTACTAGTTTTCTCTCAAAGTCAACCTACGTATATGAACTTGCAAGGATGAGAAACAACTCAACACAATTTGCACATAAAAACATCAACATGACAGTTGAATACACAGTTTGAATGCTTAAACAAGAAATTAAGTTTACTAGTCATTGCGGCTTAATGCAATTCGCAAATGCCCAACTACAACACATTTGTCGGATAAGGTTGGCACTTTCAAATCGCAAAATTGCATCATTTTCTGGTGTCCAAAACTCGGGCAAAAGAACACATAGAAGAACAGCGAATGCTGAACCCATACCAGAACAGAAAATGGTGAACGCTACTCGTAAGACAGGTCTGCTGAGATTATAATGTGATGAAGCACATCTTACCAATTAGACAAGTAATCATCAATTGTAAAAAACATGGAGCAAAAAACAAGCATTTGATCCATTAACGAATCAAAGCAGCAGTTATCAAATTTCTTTCCAGAAGTACAAACTATTAGGGACAAATGTGTGCCTCTACTTAAAAATTAAACTACAGCAAGCTCTTTCAGGTATTCTGTTCACTCCAACTAGTTGCCTAACTAGACAGGCAATTGCACTTCATCTATTTGAAAGCCACTAAATTTTAGTAGACTGCCTCATCAATCATTCAAATGACACCCCAAATTTATTTGGAGAATAGACAACTACTCAGTTCAAAATTTGCTATTATAATTAGACAGGCTAAGCCAAGGGAAGTGGTAATCTAGACTTAACAAAGAAGTGGTAATCTAGCCATATTCAAATGGTAGTTTATCTTTGTAAACATAACGATGCTCATTCCCTTCAACCTGGAAAAATTGAGTAGATCAACTTTAAAACAAATTTAGATTGAACAAGAACTAAGTTTAAAAGTTACATAAAGAACTACTATATAATAATCACCATTAGCCACCAATTCATTCTATCAAATTATCAAGCTCATGACTGGATTCCTTACTGATTTGGAAGTCTTCACACAGAATTGCTCTTAGGCACTTGCTTTGCGTAATTTCAAGCATACCTCAATCAATCCTGCATGGGCAAGAGATAGCATTAGGGAAAATCTTCATTGCAAATAAAGGCAAATCACACCATGAGAATTCCTGGACAATACCACGATCACTAACTATTTTGTGAAAGACTACATGTTGGAGATTTAAATGCCATTATGAAGAAAGTAATAGTCCCGTGGCATGGATTCAATTAATTCACTTGTTTTATTTTCTAGATAAGATGGCTTGGATATGTACTCAAAGACAATTCCTTTATAGCAACATGATTCTATCCCTTATACAATTATAGTAATCATGGAAAATCGTAGAGTTCAGGAATGAAGATCCTTTATATAAGTTGATAAACTACCTGGAAAGCTCCATCAAATCTAACGTAAGATACTAAATCTGAAATAACTAAGTACAATACTCTCTCATTGGCAAGTCAATTTATTTTTTGGAGTTCATTGTCAAGGTCAAACAGGTCCTTATCCATGTTCAAAATAAACAGAGACTTGCAAAATTGCATATCTTTAGTTAAAACAAATTACAAAGAGGGGGGGGGGGGGGGGGGGGGGGGGGGGGGGGGGGGGAGGGGGGATGTTAAATAAGGATGGCAGAGGGAGGTAAAAAACAGCAAACCATATTAATTTCTCATAAATTAAAGAAAATGGACGATTAGCTTATACTATGAAATTTCTCACAAGCTCATAGACATTAGACAAAGTGATGCTTATTTCTATCAACTTGAGCACAGTAAGAAACAAAAGTAACTGGAAAAAAAGACAAGATATTAGAATCAGCTGATTAACACTACATAAAAATCAACATTAGCTCAATCAATTCCACACATCTTGTTTTTACTAAGAGGACATCAATTTAGGTGCATTAAACTAAGATGATTGTCATAAAACTTGTTCTGATTCTAACTAAACCAGATAGAAATCTCTTAACTAGAGACAGCATAAGAAACTCCTTACAAAATCACATCAACTGTAAGTAATCAGCAACTACTCTATTCATGTTGGAGTCCTGCGACATCATCAATGTAAACTAGCTTCAAGGTATAGTTCTAATTAAGTTTGCTATTGACACTATTTTTCTACTTTATTTCTTTAACATCATCAGTATAACAGCATATAGCTACACCATTTTCAAGTTTGCACTAGTAATTTATATCCAACAAATGAGCATGTACAGCAAGCTACTTCATTATGACAATGAGACCAAATTAAGATCTTTATTCAAATGTAATAAAAGCTCAATGCAGGAATTAAAGTAAATTACGAATGAAGGAAGCAGGAAGACCTTTTTCCATGAAATAAGGTGGAGAAAAAAATAATGACCCTTCTAAACTTTGTAAAATAAACCAACTACCTGCTGAACTCCATCCAAGCTCAAATGAGATGCTCCTCAATTGGGAACACCTAAAGCATAGTGATTTTGTTTCTCAACTTTCTGGTACAAAGCAACATTAGATCATGTTAGTCAAGGACCCTAATTTATCCCTATTCAAAGGAAAGAAAAATAGGAAAATTGCTAAATATAGATCACTAAACAAAGCATAATGACTCCAACAAACCAATAATTCATGTCAAATGGCCAATAAAAATTGAGACATGTTGGAGAAGAAAAAGAGAAACTAACACAACCAAACAAATGTATGAATGATGATTTTGAGGCAAGATATTTCAATATCTAGCAAAAAAAAAAAAAAGAAAAAGAAAAAACAATACAAATGGAAAAACCTACGTGCAAAATGGATAAACTTTTGGCAAGAAAACTTTGATCCAATAGTGGATAAATATTATGATCCAGATATGAATCTGATGATTCCTATTACTCGAGATTGTTTCTGAAATTCCAACAACGCATCTTCAAATGATCATTCTCCAAAGACTCGAGACTCTCAACTCTTCATACTGTGCATATTTCCATACAAGAATTACACTAAAGAATTGAAAAGCCCAGCATCACTCTAGCAAGACTTGTTCTATCAAGTAGCTTAAACCAAGAATTCCAACTCCCCACTTATCAAAGAAATTGGTTGTCACCTCCATCTGAATCTCACCCTATATGTGAATAAATAAATGGTGATAGTTTCTTTTCCTATTTGACAGTGAGCTAGCATATGCCAAAACGAAAAAATGCTCACATCAACAATATGTCTTTCTTCTCATTGAGTAGTGTGAAAGCCAGAGGATTGGAATCATACCTGACGGTTTTCCTGGTGGAATGAAGTTCACAAGACATCAAGTTGCATCATTTTCGCATCAGACAAAGAAAGAAGTGGATTCCTCAAGGAAGCAGGAGTATAGTTGAGTTGGTAATTGACTATTGCTGACCCAAAAATGTTAAACATTGCAGCACTACTATACGCTACTTCAGCATCTGAACGCTTCTTAAACACCACTCTAGCACGACTACTTTGCATATCTATTTCTGTCTCAGATTCCTTCAGAGGCCCAAAACGCCTGAACATTTTGTTCAAATTCACCTCTGAGAGTACAGAAATCCTTTCATCAAAGTTCAGCATGAGCTCTGTAGGAAGATCTAACTGCTTCTTGTCCTTAATTGGCATCGCAGGGGCTAAATCATGATTGTCAAAATGATATTGTTTCCTGGAATACTTCCTACAATTTGGTCGAAGAGGCTTCTCAGGATCACCAGAAACAACCTGTTCGTCCTTCCTCTTACGACCACGTCGAGCCGGTTTAGCTTCAGCGCTATTTTGGACAACCATGTTCATCCCATAAGAATCTTTTTTATCATCGAATTCGAAAGTCTCTGGGGACCCAACAACAGGAACAGAAGACTTCCGTCTTCTACTAGAGCCTTTGCACATTATTTGACGCTGAGTGGTGACAGCTAAATTTCTAAACTCAGTGAAAAAGTTGATTACGTCTCCAAAGAAGCTGTACCCTTTCAAGGGATCTCGAGCAGATAAGTGAAGCAGCGAGAGCATCTCATCCAAAGAAAATTCCTTTGATGGTGTTGGTGCGTCTTCTACCAAAGCATCGTCAGAAGGATCAGATACTTTGTCAGCATCATCCCCTGAATGCATGTTTATGCTTCCCTCACTGCAACCTTTAATGATTACAGAGGATCCTGTCAGCTGACTAGCAACTCTACTAATACATTCACCAACTTTAAAGGATTGTTGAGGATTCGGATATGCTGTACATGAAACCTTAGCTGAGGAAATACTTTTAATGCTCTTCTGAGCTGGAGAATCATCTGGAAGAAACCCTGAAAATTTTCGTTTAGTGCCGATAGAATGGGAAGTCAAATTAATATTGTCTTCCTCATGTGAATCAAACTCACCATCAAGGTAATACTCACTCATTAATTCTGTCATGTTTTTTTCTTTTCTCCTTTGGTAAACTATGTCTTTCAAATAGTGCTTTTGTTTAAGGCTTTTCTTGGCATCAACTCCAGCCAGTGAATCGTTATGCTCATTCTCAACCAACATTCTCCTATCCCCAATAGGTGTATCTGCATCGTATTCCACCAACCCCTCATAGTACTGGAACTCAGGCAACACATCACAACCTTTCAGTCGGTTAAAAGCTAATAGTTGTGCTTTAGCTACTGAGAACTCAAGCCGGTCAGCATCACTGGTTGGAAAAAGTGCCAGTGTTCTTATATACTCAATGAATTTATCAATTTGAAAACAATCCACACCTGTGGATCTATCTACTCCCTCCCTTTTACTTGACTCTTCTCTTATCCCAGTGTTCTCAACTACTTGATATTTGATCTTGTCATAGGCTTCTTCAGATAAACAAGAACAGGACAGCCCCAATTCCACCCTTCTAGTGACCTCTTCCAAAGCACAACTCACTGCATTTTGGAATGCTTCTGAATTGCTTTGCCTCTCTGCCAGGGGGAAATGATTCCTGAAAGGCTTTAACACTGAGGCTTCATTCCACGCAAAAGTCCGGTTGCCAAAATATGCCACCAAATAGCAATCCTTTCTATAATATTTCATAGCCTTCTCTGAGGAATCAGAAGGATGAAATATTTGCCCAGGCCACCAAGGATGACTCTTGACCTTTCCCCATACTAAATCAAAAACTGCAAACTCACCTTCATTTTTTGCTGGTGGCTGATAGCTAACACGGTGATCTTTCATCAAGCTTCGTTTTAATGATGCGTGTTTAGCATTATTTTCTTCTTTGCTCCAAGGCTTTGCAGAATAAGGTACCAGCTCCAGATCTCCTTGTTCTTCAGGAGACACTCCTTCATTACTGGCAGACATGATGGTGTCAACCTCATGAACATCATCTGATGCACTGTGTTCCAGGTGCTCGACCACTGTTGAGCCTGGTTTATATTCTGGTCCTTGATCCACAATATCAGCAAACCACTGGACTGGGAAAGTTGGTTCATCACAAGCAGCTTGGTCTCCATATTCTCCATCTCCAATTTGACTGGGACTAGAATCTATGTATACCCCAGGACTACCTCGAGTTAAAGCATCAGAAACTTCTGTTTTTTCAACAAGAACTTTTACATTGGTATTTACAGAAACCAGCTCCAGATCTATTTCTTGTTCTTCAGGCAACTCAATTGCTTCAGTATTGGACCTATTGGCAGCTTGCTCTTGCACTTCCTGAACATCATCCATGTTTCTGTCGACCTTGTGAACTTCATCCATTACTCCATGCTCCACATCCTCATCCACTATAGAACCAGCTACATGTTCCAGTCTGTTATCTATGCCTTCACTGAGAGAATTGGCAGGCAAAGATGGTCGTTCATAAGCAGTGTGGTCTCCATATTCTCTATCTTGAACTTGTCCAGGACCAGAATCCAAGGCAGCTGCTGAGCTGCCTCCAACAGAATCATTAGGAAGTTGGGTTTCCCTGATAGAAGCAATATCTGCATCCATCTTTATGTAAACCGGTTCTTGATCTACTTCTTGTTTTTCAGGCAGTTCATGTCCTGCCATACTGGCTGCCTGTTCTACTCTTTCATTGACATTTTCTACATCTCTGTCAAACTCATGATTTTCACCTGTTGCTCTAAATTCCAGATAATCCGAACTCTCATATCCCAGTACATGATGTACACCTTTAACAAATGACTTAACTTGAAGAGATGGCTGGTGCTGAGCAATATTATCTTCATATTTCCTATCTCCATCTTGTCTGAGACCAGAATACAAGTCTGCCACTGAACTACCTCCATCAGATACATCAGGAATTTCTGTTTCTGTAATAAGAACTTTTGCATCCACTTCTTGATGAACCATCTCCTGATCTACTAGTTCTTTAGGAGACTCAACTACTTCCATAATGGAGGCTTGTTCTTGCAATTTCTTAACATCCTTAAATGTGTCAGCCTCAGAAATGCCACCTGTTGCTCCATGTTCCAAGAAGTCGCAGGCAAACGAAGAGCCTGGTTCATATTCCCGTTCATGAACCAAACCTCTATCTATTGAGTTGATTGGGGAAGCTGGTTGTTCATAAGACGAATTGTCTCCATTATTTCTCTCTCCAGCTTGCCAGGGACCAGAATCTAAGTCTAGGCTCCCTCTAACAGAAACATCAGGAATTTCTTTTTCTATAATAGGAACTACTTTTGCAACCGACTTTTTAGCAACCAGTTCCTGGGATACTTTTTTAACTTTTGGCAATTCAGTATCAGCAGCTTGTTCTTCCATTTCCCTGACATCCACCATCTCTGAGTCAACCTCATAAAAATCACCTGTTCTACGTTCCAGGTTCTCAGCCAGGCCAGAATCATATTCCAGTCCACAATCGACAACTTTAACCAATGACTTCACTGGCAAAGATGGTTTCTCATAAACAGCATGGTGTCCATGTTCTCTAACTCCCACTTGCCTGGAACAAGAATCCGAGTTTGGGCTGCCTCCAGCAGAAATATAAGGAGATTCTTTTTCCACATTAGAAATCACTTTTGCATCAATCTTTTCAGAAACCAGCTCTTGATTTATTACTCTTTCTGTAGGCAACTTGAATGCTTCAGAATCAACAGCTTGTTCTAAAACTTCCTTCACATCCTCCATCTCTGTGTCAGCCACATGAAGATCAACTGTTCTTTTTTCAAAGTGATCAACAATGGAAGAACTAGGTTCATGTTCCCCACCATGAACACTTGACTTGGCTGACAAAGATAATTGTTCATTAGAAACATGGTCTCCAAATTCTCTGTCTTCAATTTGTCTGGGACAAGAATTCAAGTGTGCCTCTGAAGTGCTTCCAGAAGAAACATCAAGAACTTCTATTTCTGCAATAGAAGCTGCTTTTGCAGCCATTATTTCAGGAATCAGCTCCTGATCAGTTTCATGTTGTTCAGGAAACTCAGCTACTTGAGATTTAGCAGCTTTTCCTTGCACTTCCTGGATATCCTCTATCTTTGCATCAACTTCAAGAACATCATATAGTGATCTATATTTCAGACACTCAGCCACTAGTTTAGAGTCCAACATTTGATCTAAACCTTCCATAAAAGATTTGACTGGCAAAGGTGGTGGTTCACAAGTACCTTTGTTTTCGAATTCTCCATTTTCTACTTGTCTGAAACTAGAATCCATTCCCACCCCAGAATTGCCACCAACAGAAAAATCAGGAACTTCTTTTTCCACAATACGAACTATTTTTGTATCCATCTTTCCAAAGTAATCATCCAACAATCCTAAACTTCATTCCTGTATCCACAAAATGATTACAAAAGTTGCAAATCATAAGTACAGTAGAATAAAATTTTGTGATTCAATTGAACAAGAGATTTTATACTCAGATGCTCAAAAGCCTCCTTAACCTACATTATACTCTGAAATTTGGCAATTAAAATCAAATAGAGGTCCATTTTTCAAGAAAAATTCGCTAAAATAGCTATCTAGTCAAAAGGTAGTATGATGCTACGAAAACATATATTGTTCAAGGAGAATTACTCCCTCTATTTCAATTGATAAAGCACTTTAAGCCCTTTAATAGTATATCCCATAACCGTTCTCTCACAATTTTATTAGTAACTGGTCAAACCATAAAAGAAACAAATCTAGGAACAAAAACTTTTACAAAACATATACACTCTTTGGGTAGTTAGTTATTTCAAGACAAAAAAGATTAAATTAATTTAAATACTCCCTCCGTTCTCTTTTGTTTGTCCTATTTCGAACATTCCATTCGAGTAGTGAGAAACTTAAATATGATTTTTGATTGATATATATATGTTAAAACATATCCATGAGTGATCTTGACACATTCGTCCCGAAGTATAATTTTTTAATATGCAAATATTATATTTTTTATAATATGTATTTATAAATAATAAAGTTATAATGTATGCTATGGAACCTGTACAAAAAACAAATGTGACAAACAAAAGATAACGGAGAAAGTTCTTATAAGTTCCTATAAACTCTGCCCAAGATCATTTTACATCCACTATTAGAGAATTTCATGTGAGACAAAACAAAATACCCTAGGAAATAGCACATACTCCGTCCCCTCAAAGATGGCCCCATTTGACTTTTCGCGGTTTCTAAGATACAACTTTAAGCGTTTTTATCTCAAAATCCATATGGCAAAAAATTATAAAAACTTTATATTCTAAAAATTTACATTGATACGTATCCAATAAGATCTCACTTATATATATATATATATATATATATATATATATATATATAGAGAGAGAGAGAGAGAGAGAGAGAGAAAGAGAACCCCTTAATTATATAAAAACCCTTCTTATATAAGAACTCATCTAATACCATTAATTTAGTATATTTAGATGGTTGTGATCTACATTAATGGCAAAGTTGTAAATATCAAAAAGTCAGAAATTAATTGGCAGTTGAGAAAGATCCAGTCCCATGATTATTGGGTAGTTTCCTAAACGTCTTTTTATATTCCCTAAAAATCAATAGTTTTCATATTGTTCATGTTACTCTCTATTCAAATTGTAATATTTTTTTCAGAAGTTATTCGAATGCTACTTTCGTTGATTTAGGGTTCAAAAAAAGGTAATGTTTCAATTTTTTCCATCATTGAATTACCGAAGGATGTAGTTATAATATGATGATGATAATTTTAACGGTTGTTGTATTTTTTTTACTTTTATCGATTTGAAAAACAATTTTCATAATATACATGTTTTATTTCTTGAAAAAAATGGTCATAAAAATTGGTCTTATTATGTTTAATGTATAAGTAAAAAATTTAGAATACTAGAATGTTGTACATTAGATTAGTTTATAAATTTACGTCTTAATACGAATCTTGAACGTTAGAATTACTACATTATACATTAGTTAATTTTACTAGAACATTATAATAGATTTTTAGAACATTAGAATTATAATTTAGAACAATAGGTTTAATATGCTATAATATTTGAAATTGTAGTTTAACACTTAGAACAACAGGATGACGTTTTAGAACATTAGAATTATAATTTAGAACAATAGGTAAACGTGTTAGAACAATAGGTATAATACTTATACAATGGAAAAAGTTTTAGAACAATACGTATATTATGTTAGAACAATATGTGTAACATATACCTATTGTTCTTAATTTAGGGGGTTTATTGTTTTGAATTCAAATTTATGTTATGAAGTTATTTGAATAGTTCTAAAGTTTATTGTGATTATTCTGAAACTTTATACCATTGTTCTAAAACTTTGTACTATTGTTCTAAGACATTGTACTATTTTTCTAACATATTATACATATTGTTCTAAAACTGTATTTTATTATTCTAAGTATTATACTAATTGTTCTAACATATTGACCTATTGTTCTAAATTATAATTCTAATGTTCTAAAACATCGTTCTATTGTTTGTAGGCATGAACATAAATGAGGACTGTAGAGGAAAAAAAAATCATGGATACCATGTTGTTCTAGTGAGTTAAAACTTAAAACCATATGTGGGTATAAAGTTCTTAAATGTTGATGAAGGCAATTTATTTTATAAGGCATATGCAATTGAGGCTGAGTTTGTCACTAGGAAATCAACTACAAAAAGAAGGAAGAATGGTGTGATTAGTTTTCAATATCTCGTGTGTAACTACCAAATATTAAATTGTAGTACAATGTATTTAGAATTAATGTTAGTGTATTGGATAAATATAATACAATAGAATATATGTTCATTAGAACACTATTGTTAATATTTAAAACAAAAAAATTAAACATTGCAAAAGTTTAGAGCAATAAAATTAAATTTTAGAATAATAGAATACATTTTTAGAACAAAAGAATTAATATTTAGAACAATAGTGTAAATTTTTAGAATACTAGTGTTAATATTTAGAACAAAAGAACTAAATATACAAACAACAAAATTAACTACAGAATCGAACCTTAGAATATATAATCACTACTTAGAACAATACAATTAATATTTAGAACAATACATTTAATATTTAGAACAACGTAACAAAAGTTTCGAACAAAAGAAATAAAGTTTAGAATAATAGATAATAACGTAGAACAATTGACTTATTATTTAGAACAATAGTGTTAGTTTTTAAAACATTAGAGCTAATATTTAGAACAAGAGAAATAAACTCACGAACAATAGAGTTAAACTATAGAATTAAACCTTAGAATAAGATAATCACTAATTAGAATAATATAGTTAATATTCATAACAACATTACAAAAGTTTGGAACAATAGAATTAAATTTCAGAATAATAGAATACATTCTTAGAACAATAATGTAAATCTTTAGAACACTAGAGTTAGTATTTAGAACAATAGAACTAAACATACAAACAATAGATTTAAACTATAGAATCAAATCTTGAAATATATAATCACTACTTAAAACAATACAATTAATATTTAGAACTACGTAGCAAAAGTTTAGAACAAGTGATAACAACCTTTGAGCAACAACCTTATTATTTAGAACAATAGTGTCATTTTAGAACAAGAGATAACAATTTTAGAATAATAGAGTTGAACAATAAAGTTTAGAATAAGAGAATTACTAATCAAAACAATAAAGTTAATATTCTAAACAACATTATAAAAGTTTAGAACAATAAAATTAAATTTCAAAACAATAGAATACATTCTTAGAACAATAGTCTAACTTTTTAAAACACTAGTGTTAATATTTATTTCATTGTTTACTGATGTTCTAAAACGCATACTAACATTATAAACCTTAACACATATGTTTTAAAAATTTTATTCTATTGTTCTAATGTGTAATACTGATGTTCTAAATTTGAGTATTGGTGTTCTAAAGCTTAACACATATGTTTTAAATGTTTATTCTATTATTCTAAGGTCTGATATTGATGTTCTAAAGTTGAATACTAGTGTTCTAAATCTTAACATATATGTTCTAAAGGTTTAATACTTATGTTCTATAGTTTAATATTGATGTTCTAAAGGTAAATACATATGTTTAAAACTTTTATCTATTGTTGTAATATGTAATACTAATGTTCTAAAGTTGAGTAGTGATGTTCTAAATCTTAACACATATGTTTTAAATGTTTATTCTATTATTTTAAGGTTTAATATTGATATTCCAAAGTTTTATATTGGTGTTCAAATTACTACTGAAAAAATAATAAAAATCAAATATAAAGTAATAGAAATAATTTGGAAACCATTAAAGAATTGTGCAAGTTGACATTGGAAGCCTGATTCATTGAGAATATAAAGAGATGTTTTTGAAAACTACCCAATAATTATGTGGTGCGAATTTTTCTCAACTGTCAATTAATTTCAAACTTTTCTATATTTACAACTTTGCCATTACCGAAGAATTAATCACAGCCATCAAAGTATATATATTCTCACCTGAACCCACCCATATATATATATATATATATATATATATATATATATATATATATATATATATATATATATATATATATATATTCTAATAATATGATGAGAATTTATAGTCAAATTTTTCAAACTTTAAATTTATAAATAGAAATGGGGCAATATTTGAGAAGGGAGTGAGTAGAAATAACGAGAAAAAGAGTATCCCAATTAGATCATCCTTCGCGAGAATTCCTACTTGGGAATTCCAATGCCCAAGAAGTTTAAATTCCCTAGGAACTTCCGAAACTTTCAAGGTTGAATAAAGGAATTTCTGCTAGTTCCCATTGGAAGTTCCTCTATTAGGTGAGAAGTAGCAACATTATTGCCAACCAAATAAGTGCACACATATTGACTTCCTCAGAAAAATCAACTTCGTAAGTAATTATAATTCAACCAAACAAACTCTTAATTACAAAATAATCTATACAAGGAAAACGAAACGACTAAATACTTATGTAGTTTAATCTTAATTAGAGTTGAAAAAACAGTGGAAAGATCAAGCATACAAGCAGCTCAAATCAAACAAACTTTGCAAATCTGAAATACTTAGTTGTAAAACAGCATGAACCAAGTTAAGTGACACAAATCAAACTACTCTCAACGAAAACCCCGCCATTTATACCAAATTAAGAATCATCCCAAATTCAGAAAAGCAGTAATTTATTCTAAAATGCTGATTAATTACTGAAAATAGGCCCGTACAACAAGAACCCATGTCCCCAAATCACATAAAAATGGACTAAATCAGTAGAAATTGAGTGAATTGGGGAGGAAACCGCACCTGCAAAATCAAGCAGCAAGAAAGAATCGACGAGTTCAACCGAATGAGGAGAGAAATTGAGAGTAGCCAAGTGATGAGAGAAGAGTAGGAGAAGAAGGAGGTGTGCCGTAGAAGTGCAGAAACTGGGGAAATTGGGAAGAGAATTGAGAAAATGAGAGAACAGTGTAACCTAAGCTTCAGAATCAGAACCCAACCAAAGTGCTTCGTACTCTCCCAATCACTCGCTTTGTCCCCTTTTCTCTTATTTTTATAATGAGTTGTTTTTATTGAAATATAACTAATTCGAGAAGCTATGATTAAATATCATTTATACTATGCATTTATTACAATCTCCTGGGTGTCCCTGTAAGAATACCTCACTTTGTCCGGTCAAGGCAAATTTATAAGACTAGCTCGTGTTGAACTCCCTCCGTTTTTTTTATTTTTTCCGTATTTTCTATTCGGAAATTTTAAAAAGATATTCCTATATAAAAGCATTTTATTTTAATATAATTTAATATGACTAAAATAACATCAATTAAATAAAATTATTGATAAAAATAATCTCAATTTTCACCTAAACTACTGAAAATATCCTCAGTTACCCTAATTTTTTTTTACTAATATTTACTCCTAAATAACTTAGATTTCTATATGTATTTAATATATGCCTCCACTTACACCTTCTTTTCAAAGGAACCAGATTTTCTTTTCAAATTATTTTAAATTTATTTTAAGAAATCTTATCCATATTATTCATGTTTTGGTTTCTTTCTTGTATCTAAATGGAAAGAACAGAAAGATTGGAGGGAGTATATAATAAAAATTCAAAGATTGTGATAATTAGTTAGGAAAATAGTGTAAAAAAAAATCAGTAAGGAAAATATGAATGGAGTAGTAATAACTAAAGCAAAAGAACACGAAAACATGACAATTGTCAACTTCACATAATACTGATAAATCTTATAAATTCTCTTCTACATTGGCTTTTAGCTTAAGAGAAACTAATTTATTTCCGTGATTATGCCCAAAAACTTAGTTAAGTATATAACTATCATTTTTATACGTAGTATAAACAAAATTTTATTGAATTAAGAATCATCAAATTGGATATGCATATAATTTTATATGCAATCAATAAAAAATACAACAAATAAATATATTGGCATTTTAAAGAAAATATATGATGCACAAAATAAGAATACAATGACATGAATTCAATGAATAACATTTTATGGTCCAAGTAAATTGTTGGTTAAGAAAAAAAAATCTAAC
The DNA here is from genome assembly GCA_026401315.1 of Dysphania ambrosioides. Lineage (NCBI taxonomy): Eukaryota > Viridiplantae > Streptophyta > Magnoliopsida > Caryophyllales > Amaranthaceae > Dysphania > Dysphania ambrosioides. The sequence goes on from CM048662.1 coordinate 2,622,723, forward strand.
ATATTTGTTGTATATGCTTTTTAAATTGGATGATGTCATCTTGTAAATTATAAAAATTTCTTCTCATCTTTCTCAGAAGACCTAATTCAAATTTCAATATATTGACAAAACTAATCTATCAAATTGGTGAATTAAATGCTTACTTTGACTCATGTGTCATATTCACCGTTCCTATCTTGTATCATAAACAAGAGTTTTTTTTTTCTTAATGTTGCAATAGTTTGCCTTTTGCTAGTACCACCCATATATATTAGGTATCTCAAGTGCCCTTGGTAGAGCCATGGATAGACATATGCATTGGGTCAGCTTAGGGGCAGGATGGGTCGCATGCAAAATGGGTCAGATCGGGCCGAGTAAAAGGAGATGCTAAACGGGTCGAGTCGGGTCGGGCCGTCCAAAGTGAGTATAGTTTATATCTATAGAGGGTGATAACTTACATGTATCACTTCCAATCTTTGGTAGTGGACTATCGGTAAGTATATGGAAATAATTCATTACCTAATAGTGTTTAAAAGTCTTGAAAACTACAGGTCCATTATTAACCCGACTTGACCCATTAAAAACCCAATAAAACATGACCATGTAAGAGATCGACCCATTAAACTCATTATTGATTTGACCTTTTTTACAAACGGGCCGGTGAAGGACCCTTAACGGGGCCCCTCCCATTTGAACACCTCTAGCCATGGACATTGTAGTTGCATGTAATTTAAATGGGTATTATCTCAATCATTAGTAACTTCCTATTTATAATTTGTACTATAACATTATATGCCTTATGTTTTCTAATCAGTCACCTACTGACAATAATACAACTACCTTAATTGATTATAGGTTAATGTAACGTCGATTTTCTCTAACATTAGAAAACTTAATATGCAAATCTCTATATTCCCATAGATCAAGCAACATATTTTGATCATACCTAAACATTGAAACATATGGAGTTGCGATGTTGAGCATATTTTAAGGTCCTTGTAGGATAAATGAACTTATTACCAAATATTAAGTTCCATACTCTCACACTATCACTTTTGTACTTCATTATCTATTTCATAAATATGCAATCGTGCATATTAATTTTGACATGTTTCTATATTGCAATTACTACCAAATTGAAGACCTAAAGGTCTACACCATCATTAGTAATAATGCTCTTATCAATTCTACGGGACATATAAAAGTGTGTGCTAGAAGTTATGGGTAGATCTTGCTCTATTTTTCTTTTCGCTACCAAAAAAAAAAAAAAAAAAAATCTACGGGACACATAGAAGTGTGTGTGCTAGCTAAAAGTGGATTGAATATTCTAATTTTATCTCTTAATTGCGGCGGGCTTTGGTATAATGGAGTTAAGGGACTTTGTATATAACAAAGTTAGAGGTAAAATAATGACAATCGTATGCTTGTGCTTAGGCGGCAAATATGAATGATCTAATGTGATCAAATTCTACTTTTTTTAATAACAGAGACCAACGATCAAACTTATAAATTATTTAAGAAGTTAAAATAAGCAATATATATTATTTCATTTTCAGCCTAGTAATTCTTAACATTTATCACTATAAAGCTCTATAATTTTTAGAATCTATTGCAATAATAAATTGAAAATATAAGATAAATTTATTGATAAAAAAAATTAAGATTTTATATAAAAGTTAAATGACAATTTTTTTCAAAAATATTTTGTCGCATTGAAGATGCCCTAACTAAGCTATCGACATTCACCTCTCATTACTACTTCAAAAGTCATTTATCTCCACCCACACTCTCAATCCAATTCAACATATTTATGAATATATAAAGATTTTTAAAAAAATTTGTAATTTTTTTTTAAAAAAGGAAAGTATAGGTACTAAAATCTTGTAGTTAAGTACTCCTAGTTGGAAAAAAAAATTATAATAAACAATTTAGAGGAACATGGGGTGGTTTTCGTCATGTCCAATATTAGTATGTATAACATAATTTTACTATCATTGGTTGTTATGCTAATAAATGGGATATAATGTACATTATATATAAAAATAAAAATTCAAAGAACCATGCACTCATTGATTGTTAAGCAACATAAAGTAGCTAGTTTCAGGTTTATGTGTAATGTGTTTATAGTTGTGATTTTATCTTAAATATGTTACGTAAAGTGATATTAATACAATTATATATGTTAATTGATTCTACATTCCTTCTTCATTGATCCTAAGTTGAATATAATGATTTAGTATTATCATAAGTTAACTTGTTTGATTTAAGTTTATGTTGGTATTTCCGCGACACAATATTTTATGTTTTATTTTTAAATACACTTGTTGCCTAAACTATTAAGTTATGAGAGTCTCATTCACTTATCTCTAAAATAATAAGATAGATCAAAAAATTATTTTTCAAAATTGGATTATATATGTGGCTTGAAAATGGAAAATCTAGTTAGTAGGTTATGGGAGTAGAAGCCAGCTTGAATAGTAGATGTAAGATACCAATCTAAAAGGGGTTGTTTTGTGAATAAATGGTTTTAAAATAAAAGTAAAACATCATAAAAACATGTCTATTTTGAGTTTTGAAACATATATAAACTAACATAAATTGGGGAAAAACTATGTGAACCAACTTGATAAATTAGCCACTTCTAATAGAGGTTTGATGCTAGTGAAATATAACTCCACAATTTATAGTTCTTTTAATAGTCTATTAGTAGAGGGTATGTAGTTTAGTGGGTAGATGTAGCTATCTCACTCATTTTGAGATGTTTTGTAACATTCACTAATGTTCCCATGTATCCAAAAAAAAAAAAAAAAATATTGTTCCTTCACAATTTTAGTATACTCATCACCTCTAGGCTCTGATTGAAGATTTATATATTCTTCAAATTTAGTTAACACTAAGGTTGAGGTAAGCTGATGCTATATCTAAAAGTTCATTATGTTCATAGTTCTTTATGTGTTATATTTGTCATTGTCAAAATGACTAAAATAATGTTGCTATTACATAAAAACACTAAAATGAAAAACTCTTATACTTTAAGATAAGTTAAACTGAATTTAATAATTGTGTATAGGAATTGTAAGGATGGCTCGTAATGTTAATGAGTTTTCAAGAATGTAATTTTTTATACAATGTGTGACTTATAATTTTATATGGTTTTAGTTAATTTAATTGGTTAAAATTTTGGGGGTGATGCTATGACCTGATATTAAATCATGATCTTGCCGCTTGTGAGCTTGTTGCTCTCTTTGCAAGTTCTACATTTGTATGCAAGCTTATGGTGTAAAAATTCATCCCATTTATGAAAAAATATTAAGTTTTCTCACCGTACTCTTATCTCACCTTCACTACCTAGACTAATGAATTTTAAAAACTCAAATGAGATGGGCCCCATATCCAAAGGTCCCTATGTTGCAAGATAAATTAATTTTCTTCACATAAAAAGCTTTTCAAAACTCACTTCTGTCTCAAGGAAAATTTATAAACCACCATAATCGGTTTATTATAGAGATCCATGATACATCTTTCTTATTTCAACCAATTACGACTTGGCTGTCACCTAGTATAAGCATATTTTAGGAGTATCACATGACAAAAAAATGTGATCATCCGGAGAAATAAATAAATTATCTGGGGGATCTTTTATGTCAATATAAGAGGCTAAGAGGCTATGCAACATGTTATATTTGGGCTGATAGATTCGAATTATTTAAGCCCATTGGGCTAGAAATGGGCTTTGGTCTTATGTGAAAATGGGCTTGTACCAAACATGTGCTTGGGCTTAGACCTATGAACTTGGGTTTTGGACTTAGAAAGCTTTTCATTGATGGACCTAAGGGATGTGCATGATGGACCAAAAGTTGACGTGGACTAGCTCGGATTGGACATGGATTAGGCGAGGAATATGGCTGATAAATGACATGGATCCAAGAGCATCACTTGCGTGGACTTTGAAGCTAGGATTCATGAGCATTATTGGTGTGGACTTTGAAGATGCTTTGAAGGCTTGAAAACTCCTAGCTCGCTAGGTTTTATGAAGAGTCCAAGATGCATCAACTTGTGCTTTTATTTTCTGATTTTATTAGTTTAGAATAAGAGTTTTATTTTACTCAAAGTACTTAAAAGGGACTTGCATTAGATTTATGTTTAGCTTAGTTTATCTTTGTTTTTGTTGAACAAATTTTTAGCATAAGTCTTTTAGCTACTTAGGTTTCTTTTATACATATTCTTTTAATTAGGCATCTTTACTTAAGCTTGTTGAACTTAATGTCGTCTATTTAGGATATTATTAGGCGTTCTTTTTAGTCTTTTACTTAGTTAATAACTCTTGTATTTAACCTTATTTAAAGAAGACAACATGAATCAAAGTTTTGAAGTTTAAAAAAATAAAAGAATCCTTTGCTTTGAGTATTTGAACATGAAGTGTGAAGCTTTAAGTTTTTCTTACTATTCCAATTGTGGCATATTGAAAGGTGATTTTGGAAGCCTTTAATACTTGAGTGGTGATATTATATATCTCAAAGTTGTTAAAGAATCACTCAAAGGTAACATTTACTTCGTGATATTCTGTAGAGTAATTGTTCCTTTGTTCTATCTTGGTTACTTGTTAGTTTGGCTCGATATTTATATGTTTTGGATTGTTGATCTTTTGATACAAGCACGTGAATCGAAGCCTCTTATATGTTATTGAATGTTGAATGAAATATGATAGTTTGGCAGAATTTTCGTGGCTTAATATACTAAAAATCATTGACAATAATTAGTGATCAGTTTCAAAGCAAGTATAGTTGATTGGCTTTTGCGTGGCTTTGTTGGAAATTCTTGTTGTTGGGTATTGCTTGATTTCATGTTATATCCCATATATTGCTTGAAAATTCGTGGTATATCTATAAGAATTCATAGCCTATGTTTCAAATCACATAAAAGCTTGAAATCACTCCAGTTGCGCATTAGAACAAACCTGGGCATATTGCGTGTGTTGGCTTGGTTTGGTCATCAATTGAGAGAGTGAAGCTACACCTCCTTAGATTTAACTTTATTGTGTAGTGGGTAAGGCACTTGAGTTGAGTTGTAGTAGAGGGGTGTGAGTTTGCATTAGCTTGTGCTGGGTTTAGGCCTTTAATCTTTTATTAAAAAAACCCAATAGTTGGAATACCTATTGGAAACATTCTGCTAACACACCAGAGCTTTTGTTCGAGTAATTGGATGAACCTTTAAGCTGCGGGTTTAAAAGCTATTGATATACTGCGTATATCAATTAAGGAGCATCATTCTTGGAAACATGTGTAATAAACATTGAATTGACCTTGCTACACTAAAATGACCATTCCAAAAATCTTGAATTGTTTCATAACCAAAACCAAAAAAAATAAAAAGGTCATGAAACCTTTGCTTTTTAAAATCAGCTGATTTTTTTATGTATATTCTAACCGAAAAATTTATGCACAGCAAAAGGTAATAGTCTGCTTATAGTTCTTTTGGGATTGAACAATGGTGTAACTTATATACACTGCTAACCACTACTCGCTAAACCTATAATTGCCAGTTGAAAATGGCATCAGTCATAGAGCCTGTACAACACTTACAATAAACATGCTTGCTTCCCACAATCCAACATAAGGATAAGCAAAACTGGAAGCAAGAAACCAAGCTCGATAAAAAAACAATCCGCTTGACAAAGTGGAGTAATGAATCCTATTTCCTAACAATGGGGAATACCAGACTGCAAATCACTCTGATGAGAGGAGATTTTCTCCTGACAATGGTGCAAAACCTCCAGAACTCTGATCAATGGCTGGTGTGTTTTGAGTATAAGGCTGCTGCAGGACCACAAAAGGAGCAGCAGTAAATGCAGGTTTAATGCTTTCATTCACACTCTTGGTAGGTCTCTCCCTTTTTGGCCTCTTCGGTCTTTGCTGTTGGTCAGCGTTGTTAATAAAGCCATCAAACTCATTCACCGGCATTAAACCAGCATCCATTGTTTCTATGACGGCAGCTTTTACAGCCTTTTGCTTCGGTTGACCTTGCTTGTCACCGGTTTTTTTCTGCAGTGATGAGAGATTAGCATCAGTTGAAGAACAAATACAAGATATAGATCACACACCTGCATATCAAGTCTACCAAAAGGCAAGGGAATGAAGTATTGCAGGTACAGAGGAAGAGCAGAAGAGCCCAGAAAAGAGTAGGCTAGTGTTTCCAGTCTGCAATATTCTGCCTACTAGACAAGAAAAAGACATTGCATAGTTTCATTTCACAAAGTTATAAGTAACCAGTCAGCCGTACTAACTTGATTACCAGATTTTTGGGACTATTCTCCACGCAGACCCAGACTGACACATAACTAAACGGATGAAAAATACAAGAACATTGTAAACAAACATCAACTCCCATTACTTTTTTAGTGCTGGACTTTGGTCTTTCTGGATCTGAAGAGGGTTCGATAACGGAAGCTTCATTTGCAACCTTGTCAAGATCTTCCAAAGAAGCATCTCCTTCCGCATCTATCCGAATGCCTTTATTCACTCGCTTTTTCTTTTGTTTATCTTTGACCTGGTTCAATAGAAGACATATATTTCAAGAATATGATTTAAGAAGAAGTAAAGGCAGGTACATGAAATATTTTTTTTAAAAAAAAAGCCTCCACTCATGTTAAAATATTGTTGCTACACTAACCTACCTGCATGGGATTTTCTTTCAGTTTCTGCTCTAATTGGGCGTCATCAATGAGTAATGAGACAACATCTTCTGGCGCCAATAAATCACCTTGTACATGACCCCCAGTCATTACAAGCTGCTGAACAGTACTTTTTTGACTTGCTCTTTGTAAAATCTTCTCCTCAACAGTCTCTTTGCAAATCAAACGGTAGACAGTAACCTAAACCATGTAAAGCGAAACAGTTCAGGATAAACTACTGAATACTTTCTTTTAGTGATAGCCCGAACCAAACACACCAAAATCACTGTCAGTGTTTTTACCTTCAGAAGAGGAGTGTGGGAGGGGGGGAGTAAAAAATATAAACATTATACAACATATCTATCCAATGACCCTGCTTGCGTAGCTACGAGCCTTATGCTTATCGCTTTAGTTTCTAGCTTTAGCATCTTCTTATTCTTAAGTTTTCCAGATTATGTGATGAAAAAAATGCCCAAGCAAAAATCAGCACAGCACAACTAACCAATGTTTAATAGATATATTCTAAACTATCATATCACAATAGATAAAGTTGATGGTGATGCAAGGTGCAGTCCAATGCCCACATGCAAAGACAATCTCCCCCCAAACATTAGTCCTAAAACGATGTTGTACTATGATTGACGGAAGACTGTCCAGATAAGTGAAACAACGACCACTTTGCAAAGGCATATGCCACAAAGGGGAGGGAGCCCAAAAGAACCCAGAAAACAAAAGAAAAATTCATCCACAAAAATAAAATTCAGCAATTTCACATTCCACAAGTTTCCTCAGAAGCAGAACAAGATACTCACATCTTTGGTCTGACCCAAACGATGAGCTCTATCCATTGCCTGCAAATCCAAGGTTGGATTCCAGTCACTTTCATAAAATATCACGGTATCAGCAGCTGTTAGATTGATACCCAAACCGCCTGCCCTTGTACTAAGCAGGAATACAAAAATATCATTCCTGCAAAGGAAACCACACAAAATTATCACTCCTGCAAAAAATCAAACCAAGTTTTCCATCATCTAGCTTCAAAAAGGTTACTCATCAGTCCATTTACACTTCATACCCCTAATGACTATTAGGCTAAGAGAGACAAGATGAAATACCAAAACCAGACAGAGTGGAAGGAAAACAAATTTTTTTACCTATGCTGGAAATCTCGAACCATGTCCCGTCGGTCCATGATGGTCGATGATCCATCAAGTCTAAGATACTTGTATTTTCGATAATTCATGTAGTCCTGAAAAGAAACAATAAGTCAGAACCATCATATACCTCTCAACAATGGCGTAACAAGGAGAGTAAAGGAGAAGCCCAATGAGAAACAGCTGTCACGATGCATCACAGCAGTTGTGTAATGTTAAAGTAAAAGAAATATTGTAAATGAAGACTCACACACAGCTACTTTTTTGAAGGAAAAAAAAAGGTAACAAAATATTGAACTAAAAAAAAACCATTTTCTTGTTCCAATTTTTACGAAAAAATATGTAGAATAGAAGAAAATCAAACCACAATTTCTAAATGTTATGAAAGATGTTATCTCGGCGTTTGAGACTCTAATAAAACTTGTAAATCTACCCTACATTTGTGTATTAACATTAATAACCTAAAGTCTTACACAAATATAACAGTATTATGAAAATTTTACAAAAATATTTAGAAAATAGTCCCACAGTAGCTCAAAGCAATTAAGAATTGTGTAATGAAATAGAGTTCTAATTTGTTTGATTAAATACACATACCTCAAGAATATTTAGCATTTTTGTCATCTGTGCAAATAAGAGAATACGGTGATTCTCTGCTCTTAAACGCTTCAACAATATATCAAGTGTCTGCAGCTTCCCAGAGTCCTAAATTTCACATGGAATGCCAACATAATTATTATAATGCCAATAATAATGAACTAAACTCATTGACAAGCAATAAGAAAAAGCATATCATACAGTGAGCAACTTAGATGGGTCAAAACTTTGCAAGGGTGGGCATGAACCAAAGATCTTGTAAGTCAGCTGAAGTGCTGGTTGTGAGACAGGTAGTTCAGAATCTATCTCTTGAATTAGTTGATGAGGAGGCCCATCTGGCTTTCTAGGTCCACTAAAATCAGATGTGCGAGCAAACCCAACAAAAAGTCTCTTGACCCAAGGGTTATGTAGTTCTTCAAGCATTTGATAAGAGAAGTTTCTATTCGAACAATGAGCGTAAATCTGATGAATCATCAAAGACTAATTACATCAACATCAACTAAAATTAAGGACAATTGATACAAGAAAAGGAGAAATAATTACCGGTGGTGCTCTACTTTGTGGGATGAAAGAATATGCTGAATGAAGAAGTGCTATGTTTGACAAGAGCCTATCCTCATGAGCAATAACCAGCGCCTCAAATGGAGCATCCTTAGGACCAGTTGCGCATTTTTTTCTCAGAATTTCACTGCCTGATTTACTTGGAGTTAACAACATTCTAGTGACTGCTCTGACTTTCCCTCTTTCAATTTGAAGACCACCATCTTCCACCTCCATTGCCAAGTTTACAATATCATCTAAGTACTGTCTCTCTAGTGTCTTTATGGAAAACAATAGTCTCTCCAAAAAGGAGCTATTAGCCAAGAATGTAGCTTCCCCAGGAGATAAATCGATAAGATGGGTAAAGCCAAATGTTCCACTCCAGACATATGATGCATCGTTGGTACTTTTTTCGGGTATAATGGATCTATATATAGCATTTGGAGTGAATATGTTGAAGTATTTCTCAAAAGAACCCCTACTGAGACCACGTCCAACAGCAGAACAAAGCATCCCAGAACCACGAAAAGTATCTTCATAGATCAACTTAGGCATCTAAAAATAACACCCATCAATTAATAACAATAATAGAAACAATTAAACTCGACAATCCACCACTCAGCTGGATAGCAGAGAGTGGAAAACATACAAAGTGCGCTCATCATCTTACTTCAGATTCATTCTATCAATTACTCCATAGAAAGGTTAAACTAAATGCACACAGCATCTGGATTCACCCAAAATAAAATGCAGAAAAATCTGGATCCAGAAGGAAACAAATGCTGAAGCAGGAAGTGTCACTCATAAAAAACCATCACAGAACAGTACAAGCTCAATATCAATCAGATAATACCATCATGCACTACAAAACCAATGGTCCAACATATATTATCATCAATAATAAAATAACATAAAATGGGACATATGCAAAGTAAGAGTAGTGGACTATGTAAAACAAAATGGACAAACAGGCATCAACAGAAACATATTATCATCCTTTGATTGCATAAGTTCATTGTTCAGCTACAGATGTACTACTTGAGTCTCAACTACCTGGTATGTAATAGGATTTCGACCACCAGCATATGGTATATCCTCCAGTTCTCCAAAAGGAGGAGGTAGAAGAGAATTTGAGATGTCTCCGAAGTATAGGTATGAGCTACCCTCATTCCTTTCAAATAGTTCTGGATGATTGCAGACCTGGCAAGTCATGGAAAATCAGGATTACACAAAATCCCAGGCTGACAATCAACCTTACAAAATTGTGTAGCAAACAAAAACACCGATATAAGACTTTAAACATGTATATACCTTCCTCAATTGGATAACAATATTCATCAAATTTAGAATTTTCTTTTCATTAATATGCCCACGACTGTTATCAATTAACTCGGCCAGCGATATCTTATTCTTTATAGCTTGATAGAAAGCTTGTTGTCGGGAACTCAATTTGCAGTGCACAGTTATCTCTGTCTTCCCGGTCAACTCAGTAACCACGTCTTTCTTGACCCGACGGAGCATAAAAGGTTTAAGCACTGCATGCTATATTAAGGAAAAAAAAGAAACAATGAAACATAATGATAAGACCAAGAAGCGCATAAGGTCATAAACTGAGCCTATAATGAAGAAATGAGATATGGAGTAATAAATATTTATAAACTCAGATGAAACAGTTCATCAAAAATTATTATCAACTGCATCTAACAATTGATATTTCTACCAATGCATAATCAGAAGTGCTCTCAAATATGCTGACAGCGCAAACAAACTCACCAATCTATTTAGCTGATGCTCATTCAAGGTACCACCATGTTCTGCATGACTCTCTATCCTGCAATGCCCAGCCATGAAAAGTGTGATGATTTATCGAAGAGCACATTGATATAATCTTTGCACTGAGTTCAACAAATCAGGAACTATGGTAAAGAACTGTACCCTTTGGAAAACCACTCATTAAATTGCTCATGGCTGTCAAAAAGAGTGGGCATTATAAAATGTAGAAGAGCCCATAACTCTGCCATGTTGTTCTGAATAGGTGTACCCGTCAAAAGCAAACGGTTTCGACAGTTAAAACTAAGAAGAGTCTTCCATCTTATGCTGCAACCCAAAAGCAAATGTAATCAGAATATATAATGCATTAAAAAAACAATATCCACATGCTTTTGAGCGCTAACATATAATAAACTCTGAGGTCATTGTTCCATCATGTGGGGATTATATGAAGTATAAACAAAAAAGAGAAACGATGAAAAGAAACAAAGATGTTCGTACATGGTTCCTTTGGAAAAATTAATGTCCATTTGCCATATTATTTGTGATTATTTGGTCAAAGAGATGAAGTAAAAACCTGCTTGCACTCTTGATTGCTTGAGCCTCATCTAGTACCATGTACTGCCATCTAACACGCTTCAGATACTTCTCATCAGTAACCAATAATTGGTAGCTCGTAATAAGTATATGAAATCCAGCATCCCTGACAAACATACAAAGACAACAATTCCTTGTAAGGTAATGTCACAAAGCCGTATTATGAGGCCTAAGGAGGTGCGCGCATTATTGCCAAAAAATAAAAAAGGAGATGCATGCATAACAGCAGAACAACTGTTCAAAAATATAGAAATATTGACATTTTTAGTTTAAGGAGCCAGACAACTCAACCAACAGCCCAAATAAGATGCCTAACTAGTCAATACAGAAGTGACAAACCACCAACAAAATTAGAGCTTGTGTCATAACAATATATCTACACCAAGCTTACTGACAATGCTAGGCTGAGATTATAATTCATAATTATGCAAGAGAGTAACAAGGTTTTGATTTCTAATCATTACCTACGGTAAAGTCTTTTTGGGTTAATATTCTTCCTGAGAACTTGCCGTTCTTGAAGTCCTCCCCAGTATGGAAGAGTTTTCAGATCAGGGCAAAATCTACTAATTTCATCAACCCAATTATTTAATACTGACGCTGGAGCAACAACTAGAAATGGTCCCCATATATTTTTATCCTGCAAGTGAAACATAGTTAAAAGTGCCCATGAGTTTCATTTACTAATAACAAGAAACACTATTATGATACTCCCTTTGTCCCACTTAGAGAAACCACCCAGAAATTTGTGACACACAAAGCTGAGTCACAAATTCCAAGGTAAAGTGGTAAACAATCATAGTAAGGCAGAAAGCGTAACACCATTTACCTCAGCCAAATGAGCCAAGAAGGCCATAGCCTGAATAGTCTTTCCCAGTCCCATTTCATCAGCAAGAATACCATTTAAACCCTGATAAAAACAGTAAATGGAGGAAATTTTAAAATTCACAGTAAGCTGACTCAAGAGAAGGGAGGGTGAATGAAAAGCAAACGAACACACCTGCTCATAGCAATTAACAAGCCACTGGAGGCCTTTCAACTGATACTCTTTCAAGGAACCTTTAAATAATTCTGGTGTCTGTACTGTTGAAGTAACTGGCATAGTTGATCTGAAGAAGTAACCAAAACTTAGAAGGATTTCGACACTAATTGATGCCAAACAAAGTAAAGTCAACCCCTTCCTAAAGTTCAGAAAAGGCCAGATGAAACAACACTCACGGATGAAGTAGATCAATATCGCTTGATCCAGTGGCTGAGGCATCTTCATCAGGGACTTCATGATCAGCTGATTGCCGCAACTTCTTGCATTCATCATCAAAGGCACTAGTCAATTTTTTCTGCTTAGAGACAGCATCTTGAGCAGCCCGTAAGGCTTCTTTCTTTAATTCAGCATCCTCTATATCTTCTTCTTCAGCCTTTTCATCTCCAATTTCTTCACTGTCTATATTTTCATCGCCAGGAAGAGCCTCAGAGGGACGTGCAGCTGACTTATTTTGCATAAAATGACTGTAAAGTTCTGTTTGTGACAAAAGAAAATCAAGCCTCTTCTTCTGTCTTCTAGCTTCTTCAAGCTCACGTTCACGCTTCAAAGCTTCTGCAGCTTCTTTTTCTTCTCTCTTTCTCACTTCTGCCTGCAATGGGATAAAATGATAAAAGCACAAGACAAAACATAGATTATATAAGTATCTCTCTGAGGTTACAATATGAAAACAGAATCCTAGGAAACACAGAGATGACAAGAAATTAGCTCAATCTTGTTTCCCAAGACGTGGGTTCAAAAGAAAAGATAGAAGATGTGAACTCCAAAGGAGTGTTGAACCTATTAAACAAAGGAGGGCGCCAACCCGAAAAAGAAAAAGTATGCCCCAAGACACTTACCAGTATCGTTACCAAAAAATTCAATAATAGATAACAATTCCTCATATGAATGCATTCCATTTCAATAGTATAGAAAACTCATCTTAATCATATTTTTACATTACAAGGAGATGTACTGGAAAGTGTGAAAGACACCAAGGGTTACCAGAATATACTAAAGCATAGCTATTTAATTTTTAAAAAAAACCTCTACCTCCAAGAGAACTTAGCATAGAGGGGATTAAAGAGAGAGACTTGTTCTTAATAACACTACAATAAAAAATAAAAAAATAAAAAAAAAACATCAGGAAGACAAAAGTAAGTTGTTATTCAGAAAATACTGTTTCCTGCACTTATCAGCTAATAATGAAATGATAGAAGGCATATGAGAAGAAATGATTTCATAATGAGAAAGCAAGCTGGAAAACTCAGACATATAAATTAAAAGCTAAGATAACATGTCTCCTACTCTAAGACATAGAGCTCAAACTAAAACTATCTGTCAAAAATATAAAATTAAAAAAATAGGAAAAAAGATTACCATCTCCTTTTCCAATCTCTTCCAGTACACCACCATGTCTCTAGCCAATTTCCTTGTTCTCATTCCACCACCCTTCATCAATCTGAGTGATCTGCCAACCTTCAATTTCACCTGGTAACAGCCGAGATATCAACTACTTCCTACTTTATCCATTAAACAAGAGTGGCATCACGAAAAATGTAAAATAGAAAAAGTCCAGATAAATTATACTTCTCTTTGACAGGTTTCTGCAAGCCTCTTTGATTCCATAATTTGTTTGCGGTGGTTGTTATAAAAATTTCGATGATGCTTTGGTAGATCTTTTCGAGCAATATTGACCCAAACTTTTCCAAGTTTGTCTCTTTCCTCCCTTTCTAAAGCAGATGGATCTTTCTTCACCTTTTTCTTTATTGGTAAACTCCTTTCAATAATCTACCATTCAAAAAAATGAAACTAAATCAGTAGAAACACAAGACTTCTTTCTTCCACTTCCCATGCTTACACAGCAACAACAAAAACAACTAGAAAAAATAAAACTATACTCAAATTATTGAGAAAAGAAACTAACCTCATATGTGTCCCCTTTCTCCAACACTTTCACATAGTGAACTTGCAGTTGACCACCCTCAGACAATATTGACCTTCGGATCCTTCCAGCCGCCCCTTCAGGGATTGAGTTCAACCCTTCCTTGGTCACTTTCAAATTGAATATCTGAACCGGATCACTAGAAGCCAGAGACTTCAGTTTTGCTTGAAGTGAGTCATATTGGGACAGTGCATCCCCCTTGCAAGGTCTACCTCTAGGCCCAAACCTCATATCAGAACCCATCATTGCAGCTAAGGAACCCAAATCCAGGGTACTCTTCAAATAGAACTCTTCCACTCTAATATCTGAAAAGCTTGGTAAGTTAAGAGATGTCGCCATCTTGTCATAAGTTGGAGGAATTTGATAAGTAATACCCTCTCCAATGTCAAGATATACAGGTTCCTGAGTCATTCTGTGTAGCGAGCTTCACAAAATCATAATATTTCAGAATGGATAAAGCTAATATATAACAGCCCACAAATTCTGTGAAAATGCAGAATCAATACTTTATGCATAACATTTACAATATTGTTACTTCCTAAAAGTAATAACACCATATTGACTTTCATGTTTACCAACAAACCAGTTTGAACATCAAGTTCTTGGATAATAACAATGTAAAATTAGTTGATAATTTGGAAGCAACTAATAAGAATAATCCAACAACTTTGACCTAAATTTTTATGATCATAAAAAAGATGCAGTCAAAGTTAGGGTAAAAAATCAAAATGATGCAATTATTTTAAAACGAGGGTAGCAATAAAAGTAACTTTTATACCTGTTATTTGCATATTTATGTGCATAACCTGCATCATAATGGTTTTCCAAATTTTGAGGAACGAAACGAGCAGAGTGCTTTGGAGCTTTTTCAACCTCACGTAATCCACCTCGGAGCTCATTTACAAATTTTTGACTTTTGAGAGCCGCAGGCACAGTTCCACTACTTTTAGGAATAGCAGTAGGGATCCGTACAGGTGCTGGACTCAGCGAAGAATCTTTGAGCCTTCTCCTATACTTCTGGAGATGCTCACCTAGCATAGATCGATAGTGGTCCTCCGTAATGGGAGAGTATCCATTTTCAAATTCATAATCACTGTTCCTAATCCTCTTCCTTTTATTTGCTTCTCTCTCAGACACAAATCCATTACTATGGGCACCTATCACTCCTCCTATACAAAGGAGAGAAAACTTGGTTCATCAACAACTTTCTTTTTAAAAATATAAGTGCTACCCACCACCAGGCCTACTCTGGTAGATGGTCCATCTCTTACTAACCATTCTTGATATTTAAAAAAAAATCATAATGGCAGAAATTGAGCACAAGTAAAAGAAGCTCTAACAAGTATCAACCATAACAAGTTACAAATGAAAAGCATAGTATGAATGTACCAGTAGATGTTTACACATAGATATATACATGAATCTAATGGGGGTATGTATACGCAAGGATGTTTGCATTTGTATAGCAAAGCAAAAGGAAACGAACTTCTCAAATAAAAACAGTTTGGCTATATTGCTGAAACAGGGTTACCCTTACAAACCCAACTTCCCTAGCCTAAAAGGAAGCTCAATAGGTTCCCTCTCCCAGAGCAAGTCCAATAATACATAGGCTCTTGAGAAAACAAAGCGTTCTGTTTTAACAAAATATGCAACACAAATTCACCAAAGGACACTACAACAGTACTCAAACCAGTAAAAGAGCAAACTAAGATTTCCTATGCATTACTAATCCACAATATCCATATTACAGCATCCCGTATCCCATGTTAATCCATCACAAAGACAATCAAAATACAATTCATTGGTCTACGAAGTGAAGTTTTTCCAATTTCCAGAGCCCTTTGAGTAAAGAATTTCCCCAAAATTGCACCAAAAAGAAACCAATAATGCCCAACGACAGCACTGCAATCAATGTTAAATGGGCATAGAGGAAAACGTAAACACAAACAACTACTCCAAGCATAACTAAACAGAACAGGGAAGTATAGTTGAACATTAGCAATGCACCTTGGCTACCACCTCTGCTTTCATCATGACTGCTACTCCCATAGTAATCAGAATCATCATCAGGATGCGGCACACGGAAATTCACCAGAGACTACACCAAAACCACAAACACAACATCACCCCATCAATTCCTCAAAAACCACAACTGCAACAATGCAATTCAAAATCACGCACAAATTCAACAAACCAATCAAAACCCTAATTCCAACCTCATACATCCATCAAAACGAAACAAATTCTTAATACAATGAAATCAAAAGCGTAACAAATTAAAACCGAACGAAAATATCAAGCGCCGAAGATTATGAAAAAACCTCGAGATTGAATAGATTGGCGAGCAAGAGGTGCGAATTGCGGTCCATAGCACAAGCGTAAGAGCACGGTTTTAGAGAGAAGAGAAGCTCAAGGAACGATCACGGAGCAGCAATTATGGAGAGAGAGTAGAAAGGGGGGGGGGGGGGGGGGGGGGGGGGGGGGGGGGAGGGGACCCTAGAAATAATAGGAAGAAGAAGAGGGGAAATTAGAGTTTGGGTAGGCTTCTTCTTCAGTGTTCTGTGCGGTGCGGGCGCAGGATAAGAAAGTGGAAGGCTTGAGGTTGGAGCCTGGCAGTGGGAGACGGTGGATGCCAACCCATCTTCCCCCACCAGGCTGCTAACCCGCGCCTAACCACTTACATAATCGTTAACGTGCGCCTTTGATATCTTTCTTTGGAATTCTGATTTTCCTCCTTAAATCAAACAGAAGCTATATATATACATTTTCATATGTTACACATTTCATGTAACTTATATTTTCTGTTTAATTTCCGTAAGTTTGGCATGCATTTCGAATTTAATTTAGAAGATGAAATGGATTTCAAATTTTGAGTTACTGTAAATTTTGAGATGTTTCTTTGAATGGCATCTCAATATGAGTTATTTTATCCATTTTTTTCTTTTTCTTTTACTATTCTAAAATTGTTTTAGTTATTCTACCAACCAACTCAACTCTTACGTCTAGTAACTTAATATTTTTTTTACATTTATAGTTTTAGGTTCATTAGATAGTTCTGTCTGATGCACGATTTGATAATAAATAAATTTGTTAAATATTTCAATTTTAAGAATGTTATTTATTAAGGCTTAGAGAAAGAAAAAAAAAACTCGATTTCATGGTTTTCTAATTATTTCCATCTTCATTGTAAACCTCACCCCATAATCAAACTAATTTATGTTTAGAATGTGTAAAAGAGATTAAAAGAGAAAAGAAGATAAATCTTGAGACGTAAAAAATAATTCGTTTTTACAGTTGCAATTTCAACAAAATAGGATTCAATAATTAGGCTTATAAAATTGAAGAACTTAGTTTTTCGAAGGGACAAAAGAAAAAATAAAAATAAGATAAGTGATAGATTTCAAAAGTTAGGAATTAGTGCTGTCATTACTAAGCTTAGGGAATAGGAAAGTCAACCTTTTTAAACAACTATAATATTAAGGTTAATAAGGATGAAAAATAAAGCAACATATGAAGAAAAAAAAAAATTGATGTCATGCTTCTACTTGGCGGAAAAATTTTGCATGAGAATATGACATATGTCTAGTATGACATCATTAGGGATTTTACTTTTGTAATAGTATGGTTATTATTATTATTATTATTATTATTATTATTATTATAGTTATTATTATTATTATTATTATTATAGTTATAGTTATAGCTATTATAAATTTCAAATTTATACTTCTAGCTTTAGGAACAAAATTTAAGAGGAAAAACTTAATTTAGTTTACCATGTTTACTATTGGAAAAATTGCAAGAAAATTAGCTAGTTTTGACATTCTTCTTATAAATTTTATTACTCATTCATAGTTCAACAAATATGAAAACATTTTCTATACTTTAAGTTTTGCCAAATTTTAATTTTATTTTTTCATCTTTTGACACTAAAAAGATGTCACTTAAGATTTAGGATTCTCTTCTACATCCTTAGCCATCGTGCACACTCTTGAGCCTTACAAAGAATTAGCATTTGGTCTCTTTAAAGGAATATGAACTATGTTAGTCACGTGTAAAGGTTATATTACAAATCTAAAAACCCAAAATTAAAATAAAAAAAAAATAGCTCTAAATAAACGAGGTGAAGATCAACCTTTATTTCAATCATTTGTAATTTTGTATATATAATGATATGGGGGAGTTATTGCTCTACACGTATATTTTATGTAGTGTTATTCAACTATCTATTATTTTTTGTTTATTCAAAAGTAGATAAGGATTATAGAAATCAATATAAATAGTTTTTACTTATCTAATTATCCAATTAATTAGGATTATAGAAATGCATGAAACATTCAAAAATGCATAAAAATACATTAAATTAAACTTCTAAATACATAAAAAAAACATCAAATTAAACTTTGGAAATACATATAAATACATTAAATTAAACTTTAGAATTACAAAAAAAATATATGTTTTCAAAATACATAAAAAATACTTTAAATTTAATTTGGGAAATACATAGAAATACATTAAATTAAACTTTCGAAATACATTAAATTAGATTTTCAAAATACATAAAAATAAAATACTCATGGAAATACAATAGTATTCCATCTCTATTCAATCTTCCAAATTTGCCCCAAATATGCACAGTAAGCTTGTTCTTCAAAGAAATATGCATTTGTCTGTCACATACTTCATTATTTGTAGCCGTAAACCTTCTTAAATTTCGAACCTGAAAACGATAAGGAGCAACGGTGAATGACATTGAGTTTGTGCTAGAAGATCCTACTATATTTTTTGGTTGTTCTCCATCAAATTCACATGGATCTTTATAATTAGCATAACTATCGTGCTCATATACCATGATTATGTTATGAATGATGATACATGTCATTAAGGGTGTCACTTAAAGGTATTGTTAATCGTTATAATAGTTATTGGAAAAGGCTAATTGTGATTGTACCATGAAATAACGGTAATCGATAAACGATTAACCTGTATTTAACGATATGGTTAACCGCTAAACATTTCATTTCATTTTTATACACTAGTACACCTAATATGTGAAACTACTTGTATGATTCTTTAGCTCGTTTGGGTCTTATACAACAATAATAACACATATTTACACAAGGTTTGATCATGCATGAAAAAAACCTGTGACATTCATGTTTTAGCCTTTTAGGTTTTTTTATAATAATTACAAAAATTTTATTACCGTAATCGTGAAACATTAAGGTTAACGGTTCGGTAACCATAACCATTAATTATTAATGGTTTGGTAAAATAATCGTTAATATGAACCGTCTATACACGTTTAACGGTTATGGTTATTTTTGCACACCCCTACATGTCATCATGATTTTTCACAGCATCTCGACACTCTAAGACAAACCTAGTTTTCTTATTATTGCTAATCACACTTGTAACACCCAAATGCATGCTCAATATTTTATTTGGCATTCTCTTGTTTTAAAGTAAACAATAGATGAGTTTATGTGGACAGTTATAGCGTAAAAAAATGTAGCTCAGTTTGGATAGACCCCATCAATTAAATAATTCCCATTATTGTAAGTATGCTAGTTCAAGGTGGATTGAACTTCAAGAGCTTGGCCATTTAAAATATCGTCGAAGACATGAGAACGTTGAAGTACATTTAGATCGTTGCAAATCCCTGGTGTCCTAAAAAAGGCATGTCAAATCCACAAATCATATGATACAACGACTTATAAGATTACAATTACAGTTGTAGATCTTCTTTGATACATTCCTTTCCACCTAGCCGGATAATTTTTTCATTGTCAATGCATGTAATTGATGCTCCCCATCATTCCAAGTAAACCACGTTCTTCCCCTTCTCTAAGGAGACAAGGAGATTATTGGCTTTTGGCTTTCACAAGTACCCTTATGAAAAATGAGCAATAACTCTATCAACAAAAGAGGATAATTTACATTCTCTTGCAGTAGTTGGACCAAGTTTCCAATGCTCGTCAACTTGATCGGTAGTACAATCATATGCTAAAATTCTTATAGACTTATAGCCGTCATGCATTTCTGCAAAATTGAAGCCCCTGGTTGCATAATTGCTGAAAGTAGCAACCATTTGCACTTGAGGTATTCACAATATGAATGAAAACATATTTACGCATGCAAAACCACCGGTGAAACATGTCTTCCTCATATAGTGGAGTGTCACTAAAGTAGTCTACCACCAAACGATCATGTGCTCCTTCACTATCCCTTAGTACAAGTATCCTATTTTTTCTCTCATATTTATCGTAAATTTTTTACTTGTTGAACTGTCGAGTTTACAACATATTTTATTGTACATTGACCACTTGTAATTCATCATTCTCCTCAAGGAATTTCATTACTATGTATTCATAGAATTCAATTATTCATCACTTGAAGTAGATGAACTAGACTCAAATCTCATTTTTGTGATTGAAAAATAATTAAGAAAAATATGGAGTAAATTATATTTTCACAACAAAGATGTTGGATACAAAATGTAAAATAAAACAATGGAGTGATACATAGACCATATTCTGTAGCAATAATACACATTTGTTAATTGAGGAAAAAATCCAAGGCATAACAATTGTACTCAGTAGATAAGGTTGTTGCAAAGATAAGATTTATGAAGAAAATTGATGATGCACTGAGAAAGACAAAAATAATGTAAATGGATTTATTTATGAATGACATGATTTGACATTGCAATGAAGTTCTTTTTTTTTTTAAATGTTGTCATTGAAATTAATTAGTAAACATAAAATAAATAAAAGATATCAATTAATAATTTTGATATTACAATGGTGTTAACAATAAAAAGTAAATAAAATATTACATTAATATAGAAATTAATATTATAATAAAACATAAACTTAATAAAAACATAATATTAACATAGAAACTAGTATCACTTACAAACTTGATAAAAACATTATAATAATATTGAAACTAATATTACAATAAAATACAAACTTAATAAAAATATTACATTAAAATTAATATTACAATTAAAAATTTAATATAATATATTAATAATAATAATAATAATAAAACTTATTTAAAACATTACATTTAAAACATGCTGCCAAATTCCGCTCTTTCCTTTTATTCACCATGTACAGGTTTAACCATTAACATACTGAACATCTTGAATCTTGTTTCAAGTTTGCCTTTCCTTTCTTCAGTTTGCTCTCTTGTAGCTTCCTCTTTGTCTTCTTTATGTCATCTAGTCTTCTTGAACTTGCATCATCCTTAGCTTCTGTATAGTACTGAGTCATATCTTTTAGAATTTCCAAGGCCTTAAGGTAGTATTATGAGATAATTTGGGTCCCATGTTGGAAATTCTCTCAAAATCTCAAAAAAATGTATAAAAGGAAACATATTAGTGTTATTTACCTCCCTATAGCTGTCATGAGTATTCCTTATTACGTCGTGGAAAAAAATTGATTCGCCACTCATCATGTATCGCGATTGGAAACCATACATGTCTATCATTTTGAAACCTTCTTGTTAATTTTTTTCAATGGGTTTGCATATATTTAATCCACCTTGAACATATCTCGCTGAGATTGGCAAGTTACAATTTCTCGTACAATTTATATCCACAACCCACTCTTTTGTATTTATATTTATTTATGTCTCATCTCACATTAATGTATGCTAATACAAGTACTACGATCTTTTACTGCATTCCACGTTACCTTGGTCACTTTTTTGGCATTGGCAAACACTTGTGGAATATCAATCTCATCGTCAAAAATATCTTGAAAATGTTGCACCTCCCTTAATTCATCAGCTAGAGTTGGTTTGATGCTGCCATCTCCTCGCAAAGAGTGCTCAATAGATTGAGTAAAATGTTGAGGCATGGAATTCTTGGGTTATTTAGAGAAGAAATTTGTTGGAATTTAATATAAAAATAATTGTTGAAGGCTATTCGATATGAGTTGATTGCTCAATAGTTGTAAATTTGGGGATTATTAAGTATATTTGAATTAAAGTGAGGATAATTTGGATTGTTTGGATTCATAATTAAGTATACTAATGGAAGAAAATATTATAATAATAATAATAATAATAATAATAATAATAATAATAAGACTAAAGTGAGGTAATATTATAAGAAGAGAAAAACATGATGAATTTGAAGTGGGGAAATCATATAAATTTATAGTTATCATACATAATTTTTGTTGAAAAACAGTAAAAAAAATGTAGCTAATAAGAAGTGAAGAAGTGTCAAAATCTGATTAAATCGTAATTTCACTCCAACATTGGATGTTTTTTTTGTGTCACAAACACCACAACATTGCTAGTGCAGCCCATCACTTCCAAAGTATCAGAATTTTTTTAAAAAAAGTAAATTTTTTGTGAAAGCCATTAAACCAAGGCTTCAAATCCTCTTCATGAAAAGGAATTCCTCATCTACTTTCTAATCCTCTTCAAGAGTGGAGGATTCTCTCTTCTTCTTCAACATCAATGAGTATGCCATCTTTATCCCAAAAGTTATCAATGAGGAAGCCAATTCCTCATCAATAAATGATGCTCTTAGGCCGTGTCAAATGATTCCCAGGCCAGTAGGAGGTGCATGCAACAAATAGGGCTAACGAGGCTGTCATAAGGGTGTTCTTGGCTCATTGTTTATTGAAACTGAAGAAACCCACCGGCCACCGCGAATATGCCCATCTACTATTTCTCCCTACTATCCTCAAAGTGGGAAAAGAAACTGATAGCTTCAGAATATGGTGGACTAGCATCAAGTATCAGAACCACAATTCTATAATGAACAATACACATGATGATTATTAATTACCCACCCCAAATCAGAAACAGAGTAAACTATGTTGATACAATTGGCAGCTCAAAAGCACAAGACTTGAACAATTTAAACACAAAAACATATCCATACATTTCTTATTGACTTAATATCATCACTTCCAACCTACACCACAATTTTAACACGTCATATGAGGATAAACAGTACATAACACAAATGGTCACACTAGATTTTTGAGGTACATAGTCATAATTTCAAGGCTTGTGCATGGTGGCTGATGTGGTCATGAATGAAAGTAGCAATGAAGAAGTAGGAATGATCATAACCAGGTTGAAGACGCAACAAAAGAGGTGCATTGACCTTCCTGCAAGCCTCCTCAAACTTGTTTGGCAGCAATTGATCATGCAAAAATTTGTCATCCTCACCCTGTGGATGGAACATGCAAGTTTAATATCATCACTCCAAAATATATATGGGTGGAAGCTACAGAAATAATAATTGTCTAAAGCAAAATTAATTTTATCACAATGAGGGTGGTTTAACCAAACGAAGAATGCTTGTTCCTATCTGAAATCAATCTTTACCTGATCAATTAGAATGGTCGCAGAAATGTCATGGAACTTTGAAACCAAGCAAGTGGCATCGTATTCCTGAAAGTGAGATTCCATTTAATTTTTACGACTCTTAGGCATCTAATTAACAAACCAAAAACAATGTTATCATACCTCCCAATCTGCCTTATTTCCTCCAAGATAATTACTGAAAGCTTTTTGACCCCAGGGGCAGTTTATTGGATTCATAATTGGTGCAAAGGCAGATACTGACTGCAAAGAATACCATTGACGATGTCAAAATTCAAAATCATAAAATTGAGTGGACTAGTAGAGAAATCATTATCTATGTTCTTTGCTGTTGTCTTTCAATATCGTTAGGACAAAATAGATGGGGTTACCATAACATAGAATTTAAGAATATTAGCTTTCATCGATTTGGGGAAAAAAAGTAAAATTCCTGCATGAAAGTTTCATGATTGCCAGAGTTGCCACTCATCTCTCTTTGCATTCCATTGACCTCAAACTATTATAGGCCATGTTAGTTCAGAAATTTTTATGTACCAGATTTTATTTTTTTTCTTCTAAGATAAACAGGAATACCTTGTATTTGTCAAGATTCTTCAAGTATATAGTCAGCGCCCCATGCCCTCCCATCGAATGCCCAGAAATTGATGCACGTGTTGTGTCGAGTTGTGGGAAGTTCTCTTTGAGGAGTTCTGGTAGCTCCTTGACAACATAATCGTACATGCGCCAATTCTTCCATTTGTCTTGTGTGGCATTCAAATAGAACCCAGCACCTTCAACAAGGGAAAAATATGGAGAGAAAGATTAGGCAAAGGAGGCAAGAATAAATGAAAAAATTATCATCAATTTCTACAGGGAACCTAAATTGAAGATTTCAGAAAGTTCCCATTGATCTTAATGCAGAAAGGAAGATAATATTGCAAAATGTAATTCTATTAATCTTAAAATGCAAACAGAAGTATCAAACAATTACTATTAGGACATCACAAAAAAACAACTACAGTTATAGTCCATACCTACACCAAAGTCCCAACTGTCAGCTTCTCCTTCGACATTTAACCCTCCTAGAATAAAAATAAGGGAGATGATCAATGTTCTACATTTTGAAGCATTTCAAGAAACAAAATGAATTGAATGACAATAATAATTAGTAAACTAGCAGGACACTGTAAGCAGAAACCATAAATGGCATCACAAGCCAATTGTAGTCCAAACTGAAATAGACTAAAGGGCACCAAACCACAAAATTTAAACCTTATTATGTTTGCAGTTGATAAATTTCCATGCTATCGAATAGTCACTTGCAGACTATAGCCCTCTGAAGCAAAACAAGAAAAAGATATCTTTATAATTCAGACATATACACCTCTTAGCAGCAAGACCTGAAATCCAATAAGTCAATACCAGTTCCAACAACCATGCACCCACCCCCCTTCCTAGCCCTTTCACCCCCAAAAAAGCTTTAGCTTGAAACTTTTGAAGCTATTAATACTTCTTCGGTTCTTCCAACCATATACTATGAATATTTTTTAAAAATTTCTGTCTAATCACCACTTTCTAGTAACTGCTGCTAACCTCTACCCAATCATTGCCTAGCCCCTTGCCCATGGCAAATCCAGGTGCATAATAAATATATGCCTCTGATCATTGATTTGCCATCATGGAGAAAAGAAAAGCTAATATAACAATAATCAGAGAAACAGTTTAGTAAGTAGTATATACTGGCATGAAGCAGCAGTTTAGTTAGAGAGAAAAAGTGATTGTGACGACTTTAGCATTGATAAAGATTTTTTTCTATCTGAAAATGCATATTCAATTTCCGTTATGTCCTAACAACAAAATATGAGAATGGGAGGGAATACACAAACTTAAACTCGAAGGATAAAAAGACATAACCATCTACAGTACAAACAACCCAAGAAAGAAAAAAAAATATTTAATCTAATCCAATTCCTCCAAGATTTGCTGCTACCCCACCCAAAAATATTTATCAAAGTGTACAACCTTCAGCTGGCATAAAAAACACATACCAAGAGTAATCTCTTAACTGCAGTTTCTTCCTATTTCTTAGAGACATAAATGGTATCAAAAAAGTAAGAAAAACGTAATAGGTAGTTTTTAAAACTTTTTTTAAAAAAAAAAACAATCCTAGTAAAAATGTGACCTACTTGGAGATGTGTCAGGTGCAATCAAAGCAATGCCTTCACTAGAAGCAGCACGTTGAGCTCCAGACTTAGCAATGAAATTTTCATCTGTACAAGTAAGACCTGATAACCAGTACAAAACCTGTAGAGTGATCAAGTCGAGATTGTTTATAAGCTACGCAGAAATGTCAGATAAGCACAATAACAAAGATCACTTGGAGAACAAAACGTGCATGAGTATAAAAGCAATGGTCCTTGTGTGGGCTAGATGGCCCACATCTCTTATCTAGAACCAAAGGCTAGCCTGTCAGCAACAGGCCTAATTCAATAGATTTAAGCTTCTTGGATCTGGCTCAATAAGCCAAAGACTTGTTCACTTGCAGTGGCACAAGTAAGCCCACTAAACCCAGCGCTTGGACCCTGCACCCGTGTGCATGATGCTCATCATGCAACTAGTGTAAAATGCAACACAATTTAGTAGATTTAATTAGATGTTCAGTGAAATTTATCAAATGTTCAGTGATCAAATGTTCACTGAGATTTAGTAAATGGTCATTGAAATGAAAAACATGTTCATTGGGCAAATGGTCATTGAAATGAAGGATATGTTCATTGGCAAATGATCAGTAAAGTTTTGTAAATGGTCAGTGAAATGGAGGAAATGTTCAGTGAGGTTTAGTAAATGGTCAGTGAAATTGTTTTGGATGCAGGTGCAGGATCTTATTTGCGCACTAAACCTTCCTTCTTTGAATCTCTAAATGTCAAATTATGGGCAAAGGACAAAAGTATTGATTTTTCTTACACTAAATATGTAACATTCTCTCAAGTATTGATTGAGATTTGCCCAAATTAAACATGAACTTTAATCATCTTACTTAGGCATTGGAGTTGTTTTCTCGAAATACCACCCCGGAGGCTTAGTGGGTTTCATATGCCACTACAGATGAACCAAGTATTTGGTTTATTGGCAGACCCAAGAAGCTTAAATCCATTGAATTAGGCATGTGAGTCAATGGTAGTCTGACCCACACAAGTAATAAACAATTCATACAAATATAAATTTTTAGTTTGTGAATGATGACAACAAAATCATAAAGTCACTAGATAAGGGAAAAGGTGAAAATCCCAGCGTCAAACTTATCAAACCTAAATTAAAATCGGGTTGCTTAAGCAAGCCATAACAGTATAGCACCAATTCTCAAATTTCATGAAATTATATATGTCTTGTGCAAATCGAATACAGCCCCTTCAGACTACATGCACATAAGAAACCACTTTCCTATGATAATTAACAAAGTAACCAAAGGGGTATTCTCAAAATTTGATAAAACCGATCCCCATCAACCAAGACAACACAATCAAACAATGCAAATTTAAATATATATATATATATATATATATATATATATATATATATATATATATATATATATAAGTAGAATCATGGGTAAAATGAAAGTATGAAAAAGGGGGATATGAGACATACAGGGGATTTCTGGGAAGGGGAAGCAGAAGGAGGGAAGAAGATGTGGAAAGTCATGGAACAATCCAGAGTTGGGCTGAAATGCTTGTATCTCTTGTTGTATCCTCCGAACATCTTTGAGCTGCTGATTTCTGTTGGTTTCGTCTCCATTTTTCTGATCAATGGCTCTCTCTCTCCTCTATTTCTCGCTCTCTCACTGCAGTTGATTGACACGAGGAAGTAGAATTCATCAACTATTGAACAGCAGATTTTTTTTTTATGGTAGTATCTGTATGGAGTTTATGGCCTGTATTTATGGGCCATTCAACTTTTATGTTCTCAAGTCTTCACAAATTGGTGTGGGTCGTCAGATTTATCACCAATCCTGTTCTTGTCTAGTATCTGTCCTCATATTTGTCCCATTTATTTCATTAGGTTGTCTCCTTTACTTTGCCTTATTTCTCTAAATGATAGGTTAACCTACTTTATTAGAGAGTGAATTGAGTGTTTTTATTGTGGTAATGAGAGAGTATTTGAGCTATTTGTTTTGGCCCCGGTGCAAAGCTTCCCTCCCAACCCTAAGTGACTCCAACCATCCCCTCTTTCTCTAAAAACGTCTCCATCTTCCTCTCTTCTCCCTCTCTGGAAAACCTAGATCTACTGCAATTATGATGCAATTGCTCTTAAATTTTTTCGCCATCGTATCCCTCCACTTTGTCTGAGTAAGTTCCTCTCTCTAGATATTGTCGTTTGTTTGTGGAATGATGGGAGACTCCGAATTTGATGACACTTGTCAATGGTCGGAGTTCGTACCCGAAACTTCACTTACACCATGTCCTCATCCTTCTTCGTCGCGTACACCTAACTCTAGGCCTAGATCTACTCCCACTCCCTCATTTCCTTCTCCACCCACAACAAGACCACCTTCAGATCATGTCCTTCCTCCTCCTAATCTGGTGGTTCCTGAAACCCCAGAGGCTATTTGGTCCACGTTTGAGTATAGGCGACAGTATGGATCAAAGGTTGAGAGGAAATTGGACTTCGAGCATCATGCACACTCTAGAGGTCTTGATTTCGACGGCTCTAACGTTTATGAGTCCGAGGTCTCTCTTAATTTTGTCCCCGGTCCTTTTGATGATATGTTGAGGTTATTGGTGCTGGAATTTTTGAAATACCCACGATAAGATCTCTCTACCATTGTTAATTTCCTTCTTTAGTTGTTTATGGATGTGAATTTGTATGGGTTCAATGTATGAGTTGTTTGGGGTGATAATCTTTCGATTTATGTTCAATTTTACCTAAATTGTGTTCGATTATGTTTGATTTTACTTGATTTGAAATTATCGTTCGATTTATGTTAATTCTCGATGATTCTCTGATTTATGTTCATTTATGTGTTAAAATTTGTTGATTTATGTGATTTTACCTAATTTGTGCTTGCATGTGTTGATTTATGTTCGATCTTACCTATGTGTCTGCTTTTATTGTTTGCTTCTTTGTTTTATTACTTAGATCTGCCCTGTTTTTGTTGGTTAAGGTGAAGCATATACAAATTTGACATCAACTCTTATGTGTTGTATTTTGTGGTTTCTGCATATTGAATTCGGTTGGTATTCGGGCATATTAAGTTTTGTTGGCTTTTTACCTATGGTCGATGTTTTTCTTGCATGATTTGCTTATGTCCGCTGCTACTCTTGTACAGAAGCTTAGATTCCTGTCATTTTTCCTATGTCTGCTGCTGTATTTCTGCATTTACCTAGGTATGTGCTTTGATTCCTGCCATTTCTCTAAATTCATGCATATTAAGTATTATTGTTGGCATTTCACTCATGTTTGATGATATTTTTGCATAGTGGCTATGGTCCTTGTTATTTTACCTTGGTCTGCTGGTGTTCTTGCATAATTTAGCTATGTTTGCTGTTGTATTCTAGCATATTCTTGCTTATTTTGAAAATTGTTGTTATTGTGATATGTATGTTCTCATTATTATTGCATATATGACTGTATTATGTATATTATTGGTATTGTGATTTGTATATTATCATTAATCTTGCATATTCTTTCGTAGTATGTGTATTTCTGGTATTGTCACCTATATGGTGTGACCTATATGCTGTGATCTATATTCTTGGTATTTTGGTCTCTGTGCAAAGGATACTCCTCATAAACTCTGTTTATTAGGTGTATTCTTGGTATTCTGATTTGCGTATTCTAATTATTCTTGCATATTTTGTGTAGTAGGTGCTCTTATGACTATATTATGTATATTCTTCGTATTCTGATCTGTGTATTCTAATTATTCTCGCATATTCTTGGTATTGTGATATGTTTATTATCATTGTTCTTGTTTATTCTTTCATATCAGGTTATCTGTATATTCTGTATTTGTGGTTTGGGTTATTGATGTTGTGTGTTGTGTTATGCTCATTTAGCACTCCCTCTCTCCTCATATATGTGTCTTTTTTGCTGTATTTTATTAGTTAAATTCCTCTATGATGTGAAAATTTAACATATGTACATTTTTAAGCACTAATCGCTTGATGCATGATCCCTTCCCCTATTCCTAGTATTGATTGTTGAGGCATATAAGGAGTCAAGCGCATAGGGCAGTAATTAGTGTTGCTTATGATGGAAAAATTTATCTGAGAGATTTATTCTCTATGAAGATTGAGAGTCTATGATTTCTAAGTTAACTAGTTATGCCCTAAATGCATTTGGTGCCATATGCCACCAATTAGTCTAGGTTATAGGGTGCTTGTGTGTTTTAATGCAACATGTAATGGTGTTTAATTATGTGATGACAGGGTAAATTTCCTGAGAAGAATATAGATTACTTATTACATGCATTATTCAAAAGCTTCTTATATTACATGCATCATTCAACAGCTTCTTTGACGTACGTCCATTATGTGCACAAAATATTAAATGCATGTAAACTTCTCACATCTTGGATACAAAACGAACTTTAAGCAACATAACTAATTCATAATCAAACCTTACATCAAGTCATCCAATTCTGTTGCATTAAGTTCATTATCTTATGCTTGAGTTAAGTATATTGCATTGAGATTTGGTTCATTGTATTCAGCTTCATTCACTGTTGGTTGTCCATTGATTGGCTTCATTCACTGTTGGTTGTCCATTTATTGCTACTTCATTCACTAATGGTTAGCACTCTATGAGTAGTTCATTAGGCACTTCAACTATTCCTCTTTCTAGCCTTTGTTTCCCAACATGAGGTAGTTTGAAGTCGTTTCCTCCCTTGCATTTCACGATTTCAAGCATCACATATTGTAATGACAAGAAAACATGATTAAGTAATCTTGGCTCAAACACATTAAAAGCATACTCCACTGCCTCTATTAATTGGTCAACTGTTCTTGGTGCTTGCTTATGTTGAATGGCTCTAAAAAACCCCAAATCTAACACATTAGTGTTTGTTGAGTTGGGTGGTTGTGACACTAATTTAATCCTAAAACCATCTGAGTTTGTTGTTTCTTTGAAATCTTGATATGAGTTCAAAATGTGGGGGGTAGCATTGTCTTGTTAAATTAGTATATTGCCATATACCCTAAGTAACCATTTGCTTTTGATGGCTAGTATGAGTTTATTTATGACAGCTTTTGTGATGTTCTTTATTGGTTTTATTTCCATTGTACCTGCCTCTCTATGCAAACTTCTTCTCCTTGCTGATATTTTCTTTGCAAATGGCCACCAACACCCTATCTTACCATAAAAAATACAACTCCCATCTTCTGAGAATTGAGGTCTAGCTACTGTTGTGAGGAACATGATCTTCATTATAAACCTCTTTGATTTGGTTTTCTGTATGGCTCTACTTCTGTTGGGGCCAAATAGAATGTCTGACTTGTTTTAGACATATAGAACCACTTCTCATCAATGTGAATTATGTTGTGCATGTCTTGAAACTGTGGTGTATTGTTAATGTATACTACTTGTGAGATACATCGTTGCAGCCTCTAAAGCTTGTTCTTAAGGGTTAATGTGAGTTTGATTGCATACTATGTTTCCTTATATGTCCTTGATAAATCTGTGGATTGAAGTCTTGTTTACGTTAAATGGTTTAGCAAGTGACCTAATGTTGGTTCTATTTTTGAATGGGATTGCCAAAAGTTGCTCATCTACTAACTTAATGGGTTTCTGCCCACCTTTCCTTTGTAATTTTTCTACACTTTTAGGTTCTCTCTAGTATTGATGCTTTTTTTACAGTTCTCCAAATTCTTTGAACTGTCCATCTACTACATTTATATGTTGATGCAAGTTTTCCTATGTCACCATGTGCTACCTTGAGGTTTTTGCTGTTTTGTAATAAAGGTATCATATATGACAGTCTCTCTTCTTCATTCATGCATGTCCTTTCTTTTTCTTATGTTGCCTAAAGATGCATTGTGTATACCATGTTCAGAAAATGCTAAGTTACCTTGGGTGGTTGGAGATTGGTAAGTTGTTGTCCCTTGTAGAAAAGGCAAGGGGCTCTTGGTCCTTCCTGCCCTTGCAATTCTTCTAGTCCCTGTTGAGAATCTGTTGCCTCTAGATATACTCTGTCATAGTGGCCCCTAGAATTTCTGGTAAGATGGACACCAAATGACAACTCATTGTCCCGTGAACTCGATGATGTGTTTAGCTGAGAATTAATGGAGTTAATCTCCATGTTGGTGAAACTATTGGAAGGTTGGGATGAGTATTTATGACTCTTTTGGTTTGACATAAATGTATTGAATCCAATAGTGTACTATAAATAGTGTCTGTTGGATTTTTCTACGGTAAACGGTTGATTTTCATTTTGGTGGGAAACAACCTTCCTATAACAATTGTAAAATTTGGGTGGGAGCCAAATTTGGAAAACTTGGTGAACTTTTGGCTCCACTTCTAAAATTTGGTGAGAATCTTGTTTTATATTTAACAACTCAGCAAAAATTTCCATTGTAAAGTGAAAAAGTGAAATGTCCTTGTATTTTGGCTCCACTAATCCCATGTTGACTTGCTTTAATTTGAGTATAATTACAATCCATGTGACATTTGTGTATATATTCCTTTAAAAAAGTGAAAAAAGTGAATGAGCCAAATATATGAGGACAAAGGGAGTAGTTTTTTAGCATTTATTAGTTGTACGGTTTTTATACGCTTTATGTCAACTTAATTCATGTTATTAAAAAAATATATTTTCTTCCAATCATCAAATGTTTACGATAATTAATTATAAATAATAATGATCCAAAATTATGGGTTAACGAAATTTTTAATACTTCCTCCACTTCTTAATCCTTGTAATGTTGGACTTTTTTGCCAAATTTTGGCTATTTAAATTTATTATTATATGTTTGAAAATAATCACAAAAATTGAATATTAAGAAAAATTATATTAAATTCAACCCAACAATAGTTGAATTTGAATTTATGGTTTAGGGTTAAGGGTAGGGTTAGGGTATATGGTATAATATTTAGGGTATAGGCTAGGGATTATAGTTTTAGGGTTTAATGTTTAGGTTTTAAGGTTAGAGTTAGGTTTTAAGGTTAAGGATTAAGAGTTTAGGATCAGAAATTTGTGCTTAAGGTTAAGGGTTTAGGTGTATTACCCCCATAATTTTTTAGAATTTAATTTCCTTAAAATACTTCTAGCGTATATGTTTAATTATATACGTATTTACTAAAGTATTTTTATCATTAATTAACCCTTTAAGTTAAATTAAATAATTCTGGTGAGAAGATTCTTTTGAATTACATGTATTTTATTTAATTAAATTAATTACTTTAATTAATAAAATCAAAGTTATTTAGGCAATTTTATAAAATATAAAATCAATTGGTTTATACGAAACAATATGAAAGATATTTTGAATATTGATCTTTTGGAAATATATTCGATGAATATATAATTTCTAATTGGTTTTAAGAAAGTTTCTTAAGCTAAAAATCATTTCCTTACCCATCAAATATTCCTTTTGTTTTAAATTATGTTTTAACACTTATAAATGTATATAATTTTATGTGATAATTTTTATTTGGTTATAAATAATTATTTTATTTATAAAACATATGTGAATGGAGTTAACAGATACTTTTTTATTTAAGACATAGATGTGATGTAGATAGTTAAGGATATTTTAATTTAATTTGAGAGAATAGAGGACCATATATTTTTGTAGTGGTAAGAGAGATGATTAAAATAATAGAGACGCTTTTTTCCCAAAAATGAAGTATAAAAACTAATTTATGACAAATAAAAAAAGAAAGTGTAAAAACTAATTTGAAATGGACCGAGAGAGTATCTTTTCCAAATCTTACTTTAATTCCTTTTTCATGACCAAGTTAATTCTTTATGAGCCTATACTTTATTTTCTTTAATATTCCTAATCATATTTGGTTTCTTTTACCTCTTATTATAAATAACTTTTTCATAAAGCATAAACAATCTTTTTTTCACTTTACTTCACAAAATTCTCAAAAATACCTTTATGCACTTCTTATGGAGTCATTGGCTTCTCTCTTTCTCTTCTCCACTACCACCGTCACCTCCTCTAGCCGCATGTGAGTCTCATGTGCCGCCTTATAGGGGTTCTCCTCTTTTTTTTTTGTGCCTGATAACTCATAATTATCAAAGTTTTCTAATTATTTCACCCAAATCTAACGATTTATATTTATTATATATTTTTAAAAGAATAAAGTTTTAATCTTTAATGAAAAAATCATAGTGCATGTTGGAGTTATTATGGTTTCTTTTTGGTTGGAATAATTGGTTTGTATGCATACTGATTATGTATTTTTATTTAATTATAGGACTTTGTTCAAAAAGATTCAAGAGGTTTTCTATTGTCAAAAACAACTTTTATATGATTAAAAACTTTTCTTTACTTTAAAAAATTCTTTATCGCATTTGTTATTAGAGTTCATTGCTTAAATTTTTGAGTTTTTTTTTATAGAAATATATGTGTGTATTGAATACTACGAGTTACTATTATAAAGTGGAAAAAATAAAAATTTTATTGATTTATATAATAGAGGTGACCCATCGACCACCAAATCATGTTTGCTGTCACATCCTACTAATACTATTAAACGCAATTTAAACATAAATTGACCATTTTGTCACTAGTCATGTTAGCAAACTGACCTTTATTTATATATAGAACATCTTTGGAAACTGCTTATATAATTGTCACTAAATAATTTTCTATTCCCCATTAAATGAGACAATTTCATAGATTAAGTACAATAATTATGATAAATGATTTCAAATTTTTTATAAACTATTATGTAAAGTGTTTCATACTAGTATTTTGATAGATAAGTTTGTATTCTTATATCAAACTTCCATTAAGAGTTTTGCTTTGACTATGAAGAAGAGTTTCAAGAAGTATAAATACAAAAATAAATAAATAAATAGTTGGTCTTATGCGTGACTTGTCTCACCATTTCACTCGTGAGACAATGAACATATAACCTTGACCCTTTGTTTGCATGTTTAAAGATGAGAATAGGAATTTTTCGAAAGGCGATGATTGGAAAGGCAATTGTGTTGCAGGAGTTCATCAATTCCGTCATTGTTGATGCTACAATGGTGGAGGAGGAGGAGGAGGAGAGAGAATCTGATTAATTAGTTGCTAATGATGATGTAAAAAAGCTAAAAGTTTCTAGAGAAATTGACGAGAACGAATAAAATTATAAGGAATATAAAGAAAGCAAAGTCTAATGGATTTGGTTAGGAAAATGGTGTCAATAATTCGAGCGACATGCCAATTGAAAATTTGATGAAAATTGCTAAGGAAGCTATGGTCGATGATGGTGTAATGCAGGTTGAAATAGTTCTACTAGTGGTATTGATGATGCTTGGAGCCCTAGAGTGTGTGGAGAGAAGAAACAGAGGATCGGTAGAAGTTGAATGTCCTAGAGGGAGGTGAAGAAGTTGACAATGGAGGTGCCCAGGATTGCGAAGAGAGGAACACCTTGGTAAAAGGAACAAAAGATCTTTATTTATATACCTGAGATAATAAATTCAATATCTGAGACCTTTATTTGTATAACTGAGATAATAAATTTAATATCCGAAATCTTTATTTGTATATCTGAGATAATAAATTCAATACCTGAGCATTTATTTGTATAACTGAGATAATAAATACAATACCTGAGATCTTTATTTGTATATCTGAGACATTTATTTGTATAATTGAGATAATAAATACAATACCTGAGATCTTTATTTGTATATATGAGATAAAATTTTTAATACCTAAGACATTTATTTGTATAACTAAGATAATAAATACAATACCTGAGATCTTTATTTGTATACCTGAGACCTTTATTTGTATAATTGAGATAATAAATTCAATACCTGATACCTTTAATTCTATAACTAAAATCATAACTTGTATACGAAGGATTATAACATAATTTAATACTTGAGATCTTTATTTGTATATCTAAGATAATAAATTCAATATCTGAGACATTTATTTGTATATCTGATATAATAAATACAATACCTGAGATCTTTATTTGGTATACCTGAGATCTTTATTTGTATATCTGAGATAAAAAATTCAATATATGAGATATTTATTTGTATACTGAAATAATAAATTTAATAACTGAAACCTTTATTTTATAACCAAGATATATCTAATTTGAAATGAGTGTGGGATGACCTTTTATACTTTATCAATGTCACATAACTTGGCTAATGTGACGGTATCAGCTAATATTTTCACATAAATAAATATAGTTTACACTTGTATAAGATTCTTCAACAACCCTTAAAAATTTCAAAAATATCACTCTATTTTGTTTTACTACGACGTACCCATAATACTTTAAAAATTTCCCTCTTAAATACTTGTGGTTAAAGGCTTAAAGCAAATCAAACTTTGTTTGTTGGATTGCATGGCTCGAATTGTAAACACTAACATTCGATCTCAAATTTGAGTCTTGTTTTTTGTTGAACTCAGTTGTTAAATTTATTTTAAATAACAACTCCTTTTACTTTTAAAAATACACAATATATTTTGTCAAACAAGATATTTTAGTTTCCACAAAGGTCCGTTTCATTTGACCTTAGAAAGCATAATATTTTGTAAAATTAATTTAATTAGTAAAATTATGTTTCACTTGCAATAAGTTCTTTAATATTTTTTTTCTTTTTTCACTTGCAATAAGATTCTCTTTTCTTGGGTAAGTTCATGTTAAGATAATAAATTGTTCAAATCTTTACCATTAACTAGTAACCTGATTTTATTACATGTAATTAGGGTGGCAAAAACTGACCCAACTCACACAACCCAACCCAAATCGAACCTGTTTATAAAGGGTTGGGTGGAAATTTTCAACCCGATTAATTAAATGGGTCAACCTGACCCAATCCGATTAATAAACAGGTTGGGTCGGGTTGAAATTTCTAACCAAATTTCAACCCGACCCGACCTGTTTATTATTGAGTTTGACTTTTATATATAGATTGGATTTAATTAATGCGAGTTATAAACTCAAGTCATATTTACCATCAGCCAACCTTAGTTTTTACTATATATTTGCATTCGGTCGCTCTGTCTCTACACTCTTAGTCTTCAATTTTCATTTTTTCATCTTTTCGTGTCTTCTTAACATATTGTCAAACTTTTCAATTTGGTTGTACTAAGACTATGTTAAGATTTGATATTTTTATTTTGCGTGGCTTATAACTTTGGGAAAATTAACAATTCAATACATATTAAACAGGTTGGGTTGGATCAAGATTTTTAACCCATTTAATAAATAAGTTGGGTTTGGATTAACATTTTTTAACCCGAACCCAACCCAACCCAACCCAACCCAACCCATTGACATTCCTATATGTAATTATGTAAAGACAAAGATAGTTAAATAGTTTTAAGCTAATTAACAAGAATTTCAAGTCAAACTTATTTTTTTTACATTTCAAAAAAGCTTGTCTCTAGATTGAAGTGAGCCACATCAAACCAACGGTACAATTTACACCAAAGATACAAGTATAGAACTGAAGTATGTTGGGTGAAGCCAAGAGTATGGGAGGGAACAGACTACAGAGTTCAGACACTCCACTGCTAAAATGGCAAAATAATGACAGCAAAATCCCAAATCAATTGGGACAGGCATGGGGCATGTGTTAAGGAGATTAAGGGCACTTGCTCATCCCTATTCTATCATCCTTTCAAGTTTTAACCGACACAACTACATTTTCTTGTTTTCCCATGAAAACTTGAGGACAGTTGGCACTCTGCCCATTTCTTTTAATGCTTATCAGCTCCTACCCTACACCCTTAATCCTTCATTAATCAACTTAATTAACCTGTCCTATAAATTTGTGCACTATTTCATACAATTTTCTTAGTTGGGTTGAGATTTTATGCACCTAATTTTCTCACCTATAGATGGGATTTTTGTGGGAACAAGGAAGCAGACAAGAAAAAGGTTTGAACTTTGTTGTTTGATTTTAGTTAATATTATAATTTTAGTAAAAGATTATGTTTTTTGTTTTAGTGTTTTTGGAATGGGTAGATGAACAAACCTTGACGGAAATACCAATGATATAATACTGTAGTTGGCACTATATGTTCTTTTATGTTGCTGTTTTCTCAACCCATTTATACAAATTTGTTAATTTTTTTGGTGGTAATAAGATTCTGGGGGCACAAAATAGTGAGAATTAAGTAATTAGTTATGATTTAGGTAAGAATATTCACCTATCTAGATCATGTTTTATTCATAAAGATTTTGTTTTATATGATTGGGATTATAACTTAGGGTACTTAGAGTTGAATTTTGGTGTACTAATATCAGAAGAGCAATACCCATTTCGGAGTTCGAAGCTGGTTTTAAGAAACTTCTGCTAGTATTTGTTGAGCAGTAAGCATTGGTTGGACCAAGTAGGCTAGACATTTCAGATAACTTGCTTAATATATAATTACAAGAGGTTGCGATCACAGCAGTATTGATTTGGGATGCTTTGTCGTGTTTTGATGTTGGTAATTGATTGGTATAGAGGAAATGGTTGGGAGTGTTGCAGCTAAGAGTTATAGCTTGTACAGTAATGGATCACCAGTCCATAATCAGAATGGTAGTAAAGAGAAGCTCGACGAGTTTCGAAGGCTGTTGGGGAAGGCTGATGGTGATCCTTTAAGAATTGTGGGTGTTGGAGCTGGTGCTTGGGGTAGTGTATTTGCCGCTTTGCTGCAAGATAGTTATGGTCGGTACCGTGATCATGTTCAAGTTAGGATATGGAGGAGGTCTGGGAGAGCAGTTGATAAACTTACAGCTGAGCATCTCTTTGAGGTAATTAATTCAAGAGAGGATGTACTGAGGAGATTGATTCGGCGTTGTGCATATTTGAAGTATGTAGAAGCCAGGTTGGGTGATCGAACACTTTATGCAGATGAGATATTGAGGGATGGATTCTGCTTAAACATGATTGACACACCACTTTGTCCCATGAAGGTTGTGACCAACTTGCAGGAAGCTGTTTGGGATGCAGATATTGTGGTGAATGGATTGCCTTCCACTGAAACTCGTGAAGTATTTGAAGAGATCAGCAAGTATTGGAAGGAGAGGCTTACCGTTCCTATTATCATATCTTTGTCAAAGGGCATTGAGGCTGCATTGGATCCTGTTCCACACATAATCACTCCCACGCAGATGATTCACCGAGCAAGTGAGAAATTCTCCTTCTCCCTCTTTTTTAGTTGCATAATAAAGTTTTCGTTTCTGCTTGATTATCCCTTGCTTATTTGACACACTCCATCTAACAAGAATACCGGGTAGCTTATGAATATATAAGCTTAAATACAGGTACTTAGGTAGTA
Source organism: Dysphania ambrosioides (assembly GCA_026401315.1). Taxonomy (NCBI): domain Eukaryota; kingdom Viridiplantae; phylum Streptophyta; class Magnoliopsida; order Caryophyllales; family Amaranthaceae; genus Dysphania; species Dysphania ambrosioides. Next base: position 2,661,787 of record CM048662.1, read on the forward strand.
CTCCATTTTATGTAAACTTGGGAAGTTTCGAGCTAAAAAACATTCTACTCTCTCCGTTTCTATTTGTTTGCTACATTTGGCTTTTCACAGTTTCTAATATACAACATAAAACGTTTTTTTCTCTAAATTCGTAAGATAAAAAATTGTGAAAACTTGATATTATAAAAAGTTACATTAAAATCATCCAACAAAATCTCACTTGGATATATTATTTGTTACAATATAGTTAAAATTTATGGTCAAAGTTTTTTAAACTTTAACTCTAAACAATAGAAATGTAGCAAACAAATAGAGACGGATAGAGTAGCTTATACTGTTCAAATATTACTAATGGGGATTGGGGAAACAGTGAAGTGAAGGTATGTCTCTGGGTTCAGTGTAAAATACTTGTAACAGCTCGCATTTTAAAGTTCTCATGACTTGTTTCTCCTTGGAAGATGAAAAAAAAATTGAATGTTCTATAATCATGAATTGTGAGGCACCTACTAAAATTTAGAAACAAGGGAGCCTAGTGGTGGACGCCTCCTTCATCACACCAGCTGTTTGATGTTTGTTTTCCGCTATCATCCCCCTTCCCCTGCTTATAATGCTACTAAATTGATGGTATCAAAAGTTAGAGACCTAACTAAGTTGTAGCAGGGTTTTTTTCCTCAGTAAAGTTGTGATTCATTGATCAGTTCATGTCTCATCCTAGATTCCTAGTCAAACAAGCACATTATAATTATGTTTGCACCATAATATAATTTTATGGTATTAACTCTCGTTTTTGGACACGACGAAATCTTAAGCATGATTGTCCATAACTTGCAGCTGAAGTACCAATGGAAAACATCCTGTACCTAGGAGGGCCAAATATTGCCTCGGAGATATACAACAAAGAATACGCAAATGCACGTATATGTGGAGCAGAAAAGTGGAGGAAACCACTGGCAAAGTTTCTAAGGCAACCCCAGTTTATTGTGTGGGACAACAGTGACCTTGTCACTCATGAAGTCATGGGCGGTCTGAAGAATGTCTATGCTATTGGAGCTGGTAAGTTTAGTAACGTTCTGGGCAATTTATATTGGGATGCACTAGTGGAGTAATAATATGTCTAAGTTAATAGGTTCAAAATGAGAATTGCTTCACCTAAATCAATAAAATGATGATTCCAAGTTCAACCTTTATTTTTTTTTCATTTTTCAGGAATGGTAGCTGCCCTCACCAATGAAAGTGCTACTAGCAAGTCAGTGTATTTTGCTCACTGTACATCAGAGATGATATTTATTACTTATTTGTTGGCTGAGGACCCTGAGAAGCTAGCCGGACCATTGCTAGCTGACACATACGTGACGTTATTGAAAGGACGGAATGCATGGTACGGACATATGCTGGCCAAGGGTGGTTTGAACCTGGATATGGGTGATAGCATCAGCGGCAAGGGGATGATTCAGGTAATTTATTATCATAGAAACTATTGGACAGATGATTTCCTTCTCATTTCTTCTCAAGGGGTGATGACCTATTAGGCTACTAGTTTTCGTAAGGCAATTGAAGAGCAGTAAGGAAGCTTCATAGTTTGGTTCACCTTCAGTATTCTTCAATATACATACTACCCTAACCAATTCGGCTTTCTTTCGAAATGATTTCCTTTAAAATTGTACTAGTATCCCTATTTGATTTTTGTTCAAAATCCTTTACTTGAGAAATTCATCCAACTGAACCCACACTCAAAGGAGGACCACAAGATCAGAGTTCCATGAAAGAAAAAGTCTCAGCATTTTACCCTGCAAAACTGGTGTCTTGGAACACCTGAATTCTTCAAGGTGGAGATAGATATTTATAGATTTGCTAATCTGGACATCCTAGATCATGTCATCAATAGGATTTACAGTGGGTTGGATTTGAGGAGTTTTGTTTATTTGTTGTTATGTGTCATGATTACCATATACTTCGGCAAGTTTCAAGTTGATAAATGATAAAAGAGTTACTACACAAATATTGCAAAACTTCTATGTACAATTTCTCTTTATCTTGTGCAATAACTTTGAGCTGAAATTTTTCAGGGTGTCTCAGCAGTTGGAGCTTTCTATGATCTCCTGAGTCAATCCTCTCTGAATGTGTCTTGGCATGGAGAACGCAAGCCAGTCGCTCCTGTTGAGTTATGTCCGATCCTGAAGACACTATACAAGATACTCATAAAGAGGTGATTCTATACCATCCATTTTTTTCAAGTTGTTTTGCAAGATGCCTATACACATTTAGTGTTGAAGATACTAAGTTACAGTTTGTTAAATTTTACAGGGAACAATCATCAGAAGACATTCTGCAAGCACTAAGGGATGAGAACATGAATGATCCCCGAGATCGAATCAAAATTGCACAATCACATGCCTTCTACATGCCTTCACTCCTTGGGAAGCCTATAGATTCATGATCTGTCTTTTCTAAATTTGTGCATTGGATCAAAGAATAACACTTCCACATCAACATCATACTGATAGAAGGGATTATTACAATACTGCTATTTCTCTGAAGGATGCAATTTACGTCTAAGTAGTACCTTATACCAAATCTGTCTTGTTGGCTGTTGCTTATTAAATAATAAAATATGTAACTGGGGAAGTTACAATGGTAATTAAACTTGTTTGGATCAAAAGTATAAACCAAATAATCATCAAGAAGAATGAATATGATCAACGGGTGGACAGTGCACCATGCTCATGATATACCCGCTCCAAAAAAATGTACATTACGTTCATGAAAAATATGCATTACATACATGGAAAATGTACATTAAGTACATGGAAAATGTATATAGTACACGTGTCAGTAATGTGGAATGTACATTTTACATTCCACCTAACTGACATGTGCACTATGTATATTTTCCATGTACGTAATATACATTTTCCATTTACGTAATGTACATTTTTTTGGAGCAGGTGTACCACGCTCATGGTGCAACCGGGTGCACCATCTAATTTGCGGAATATGATAGGGGGATAGCCAAAGAATTCACCCCATAGCAAGAAAAATCATGTACTACCTAAAATATATAGTCATAGTTATACGGTATATTCAAACATAAAATGAAATTTGGTGTATGAGCAATAGGAATAGCCAAAGATTTCACAACGTATGCTTACTTCTTTAGTGCCTTGTTTTGATATTAGATAACTAAAAAAGGAGTTGTTTATCAAATATGCTATTTTGTTGAGAAGATTTGGAAATTAAAAAGTCCTCTTCAGTACGACTTTACATGTGGTACATATGGTGAAGCTGGTAATACATGAATAAGAAAAATAATCATACAACTATGCAGAGAAACTACAACATATTTAAACCTTTTGTTATTTTACGGGGTAACTTTGTTTGAATACAATAAGGTTATTGTATTCTGTATACATACAAGATCTTTTGTTTACACAATGTAAAACAATAAAATACTACTCCGTAACAAATGGAATATAACTATTCTTTGATTGTAATATCACTCTTCAATTTGCTGTACATAGTTTCAGTTACATATTTAAGCTCTGTACATGAATCATCAATCATCAGTAACATTTTGGGGTGTGGCAAAGGAAGCAGAAGAATCGAAAGAGCCCTACATAAAGCAACAATCTGCAATGTAAAGCCTATAAGATGTATGTTGTCTTCAATATATGTTTAAAAGTCGACTACTTACTTGGAATCGGAAAATTAATTCCACAGCAGAATTAGAAGAAAAAATGGGCTGTTTTTCTGTACACTACTTGATTGTAGTTCTATGTTTCTCTTAGTTGCTTCTTCACTTCTGCAATCATCTTCTCTTTCTTGAATTTTGAAAGTCCATGCACCTTGTAATACTTCAAAATTTCTTTTAGTTCTGGCACTCTCATCTTGTTCAAACAACCAGAATCTTGAGAAAGCTTTAATCTCAAGCTTTCAATATCACACGCGAGATATCCTTTTGTTTCTTCAACCTCCTCGTTATTCTTACTCTCAATAAAACGCGGATTTGTAGGGCTAGAATTAAGCAATGAAGCAACTCCTTCACGAGATACTCCCAAAGCAATTTCCACTTCCTTCTCGGACTTTGAAGCCGAATTGCTCTGAGAACAAAGATCATCTTCCATTGAAATTTCCACTTCTTGGGACAGAGTACTAGCATTTTTTCTGCTAGCTCCTTGAAATTCTTTCTTCTTAGCTCCCAAGTGTCGAGTCGTGTTTCCATGAACTATGTCCCCTAGGTTTCTCTGCCAAATTGTTTCAGGTAGAGAATGAAAACTCTCCTGAAACTGAGGGGAAGATGCATTTGATTGTCCAAAAGTAGCCGCATAGGAAGGTGATTGCTTCTTTCTGATTTTCACTTGCGGTTTTCGCATCAAGCTCAGATTAGATTGTCTCGTAGCACTGCAATTTTTCCTCAGTACTTTCTGCCCTAGTGGTTTAAGAATTGAACTTAAACCGGATTTCTTTCTTTCATACGTGATGTGAATATCGTCAACTACACTCGGTGCTTGAATTTCTTCCACCACTTGACCTTCCACTAGATCTTCACTTTTATGATCTAGCATCTTGCAAAGGGAATCAGGAGCATCATGTTGAATGCTCATATCAATACAATCTTCTTCAAACTTGACAATCACTTCTGTCTTGGAAGACACGGGTGAAGAACCACTTCCAATATTTTTTGATCCAGTCAAGCAATCCTCAACTTCTCCATGATGCAAAGAATTTGATTTTGAATTTCCATTATTATAAACCTATTGAAAGAAAGACACTCAGCTAATCAAGCAGAAACTACTTGTAATCAAACCATCTCGCTAGTTGAAAAGCAGATAACTACACTTTTTTTCAAACTCTTTAGAAACTAGGTAAAATGCTCCTACAAAGTTCATATAACTCTCTAAATTCACTGCAGGGTGATTAATATAGTGTATTAAAAGGTATCAGCTAAAGAAGAAAATCTCTGGCAGCGTTCCCTCTGTCCAGTTTCAAAAGTCTCATTTTTCGAAGAAATCAAGATTGATATTAGCCTCGAATGAGACGCAGGTTGACAATCCATATATTGCTCGTACAGAAGGAAAGGTGAAGATTTAAAGCAGGACTTCCAAGTGGACAAAACAACAGAAAGTTGGTAAGACGAGGTCACTACACAAAGAACTAAAGACCTGAGGTTAACATGGCAAACCATAGAATGGTCTTAAGCCTAAAAAATGCAGATATGATAAGTATTGCAGTTGAAATAACTTAACCTGCAAAGAAGTCAAGATTCTGTTCTTCTCTGTAGGTGAGCACTCATGAACATCATCTTCACATTTCCCAGTCACTTCAACATCAGTCTTTCTGATATCTGTAGCCTCAAAGGAATCCCTTACAGCACATCTGGCAGTGTCTGAACAAGATTCTTCAGAAACAGTGAATGCAGGCTGTTCATATAGAGAAAACAAAGAAAAAAATGAGCCATGCACAGCAGCATCTAATCAAAAGAATTTGTACCATGCTTAAACAGCAGCAGAAAGTAGAAATCATTTCAACACAGTCTAGAACCAGAATCAGTGATAATTGATTGATATTCTAAATGGAGAAGGTTTAGGCACCTCGTACTGCCTTTCACAGTCTATCATCAACTCTTGGGATTCCGTACATGATTCCAAAGTTGCTTCCTTTTCCACCCTGATATCTACTGTGCCAGAATTTAAGGGCAGATACGTTTCAGTAGACAAGTCTTCCACCTGCCATTACCAAAAAAAAAGGTTGGTGAGCTTTCAAGTTGACAAACATAAATGGCGTGTACAGAATTGATATCGGAAAAACAACATATAATTCAAGAACAAGCAGGTGCAAAACACAAAGGTGACGGTGACTATCTACTTGTTAAGCAACCCAGCCCAACAACTCCTCTAAGAAACACCAAAGTCAGATGCCAGAAGAATCTATCTGTGCCCAAAAGGCAAAGTATTGTAATGTAATGACCAAAATAAGGTAAATATGGTAAGATATTATGTTATCAAGTGCTGAAAAATGGAAGTCATAGAACAAATTTCTGGGGGGGAAATAAATAGCATCTACATAAGAACCATACTTTGTTTGCCCCAATATATGGGCTCCATAAGTAAAGTCCATAGTTCACTGAAACAGATTTCTTCCATTCTGTTGGTTACATAATTAAGTGAATTCACTTAATTGAATTGGTACTTGCTTTGTCATTTTCACGACCTTATTCTAAAACCCCTTGAGTTTACACCTTACACCAATCAAGAATTATCTGATGTTGGTACCTAATTATCATTCCTATAAATTTGAAATACTGAAAAACATAATAAACAAAAATACAAATTCAGAAAAAGGCAACAAATACTCCAACCTGTTCATCAGGGGCTGGAAAATTTTGCTCAATTAAAGCACTAATGATGTCATAGATTCTCTCTGCTGATGCTTGATTTTGCGATGTGTCCATGTCATACTCATCTAATATATATTTATTTCTCAAATTCTTAATAGAATTTTTCAGGAAATTTATTTTCTGCTTGAAAGTAGCACAACAAACTTCATAGGGATCCCTCTGCTCATCCAATTCAGACCACTTCAGTTGACATTGGAGGATAGCCAATTCATCTTCAAGATCATGAATTTCAGCATCTGCTTTAGCTATGAGATGTCGCAGGGCTTGCACACAAGATTTCTCATTTATTGCATCTTCAAGGACATCTGACAAAAAGGAAAGGGGGTGATTGAGATTGTAGCAATACATGCATTTGCATTATGGCTGGTTATTGTGTATTTGAAACAGTTATATTCCAATAAGTGTCCACATTCAAAAAATTCATCGCGTGAAATATCGGTTTATATGACAAAATTTATGCTGAAAGACTTTTACATCAAAGTAAAAGGTATAAACCAGGTTAAAGCCGTTGCAACTATGAGATGGGATGATGAAGAGCCAACTCAGAGAAGAGAGGATTGCTAAGATATAATAAGACTAAGAGAAGCAATTTACCTTGGTCATAGCCAAAGTGAAAATTACAATGCCATCCATGTCCTGCAGGAAAATGTATGGCATTAGACGCCGTAAGTTCATCTGAGATACAACAGAACCAGCATACCAGAATAAAGAGATTCAAATCCTCACCATCAGAGGATACAATTCTTGGACAGAAATCCATGACATCATTAACATATGTCAAGCCACGCAGACATCATAAGCACCATACTTCTGCATTATCTTAATAAACACTATATCATAGAGAAGCAGGGGGAAATAGTACCTCCACAGAATAGTGTTTCATTCATTCTGTAACTAAAAAGGAAAAGCAAATCTTCCATATTCAAGAAGAGGATAAACTTAAAATCTTACATGACAAGCAAACTCAGACAGCATCTTGTAGTGATTGAAGCTGGAAATATGCAAAAGTATAACCACTAGGTTTGTCAGGAATAAACGCAAATGAAAGAGACCACATTACAAATTTAAAGGAAAATCAATAGTCATTCCTTCCAGCAGTAGATTATTAACAAAAAACGGTAGGAGCTCAGACGATCATCGATGTACATGACCCCAATAATATAGCAAGCAAAATAGGATCCGCCTAAACAATGAAAACATAACCCATGTTGCACCGATACGAATCTAGGTAAGGACATCAATACAGGTACGAGTACGGGAAATGGCAAAATCATTCAATGAAATGTTGCACCGATACATTACGGATGATAAACTGAACAAGGTTCCAATATATTCGCTAATCTCAATATTTAAGATACAAGCACTTGATCTAACTTCTTAACCTTTACAAGTCAACTTTAGCTAATCATGATTATCAAACAGAGTCTCTCCTTTTTCCCTCACTCAAAGACCAATACATTTAGTTCACCATACTATCCTACATCAGTTCAGCCTACATCCAAACCAACTCGACCACTGGTTGCAACCCTAACACCATGTTCCACCTCCGGATATCCCAATGCTAACCAATCGTTCCTATTTTAACCACCAAAATATTATGATAACTGAACTAAATCAACATTTTCATAAACGAACCGCAACCGAAATTTAATATTCACATCTGCAGCGCGCATTATCCAAACAAAATTAAAAATATACGAAATCATCTTTAATTCAACAATTCAACAAATTCAAACAAAAACTGAAAATGCAGCTCCAACTCAATTTCATCACTCAAGATGAATGCATGAGTAGAATTTACAGCGATTCCGTCTCCGAATTTAATTACACCAAAAAAATAATAATCAAAATACAAAAAAAATTGAAAAATCAAGCTGAATTCGATCGGAAAACGCGACATCACCGATTTGTAGGAATCAACACAACTTCATCAAAAAATAAAAGAAAAATAAAAAAAAAACGAAATAGAGAGGAAATGCAATCGAAAATTCAGAAATTCGGACGAAGAAAAGCGTAAATGCAGGAGAAGGAAGGAGAAGATGAAGACCTCGGGTTTGGTGAAGGAGAGCGAGAGGAGTGAAGTGAAGTAGGAGCTGCTGAGAATGCGACTACTCCGTAGTAGTAAGTGGGAAGAGTGATGAACAAGGGTTGACGACTGCTGCTGTGTGACTTGAGTTGTATATATAGTGTGGGGACTCCGCCTTCCCTTTTTTTGTTGGTGCATCTTTTTCGGAGCACAGAAGAGAGAGAGCACTACAATATACGGAGTATATTTGTAAGTTGGCCGTCATTTTCTTGACACGTGGACCTGAGATTATGATTGTCGACCCACTTTACTAAATTTGTGCTGCTCTTTAGACAAATACCATGTAATCTCTCTATTTCTATGTGTTTACTGTATTGTTATTTTTGGAGTTTAAGTTTTATAATATTGATAATTAATTCTAATTATATTATAACAAATAATATATTTAAGTGATATTTTGTTGGATGCATATAAATGTAAATTTTTCATAATTTATTTATCAACGAATTTAGAGAAATAAACATTTTAAGTTGTGTATTGAATATCGTAAAAAGTCAAATACGGCAAACAAATAGAGGCGATGAGATATAAGTCAATTAATAAAGCATAGTTCTTATTTCAAATATTTAATTGCATGTTGCGTCGAGTACAAGTGTTTTTCTAAAATCAACATGTCAATTGGGTGAAAAAAGACAATCTTAGAGATATAATATTTGTTGTACTTGATATTTTATGATTTAGGTTGAGATTTTGTGTTATTATTCCAACCAAATTTCAAATTGTTTTTAACCTTAATTAATTGAGGAAGTTTTAACACAGTTTTCTAATATAGAAGCAAGCTAAAACATACATTAGAAAATATTACCGTTATTAGACTTATGAAAAGGTTAGAGATATAAAAGAGAGAAAGAGTTTCTTGAAGAGAATGGAGATAGTGGTTAATGGTTAGTACACACTAATTGGTTTGCAAAAGGCAACATGACCTTTGGCAAGTGATTGTCATTGATTAGCAAAATTGTCTATATAGCTTAGTGATTACTGATTACTCATTTACAACAAGTGATTGGGATTTCGAAAAAGTGATACATCATTCATCAACCAAATATATATTTTTTATTTTTTGGGAGGGGAGCCAAATTTCCTATTTAGCTTAACTATTAAGATGCAAAAGGGGTAGATTGGATTGGGTCAAATAAGATACAAAACGAGTTTAGTCGGGTCGGACCGTTTAAAGAGTGTATAGTTTTTATCTATAGAGGGTAATGGTTTGCTTATATCAGCTCCAATCTTTGGTAGTGGACCATCAACGAATAAGTGAAAATAATTCATTACCTGATACTATTTAGAAGTCTAGGAAATTATTAGCTCATTATTGACCCGACTTGATCCATTAAACCCAATTAAATATGACCCTTTAAAATACTGACCCAATTAAGCTCATAATTTATTAGACCCTTTTACAAATGAGTCGGTTAAGAACCTTTAATGGGGCCCCTCCCATTTAAACATGTCTAATTCCAATGTAAAAAATCTTGAATTAGGTAAAGTTTAAATTTTAGAATTAGATACAGTTTTCATATACCATCATATGCCAAATTCAAGTATTATTTAAAAGTTTGTCCCTACAATACTTGGATTAATTTTGACTATTAGATTAGTAGCAAAAGACAACATGTACTTTTTTTTATAAGAAAGGCACAATGGGCAAATAATATAGATGAGATTTGATTCTAAATCCTGAATATTAGCCTTCACTACTTTACTAAACTAAACTAGTTGATATTTACACCAACATTTATGCTATACAACACAATATTGACAACAATTATTGCAAATAATGGAACCCATATTGACAACAATTAGTTCTAAATACTTTTTATAGTGTATCCCTTATGCCAATTTGAAAAAGATTTAGTATATATGCAGTGAGAAAACCCAAAGTTGATTATATGTAGTGGTTGTCCCTATTATCTACAGTGACGAATTGAGAAGATAGATAACAAAGGGAACATAATAAATTAAGAGTGAGCTAGATATGAGTATTAATGGAAAAAAGAGAAAGATAAAGGTAACAAGTATTTTACTTTAGATATAAGAATTCCCTTGATGTATAATTGGCCTAGTTGCTCAAGAATTATTTTCCCATAAACCAAAATGAGCTTTTGCCACAAATCACTCGGACTCTAACTTAATATGGACTAATAGAATTGTACACCTACTTTTAGTCTTTTTCAATCAACCCTTCATATTACTTCTTTCATTTTCTTTAGTTCATTCTGTTTTAACTTGATACATTTATCAATGCACATCTTTGATTATTTATATCTTTAGTTACGCATTGATTAGAAATTATAAAATGATTACATGATACACTCATATATAGTATGCTAATGATATATCCCCTTCTGAATGACAATATCTAGTCGTAGAACTTATTCTCTCTCTACGATAGCATCGATCCTTTATAAATATGATTATTAAACAAAAAAATTCATTTGAAAACCACCATCTACAAACAAGAGTCAATTTTCTCTCTCTGGAAAAAATGATACTCCCTCTAAATTCATCAAAAATACTTCCAGCTTCACTTCAATCTTGCAAAAAGTTATTGCAGTTCAAATGTAGATGAAATATACAAAGAAATCAAATATCAAATTTCGCAAAATTCAACAATTTTGAGAGAAGTTCAATGGATATTCAGTAGGATATGGAACTAAACAACAATCCAAAGTTGAAATGAACAAGAAAAATAAGGTAAGAGAATAATTATTTGATTAGTTCATTAAAGAGAAATCCGAATTTTGCGATGTTTTGATTTAGTGTTAAGAAGACAATTTCACCATAGAAATTGTTGTCGAATGAAAAAACAAAAGTTCACCAAGTTTTTTATACTTTATATTTTCAAAAAAATTACTACTTGATTTTGAATTTTGTTTGATATTTTTTTGGTGAGAATGTATAATTTAGTGGTGTTAAGCTTGAAATTCGGTGAAACTTGATATTTTTGCAATGAATTGCTGAAATTTCTATTTTTTTTATTCAATTTGGCGAAACTTGAGGCATTTGCTATGAATTCAAATATGTTTACTTTTATTATATATTGTTTGTTCAAAACTACAAAAAACTTGTGAAATGAGAGGCATTAGTCGAATATATATTCTCATAGGGTAAAAATTGCAAGAATCAAATTTTTGGTTCAAAATGATGAAACTTTAAATAATCATATCTTCTTTTCTCAATAAGTATAGTTAGATAAAATGTTTATCCTTAGTTTTATAAGTGTTCATTTGTTTTAGCTTTTTTGTTTAATTTTAGTGGGAAAAGTTATGATTTATTTTTGAAAACTAAAATTAGTTTGATTTATATTACTTTTTAGAAGAGGCAATTTAGATAGTGTTTCATTCCTCTTTCCATATATATTTTGATGCTCATTTGTAATTTGAAAACGTTCATTATTTATAGTTTAAAGCTTGGTAATGTACATATCTTCATCACTATTTTCATATTCAATTGATAAACTAAATGTTCATTCATTTCTTTACGTTAATTCCTCTTTTCACATACGTTCATTTGCAATTTGAGAGGAGTTCATTTATATTTTGATACTTGGTAAAGCACATATATTCATTACTATTTTTCATATCCATTGGGTGACTTAAATGTTCGTTCTCATAGCTAAAATGTTCATTTATCTTTCAACATACGATCATATAATTTATATGAAGTTCATTTCAAAGCATATAATTGTAATTACAAAAAGTTCTTTGCATGAAGGTTGCACTTGGTCAAATTCACCTTGTTTATGTCCTATCTCGAATATCATAATGTAGATAGTTTTTATCTAAGTGCTTTAGCACAAATGCTTTGATAGCTTTAGGTATAGTATTAACATACGATAACCTCCGGCTTCGCTAGTGATATTGTAAATAATGTGTAATTTTTTTTACAAAAATATAATAGTTATTTGTGTAATAGTATATATACATTTGACAATTAATGAGAAATCACAAGTCATAAATTCCTTCCATGTATCTATAAAATAAATGTGTTCATTTCCGTATTAGTTAATGTTTGCTATAAAAAGATGTTCATTTCAAACCAATATATATTCATAATTAGAATGAAAATATAAAGATTCACCCCAAATACACGAAATAATATTGTATCAATGGGGATAGCACTTCAAGCATTCTACACGAGAGAGTACCTTAAATCTTGAAAAAATTATAAAAATTTGTTATTATTGTAATACTTATTGAGATGAATCAAATAAAAGCCTATATAACTCTATTTTTCTAATACTTCAAATTAATTATAAAAAGTTGTTATTATTGTAATACTTATTGAGATGAATTAAATAAAAGCCTATATGGTTCCAAAAATAAAAGCCTATATAATTATATTATTCTAATATTTTACATAAATTTAAAATACTTTATTCAATTTCGAAGAATATTAAGATTTCAAATTCGAAAAATAAAAAAAATAAAAAGGGACTAAGTTACTGTCTTACAAATTTCAATAAAAAAAAAAAGTTACTGTCTTACCGACAAGATTCCCACCCCATTCCCTCCTTAAAAAAGAAAAAAGTTTCCAACAAATTCCCTGAATAATGTAACAGGATGTTTTCAGAGTAACATTCTCTCCAAAACACACGAACATCACGCTTTATATCTTCCTCTTCTCACCACCTGTCACACATTCCAAGCAACTTCAAATCCCACATCACATAAAAACTATATAATATATCACAAAATCCAGACACCCCTGATCCAATCTCCATTGAAGCTCCACCAACAAGCTCCAAATCAAACCCCCAGATCCCCAAAAAACACATTACTATGTCATTAAAAAAAGAATCAATAATAATAGGAACACTGATAATATTATGGTACACATCAAACATTGGGGTGTTACTATTGAACAAACTACTACTCTCGAACTATGGATTTGGTTTCCCAATATTCCTAACAATGTGTCACATGTCAGCTTGCTCAATCCTTAGTTACATCTCCATTGTTGTGGTAAAGGTTGTACCTTTTCAAAGGGTGAAGTCAAGTTTACAGTTCCTAAAGATTGTAACTTTGAGCATTGTGTTTTGTGGGTCTGTTGTGGGTGGTAATATTTCTCTTAGATATCTCCCTGTTTCCTTCAATCAAGCTGTGGGTGCTACGACACCGTTTTTTACTGCTTTGTTTGCTTACCTGATCTCTTTCAAGAGGGAGGCTTGGGTTACTTATGCTTGCCTTGTTCCTGTTGTTGGTGGTGTTATCATTGCTAGTGGGGTAATTTTCTTATTCTTTCTTGTACTAATTACTGTATATTCTATGCTTTTTATATTGATTGATTGAATATACTATGGTTTTTCTTCTTAATATGGATCATATTTTATGTTTGAGTTTATGTGTGATTTTGTAGTTATTTTTTTATCTGATTTGGGAACTTGGGCGTTGAGACCTAAAATAGTAAGTTTTAGATCTGGAAAGCTTTGGTTACGTTTGGTTTGAATGTGGGTTGTTTGTCTCGAAAAGTATGATTTGTCTAGAATGTGGCATATTAGATACGAAGTAGTGTCTTCAAGATACCTCATGTATGCTCCAATTGGGTTGCCTTTGATGGATTTGATTTCAAAGTTGAGTTTGGCGCAGGTATTCCATATGTTCTGGTTCATCAGTATCGTTTACAAAGAGGATTTGTAGTTTGCTAACGAAGATTGTTTTGGAATCAGTGTAGCTGATTTGCTGTGGAATAGAAACTGTATTGCCTGTTTGTTTAGTTTTGCTGAATAATTGTTTGGAATATGCATATGTGCAATATGCCAATATGTATAGGTGCTTTTATAAGGTGCATTATGGACTATGGAGCATTGTGGTGCACTAGCTTTATCTCCCAAAAGACCTTTGATATGGTCTTGACATATTGTATTTAAACGGGTTCTTTAAGATGAATAACACCACGGATTAAACGGCTAAACACAAATCTTAACAATAGTTAAACCCCACTAGCTGATACTCAATTGGTACTGACCTGTTTGCCTATTTGACTCTACTTTATTCAGATCAAGTTGACATTTATTGTCCTTTCTGAAAAATTATGGAACAACATGAAGATTATGAATAGAATGTGTGCATGGGATTGGTGTAAGAAAATAAAGAGAAAAAAATATGCAAGCCATGTTTTCTTTTTGAGAGCGATTCTGTTATTCCTTTGCTTCGTTTGAGACATGCACTTAACTACAAGCACATTCCTGCACTTCTGTTTCACCAGCTTTGTTTTGAAATTATTTTGTAATTTGCATTCGTGATGAATTGAGATAATAGTTAATATCTTGATGGAATTTTTGTGGATTTTAACAGGGGGAGCCAAGTTTTCATTTGTTTGGATTTATTATGTGCATAAGTGCCACTGCAGCAAGGGCATTTAAATCTGTTCTCCAAGGCATCCTTCTGTCTAACGAAGGGTGAGTTTCTACTACTTTTGCTCATTTATTTTGTCAATGAGGTCAATGGGAAATAATGTGCAGAACATGCAGCTGAAGTTTGGGAACATGGAATATACATGTAAATTTTGATAAAGAGCTATATGAACTTAGGCAGGGAATAAAAGATCCTCAATCATATAAGAAAAAAAGGAAATGTGAAAATGTATTCTTCGTTTCTGAAAGGATAAGAGTGTATTGATGTGAGTCGATAGAAGTCGTAGAACAAAGATTTATATTGTTTTCCACTCTCTTACTATAACCATCTAGGGTCGGTTGCTAATTATAGGCCTGTGGCTGAGTTGCTAGATATTCTCATACTGTCAAACATTGCTGTCAAGCTGAATTGACTGTTAGCTTGTTCTAGTTAGTAGCAAGTACAATAGGAAATAAGTTCGTTTTCAGTTATTTTACAACAACTTGTGGATTTGTATGGATATAGTGTAGTGTATGTTCAAAAACAACAAATTTCTAGTCCATATGTTCCCCCACCTAAAAAAAGTCACATTCTTTCTGATTGTGACATAGGCATGTACATGGATGAGGAACATGGTCATGATTTATGACATGGTGCACCAAACTATTTAGAAATGAGCAGCACATGACCACAGTGCTGATAGCGCAACTGAATAGCAGTTTTCATGTATCTGACATCAAAGTTGACATTTCAGAAGAGAGTAGTGCTAAACATCTTGGACATGGCGTTTAAAAGCACGACTGTCTAGAAGCATTCTTTGGAGTATAACACATTTGAGGCTGAAAGTTCAGAAGAGAGTAACACATATCACTTCATGGACCAAAGTAACAAACAATAGAACACGTAGCTAAAAGCATTCGTTAATGTGTAATCACTTATTTATCCCAACATTCATCGATCCTTCACCAAGGTTGTTGAACATCAAAACAAGACGAAAGAAATTACACTTTTCCTCCCTATTAGCTTTTAATAAAAAACAAGATGCAATCTGTTGTAAAATTTAATATGTTTCTGTTTGGATGCATTTCTTCTAGTTTTATCTGACATGACCTGTTACTTTATTTTCAGGGAAAAGTTAAACTCAATGAACTTGATGCTGTATATGGCTCCAATTGCAGTTGTCGCCTTACTTCCTGCTGTATTTATAATGGAACCCAATGTACTAGAAGTCTTTGTCTCTTTGGGAAATCAGCATAAGTTCATGTGGATAACTCTTATATTGAACTCAGTCATGGCGTATGCAGCCAATTTATCCAACTTCTTGGTGACCAAGTATACGAGTGCCCTAACTCTCCAGGTTTGATATCCTGTTGCTACTTTTCTGTTTCTTTTTAATTCCCTTGTTCACATATTGTGAGTCGATGGCTTAACTGTTTGTTATCATTAACCTGTCAGAGTTAATAATAGTGTGAGATCTAGCTACTTATCCAGCAAACTATCTATCTGTTGTTTAAGTATAACAGGATTTTGTGGGTGGTTACGAACGGCTTTAATTTGTTTGCTGTATGTGCTTCGCAAATGAAAAAGCGTATTTACTCCCATTTGATTTAGTGTAACATTTTAAGGTCACATTACTGTCCATATCCATGTGAATTCCTGTGATATTGGTGATTGTGCTAGTTATTAGTAGCTTCCCTCATGAAATGTCTTGATATCCCTTTCAGGTTTTAGGCAATGCAAAGGGTGCTGTTGCTGTTGTTATCTCAATACTTATTTTCCGAAACCCGGTTACCGTGATTGGCATCGGTGGTTATACAATGACTGTTCTTGGAGTAGTTGCTTATGGAGAGACAAAGAGGAGATTCAAGTAGTAGCTACTATACTGTTCAATTTGTGTCTTTTCCATCTGAAAATTAGGAAGAATGATAAGCCAGGTAACAATATTTGACCATTTATTCGGGTTCCCCCCCTGTATGTTAGTAGCATATCTTCAATAGTAGATTCGTATATGTTCATAGAGAGAGGTCAGAAGAGAGGTTATAATTTTTTTTTAATGTATCTTTTCTGTTCATCAAGCTTCAAGCGGACTAGTTTAAGAAAAATATTGGAGAGATTATAAAGTTTTGTTTTTTCTGAATTCAAGTGCAACTTGACGTGATTTCAGTTTGATGATTTATAATCTGATGAACTATGTTGGTTATCGCCTGCTCCCTCTATCCCTGAAAGATTGTTTCATACCTTGAATGATTATAGGGAACTTCACTTTTACTCTCATACATATAATTTGTGGTCTCACCAATTTTCCCTCTGATCACTATTACCAAATCAAAACTTAATAAAGTAAACATATAAAAATGAGGAAAATTATTAAAAATAGATATACTATATGAAACTAAGCACTCTGTCTAGTTTTACACTTTTACCCAATGACTATTTAGAGGAAATGAAACAAATATTCATCCAAGATGCTTCACCAACTCTAGTGAAACATATATTTGTGTACCTCTCAATTTTGAGAAGAAAAACATAAGCTGAATAGTTGATAGCCTGCTTGAAGTACCCTCAGAAGCTGCTTCAATTCCACATTATCCCAGGCTTCCAATCATTTCACTCCCACCAACGTATCATTAATTAGTAGGTGTATTCAAGATCTGTAAAGCATTTTCAAATTAAGTACCTCCACCCGACCGAAGTTACCACATCTATAAAATCGTTTCGCATAGTACTGACTACTGAGTACTGACTATAGAGTAGATCAAGCAATGTCATTTGTCTTGTGTGTTTTTTATATCTCTCTATTTATTACTATTGGATAGTCCCCACCTAGGAAGCATAACGGTAACAAGCAATTCATGAAGTTTGGATAAAATGTGACACTGTATAGCCATTGAATCGAGGTTATCATTGTTTTCAAAAGGTAGCAAAGTCGCATGCCTTAACTGTATTGGCTGCATGAGCAATTCAACGGAAGAGTTAACTTCGGATGGGTGGAGGTACTTAGATTGAAACCACTTTATGAATCTTTGAACTGAGAGTAAGTCTAATCTCAATATTTAAAAGGCCAATATTTGCTTTATTTTGTAAAAATACGACTATTGGGGAGTTATTGTATTTTAAAGAGTTAAATAATCGACCACGCATTACCTGTAATTTGACGGTTATTTTCTTCATTTACTTCTTAAGAATACAATGACCCCAAATGTTGTATTTTTGTGAAATAAAGTAAAAATTGGCCTTTATCAACAAGACGGTCAAAGTTTGTATTTTTAATTTCAGTTTTTCTTCTTTAAAATGAAGTTTTCTATTGCATAAAATCAAACCTGAAATTTTCATCCCTGCGCAATGAGTTTAGGGCCACTGGTATGAGAAAGAAGATGTGGAATTGAAGCAACATCTGCGGATGCTTCAACCATGAACAAAATGAGGAATTGAAGCAACTTCGGCTGATACTTCAAGCTGTTCACTAGCTCATTCCTCTCTTAAAATTGAGTTAGGCACAGTTCTTTGCTGATCAAAGTTGGTGCAGCCAACATAATTTCAGACCTGCTCTGGACCACTAGGTAGGGCATCATACCCGTCATGATGCTGCACAGAAGCTGTTCTCTCTACAGGAATGCACTTTAGGATGACAGCCAAGGGCATGCTAACTGCTCCGACTGAAATACTGATTAACCAAAGCTGCCAGCTCAAGGGCACAGTACTTGCAAAAGTTCCCAGGAACTCAACTATGACTGCTTGAAAGGCAACAGTGGAAACCATTACTCCAAGGAACACCCAGCTGCTGAGCAAGCCACGGAAGACATTTATTTTCTCTATGTCACGACTATTGATTTCGTTGAACACCTAATGGGCAGAAAATACACATTTTAAACTAAAAATAACCAGTGGAGACAATTCATAACCACAACCAGAATAAGCCTTAAAACATAAAAATATCAATTCTTAATTTGGAGTACTTATTTTTTTGATTTTCAAAGTAAGAAAACTGAGATATTCCTGGTTTCGTTGTGTGGCAAAAGGGAACTATGGAAGGAAGGAATAAAAGCAGAAAGAAAAAGGAACCTGGCAAAACACAAAAGAGTTGAATATGACTGTATTCAGGATAGCATGAGAATCTGAGCCACTAAGTTTGAGTAGCTGCTTTCCATCAAAGCTCAGAGCAGCAAGGACAGCGAACTGATATAAACTCTGGCCAAGGATATTTCTCCACATAGCCTTGCTAATAAAATTTGCATTTCTTCCAACAGGGGGTCTCTTCATGAGCTCATCAGTAGGTGGTTCAGTGGCCAGCGCCAGCGCGCCAAGTGTATCCATAGTCATGTTGACCCACAGCAATTGCACAGCCGTCAATGGAGCAGAACCTAGAAGTCTCCCAAATGTAATTCCATAGAATGTACAAAGAAGTTATGCAATCAAAGAAAATATAATAAATTGTGGACTAACCAGTGATGCATGCGGCAACAAAGTTGAGAATCAGGGCAACTATGTTTACTGTCAGCTGGAACTGCACAAATTTTTGGATGTTAACATAGACAGCTCTACCCCATTTGACTACATTCACAATGGTGCTGAAATTATCATCCAAAATTATGACATCGGCGTTTTCCTTTGCAACCTGTAGACAACAGCTCAAGGGGTCAAAAGGCAAAACTCTATTCAAAAAATCTCAGACAAAAGGCAGTGACTAGCGAATCTCAGTAAACAGTTCCTATGAAGCTCTAACTTCAGTCTTTTGTACTACTCCTAATAGTTATCTGCACAGAAGCACATCAGCAAGGATATCTGGAAAACACAGATGATAGGTGATGCACAGTTCCTTATTTCAGAATGTTATGCTTCTGAACAGATGAAAAGCTACTGGCAAAAATAGTAATACAGACAAGTTCTAGTCCCAATGTATGGTCAAGATAAAGGGAAGTATGAGGAAACAAGGAGATGGGGCATAAAAGTGGACAAATGGAATGCATTCCTGAATTAAAAGATGGAAATACAAGGACATCAAATGATGGGATCATGAAATATGGCTCATTGTTATAATTGGATGCTAAATGGGTGATTCAAAGTTTAATTTTTTCAGGAACTGCAACACTATAATGTCATTTTCACAGGTAAAAATAAAAAAGTTGCATAATCCACTGTGTTGAATAGTATGAGTAAAAAAGAACTGATTGATCTGCGTGAATTCTCTAACATACAAGAGAAAGGCACATCATATTTCACAAGGATGATGAACTTATAGACAAACCTCTGTTCCTGCAATTCCCATAGCAAGTCCAATATCAGACTCACGCAAAGCAGGAGCATCATTGGTCCCGTCGCCTGTCACGGAAACCACCTCTCCGAGCACTTTCAAGTTACTCACCAATTTGTGCTTGTCTAATGGCATAGACCTTGCCATTACCTACATTTTTGTATAAAAAAATATCCATGACTATCAGTACATTTCAACTATCAACTGCTACTAAAGAGTATAAGATTTAGAAAGCAGACCTGGATTCTTTGTATGGTGTCTTTCATTTCCTCATGATTCTTACTATGAAAATTTGATCCTTCTACAGCAAGACCACCTTCAGTTAGTATACCACATTCTCTTGCTATGGCCTTGGCTGTATTAATGTTGTCACCAGTGACCATACGTACAGTGATTCCAGCAGCTAAACAAGTCTGAACAGCATTTGTGACCCCAGGACGAACTGGATCCTTGATTCCAACAACTGCTACTAATGTATATCCGTCTTCAGGAATGCTATTTTCATCACATCCATCATCCATGTCTCTATAAGCCAAGCACAGAGTCCTCAAAGCTTCATCGGCATAATCATTTATGACATTAGTAATGGCCTTGATGTTCTCTACAGACATA
This sequence comes from Dysphania ambrosioides, assembly GCA_026401315.1. Classification (NCBI taxonomy): domain Eukaryota; kingdom Viridiplantae; phylum Streptophyta; class Magnoliopsida; order Caryophyllales; family Amaranthaceae; genus Dysphania; species Dysphania ambrosioides. The sequence continues at coordinate 2,682,444 of CM048662.1, forward strand.
TCAACAGAATTTCCATCGCAATCAATCATTCTGTGGCACAAACCTAAAACTATTTCTGATGCGCCCTTGCAAAAGGCTCGAATGCCACCTTCTGGCAAAGCCACAAGGACTGACATCTTTTTTCTAACAGAATTAAAAGGCTCTACATGTTTAATTTGATACTTCTGGTGGAACTCATCAAAATCACCCCCCAGAAGCAATCCAAGCTGAAGTAATGCTGATTCTGTTGGTTGCCCCAAAAATGAAGTTTTTCCATCACGGTTTCTTACCACTTCTGCAGCCGTATTTAAGAAGATAACTTCCAGAAGAGTGGTCAAGGTACTCTCAGATGTTTCTGATTTCAAATCATTTCCTTTTAAATCTTGCTTTTTTCCAGATAGCCAAATCTTATCAACTATCATATGGTTTGTAGTGAGCGTTCCAGTCTTATCAGTGCAGATGGAGGTGACAGAACCCATCGTTTCACAAGCAGTAAGATGTCTTACAAGTGCCTTGTCATTCATCAATTTCTTCATTGCAAAGGCAAGGCTTAGTGTCACTGCTAACGGAAGCCCTTCGGGAACAGCTACAACTATAATCGTTACTGCAGTAGCAAAGTAGTCCAGGAGCTTTAATGCGTCCTCTGAAGACCAGTGTGTGAAGTCCTGACGAACCACTTTTTCATATAGAAATCTAATAGTCAATACTAGAAATGTCAGTACTGCAAATAATAAACCAATTTTTCCAATGATAGTAGCAACTCCATTTAGCTTCACCTGCAAAGGCGTCTCATCATGACCCCCCTCATTTAAAGTCTCCATCAACTTTCCCCATTCAGTCTTCATACCAACCACTGTCACAAGCATTGTAGCTGATCCTTCTTGAACTTTTGTTCCAGATAAAAGAAAAGGCTTTTCATGATTTATGTAAAGTGGATCGCTTTCACCTGTTAAGCTTGACTCATCAATTAATAAATTATATCCGGAAATAAAGATTCCATCTGCAGGAACTATATCCCCAGTAGACAACTTTATTATGTCTCCAACAACCAGATCAAAAATCAATACTTTCTGTCTACGTCCATCCCTCGTGACTTGAACAAATATCTTCTTCTTCTCTTTGTCCAGATCTATGAACTGCAACGACTGTTTAAAGTCACTGACAGCAGTCACGATGACAACCAGAAATATACTGAGTAGAATTCCCACTCCATCATACATTCCCTTTGGCAACCCTTCTGTAGCAATTCCTACCCCTATTGAAACCACTGCACAGACCATCAGAATTATTAACGTCAAGTCCTGTAGCGCTTCCCATACAAAAGTCCAAAAACCTCTTGGAGGCTTCTCAGTGTATTTGTTGAGCCCATAGATTTTTTGCCTACGGGGTACATCGCTTGATGAAATTCCATCTTTGAGTGAAGAGGACACTTTCTTGGCAAGACCTTCTATGCCCCCATGGGTTTTGAAGCCCTTTGTATCATGGCCATGAACAATTGATGCCAATTCATCAGCTTCAATTCCAAAGCCTTCTTCGTGAGTTTTGTTTGAAAGCTTATATTCAGTTCTACCAGCTGCAAAATGCTAATATATTATACACAGACATTTCAGAGAACTGGGTGGCATGTAATATCATACGATGCTCCAAAGCAACATACCATCACTAAAACGAATTGCTGCTTTATGTACCATGAATGCGACACGTAATTCCTGTCAAATGGGAAAACAAAAAAAAAATTAACACAGCTAAGTACAAGGAACATTATAAACTAACTCCAGGAACATAGAATGATGAAGCCAATGAAAAATCAAAACTTACAGCAAAAATATTAAAAATCGTCTTATGTTCCAGTTTGGTAAGCATAGAATAAACTTGAAGCATGCAATATTGTCAAGAACACCAATTATATTCGTCATTTCTTATAGTTTGAGTCATCTAAGTGTCAAGAACACACGAGAGTACGAGACATTCAAGTGCATAGCACGTAGGAGTAGTTGTAACCAAAAGTAATTACTCAAGATTGAATCCCCTAGCGTTAGCTGGATTGTTAAGCCAAATTTTCTTTTCTCTTATGTTTAGATTGTCTTTTGAAGTTCTATAACACCTCAGTGTGAGGCTCTTGGCAGTTTTTTTTATACTAAAACATTATGATTTATAAGTTCTTCAGTCTAGGCTAGTTTCCTCTGTTTGCTAAGATCAAGATAGACCTAATGTACATCGTATATTTACTGTTACTCTTTTGTAACATCTGATCAGAGTGCAAACAGACAGAATACAAAGATGCAGTTTTCACTAGTCTTCTCATCCATATTCAGAAAAATCTACTTCGTAGATGTTAGTGTATTTGTAGCTCAACAAAGTACAAACCTTCTCTATACTCCTTTCTTAGGAGTTCCTAAACTGGGCATTGGCCACATAAGAAAGTGAGCCATTTCCCAAAGCCACAGCCAACGGCTTATCTTCCAGTATCTCTCATAAGAAGCAGGGTTGCCAGGGTATATTTAGCAATGAAAAGTTGGCAAATCACTGGCCTTGCTTTGTGCAGGTGTAAATCCCTTTCCTTTTTAATCTGATTTGAATACAATCACACACATCAACAGATTTTGATTCATGGCTCTACTTTCATTAAGATCTATGAAAATGTTTCTGACATACGTTTTGCTGCAAACAAGCTCTCCAGCAGTCTTGACAGTTTGTTCTCAGGACTTAGGTACAGGCAGCATATCTTGGCCCTCCTAAGACACTGCACTCTCAAAGGAAGGGTCTACTTTTGATAAAACTGGAATGTCGATCTCCTAACCCAAGGGTCCGATTGGTGCAATATTTTTGAAACTCCTTATTCGTAGCCATATTACTTCCTAGGTCACTCAATTTGCGGATATAAAGAATTCCAGAAAATTATTCGATAAGGTGTAACTTAATTTATCTCCGAGATTCCAAACAGGGCAATTTTTTTTGTAAAGTATGATTTTTTTAAAGAACTATACGGATGGAAATATCCAAAATATGCATCTCAAAAATACACACTTTAAAAATATATAACCTATTCAGGTTTTCCGAAGATAAAATTACACTTTATCGAAGAATTTTCTTGAAATCTCTATATCCGCAAATCAAGTGACTAAGAAGGAAATAAGGTTGTATAGTGCCCTAAAAGTAAGGAGTTTTAGAAAAAATTGTGCGACTCTCGGTTTTGAAGTTACGCCATTTCAAGTTTATCATAATCCTCGGGATTCCCCCGATATAAAAGAAAAGCTAATATATCATCCTTTTTTAGCTTGCCATCTCATAGTCGTGATTTTCCACGACAAAACGAGTGCTTAGATCCTAATGGATTTATATTATTCAAATTATGTCATTTCTTATTTTTAAGTATACTTTTTTTTTGTGCGCAAATTTTTAAGTATTCTTTAATTGTATTTTATATAAGGAAGTTGAATTGGTGCAATAGTTAATGTGTGACATTAATTTTTTTTATTTTATTTGGTAAAGCAAATGCCTTAGGTATCAACAAGTCCAGCCCAATATAAAGCAAGCTCAAAGTCCGAGCCTAAAAACGAGATCATTTTTCGTAATAGTTTGCATTAGATGTTCTTTTTCAATTTTTTTTAAAAAAATATGCATACACCATACATATGAATCCAACTCTCTTCAGCAAAATCACATTTCCTTTGACCACACGTATAAAGAGGCATAGAGTGCTCTCTGACCATGTTAAACAATCTCACAAAGTCTACAAATGACATTGAAAATTTTAACCTATGATATTTTCCTCATATTTTATTATTAGGTGCGCTAGTGTCTGTGAGCTATGTACCTAAACTGTAAGGCTTTGAAAAGAGTTTCCACAAGGAACCATTACCAGCTTCACTTCATTCTTCAAGACTTCAATTATTTCAAGCCAATTTTAGTCGATCTATTTATAACAATACGGTGGTTAGCTAACACCTAACATGTTAGATAACATGAAGTCATCCTCGTGAGCTGTCTCAGACTCTCAGTGGACAGTGCTACCTAAATGCTCGAACAAAGGGACTACTTTAATTGATTCATTTAGCACAACAGTGCCATAAAATGATAGCCACATCACTGTCATTAGAGCCCAACTTCAACCACTTTTCCCCAACTTGCGCTGACATAACACATTCCACAACAATATGTCCTTATTCATACTCCGTACTCTGTGAAACTTCAATGAAATTTCTTAGGATGTTTTCTTCAAATCTAATAAAATTAAATAATTTTAAAATTTCTCTCATTTTTGCCCTTTTACGGTTTTTAGGACATAGCTTACAACATTTTTATGTCTACATCTAAATATAAAAAAAGAGAAAAACTTAATATTCAAAAAAATAAATTATATTAAGATATATCAAATAAAAATTCAACTTAAATATATTATTTCTTATAATATAATGAAAAATTTATAGTTAAACTTTTTAAACTTTAACTAAACAAATGACGACCGATCAACTTATGCCCACCATATTAGCTTACAGTATCTCAGAAAAGTCAAGCCTCCATTATTAATAAATGAGGGAGCAATTCTGCACCCACATGCTTCCAACAATACAGAATTTATACCTCTGAATCAATCAAATGTATAAAGAAAAATATGTTCTCTTTTTTTTTTCCATTAATAAAATTGCATAGAAGTCTTAGCAATCATAGTAAATTTAACAACTAAGCTAGGTAGCATTTGCAACATCCAAAATAAATTAGGAGGAAATTTTGATTCGGAAGATAAAGGAAAAGTCAAAGTAAAATGTAGGAGAAGTCGGCATATACTCTGAAAGATTTTTCTTATTATGTTTATATTTTCTCTATTATTTACTTTACCCTACTTTTCAAAATACGTTTATCCATGTATATATTTGTGTAACCGTTAATCTCTAATAGCATTTAAGTAAAATATATATATATATATATATATATATATATATATATATATATATATATATATATATATATATCGAGACGTATCTACAAAATAACAAAATTACCTGAATAGTCTTGGCAGCTTGAGATCGTTTTTTAAGATTAGTGACATAACGGAAACGACGACGGCGATTGCGAATGAGTGATCCGACAGCTTTCCGCCACCGAAGGCGAGCGTCTTCGGGAGCGTTCGGGGGCAGATTGAAGTCCTGCAAAAACTTCTCCATTATTTGATTGATATGATAATAGTACGTGCAGTATGTGGTATACGTATTGGTTGTATTTTGTAGTAGTTGTTTAGCAAAGAAGAAGATGGAATGGATGGCGGGAGTATAATTTTGTCGACATTTAGCTGAATGCAAATGCAATGCAACTAAACAGAGTTGAGGTTTTGGAAGACTAACGTAAATACGGAGTAAATTGCGGGATGGGCCGATTATAGACCACGCCGGGTTTTAAGTCTATGGTCCTCTTCACGGGCTCCACGTTTTCCTTTCAAACTTTATACTCTGCCTTAACTTCTTGCGATCTTTAAAATGCAATTTAAAACGATTTTTTTTTTCTAAATTCGTAAGATAAAAAAAATTATATTAACTTGATATTCTAAAAATTTACATAAATATGCGTTTAACAATATTTCACTTGAATATATTATTTGTTTCAACATAATAAGAATTTATGGTTTAAATTTATAAAATTTGACTCCTAAATTAAAAATGTATCGAGTAAAAAAAAAATAGAGAGAGTATTTCTTTTCCTTCTTTTTTGGCCCGCCCTTTTGGATTTTATTCTTATAATCCATTTTGGATATTATATATTCTTTTTTTTGTCAATGAAATTTTGCTAACCATAATCTACCCATCACAAGCCTCTCAAGTATTACTCATGTGAAAATATTGGTTGAGACCGTCATATTAGCCGAGTGGTGTAACATTAGTAAAGTATGAAAGGTCATCCCCTACCAAACACCACCACTGTCCCACGGTTCCACCCTCCATCTCCAACATCTACTTTCATGTATTCCACAGTTCACCGACTATGCATCCAACCCCTGGAACTCGTCTATTGACCTGCATCAAAATCCTAACATGAATCGGGTTCATACTACGACGATGTGTGGTGCAAGGAGTGTAGATGCGGGAATAATGATTCTGATTTACTACTCTGCGACGGGTGCAATTGAGGCTTGTTTCAAACCTATCCTTGTTGTTGTTCCTAAGGGTTCTTGGTTTTTGCCCCGTTTGCTTACGTGCCAAGAAGCTCATGAGTATCTTTATTTTGCTTTAATATCTCTGGGTTTTGTGAATTTCATCTAGAAATTTGCGAGGTTTGAATACAATATTGATTACTAAAGTTTTTACGTGTATGATTTTTCTGATTTTTTTTTTATGTTTTTGTACTATTTTGGTTGGGGATTTGTTGGTTGTTTGATTTGAGTTTCTAGGTTATGTTGACTTGGTGCGATAGCTTAAAATTTAACCGAGTTGAAAATTAGGGTATGTTATATCAATTACTAATTTTAAATAAAGGTATTATATATACAAATAAAGATCTCAGGTACACAAATAAAGGTATCATGTATACAAATAAAAATATCTCACGTATATAAATAAATATCTCACTCATCTCAGTTATACAAATAAAGATCTCAGGTATACAAATAAAAATCTTATATATACAAATAAAGGTCTCAGGTATATAAATAAATATTTAAGTATAGAATTATGATTTAAGATATAGACATTTTAATATCAGACAAAAAAAAATTATAATATCAGATTTGCAAAAATAACCTTTAGGTATACAAATGTATATGTAAGATATACAAAATATATAGAATCATTTACAGGTTTTTGTCAGCGGATTTGAGTTTGTTTAAATAAAGTTTGTCACACCAATAAAATGGTGTGACTTATTACAACCAATACCATCTAATTACTCATTGGTACATAATAGTTAACTATTACGGAGTAGTAGATGTGAACTAATTTAGTTGGTTAAAGTTTTTGAGGATTGTATCAAGACATGAAATTTGATCCATCTATATTATTTACTTCTTGTAACTCTCTTTACACAACAATAAAATAAAAACAAATATGGTGCATTCTACCAAGTAAACAAAATTTCTGAACAAAAATATCTTACACTAACTAGCACGTATAATATGCACGCGCTATATGCTCCTTATTTTTTCTCCATTTGTTGGTCTTAGATCACGTACATGGTGGAAAAAAAGAGGGAAAATTATACTGCTAGTAAAAATAATTAATTCTAGATGGAAAATGAGGCTTAATTTACATTATGTTCCCCCACAAAAAACTAGTATGTTGATTGCTAAAACTTGGTGATCACGCTAATATATCATCCCAGAATCCATTATTTGGAGCATATTGATTACCCAACGTTATCAAGTTGAGAAGATCTTCATCCATTTCGTAGGGGTTAGGCGTAGAAGAGTAAAACTCGGTTGAAGAGATAACATCACCCTGCTCAGAAACAGGGGTCGATGGTAATCCTATGCTTGTTATTTCAGGTGATGATGGCAGGCAATTATCTGAGGATGATGAGTACTGGTTGTGGGTCCCAGAATGATGATCAAGTGGCGTCGCCGATGATGGCGGCGACTCGACTTTGATTGGTGATGTGCACTCCTGTTTCACCGTAGCAGGGCTAGTGTGGAAGCCTGACGGGGGGAATAAGGAAGGGGTTAGGGCATGTTTGGCTGTTGATTGGTATTTGTTTGAGACAAAGCTCAAAAGGATGGAGGAGTTTTCTTCAGGGCAGTCGTCTAGTATGATTGAAGGGGTTTTGAGGAGGTTTTTGCAAGTGTAGTGGCCATGGTATATGAGCCTTTTACAAACGGACTGATCAAGGGCTTTTAATGGAGCCCCTCTCATTTGAACAGGTTTATTGAGCATGTTCTAGCATTACAACTTTTACAAATTACATGTTCAATCCTGGAAACTTAGCAAGACGATTACAATTTAAAGACAACACATTCTAATGTTATATTATCTCCTGCCTTAGGTTCTTATTCCTTTTCTCGTACTTTAGAAGGTGTGATTGGATTTTGTTGTTAGGATGTAACATGTAAGTACCGGAGGTTGAAAATGGGTGATTCAAATATGTTTCTATTGGATAAATTCATTTCATGTCATGTTCGGGGAACATTTTAACAAGTTGTTTTTAGTTCGGATATGTTTGAGTCGGCATGTAACATATTGGCTTTTTTGTAATGAAATTTTTATGAGAAAACAATCATTACTAAAAACATTTCTAATCGGACCGTGCCAAGTGACTTCAGTAGAATTTGAGTTTCAACTCAAGTACTTCAGATTAAGCAATTAGATCGGAGTCTATTTTGCTAGGTTACCCATCTTTATAGGAAATAAACTTTTCACTCCTACAAAAGAAAAAAAAATGGAGATTCCAACAGATTGCATACATTCTCCATGATTTATAAAGAATAAAATGAGAAATCCAAGAACAAAAAGATTGATTTTGAAAACAATTGCCATTTTCTAAAAATTGCAACCATAAATCCATAATCGTTAACCCTCAATTCAATTATATAATTAATAATGAACTGCTTAACCTTAACAGATCAGTTAAATAACAAAGTAAAATGTGACAGTCAACAGACAACGGTCACAATATTGTTATCTTTTCTTATCTGTACGGCCCTAGTAGTCATAATTTTTACTATTCGTTGTACTTGTATGTATGCTCCACTTCAAAAATAATGTGAACGACTATTATGAAAAAAATTGCACAAGTTCATCTTGAATGGAACCAACGTGCGCAAAATTGAACATTTCTCGGTAATTAGAGTTTTCTTTGAAGCTTCATTAACTATATGCAACTATGACAGCTGATTCATGCTATCTTACAACAAAGCAATGACTAGACCATGATATGTAACCAGGTCCCAAAACACAGTCCTGCTGTGTTTCCTTCCATGAAACTTCATCCTAGCATCTAAGAGACAAACAACGGCAGAAGATCATCCCGTGAATCTCTTTCTATCGCCTTGAGTAGAACTGTGCATTGGGTCGGGATGAGTCACAAGCAAAACGGGTAGGGTCAAAGAAGAAGCAAAACGGGCCGGGCCAAAGGAGATATATAACGGGCCGAGTCGGGCCGGATCGTCCAAAGAGAGTATAATTTTTATCTATAGAGGGGGATAGTTTACGTGTATTATCTCCAATCTTTGGTAGTGGATTATCGGCAAGTAAGTGGAAATAATCCGTTACCTGATGGTTGTAAAAGTCTTGGAAACTATAAGTCCATTATTGACCCGACTTGACCCATTAAAAACTCAATAAAACATGGCCATTTAAAGACCGACCCACTAAGCCTATTATTGATTAAGCCCTTTTATAAGCGGATCGGTCAAGGGCTCTTAACACCATTCCTTAGTTGATGTACTGCTATTCCTCCTTTTTATGCATGTGTGCGAGGAAGTTAAGTAAGCTCTTTTCAATCCCCTTGGTTTCTAAATGCTGCATCTTGAAGACGAGGGCCCAAGTAAGTCACTCTAGAAGTAACCAAATATGATATGGATAGCAGAACGACAACATGGAATCAGAATTTTTCATATGCATCCAGAAGACGAGAGTCCAATTCACTGTAAACATGAAACTATTTTAACATACTGATCAAAGGGCGTTGATTGCATTTGAATGTAAGTGAATGCAGCCTGAAAGTAGAACATTTAAATTAGTCGACATTAGGATCAAGTATGATGAACATATTTCATTAGGTAATTCTTCAACCAAAACAGACGAAGTATTCTGGGCCATCATGACTTGCATTGAGAACATCACAGCCAAAACTGCAAGAGAGAACTTAATCCAGGCTTCTGTATGCACATCTTTGCACCAACAGCCCTTGGAGGCCTGGATATGCAGGTTCTTTAAATTCTGCAGGTCTAAAAAGTTGAAACAACAACTTCCTTGCCAGTGTCACATTTTCTTCGCAATACAATGTCATGAGAATTTGGAGCCTCCCATTCCACTGTAAAATCTCCAGGGGGACTTAGTTTGATGATTCTGTAACAAGAATAAGATAAAGGTCAGATGTCGAAGAAGCCTGGCATTAAACCGAAGCACTAGGAAAGAAGGAAAGAAAGGAAAAATGATAGGAAAGAACAAGCTCTTCAAATGGTCGTTGGCATTTCGAGAAAGAAAATCAGTTTGTGATCAACTGCCTAAAGATAGTCCCCTCATGAATCATAAATACTTTGTCTAAACCAGAATATCTGATGCAAAGCACGTTAAATAGAAGCCAGAAAAACTTGTCACTGATATTAGTTATAGTGTTGACAACAACTAGCTTAGTTGGTTAAAGTCTTGGATGGTGGTATTTAAGTTGGATCAAATTCCGTCTACATCTGTTAATATTAGTTCATACTGCAAGGAACCGGAAGACTAGTTCCTTTGGCAAACATGGACAGCTTAATTGAACCAAGCCAATGCACACAAACCATTAAAATTAAAAGGATTTTTTTCAAGGGTTCCACCTTCTGACCTTCATCTCTCAAATACTCCTATACAAGATATTTAACTCTTCTCTTCCTCTCTTCTTGGAAGATACATATTATTCATACTATCCTGTAAATTTCCAAATTCCAACTCCATATCAATGAGTCCCACCAATATTTCCACTTTCAAACCACTGGTGCACAATCAGACATACCATACAGTATTGTATGGTAATGTGACTCATCAAAACTAAAGAAAAAAAAAGGCTTCACGTATGAAAATCAATTATACAGTAAAATAGAAGTTTTGAGTATAATCCATTTCCAAAGTAAAATTAAATGAATATTCATTTTTCATTAGGAAATATTGATGACAATGACCCTAACTTTGGCATGTTCGTTTATAATCAGCAAAACTTCAATTTATTTCTTAGTTATCCTAATTTTACACCCATCCGCTTTATTTACGTAAGTCTCAAAGTTGACCTACAAAAATTTTCTTACTGTAACCATAAGCGTTAACCATAACTATCATTTTTATGATGGTTCAATAAAATAACAAATTATATGAAGCGGTTATACACGGTTAACAATTACAATTACGGTTAGAATTATTTTTCACACCAATAAGATTTGATTAACAAAAATACAAAGAAACTTCGATACAACATTTCTATTTCAATATGGGTGGACAAGGACTACAATTAACAACTCCTCCCTCCAAGGCATTATTCGAACTTTCGAAGCGAGTTTACTAGAAAGTAAAAACGCAAACCCCCAACAAAACCTCCCCATCCTCCGACTAGGGCTCTCTCTTAGGCTCTTAGCGGTGGCAACTCTACAGGTCTTACAGTCTCTGCGCAGAAACCCGAGTTAGAGTGAGAGAGCTATGGCGAACGATGCAGATATGAGCGGTTGGACCGAACTTCTTCACTCCTCCACTAAGCTTCTCGAACAAGCCGCTCCTTCCGCTCAGTTTCCTCCTCTCCAGGTTTCCACTTTTTTCGACACTTTCGAATTTATTTGAAGTCAATATCATATTCTTAATGCGGTTTGTTGAATTTCAGAGGAATTTGGATCAATTGGAAGCCTTGTCGAAGAAGCTTAAGGCGAAAACCTTAAGAAATGAAGCTCCTTCTCAAGCTATTGCTGCTACCAGGTCCCCTTTTTTCACTGATTTTATGCCCTAATTTTATCTCAGATTAAACTGCATTGTTAATGCTTGAATAGTCGATGGTAAAAGTGATAATTTAAGGAACGGTAGTATTTGTCTTCGGTTATGTTGATTCCCAAATAAGACTAGGGGTTAGAGTTCGTTTACTTGCTATTCGTATTGCCACGAATTTCTCGGTTAGGATCCTTGATTTGGAGGTTTGTGAATTTGTGATTTTCGTTTCCCTAGGAGTTGTTTTATCATATCTCGAATCTGTTACTTTGTCCGTCTTTTTTGTTGTTGTTGAGTGAAACATGTCGGGGAATCATATTATGAGGAGGATTGATTAGGTAAATGGACAATTGATCGTAGAATAAGTGTAACATCGGTAAGAACATCGGTAAGAGGAATGATAGCAATGTAGGATATCGAGGTTTCTTTTAATTAAATTAATTTCTCCTACTTGTTGGAGTTGTTAAGCGATGGACGAAGTACTAATTCCTCGTGGTTGTATCGGGTACTGACAGGACTAGGGTAAAGGAAGCGAATGGGTGGGGGGGTGGGGGGTAGGGGGTTGTTTTCAATGAATCGGGTAGAGAAAAAGTTCAAATCAATCTTTTATATACATATGTGTGTTTGTGTGTGTGTTGAGGATCATAGGATTATAAAAGATTGATTTGAACTTTTTCTCTACCGGAGGGCTTTATATGAGGTGTCAGAGAACTGGTCTTGAGTAGAGTGTCTGAATCAGGGTTCGGATTTACCACTCTTTACTGCTTCCTCTGAAAAGCTTTTACACTGTAATATTTGTATTGTGCTGCCTCTTATTCACCCCCCTTTACACTTTCCCTTCTTATGCTTATCTGCTTTTGATGTGGATCTAATTCTCTGCCTGTCAATAGGTTGTTGGCTCGTGAGGGGATTAATGCAGAGCAACTTGCAAGGGATTTAAAGTCTTTTGAACTGAAGGTAAATGCTATTGGATTCTTTCAATGGTCTGGGAACTTAATCCTTGCTGCTATCTCTTTTCCAATAGACATAGTATGTTTATATATATTGCTCTTTTACATGTCCCAAAGCTCAAAAAAATTTAAAATTCAATATATTTTTTACTCATGAAAAATTCCTTGCTCCACTGCTTGCAATACCTTTTTCCTTGCTTTTACTTTGTACAAAATAACTTTGACTCAGTTTTTCTTTTCTTCATCTTGAAGACTACATACGAAGATGTTTTCCCAGCTGAAGCTACCTCTGTTGAAGAGTATCTCCAACAGGTACTTCCGGATTTGTGGGTTATAATGAAACTGTGGATGCTGTATATTTGAAATTTTACATCTGCTCATTGGCTAAGGTTAATATTCCAAGTTAATAAAAAATGATCCTGGAATAGGTTTATTTGCTGATTGCTTCTTTTTTTACTGTTAGATAGCTGGATTTTCAATATAAAATAGATTTTTGTACCTGTAGCTCATATCGTGTTAAGAAATTTGCGTTTAAATGTTTAAGATATTTAACCTCTATGCATTTGTTTGCATTTCCTAGCATGAATAAAAAACTGTATCATTTTGTTTGTGCAATTTTGTTATAGCTACACGAGATGGCAATGCTCTCAGCCATCCAAGAAGCTCAGAATGATAATCTGAGAAATTTCAACGACTATACGATGAAGGTTTTGGAGGTTAGTGTGCCAAGCTGGTTGCCCTACTTTGTGCTTTCTTGTTTTCTGGTTTGTTTTTGCAGTTGCTTCTCATTGTTGTTGAGTATCTTTGCTTTAGCGCAAGATCGCCTACCTTTTTCCTACTCTCTTATAGGTTAATTTACTATCGAGCTATAGTTATTGTGATAGATTTTATGAAATGATTAGATTTTCTGTAAGAAGTATTCTTGTCATTTGCTAGTTGATTTTTTGTTTGTATTATAAATGCTTAGTCTTTATTGAGCAAATGAGTGCAAGTTTTTATCATTTATTGTTCTCCATCTTGCCTATTAACCTAGCCTTCACGACTATAAGGAAAATTTGTCAGGATAGGCCTTTAAAGCGGCCACTTCGTGAGAAAGGACCTTATAAAAAAGGTGGTGAAAACCTATGTTACACCGATACGATTCCAAATACGGATAAGGATACAGGTACAAAAAACGGCAAAATCAAATTTTCTAGATATGGGTACTGCAAAAAAATAAAACATAAATTATAAAATAAGAAGAGCTGACGTTTGGAAGGGTTGAGCTTATATGAGAATTTGGAGGGTTTATATGTATAACTTGCACAACCCATACTAACATTGTAATACTACCTTAAGAAAAATAAGCGTAGTCAATTAAAAGCTCAATTAAGAATGGGTAAGAGCAGACGTTTGGAGGGAAATTTTGATGGGATTATATGAGACGTTATAGATATTACGTTCAGATTTAAGTACCATTATAATACTACCTTTAAAAAAATAGATATGAATCTAGATGTGAAATTTGATGGGCTTGGGCTTATATGATAATTTTTTTGGGCTGATAGGTTGTGCAAGAAACCCAAATAAATTAGATATGGGTTGGATATAACTCATCCGTACCCGATACGTACCCAACCGTACTCGACACGTACCAAGCCGTACCCGAGCCATACCCAGCAGTACCCGGGTTCTTGGATACGTACCCGTATTGGGTACAAGGGTGCGGCGTGTTTCGACGTAACCCGTGCATCATAGGTGAAAGCATACCTTATGTAGCTCAGGAAAATATGACTTTTTTCCCCGGATTTGTCTTGTTAGCCATTTGACTCAAAAGTTGATTTGCACGGGAAATTCACTTGTATTTTCATTAATCACCTTCTAAATCCTTATTAATTATTACTACCTCTATCTTCCTGAGCTTTATCCACTTTTTGTTTTCATTCTTTTTTTCAATTATACTCAATTCTACTTTATTCCTTTATGGTCACCCTTTGCTCATTTTTTTTTATCCCAACCTATTCCACTTGATGGGACCCTATTACACTCAATATACCCTTTACTCTCTATCCTGCTCTTCTCAAAAGTAAACTACCCGCATGTGCGGTCTCCCTTTTGAGTTTTCCTTGATTTGTGTTGCTACAGTTGGATAGGTCTCATTTCCAAACAGAGGCAGTAAATGGTTTTCTTTCCTAATTCACAACTAACCCCCTAATATACCTTATTCACCTAGCCTATACAATTATGATTAAGATCACACCTATATGGTGTTTGGTTTTGGATTCCATTTGCATGATGTTAAAATCTGAAGGTTTATGGGTTCATGCCATACCTAATAGTTGCTCATCTAGGAATTAGAGAAGTGATATCCCATGCTTGAAGAAGTTGATGGTTTCAATGTCATTTACTCGGGGAACAATATAAATTCTATTGGTTAAGTTTCAAGAAGATCAAGGTTGTTTGTTATTTTATCGTTGGATGTAATTTTTTGCATTGTTATTTATAGAAGTCTTTCCTTTTCTATATTTCTTTTTGAACCTAAATTATCGAATATCTTAAACATCCGGTGCGATAGTACGATAGTGGTTCAGAGACATGCACAAGGAGTATTTTAGTGACTTATTTTATCCAGGTTTCATTACTTTAGATGTATACTCTTGAGGATAGAGTTTATGCTATATATACATTGGAAAAGAATATAAAAAGTCTTTTATAAGCCTAGTATGTCGCTTCTTCTATTGCCAGTTGTTTCACTTATTTTTATTTTTTATGAAGCATCATTTGGATTGGTAAGCAGTCAAACCCTCCTCTTTTGTAAGCATGACCTAGCTCTATTTTCAAAAAATTTCTAATTTGATATTTTCATAGCCTAATTTGGCTTGTATTTTAAACCCTAGGTGTTATCACATGTAAGGAGGGGAGTGCTTATACAATCACTTAAATGGAATGTAAATGGCTCTTTTACAAGCTTCTATGGTCAGGCTTATTGTCAACTGGATTTAGTTTGTATTCTTATTTGTATTTAAGTGGTTTGGTTTCTTCTATAGGTTGGAGTTGTTCTCATATTGAAAATTTTCACGAGTATCTATTCTAGTGTTATGTTTCTTGGATCATTATGCCATTATGAGTTTCTTGAGTTCAAAGTTTTAATTTACTTGATATTTGGTTAGTCTTCCTATGCTTTGATGATTTTACCAAATAGATTTAAGCAGTGAGTGTTCTGTTAAAGAACCATACGTTATCTTATCTCTAGAATTCAAACATAATATTTTATATTTGATTTTATGCAGGATGATTGGCAAAAGGAGAGAAGGAATTTTCTTCAAGGATTGAGCCGTATTTCAAAGCTACCACGTTCAACTACTGGTGAAGCAACTAATGCAATTACTTATCCAGGTCAAATTGTATCAGGGGTTTCTACTCCTCAATCCCTTAGTGGTCCCTCCAGTATGGATATTGTCCCTCATACTAATAAACCTATTGAGGATAAAAAAGCTTCAGTTTATGCTGAAGTCGTGAGGAGCCTCAACAACGCAAGGGAGCGTGCTTTATCATTCAAAGTAAGGCTGTGGTATTCAGAATCGTTCATTCATTCTATCCCATTTTCTTTATATTTGTACCTCCGTAATTTTTGAATTTTATTTTGTTATGATTGTTCCTGTTTGGTTTATGTGGTAGTGTTGACCACCTACTTATAGTACTAGAGAAAGCTTGAGAAATGTGATAATCTTTAATAGATTTTTTTGGATAATTTTTTTTTCCTTAATTTTGTAAATTTTAGTAAAAAAGTATTGAGAAGAGAGGAAATAGAACATCCCTAAATTTTCCAGTACATGAAACTGGACCAAACTTGAATAATACATGATGTCTTAGGAGAGTAGGGTCTGTCCAGTCACTTTTCTGTTTTCATAGAAATGTATAATCTTATTCTCCACAGTATGTTGTTCAATGATACTTTAATGTCTTGTTGGAAACTTGGAAGTTTTTCTGCATTATTTGTTAACGTTTGAGTGAATGTTACTTAGAAATATCCTATATGACAAGATTGACAACCCAACAAAAAATAAGTTTGATTATCTCCTGGATTTTTTTTCCCTTTTACTCCTTCAATTTTCTTGAGTTCTACACTTCTACTCAATCACTATAGCAACAAAAAGGTCAAAAACCAAGGAGAATTAAAAAATGGGTCCACATAAATGGGTACTTTTACTTTTGGAGGAGAGATAAAGAGGGTGAGAAAAAAACTAAATATAATTGGGTCTCTTAGAGTGGGGTAAGATGATAAAAAAAATGATGAAAACAATGACTTAAAATCTATAGCGAAAAGTGAGTAGAACTTGGTAAAATGGAGAGTGAATAAAATTTGGGAAAACAAAGAGTAACTTGTTAAATTTGTTCTGACTTTGTGTTCAGAATACTAACACAAAGCTGGCTTGCTCCCACCCATTCAATAGATTTGTGTAGGCAACCTCAGAATTGCAATGTACTCCTTGTGTCCCAACTACATGGAGTACTAATTTATGACCTATTTTGAATGTCCGGTTTAGATACTGTTCATTATCAAGAAGGCTCTAAGTGTTACAGCTATGACTTTTGAATGTCTCTTGCTTAATTATTTCTAATTGCTTGTAATTTGCAAGGACTGCTTTATTAGGAGTGCATTATTAACTTCTGCCTTTTCTCCCCATTTTTTTTTTTTTGTGAAGCCTGCTACTGCTTTTAATGCTGCTTTTGATAGTTTGGCTCTTGAGGCATATGGGCAAAGATCAATTGGCATGAAGAAGATTTGGCATCTTGTCCAGGTTGGTTGTGAGATTTATGATTTATCTTGATGACTAGATAAGAACTTGGAACTTATTTAATCTCTCTTAATTTACTTTTATGAATTGGTCCCTTGCAGACATTGGTGGGTGAGGATGTAAATAGTCAGAAAAATCTTTCAAGAAAAATGTTATTGGTGAATGGTGCAAGGCGACATCTGGAGTGGGGACATTCTAAGCATGTCATTGAAACAATTCAAAATCATCCTGTACAGGTTATTACCTACCAGTAGTTTTTTTTTCTGAGCAAGTGTTTCTCAAAACTAATGCTAGTGAAATCTACCCTCCTGGGTACTTCCTTGGATGTAGTTATTTCTGCAACTGATCTCTCAATTTGTTGAACACTAACTTCCCAGCCTTTGCTTTATGTCATTATGTATACCCCCCCCCCCCCCCCCCCCCCCCTACTCAAGATTTCGTCCTGTATATAAGCTCTTATATCTTATATTTCTGACGCCGTTTTTTTTTTGCTTCAACACATTTGGGTCTTGTGACCAGGCTGCACTTGGGGGCTCAGTTGGTAATCTACAAAGAATACGTGCCTTTCTTCGGGTTCGTTGGGATTGTTGTATATCAGTTGTTTGTCCATTCAAATACAGTTGTGTAGAATTTAGGACTTTAGAATCATTAGTGGCTTGATGTTTGCAGATCCGTTTACGAGATCATGGGGTTCTAGATTTTGATGCAGTTGATGCTAAGAGGCAACCTCCTTTGGATACAACTTGGCAACAGGTGCTGGATATTTTGTTAAATCAGCTCTAGTTTTTGTTGTATCCTTTCAAGCCTTCTTGCTTTTATGATCATTGGTGAAATGATAAAGAGAGCATTGTTTTACAATTTGTGTCCCTATAATTACCTAATTAATCTATCAGGATTAAGTTCTTGTAGAATGACTTGTGTCAGGATTGAGTTCTGAATTTTATTGACACTTACTACCCATCTTAGCCGGTTGAAGCCATCGAAACCTCGGTTTTGTGACTAGCTGTTGCCTGTTAAAAAAATTCTGAATCTTCTCGCATTTTTATTCCAGATTTACTTCTGTTTGAGAAGTGGGTATTATGATGAAGCGAAGAGTGTAGCTCAATCATCTCGTGCTTCTCTTCAATTTGCTCCTCAGGTATCAGTTGTTCTCTTACTACATCTTTGTATTTTTAAGATAATATTTTATAACTCTCTATGGGCAGCTTTCAGAATGGGTAGCGACTGGAGGTGTGGTATCAGCAAATACAGCTGCTGCTGCTTCTGAAGAATGCGAGAAAATTTTCAGGATTGGTGATCGTGGGGCTCGAGCAATGTATGACAGAAAGAAGCTGTTACTTTATGCTATGATTTCTGGATCTCGTAGGCAGATTGATCGTCTTCTTAGAGAATTACCAAATCTTTTTAACACCATCGAGGACTTTCTGTGGTTCCAGTTGTGTGCCTTACGTGAGAATTCACAAGGAGTTTCTTCGTCTGTCCTGAATGAGGGATCTGGGCCTTACACCTTAGAAGATCTGCAAACATACCTCAATAAGTTTGAGCCTTCATATTACACCAAGAGTGGGAAGGACCCTCTCATGTACCCATATGTTTTGCTTTTAAGCATTCAGCTGTTACCAGCTGTCATATACTTGTCTAAGGATATGGGTGAAGGGTTTAATATTGATGCAGTTCACATAGCAATCACATTTGCAGATTATGGTGTTTTTTCAGAAAGTGCTTCAGGACAGAAGCTTGGATTGATGGATGCTTTTGCTGAAGTATCTAGCATTATTAGACAGTGTGGCTCTGCATATTTAAGAATTGGAAATCTTTCTATGGCACTGGAATATTATGCACAAGCAGCTGCTGCAGTTGGAGGTGGCCACTTGTCTTGGGTAGGAAGAGGTAGTTTAGATCAGCAAAGGCAGAGGAGCTTAATGCTGAAGCAGCTACTTACAGAGTTGTTGTTGCGTGATAATGGGATCAATTTCTTACTTGGATCCAGGGGGACTGGTGAAGAAGCTGAGTTGAGAAGGTTTTTCACTGATACTGGTTCGAGGCAACAGTTTCTGCTTGAAGCAGCTCGACAGTGTCAGGAAACCGGTTTGTTTGATAAAGTAATAATCAAATTCCCTGATTCCTTATTGCTTGGTAGCTAATTAGTATTCTTCTCTGGAAATTCTAGATAGTCACATATTTATTTTTTTGATGTAATGTCTGAAAATTTGGTCCTCTTTTTGATATGCTTCTGCAATAGTTTCTCATTTGATTTCAAAAATGCCCCTGCTTAGATTGGATAATAGGGATAATGAATTGTATGAAAAGTAAAATCATGTTAAATCCTTAATATTAGGTGTCGGCACAATTTTGGGACAGAGAAGGGTATTGTACCTTGGGTTTCCTTGCTTACAGTCATGTATAAGACCATTGCATGCAGGGAGAGTGAATATCATAGAAAGTATAATCATGTTTAGTCCGTAATATTAGGAGTTGATACTATGTAGAACAGAAAGAGATCTTGTACCCTGTCTTTCCTTGCTTATAGTCATTTCTACTGCCATCATCATTCCTAATACCCTTTCCATATTGAATTTCAGTCCGTAGAAATTCAGAAGAGAGTCGGTGCATTTGGAATGGCTTTAGATACAATTAACAAGTGCCTATCTGAGGCAATTTGCTCATTATCACGTGGCAAACTGGATGGTGATAGTCGGACATCTGCCCTTATCCATTCTGGCAATGAGATATTAGAGATGTGCAAATATTATCCTGAGATCAGGTGTTTCTTTTTGAACTTGTACTTGGTAATGTTTTTTTTTCAAAAATTTCCGTGTAGTTGTATTGTCTTATCACAGCTTCATCTACTTGGTGCACCATTACGTGTACTTCAAACTGCATGGTTTAATTATAATATCTTATACTTGTATTTACAGATTCTTAGTTCTGTTAGTTGTTAGGGGTATGCTGGATTCTGCTTGGTACATGCAAGTGCACACGTTCATACATGTGCATGTGTGCAGCTGTTGACTCACTAATTGGTGTAGTTTCTTGTACTTCAATTATTTCTAATGATATGCAGCAAGAGCAGCTGTGGTGGATCCAGCAAAAGTTTACTGGGGACTAAAACACTCCTGAGTTACCTAAGGGTAAATAGTCATTATGTATAATTTCCAGATTTTATCAAACTATGTTTTTGAAAACCCAAACTTTTGTGGGGTCAACGGACCCTATAATGTAATTTGGTTTCGGCACTAACTAGCAGGAAGGGGGACACGGACTGCTTCAGCTACCAGGAAGCATATTGCATGAAGCTATTAAGTTAAGCCTGATTGCATTATTGCACTAGGCTTCTTCCCATCTCATGCTGGCTGATTTAAAATTCATAGTGAAAGACAATTATTTTATGGTCGTTTGATTTTACTCAAATTAGCTTTTGGATCTAGTCTTGATAGTTTCTCCAACCACCTGCTGTTTCCTAGTATTGCGAGTCCTATTTGTGCTTGTAGATTTTCTGTAGTAAGAGCCATAATGGTTGATTTTGTTCAAGCATATAGCTGGGTTGCATTCATATGTTCTATGCTGGTGCTAATTTGAATGTTATGTGCAGTGTGAAAGATAGGGAGCATGTAATAGAGCAAGAAACTGTCTTGAGACAGCTTGAGGCAACACTTTCAATTCACGAACACGCAAGATGCGGCCGCCATTTGGATGCATTAAGAGAGATTGCTAAGCTTCCTTTCCTTCCACTGGATCCTCGTACACCAGGGTTAAGCATGGATTCATTCCAGAATCTATCCCCTTATGTCCAAGCTTGTGTCCCTGACCTTCTAAGAGCTGCCTTAAGCTCTCTGGATAATGTGACAGATACTGATGGATTCCTTCGTGCTTTAAGAACAAAGGTATTTGAAGGCAGTTATGCTCTCATTTTCTTCCCTGAAAATATATGTTTTCCAAAGCTATTGCCTTTTTGTGTCACTAGTCTCATTACATGAAAATATCACATTCAAACGTGAACCACATGCTGAGGTGTTTGGTTGCAAAATAGCTAATTCTTTTGCGCTTTAAGAACAAAGGTAATTTGAAGGCAGTTATTCTCTCATTTTCTTCCCTGAAAACATACGTTTCCAAAGCTATTGGCTTTTTTTGTGACTAGTCTTGTTTCAAGAAAAAATCAGTCAAACTTGAACCACATTCTCAGATGTTTAGTTGCAAAATAGCCAACTCTGATCATATGAATACGAGGCACTCGATAAGTGGGCTGTTTGGAGACTTCTTAATGTTAAGAAGGCAATTATTTTTCTGGGTTATTTCTATTTACAGGGAAATTCCTTCCTTTTTATTTGGTTTATGTATTTATGATTCATTTTTTTTTTTTGGGGGGGGGGGGGGGGGGGGGGTGGGGGGGGGGGGGGGTGCAAGTGCCAGTTGCTCATGTATGATAGACATGATAAAACTGATTGTCTGATATGTATTTGATTTTTTTTTTCAGATTGCAAATTTTCTTGCAAACAATCTGCATCGAAACTGGCCTCGTGATTTGTTTGAGAAGGTTGCAAGAAACCTTTGATGTAAAGCATGAAAGAAAGGGGCATCGAACTGTCCTTGTGATCTGTTTGAGAAGGTTGGGAGAAGCCTTGAAAGTAAAGCATAAGGGCAAAGTTAGCTAGATCCTATTGTGTTGTGCTGCCCAGCTTACGTTCTGTCTGGTGGTGGTGGTGCCTCCTCTTGCACATTTTGTACAAATATGAAGCTAGAATTCATTTCTCCGCCTTTGCCCTTTGTTGTTTTGTTCCTCCCTGAATGCAAATAATCAATAGAGTTATACTTGCGGCAAGTGAAAGATCTGTGTTAGTTTTGGATTACCTTGTGGTACTGCTTTCTATAATTTTGCGGGTAAAAATCTAGGAAGTATTGGTGATTTGATGACTATGGCCCTGATTGGCAACTGACTGGCGGTTGGCTACTGTTTGTTTCAGTTGGTTTGGCTGCATCGAGTGGCTATATGGCTATTAGACATTTTTAACGATGTCGGCTTTAACTATGCTTAATGGCCGCATTACTATTATTCATATACTTTAATTATTTATTCATAATAAATTATTAATTTAAAATATTATAATATTAATGATTAATTTATAATTAATCTAACTAATAATTTTAGTATAGATGTTAACGTGAAACAAAACCTTAATACTCATATCTTAAATCACAATATTTTTGGGGACTATAGTTTTGTTAAAAAAAAATTAGCAAATCACAATTAATAAATATAAATATCATAATATTAGTAAAAAAAAATAGGTAGTATGAAAAAACAATCAAAAAAGCAGAATAGGAGGGAAGTTTACATGGCATATCAAACTTTCGAAGGATTAATAGAATGAATAAACTGATGAAGGAAAATTTACAGCAACAAAATTAATCAAATCTTATTGAATCGAATAAAGGCAATGAATCAAGAATAAATTTATAAAAGTGATGAAAAATCTAAAATGAATTCATAAGTTCTTGTGTGGAATTAATTTATGTTTCTACAAACACATATTTTATTCATGTAATCCCCCGAAATTTTACAATTATTTTTTTAATCTATTTATTTTCCTAAGTAATCCGCTAAGCCTAAACTACCGAAATTCTATCCTACTCAAAATTTTATATTACCCATAGCTCTATCTTACTATTTAAACACTATCTAAACCTAAACACATTTTACCTAACCTAAACAGTAAAAAAAAAAAAATCCACCCCATATATTAATCCTACCCGTGAAACCCCAAACCCCACAAAACACAAAGTCAAAAAAAAAAAAACGAAAAACCCCATCCCCACAATCCCGTAGAGTCCCCCACAAACAAATCACTAAAGTTAATATAATACCCTACCCCTTCCCGTAGAGCCCCATAAAAAAAAAAAAACAAAGAAAAAGAAAAGAAACTCTTCCAAACCCCTCGTGAAACCCTTCCCGCAGAAACCTCCCCATCCCGCAGCTAGCCCAGCCGACCCCGCTGCTACCCCCAGCCGACCCCGCTGCTACCCCTGCTCCGCCGCCTCCAGTCAGCCGCCGCCGCGCCGCCCCGCCTCGCCCAGCGGGTGAGCAGCCCCACATACGGTCTCCCCTCCCTCCTTCCTTCTCCTTCCCTCTTGTTTCTCTTAAGTTATGAGTATGAGATTATGTAGTTAGGTTTGTTTTGGATTGATGGGTTATGAATTGTTATTGTTCTTGGATTTTGATTGTTTCTAATGAATTGTTATTGTTCTTGGGGTTTGGTTGTTTGAAGTGGGTTAAAATAAATTAGGCAACCATGACTTACGTGAATTAGCTATTTGGTTAAAATAATAATAATAATAATAACATTATAAAGTTGATTACACTTAGTGGGTTTTGCATAGCTAAACAAGTAGCAAACAAATGGTTAATTAATAGAAAGTGGACTTTGCAATGTTAAACGAGTATAGACAAATGCAAATTGGGATTTTCCCAATCTTTTATCATGTTATTGAGGAACATTTCTCAAAGGGTCTAATTTTATCTACTCAAATTTTTGCAACCTGTGACTGAATTTGTGGTATGGTGGTAGATTTGTTTTTGGTGAAAAGGTGAATGAATTAGTGAGTTAGTGGATATAATTTAGTCTCTTTGTAAAAATATATGGTGAGAGAAAGTGGGGCTTGTTGATTAATGGTGAATAAATAAGAAATTAGTGGGTACACCGATATAACACAAATAATAATAGTGCATTGTTGACTTCAATATTGAATTGGATGTTAGTAGATTTGAATGAATTTCGTTTAAAATGCTAACTTGTGAGTTTGGGAAGTAGTTGGAATGATTTTAAAGTCTTAGAAAAGTTAGTGTGGTTGTTGTAAATTAATTTGGTATTGTTAGTATATTAATTTAGGTTGTATTATTTGGTGTAGGAGAATAATTTGTAGAAGGTCCTTAAAAATAGAGAAAGTGAATACTCGTGCATTTTACACTAGGTACGTACAAATTACGAAGAACGTTATTTTTAATTAGGAGCATGATTTAGGGTGAAACATAAACTCAATATCATGTTTAGGGAACCCTTTGAATGAAATTGTTTGGTTATCCATTTGAAAGAATTCATGTTCTCCATATTATGGGCATGTTTTGGTGTTATTTGTGAGAAATCGTGATTTATTAATTGGTATTAATTATTAATTAATCTATGAGGTTATTTATTATTACTCCTTCATTACTGATAGTATGATTGGAGTAAAGGTATATTTTATAAGTCTTAATGACGAGGTAGTTGACTTGGTTCAACAGTTTTACCAGTTGAGTTTGAAATTAAAAAGTTAAAAATTATAGTATAACAAAGATAGATTGAATAACTGTAATATTTGCTTTTGTGTGCTGCGGTGATTGTGTTTATTGAGTTTAAACAGTAAATCACTTAAAGAGAAAGAGGATAAGCAATAAAACTTTAGGCTAGTGCATGTCTAGAGTATTGACAATCAAAGGTTGAAGTTCACGGGGTATTATCCGTGGCTTTTGTTGGAGGCCGTGTGATCTATGAGTCTCTCTTTTATACAGTTTTAAACTTAAAATTGGGGTTAGTTGAGATCTCATCTAGCTATGGTAACGGAGTCGCGCCCGTTTACCATCTGGATTTTAATACTGTATTTTGATGCTCTCCGACGGGAGTGCATGGGTTATTTAACTATTTGATATCTAAATCAGGACATGGGGGATACAACCTAGTCTATTACTTAATCCAAATCATTAATCAATTTATCGTGTCAGTTGAGTAAAATGTTGTGTGATACGTTTTTACATTTTTATAGTTATTTAATTATCAGTGCACTGTCGTACTTTGTAATTTTGTATGTACTCAACTTGTTGATTACGTGCCTTGTGTATTTTTGGTCATGGCTTTCGCCTATAAATGAAACTGTAATAATCCAATACTTACATTTGTATTATTGGGGAGCAGATTATTAACAGGTGTCTAAACAAGCATTCATGCATAGGCGGGTTGGAGAGAAACATTATTTTAATTTAGATTTTCAGAATAAATTATGTTGGTTTGATTTGGTTTTAAACTGTTGGATTTGAATTAGAGGTAAACGTTATTTGATACGTTACAGTAAGCGCCGTAGAGGTTCCAGTTTGTTACATCAAGAGTTGATTTACGTTTAATGTTATTTCATAAGTCTTTTGGTTTTTCGCTGCATAACTCTGTTTTATAGCCTTAACGTTTGAACACGTGGAGGTAGCACACCGATAGTTCCTAAAGGTTTGGGTTTCGAAAAAATGGGAATTATCGGGGTGTTACAAAGTTGTATCTGGGAGCTTTAGGTTAGATTTTCTTATGCCACAAATGATTTTATTAGGCGCCTAAACTTTTAAACGTTTTGGAAATGATTTATAGATCACATAGTATGAGTATTAGTTTTATTATTACCAATAAATTATATTCTTATTAATAACAATTATTATTATTATTATTATTAAATTTATTTATTTAATTATTTAAATCCGTTAAGTCTCAAATATTCGAAAATGCATGAGTGAGATTTGGGGTAGTTAAGAAAGCATGCATATAGTTAACATTCTCTTTATGTGTGGTGCTTATGCATTAGTTCGCTTATACTTTCGTATGTGATTACCTTATTTGCTTTATTTTGTTGGGATA
Source organism: Dysphania ambrosioides (assembly GCA_026401315.1). NCBI lineage: Eukaryota > Viridiplantae > Streptophyta > Magnoliopsida > Caryophyllales > Amaranthaceae > Dysphania > Dysphania ambrosioides. The sequence goes on from CM048662.1 coordinate 2,708,381, forward strand.
ACGTAGAGAGATGAATACCGAGTCCGTCCGTAAGACTAATCAGGGCCCAAAATCAATCAGTGGAAACCTCATAAAAGTAATGGAGGATATTATATGCCCAAAGAAGGACCAATCGGAAGAAATGTACCAAGATTGGTTCGAATTCAAAACAGCTAGGAAGAAAGATAAGTTGAAAACGTATAAAAGATGAGAGAATAATTTTCAAGGAAAGATATCACTTTATTTATTTTTTATATTTCTATCATGCATTAAAATGAAAACAATAAATTAATCAAATTTTCACCAATAACAAAAAAAATACAAAATAAAATCCGAAAAAATTATAGTTAGATGAATATGGTTTATAAATATTAGGGGGAAAAAAAGATATGATTAAAGATAGATTACTTAGATGAAGTACAAAATAAATTAGTGAGAGAAATTAAGTGTGATTGAAGATGGAGAACACTTGTATTGCATATACCAAAGTCCAGAGTCAAAAGCAACAAAAATAAATAATCCATGAGAACACTTTCTCTCTAACTCCACACCACAAGTAGTCTAGCTTTAAAAAAATTTGACGAACATAATGAGGCGATAATATTAGAATAAACCTTATGAGAAGGAAAGAAAAATAAGGAACTAGGTAGGGGGAGAAAAATAAGACACAATGCTTAGTAAGAGTAGAGTTTCACTTTGATAAGAGTTTAAAAAAGACACAATTTTGTAAACAAAATAATAATAAAAAGATAAAGTGAAAGACATCATGGAGTTAAAATGATTTGAATGTTTGTGAAATAGTGTAATTGCTAGCAAATTCGCAGGGACGCCCATATTTTTACATGAATTGATCATTTTGTCTCTCATAAACAAAAATAAATTTAAATTATTTTTTTTTCTTTTTTTATTTCATACATATATTTAAAAAATAAATAGGACATAATATATGATCATTTTGTCTGGTACAGGCGATTGAACAAAGCCCTATTGGCCACCTCCATGGTCCAGGTGCTTGTTCCAAGAGCCCCTCCCTATTTTTTTTTTTCCATAATTAATATTACATATAGTTTTACGGGATTCTTAATATATTAAGGGAAACGACAAGAAACTAGCTAATCAATGTTTATAGTTTATGAATATTATAGGCTTGATTTTGATTCTTATGGGCATATTTAGGAATAAAGGACTATTAGCCCATTATAAATTTTATAATATTGACATTCTTGAATCGTAACTTTCTTTTTCATTTTGGCTTTGTCAGCTTTCTATCCAATAAAATTGCCATTAACCAAACATGTTTTTTGGTTTTATAACCATACAAAAAGCCAAAAACCAATAAAGGCCACTCAAAAGCCATTTAATAAACAATACATGTATGTATATCTACCAATATTTCAGCTATTTCCTCCGTGCATATGGCCAAAACTATTTTTATGGATCAAATCGAAGTTCTTTTGATCAATATTTTGCACTGTTAAGGATGGCATTTCAGGAACCTTTAGAAGTTTACCCCTGTGGTCTTTTGTGATTATATTTCTATAATCATCATCTAGGATTATTGTTCATCTAGTAGTGTAAATGTTCATGTCACAAGAAATGAATGAACAACATATCTTGCTTATTCTAGAAATATAGGAGTACAATGGTCTTGTTCGAATGTCCTATTTCTTTTTCATGTACACTAGAAATTAAACTAGTCTAACTGTTGTATAATTAGGCTATCAAGTCGAATTATACGAATTAGATTTAAGGAACAATCCTTAAATTCGATTTTAGGCTTACTAGGGTTTAGTTTTTATGTTTTTAAAGGCTTGGTTTTGTTTTTATGTTTTTTTTGGCTTTGGGAACGAATTTGAGGATATTTGACAACAAATTCCAATCACTTAGATACAACAACACCACTTACCAATCAAGAATCCTCTCCTAATATCACCATTCAACATGCCACACGTTGAATTAGCAAAGGAATGGAATAGAAAATTTAGTCCTATATTTTAAGGTTCAAAGAGAAGAATATAAACTCAAAGAATTTTTTTTTATTCAACAAACTTGTTCCTTCTCCATTTCATTCCACTAGTACTTGGAGTATAAGAATGTTGGCCAGATCTAACACAAAATTGGCTCCAAAATTCAAATTCGAAAAAGCTAAAAAACTAAGGTTTATTCTCATTTGAATTTGGCTGGACCAATCTTCAAATTCAAACTTGCTTCAAACTACTCCAAATCTATTGCTTATCCCTTGAGTCATGTCCCATAAAAATATGAGTAGCTAATCCCTTAATTCAAACTTATTGAAGATTTAAACTTCCTAAAAACACTCACGGATTCAAACTATTGCAAAATAGAAATTAAGACAACTTAAAACAAGTTAAAATGTAATATAACTCAACAAATCAATGTAAGAAACTTAGCATGGTCCAAATGAGAAAAAGAAACGTGCACCACTTCACTTAGAGTAGAATTCACCGAATTAAGGATGAAAGGATCCTTGTTGGAGATCAATAAGCGAGGGTTAGGGTTATCTTTAACGTTGATGTTACTTCTTGAGCTTAAATTTGCAACCATTGTGATTCATAAAACAAAATGAAAATCATCTCATAATGTTTATAGGTGATTTCGGATTTTCACTTTCGAACTTTGATTTGCTTCATTTTCAGATTTTGGACCAACTACTTTTCTATGGAATTATGTATTTTTGGGTTATAATTTTATATTTTATATTTTATATTTTTCTTAATAAACTTAATGGTTTTAATAACTGTTACTATTTAAATAATAAGTAAAAAGTTATCACAAAACCTTTAGTAAAGCGGGGGCACATAAATCATATTGAATGACAAATCCTTATAAAGTTATTTTTATTTAATCAAGGGGTGATTTTTGTTATATAAAGAGTTGATTTTTGTTTTATTGAAGGGTAAATTTTGTACAATATACCCAACATTTCTTTTTCAAACATATCTCAATCTTTATTAACTGAAATCATAGTATCTTTTCTTATAGGGGTGACTTTTGTTATGTTGAGGGATAACTTATATTATATCGAGGGTAACTTTTATTGGCCAAACAATAACCCTATTGTATCATGTGTGAACACAAAATCTAATTTGAGATTAGTTTATAGAGGTAAATTATTTTCAATAGATCTAAAAAAAGGTAGGCTCACTTTACTAGATTATCGGACGGTTAGAACTGATACATGGAATATCGAATGGTTAGAGCTGACATATAGAATCTTAGGCGGTTAGAGCTGACGTCTGGATTCTTAGACAAGTAAGTTGACTTATTCAAACTAGCCTGAACTACTTTTGACTAATTCAAACCTTCTTATTGCCACTTGCATCCTTATATTCCCATTTAACTTGGTCGCAAGCATAACTATGTGAACTAGATTCTAGAAAATATTCTGGTACCTATCAAGTGTTGGCGACATGTCAAGTGCCTGCTCAACACGTCAAGTACCTTGCATTCACGCCGGATACCTAACTGATACGTGTCCATTATTAGTTGTATTTTCACTCTTCTATGTACTGTTCCTACCACCCTATTTGAATAGAGTGTTGTTGTTTGTTTGGTGATTTCTTTGGGACGTAGTAAAAAAGTGAAATCGTTGTTTTTTTAGCTTGTTTATACGAACAACTACTATGTTAACCTCATGCGAACAACTACTATGTTAACCTCAATCTAGTCCATGTACTCAGTACATTACATACCCTTATGAAGGAAAAATAGAAAATGGTTGCTGTGTGTTGACTTCATGCGCATGGCATAAAGTCACAATGCAAAATATGATAATATCAACATCATTTTTTTGGTCAAAACTAAATTCGAATGACATTTTAATTTCGGAGCACTATTTACAATTTTCCATGTGTTTATTACTTCGTATTTGAATGCATTATGGATTGAGTAAAATATGTTATGATTTTCTTAAAAAGTTTGAAGCGAGTTATGTATTAAGTTAGAGGGATGAAAAGCATTTGAAATTTGTCAAAGTCTTTTGAAAATGAGTGAAAAACTCATGTGATAAAATTTAAAATTTGAGAAGAGAGAATTCTTTAAAATTGGTTTAAATTAAAGTCTTTAAGACATAACTTTAAATATTTTTATCTTCAAATCTGTAAAGCAAAAAATTATGAAAACTTAATATTCTAAAAATTTACTTTGAAATGTATCAAATAAGATCTCACTTGAATATATTATTTCTAACAACATGATACGAATTTGTGGTTAAACTTTTCAATTTTTGACTGTATAAATAGAAATGAGAAAAAAATTAAGAGATAGAGAGATTATTTGAACTTTAGCATTGCCAATACACATACGTGTCAATCTAGTAGGACTTTAATGCTCCTAAAACTAATACTTTTGTAGATTAAAACTCTAATAGGACTTTAATGCTCCTAAAACTAATACTTTTGTGGATTAAAACTAACAAATTTTCCCTAAAATATAGTAATAACTAATAACATAATCCGATTCAACCGATTCGACTAAAGTCGATCCAACTAGTAGTCCAGTAGATTCGACAGCTACTAGGTGGCGTGGAGCTCAATACCGTGGCAAAAATTAAAACGGTAAGGGAAGGTCGTGGAATTTCCGTCACTTTAAGTCGACAAAGTAACACGAAACGCCATAATTGAGCAAGTAAGTATTTCTCCCCACCTTTAATCACTCTTCAGTTTCTACTCTCATAGTTTTTGTTCAAGTTTTAACCTTTGGGATCTATGGATTTTTTTTTTCATCCTGCTTCTGTTGTGAAACTATATTTCTATACTGAATCATGACAAATTCCTGGCACTTGAATTACTGCTTTGCAGGTTTGAAATTACACTTGGATTAAGGCTAAATCAGCTTCATTTTCAGTAAAAAAAAATTATGGGTTTGTGTAAACGCTTTGTAATTTGCAGTGCCAAAGTTTGAGGATTGGATGGGTGATGCAAAAAGATCCAATCTTTGCAACAAAATTATAAGTTTGAGGTTGAATGATGATCTTATTGCGAAAATCCCTATATTTTTGTCATTTTCTATATTCCTTAGAGCAACCAAGCCTAGCAGTAGATATTCAATGTTCTTGTAGATGCTATGTAATTGAGGGATGATCCGAAGTTTCGAAATACAGGGAGTCAAATGAGAATTTTTTATGTTATAAGGGTCGTTGATTAGAGAATATTTGAACCCAAGATAAGAGGTGGTCGATGGAATGAGGCAGTTGTGGTTGAAGGAGCAAGTAGTGACACCGTGTTTATTACCTTCTTTTTAGGGATGGGGGAACTATTACCTTCATTTTGAAGGTAACAATTTCCCCACCCCTTTCTCCACCCTCAACCACCACCACCACCACCTTTGCGCGTTTTTGTTCTCTTTATCTTGTCTCCATTTACCCCTTTATTCATTACTCTCATTTCAAGGATCTTGTAATATTCGTTTGAAATAATTAGAGGATCTTGTGTCAAGAGTGATATACCCTCCTGAAGAAAAATTAATGTAGAGCAAGGCCAGCAACTCTCATCCTGTAGCATCAGTATCCAACTCTAGAGATGCTGACCAATATCCCCCCATTTTTCTGTAAGTAGTCGTATTAGTCACTACCTACCCGTATTAGCAAATTGTTGACTTCCTGAATTCCATTTAGTTTTGTGTTGTGGTCTTTGGCCCTTTGGGTTATTTCATAGATACTGAACAAGTTGTGCAAGAGTCACCACCTTCAATGGCTGTCTCAAATTAGGTCTTTAGAGTTAATACTTCAATGTCTTGAGATTGGCCTCGCCATTGGAGGGAGTCCTAAGTTAGTTTCATGCTTGATTGCTTGAGATGTTCAAAGTTTTGAATGAGATAGTCTCTATTTTAAGGGATGGCCACAAACTGTAATTTATTACTCAACATCACTCTTTTTTATTACTGTAAGGTCTTAGTATTAGAAATTGGTTTCCAAATTCTGAGACTTTATAGTATGGCATATACAGTATTATGCTGAGAGGCCTTCCACTCAACCTTTGGGGTTGCTTAAATAATGGTGTCAGGGAGAGTGCCATGGATGATTGAGGCATGACAAATAAAAGTGTCAGTATCACCTTTTATATTGAGAAGCTTGTCAAATACTTTGGCTGACAACTAGAAAATTTTCCTTTTACTTTGAAATTCTTTCTTTACCCCTTCTATTAATACATAGCTTGTAGATATATCTTGTTGCATAAATAATACAAGGAGTTGATTTTGTCAATGTACACTTAAATTAGCTATATTACATGCGTAGTGCACTAGTGCATACACATAGATTTCCCTACCAATGACGGAGACCAATTGACTCTAATCTTAAAATATAGGTTTGCTCTTGATGTAGGAACTCCATATTGAATGGCTCTAGTGCTCATCCAAGTTGTGTTCATAGATTACGCAATTGCATATTTATGGTGGAACTCTGCCTATTCATTAACCATTAACCAATATTAATGTTTCATTGTACAATAAAGTGTTTGTTAGATTTTTGATTAATCATCGGAGTTTCTTTAGCTGTCATCCCAGTCATTGTTTTGTGGAGAGTAATCACTGTTGTAAACATATTCACAATTAGCCTGATGATTATTGTGAAGTAAATCTGTTCTGTTGCAGTTTCTGTTTTAAAATATATCCATGCTTAGATTTGCCTTCTCTTTTGTGATCTTTCAAGTTGTACTCTGCTTTGTCTAAGATGGTGAACTTTTCCAGGCTACTATTTGTACTACCAAAGAAATTATGTGATAAACATCTATAGAGCCTATGCTTCAAATAGATTTAGTTTTTCTGAAGGTCAACAATCTATGTATACAAATTACAACTAGTTTTCAATTAAGCCCTTCTCCTATTGTCAGATGTTCATTTAGTTGTGCTATTTTGTAATTCCAGGTTGCTTTACTAACCAAGGAAGAAAATGGACTTGTCAACATCCCAGAAATTCACTCTTGGGTATGCTGCCCTTGTAGGAGTAGGCGGAGTTATGGGTTATATGAAGAGGGGCAGCCTAATGTCCCTTGGTGCTGGTGGAATATCATCCGCTCTATTGTACTATGTTTACACTGAACTCCCCAATAATCCGGCTTTAGCCTCATCTCTTGGGCTAGGGGTATCCACAATGCTGCTAGGATCAATGGGCTATCGTTTTCAGAAGACAAGGAAGGTATTTCCTGCTGGAGTTGTTGCTCTTCTTTCTCTTGGAATGACAAGTGGATATCTGCATGGAATTTTTCGAAGTCATCACTGAATGGCTATAGGGCAACTGAAAACGTCATTGTACGGTATTTCTTGGAGCTTCTGTGAACATTTTGTTTTTGATGGTTTGAGGATGTATGTTGGAGTTGAGTTAGATAGAGCAGTAGTACTACTGTATTAGTATGGATTGCTGTTTTGAATCTTGTTTGTTTCAAAATGAATTTACTCGGGGGTTTATCTCACAAACTTACCTATCTCTGACTCTATTGGCTGTGCGTTGGGGATATAAAGATCTTGACATGAACATATGGTTTGGTAGAATCCTAGTTCTCTATGGGAAGTCTCATTCCAAATTAAAATCATTCACTAGTAGATGTTCGATATCTCAGTTGATAAAATAATTTAGGGAATGCATCTGACAGTAGAAGCTTAACTGTGATAATCTAGGTGAGCCCGTGAGACAAGAAACTCAATTCCTTGAAGAGCTTTCTTAAATATCCGTAGATGGAGAATACTTGCATAAATAAGATTATATCCCCAAGAGTGTTGTTTGAGGAAACTCTATCCGATGCTTAATTTAGTCAAGAGTTCAAGATTGAAAGAATTCTCGAAGACCTAGTGTTTGTGCATAGAAATTAAACACACCTCTGCATGGGTAATAAATGAGATACTTATACCTGAAAAGAAGGTTAGATGAGAAGTGGGTTTATCCTTTGAATACTTGTACTAATATATTGGAGTAGCAAAACTTATTTGGAGTGGAGAACTAATGCGCTACTTTCTTCGTGTACATTGGGACGATTGGTCATGGGATATTGGACCAGCACAAATGACTTCCATCCCATTACCACAGTAATGCACCCATAGAATTTTCTATGTATGTAATATGCAAATAAGCTAATATGAGATCAACATTGACGATTTCATTCGATAATACTAGCCTAAGTGAGTTAGTTAGGGTTTTTGTGGTTTTGACATTTTATCTAGTTATTTTACTATTCAAACTTGGGCAAGTATTGAAAAGGGTTTTGGTTGGGTTTAAGTGTGTACTTGAGAAGGATCTAGATTTGAGAACATAGGACTCAGATCCTTGTCCTACTAGATAACATATAATTCATACTTACCCAGACCCATAGGTCTAAACATCGTAAGACCCATATCCTTATTCTAGGGTAGAGTCCTTTGAGTCTAATAGAGTCTTGAGCACATTGCCATTTCAACCTAACAAAACATCACCCAATTGCTATAACTGGCTTTGTTATTGACTAAATTACAATGTAATTTTCCTGGCTAAACCTAATTTTGACTCTAATAAGTTGCAATATTTTCTTGGCATACACTATTTTTTTGAGACTTGTGCATTGTACGAGTTGCTTTATTTTTTCACAGCAGGCAAAGAGTGAATAGTCTATAGTCTCTTACGATGATCAGAATATAAGTCTTTTACCCCAGTAAAATACTTAGAAATCCTATACTATATTTTGTGGTTTTTACGCAAATTTGTAAATCAAATAATTTTACGCATGGTTATTGTTCCAAATGGCTGCCTCTTTTATATTTTTAGTTAGACTCCAACCTTCTTCCTATGGATACACGTACGTGCAAAACTAGATCAAATGCGCAGTACAAAAAATCGCCGTAAAAAGGTAGGGCTATCACGTTATATATGATATAGCACAGCATTATATTCCTCTTGTAAAAAACACTCATAAGCAGCGGCATATGTAATTTTAAATGCAAGTGAACCATTCAGGTCTCTTTTATTAATTGAAGACAATCTCAGAGTTAGGGTGCAAATCAGGCTACTCGAGTTCGGCTTGGGCTTGACTCGAGTTCGATTCGAGACTTAAACGAATCAAATTATGGCTCAACTCGAAAGCTCATTAACATGTTCGATAAAATTTAATATATATATTTATATATTTTTAAAATTTTTTAATATAAATATTTAGAATTAAATATATATATATATATATATATATATATATATATATATATATATATATATATATATAGCGCTTAAAATAAGAAGAAATCTTGACAATTCAAATGGTAAGGTCCAACGCTAGAGATTTCACGTAAAAAAATAATTACTATAATAGAAAAAAGAGTCCTTATAATAATAAAAAGAGACATTATAAGTAAAAAAAATTATGGTCACTATGAGTTAAAAAAATGTTGGATATAGGAGATGAAGAGCCAAGACCTCTCTCTCTCTCTCTTTCTCTATTGTCAAGTCGAGTTTCGAGTCGAGCTCCTACTCAACTATTGAACTCGATTTCGAGTCCAATCTCAAAAACTTGTCGAGTGTCGAACTTGAGCTGAGCATATCTTTATTGAGCCCAAGCCAAGCTTACGACCATTTGAGCTCGACTTGTTGATTAAGCACCCCTGCTCAACAAGTACACACAAAAAAACAAAGCAATAACAGAATGTCAATGAGTTTGGGTGCAATGATATTGCATTGCTCTCAGAGAATGTTCAGAAAATTGAGTAGCCATTAAACGCGTCTCATCAATATTGTTGCTGATAGTTGAGGAATCTCATAAGTCTCCTCTGTCATGTATAAGAGTACAGCATTATTAAAACAATTCATGCACAGTTCACTGAGAAAATGGCTGATTGCTTTATTAAAAAGGGAAACAAAATTGATTAGGAAAATGAAGGTTATACAAGAATGACATCTTAACTTAGATTGCTAGAAAGCCTGTACAAGGGAAGTATTCTATGTACTACGTATTACAAGACTTACATTTCTATATGTTCAGTTTTATTAATTCTGATTGCCCATGTGCAGTTTATATCCTTTTATTTAAAGGGAGTGATTTGCTCTTTCTGGGGCCAAATTAATGCTCAGGACACTGCTACACCCTGAAATCTGAAATACAACTATTTTGACTACATAACTCAACTGCCTGTATCAACCTTTGCTTATCATATACCTCATGGATCTTTACGGAATTCAGCAGTGTCATTGCTTAATTTTCCGAAGCTCCCAGCTACCCTCTCCATCGAGCAATCGCAATTCCAACGCATGGAATGGAATCAGAGCAGGGCGCTGAAAGAAGAAGAAATTAATTAGTAGCAAAAACTCAAATGATTGCCAGTTCACTCGTATATCCACAGGTAATTCAAAGACAATAAGCAGTAATACTCCAAACTTCGGTAAGTCTAACTTTCCAACTGAAAAAGAAAATGAATAAAAAAAATATAGCAAGGAACCCCAGAAAGCCTTCAAATTTACTGGCAAAGAAGTTTGCCTTGCAAATTACATAAAATTTATCCCCCTTGCCCTGGCAAGGTGGGGACTGTAGGGGAGAAGGAGAAGAAGAATGTAGATGGCTTCACCTCTAAAACAATCGAGAGGTTATTTTCTTATTGACCTTTGCACTAATACATAACCAATTTTTTCAGAATTCATACGAAGTTGGCTCTATTAGAACAGAAAGAAAGTTGGCCTAGCAAGCATTTGATATTAGTCATGATCTAGAACTGCAGTTTTGATAAAATTGATCTAGGTCAAGCAGAAGGAGAAAACATTGATTTGATATGTTATAGTATCAAGTTGAACATAGATAACAGGAAAAAAAATCACACACCTGTGATGAAGTAACTACTGTAATGCCTAGATCAGTAGCGAGTGTATAAAGGTGCTCCTCCACATCAACACTAGTGGCACTGTCAGTCATGAAGGGAATAGTTCGTCAGTAATATGGATATATAACGAACTTGCTATCAATTTGTGTTGTTTAAGGTAGGGGTATGGTCAGAAATAATATAAGACAATAGTAAACCCATGATTACATACTTGGTGCACTCATCAAGGATAGCAAATTTAGGCTTGTGGAAGAATAAACGTGCCTTCAGCCATTCAGCAGACAAGAGATGACAGGTTAGACAAGTACTATATGAATCCATATGAAAACATTTCTCAAAAGAACTAATATTCTGAACTAAGAAGCAGAACTTACCATCCCTAACCTCTGCTGCTCTCCAAGAGAAAGAACATCTTCCCAATTCAGAGAAGCACCCAAACCGCCTTCCCTCTCCAATAGATAAGTCAACTTAACATTCTCAAGAATGACTTTCAACTTCATATCTAATAAGTCTGACGAAGTGCAAGAGTGATGACCTGAAATCAACATAGGCAAGTTCCTTGAGACTACGTTGCAACATGTCAACTGTCGAAAGCCAGAATCTGCTAAGCTGCTTCATTACAAGTACTAGGTTCCCAATTCAAAGTGTTCAAAATATTTCCTGTTTTACTACTTTTACACCAAATAAACTAATAGTTACAAAGTGAATTAGAATTCTGGAGGTTGAAGAGCAGTAACATGTCCTCTTCACTCCCCTTCTAGTAAGTGGACACAGGGAATCTCTTAATCAGTGGACGAATATCTAATCAATGCATGCAGGAATTTTTTATTTGATATGCACGCTGGAAATCCCAAAAGATTTTTAGGAGGTTTTCCCTTCTCACAGAGGCCTTGCCCTCACAACTAGGGTAGTCAACATGACGCAACATAACTAATATCTGCGTATAATACTGGATACATTACCCTATATAGAACTTGAGCAAGCAAAGAAACTATATTCATGATGATACTATATCTACCTACTGGATCAAACTACTAGATATCAGTATTATCTGAAAAAAAAACAGTTTTGTTATTGCCAGGGTTGTTCTTTCAATTCTTACAGAAAAGTCATGCACCAGATAAGAAGTCGCCCCCAAATCACCAAAACAAATATTTTAGCAAAGATGCAAATGAAATCTTTGAGCAAAAAATTGTTCTAAGAGTATAAGATACAATAAACATCTAACATTAGAATGGTAAGAGCCTATCAACGGATTAAAAGCACCTGTAGACTCAAAAATGATACACCAAGGGAAACAATAAACAGGATTATCAAACAGTCATGTCCAGTATCAAGGTTAAAGTAAAACGAATAGTTGACCAGTAGTCAAATTTGCGCATACCTCCATCCCTCCATACTCCTCTCATCTCTGCTTCCTCACGTGAAAGAGGATATATAACCTGATCCCTCAGTGTTCCTAGGCATGTGTATGGTCGTTGTGGAACAACAAATATACCACAATCAAATTCGATCCCCTTTTCATAGAGTTGGCTTGGTTTTATGAGCCTCCCACTAACAATGGGCCAAATACCACGAAGGACTCTGAATACTGAACTTTTTCCACTCCCATTTGGACCTAGTCAATGACAAATAGTCAGATCATAAAGTGAGCTTCAGAATGTAAGTATAAAGGTTGATCCACTAACCAGTAACAAGAAGACATTTTCCAGGAACAATGTCACACGTCAATTGCCTCGCCAACAATTTCTGGGATGGTGTGATTATGTCAACATCAGTAAATGAAATGGTTTCTTCAGAAAGAGCACTATTCCCCTCAGATACCAATGAAGTTTGAGTCAAGAGCTCTGCATGGCCACATATTAGTTCAGATATTGCCTAGTGTTCAATGCATCTCATGAATGCATTCAACCAAAAAGCCATTAATGGTAAGAACTCTTCTATAACGAATATGAGTTAGAATCCTGAAAGCTAAGCCATTGTGTCAAAACGTACTCTTTTTTCACCTCTACACTCTTTTTCTTGAAACAGCTCACAATGTTTATGTATCAGAATTCTAGATTAAGACAACACACATTGCTCTGTAATGTTCAAAATTCTCTGGTACCTAAAGACATGCAAATATATTTACATTGCTCCAATGATTCTTGAGAGATGAGAGTATTGGTGCCTTGTAATTTTGAGGAATGTACTTGTATTGATATAAACTGGGAACAATACTGACATGCTTCATGAATGTTCTAAGAATAGAATAGCTGCTCAAGATAAAAAATTAACAAACAAAGATATTTTCACAAATTGAACAACCATTTCAAACTGTAGGGATTTTCTGCTACGACTCTATGGTTTGATGTCTCATTAAAAAAAAAACTTGTTTAGTAGTTACCTGATTGAGCAGCATCTAAGAACTCGTCCAACTCAAGAATTCGATTGATACCACCAGATAGTTCAACGAATTTCTTATGCAGCTCAAGAATGTCACCAAAAGCTAAAAAGCTTTGAGAGACTATTGATGCCAAGAATCGTAATGCATGCGCAAGATCACCTGAAGGAGAAATTTTTGAAAGGTCAGGTAGCAAGACAATCCCAAATCGGGCAACTATAAAGAGAAAATTTATTTATAACCCCACTGATAGTGCACTATAGGTGAAAATATCACAGTGAATGCTCACTACTAGTAGTAATGAAGATCCAAACAAAATTCTCAGACCTAGCATACTTTACCTTGTGTAGAAATCAAGGATCGGTCTCCCTTATGTTCCAAGGCATATAATAAGCTCAATCCCCATGTGACATTATGTGGGAGCTGCTTGGTGACGAAATCATCAAGTATACCATATAGCCATCTTTTCTTCATTAGAAGTAATGAGTGATTCAGAAGTTTATCAAATTTTGATTCAACCATCTGAAAGCATCAGTAGGATTAAAAAAAGTGTAAAAATCCCTAACTAGTAACAACAGTACAAGAATCAACAGAACAAACGTATAACAACTTCCATCAAGACCTTATCCCAACTGAAAATTTGCAGAGAGCAACAAAACAACACATGTGATAAATTGATACCCAAAGCATGACCAAGTCTAAACAGAAACTTGGCTCCCTTGCTGGCCACTTGAAGGGGTGTATTGCATCAACATAATAAGATGAACAGAGACGTACAAGAGCTGTGGGACACCAAGATATATCTGCAAGTAGACCTAGAAAATGGCTAAACCAGTTTGGGTCTGGTTTACCTTGAGTTTTTCAGGTCATACTCAAGTCAAACATATTGAGTTGGGTTTCAGTCCAATTCAGATCCAATGCCAATTATGTAGGTTCAATACCATATCTTTTCTCTTTGGAATGAGACAGGAAAAACTAATAAAAAAGATACTCACTGTCTTTTCCCGTGCACCCCCTCCAAAGAAAGCAACAGATTCTGCATGTGTGCGCAACCTCTCATGCATAAACCTAATCAGACAGAAACATGAGAAACACATGAGCTCACAAACTATGTGTAAGATAGACAAACCATTGTGTAAGGAACCAGCTAACAACCTGAAAGTTCCTTCAAGCTGTTGTTCTTGACTTGCGAGGTCACCAAAATCAGGAGTAACACTCCTCAGAAATCCAAGTCCAAGCAACATATACGCATACAAGAAAGCAACGCCTCTACGACCAGTTAATAGCTTCATTCTCCAAGTGAACCTTGAAGCAATGACAAACTTTATTAAGGCTTGTACAAAAATAGAGAACAAATAGCATATGGATAAGCAGCAGTTTCATCTCTTGATAGTTCAAATCAGTGTTTACCACAAAATGTCCACAGTGGGCTTCACCATTCCAGTGACAAGCCCTGATAAATCTGCGGTAAGCTTTTCTAGATCATGAGTAAGTCGCTGATCAGCATCTATGTGTTTGCTTGATAAGTGGAAAACCTGAAAAACATAATTTTTTCCATAACTAAGAATGTTCTTGGGGGAAAAATCTCCAAAAAAAATATGCTTAGTGCACAAACAAAGCAACAGATCAGCTGGAAATAATAAAAACTTGTCGCAAAATATTTACAGTCTGATTCATACCTTATAGAAAGCATTTTTTCTTAAATAGTTCTTAAGTAAATGTTGAGTCAAACGGATCCTCCATCCAAGGGCCAACCTAGCAGTCAAGTACCTGAAGTACGACCAATATTTATATCAGAAACATGTCCCTCATGCGAGAATGTTCATGCTTCAATGATGCAAGTATCAAAAACATTAATGCGGCAGCAACTGACTATCACGAAGACAGGGGAGAAGGTAGAAATGAAATCCCAGAAAATGCCGGATCTAATAAGGTGAGGAGTCAAGTAGATCATCCCTACAAGTGAGCAGAAATGTTAGGAGTAAAGAGGTCCTGGTGAACAAGCTTGACTTTGATCTCCTACTCTCATAGAACTCTTAATCCCTCGTATCTTCTCCGGCCAAGAAGTAACTTAAAAGATCATCTTTCTTAAGCATCAGGGTGTATGAAAGGATTTGATGCCCTCAATCTCCCAACCCGCATTCCTGGTCTTACAAAATATATGAGAAAAAATATCTTATGTTCAAAACATGAACAATCCACTAACAAAGGGATTAAGAAACCAAATTACAAGAAAGATTAGTTTGTATAACCCCTGCAACAGGAATCTAACAGCCACTTTGGTATAAGATGACAAATTTAATAGGTACTAAGTGCCAATCAGACATGGCAATATTGCAGTGACAATTAAGCTTGGGTAATGTCATTACTCAAAAACCACATAAAGCATCTACATTTATTTTGTTATTTCAAAGCAGAGCATCCCCATTCCCACAAACAATTATTTGGTATTTATCTTGCTTCTCATTTCTGTGAGGGTATGTCTGCTTCCTAGCATTCCCTCCATTTCATAATGTTCTACCGTTCTACCAATTTTCTATTTTTTAGCTACGTGTTATTAGAAATTATAAAAAGTAGATATATTGAAATACATAATGAGATGAGTCAGATTATATCCCACATGGCTATGTATTTCGTATGTATAAATTAAAAATTATGGTCCCAAAAATTGTAAAGTGGATAGAATGTTATGAAGATAGTGGCAAGTATAGTCATATTGAGATAGGAATCAAACTCATGGATTTAGAATAAGATTCCAAAAACCTAATACCAACCAAGTGCTTGGTTGAAAAATATCAAATCCTTCCCCTCTCCATATCATATCCATTAACTCTCTTCCTCCTCCAAATGCCTAGGAGCTCTCCTCCACCCCTTTCCCTCCCCCTCCACCGGCTTCCTACTACTCCTCCCATCCCCCTGCAAGCCTCTCTCCTATGCATGCTCCATTGTCATAGATGTGCTAACCGAATGAACCAGCCTAAGTGATTTCACAACCCTAACTGGAAAAACCAAATAATCCATATAAATTATAAACAAGTGGAAGCAGAGTCCATTATTGCCTCAAGCAAATCATATGATAGTATCATATAAAGTTCTAGGTAAGAATCCTCAATTGGCATACTTCTTCACACAACTTTTAATGAAATAAGATAGTATCAAATGGATCAATTAATGCCCTAGGTAAGATATTAATGCCCCTGATTTAATATAAGAAACACATCTGATTCACTTTTGAGCTAAGTGACAACATAAAGTTCTCAAGCAGCTTACAGATTCTTGTCATTAAACCTCCTAAAGATAAACACATCTAAGAATGCAAACTCAAACAAGCAGAGACTTTGGCACCAAAGTTGTGCTACAGTGGTACCGGTTTTTGGGGTACCAGGAAAAATAACCTTATAGAAGGAGCAATGAAAGAAGAAGCGCCACTTTGTAAAACGCTAACCCCAATCAAACGGATAAAGGCTGCCTTGTCCTGCTCCAAAACATATTTTACAGTTGTCCCTGGAGAAATGCAATTTAGTTACAATTTTGGCAAAAGACAATTTCATTGGAAAAAAAGAAATCACTGACCATTCAAAGAAGCAATACGATCAGAGACACATGTTCGTGAGACAACCAAGAATGCAACTGCAAGTAACTGTGCTCCCTGCTTATCAAGAACAGTAGGTACCTGGAAATGAAATGGCACTGTCAAAAATTAAACTCTGTTCCTTAGAGCATTTTTGTGGTTTGAGGGCTGCACCTTTTCTACATAACTTCTACACTCAAGAGTGTTTGCTTTGCTATTTTTTTATATATGCAATCCAGAAGAATGCTAATGCAAGACTTTGTCCTAAAAATCAAATCAACAACTCAAATAGCAAGGCATGAATCTAAGGAAAGGAACTCTGACTTACTGAGTAACAAAAGGAGTATCAACCACTCAAACTCATCCAGTTGCTATGGTATGAAATGCAGTTTTCAGTTTGAGAATTGTGTTTTAAGTTTGAATGACAGATCAACGTATCATAATTACAAGCACCTGCCATCTGTGCCAAATTGTTTTCTAAAATGAATATAGTTTATCCTTAAGCAGCAACTAGAGAATACAAAACTGACAATGATACTTAACAGAAAAGACCACATAGCAGAAAGTGGGCAATAAACAGCCCCAGCATCAGGTCAACAGGGTCACAATTGTACTTGCAAGCTGCCTCCTAAGAACAGTATGGAGAAAGTAATACCATCACTTTCAAGAAATTTTGTAGTTGATGAACTCAAAAGATAATACAATCGACCGCAAAATGAACACAACTATTGTCCACATCCACCCGTATCAAAACTCTTCAATTCTTCATTAAAATGAATCCCCTCCTTTTCCGAAATCAGGTGAAGCCTATCAACGTTCAGAGCTTTATAGAGTTATCCTCTGAATCATATCACTTAAGCAGGGAGAGAAATCCATTCTACATCAAGATTATCAGATCATATTCAATGCCAACTAGAAAAAGGCCAACCTGGTCACAAAAGCATTTCTATTGCATCTAAAGATCCATCATGTACATATGGGTTAACTAGCATCACTGATGAATAATGGCACAATTTGAAACAAATATAGCCAATATATAAACAAAGGATTCTTTATCTACATGAAACTCACCAATATCCTAAACATGTTTGCGATTCTCAACGGCAACATCCTTGGAGATATTTGGAGTTGTGGAACATGGGGCAAAGTTGAAGTTCGATCTAAAGTATCTGATGCTCTCAAGACCTCTGAGACGTACGATTCAGAGTTTGATCTAGCAAATGAGGATTTCTGGAAGGGAAGACATGAAACATTCAGTGCCAAGCTTTTCAAAAGGGGAAATATGTTGTACATCTACAGAAGGAAAAGAAACAGGGAGAGAGGATTAAAAAGTTAAACCTTATTAGTCGCAAAAGCTCGTTGTACAGTCATTGCATCATTTTGACGGTTAGACTCCACAGGGTTACTCGTATCCAATGCATTGTCATCATCTATCATACTTTCATCCCTGTAAATTAAAAGTACCTTCAAGTAAGCAATTTCCTGGTCCATCACAATGATTAATTAAGTATTACAGAGTATAAATTTCAGAATGACCAAGTTAAACTCAAACCTTTTGTAATGAACACTCCATCCCCCTTCACCATCCAAGGACAAAACTACATCATGGAAGGCAACTAATGCTGGGCGATGGGATATTGTGATGCATGAAGTTCCCATAGCCCGGACCTTGGCACAAAAGCGCTCTTCCATATCAATTGTCACAGCACTGGTGCACTCATCAAGAATTGCAAACTTGGGCTTATGGTAGAACAATCTTGCCATTCCTAGTCGCTGTTGCTCTCCCAGTGAAAGTTCCTCACCCCAATTGACCTCTGTGTCTGGAGGATAGCGATCAAGCAGATATTCAAGGTCAACCTAGAAAGAGGAAAGAAGAAAAACCCACAAAAAAGTCATGCGGGTTAAACATTTCAGTGAATATAAAGAGCAAAAGCAGCTTCTTTACACAAATTCCAGACATATAAACGATGATGCAAAACCTACATTTTTCAATAGCTCTATCATTCCACCACGTGTCAGCGGCTCAACCTCTTGATCAGCAGTAAGAGGATAAATCAACTGATCCCGGAGAGTGCCAACAGCTGTATACGGTCGCTGTGGCACATAAAAAATCTCTTTGTTTAGGTCAGATCCAACTCCAGGCTTTGCAATGTGTCCAGACACTAGAGGCCAAAGTCCTCCTAGAACTCGGAACAATGAGCTTTTGCCACTACCATTTGGACCTTAAAACAAAAACAAACAGCCAAACCTCAAATTAAATATAGAATAAGAACCAGAAGTAATTTGATTTTAACAAGACACATAGTTCTCCAATTTTCTTAGAAAAATGTGAAGAATACATTCCTGCAATAATACAGACGAAACTTCCCACTCCTAAGCCCCTTGTAATAAAATATGATGAATAAAAACTAAAAAGACAGCAGAGGCAATTATAACCAAGATAAAAGATGCACTTAAAGAAAACCAATTTGTTTCATTGTAATCACAAAATATGACAGCAAGATTACTTCGGACAGAAGCTCACACAAAGTTCAGAGATAGAGAGATGACTTAGATGGGCATAATCATTTAAACCACTGGAAGTAACATTGCTTCTCAAACCTATGGTAACTTCTTAACAACTTCTCGATAGCTAGTTTCCTTGTCATCAGCAAAAAATAATATAGTAATTGGGAAACTTATTGTGAGCTAGGATGAGACAGATAGAGAGTAGCAATATTGGAATTTTAAGGGCACACTACAAGAACTAACAAGATAGTCACATTGCTAATTTTGTCCAGAAATGTATCCATGTAACTCCTTGAAAATTTTACTGCATAAATACTAACACAGAACCTGGTGCCCTCAGTGAAGATAATATGTTAAAAGTTCAAGAAAGTATATCAGATTAAATATTAAAATTAAAAGAACTAAAAGGCATAACAAAGTAATCATATTCTCCATTAATATAAACCCTTTGGTGTTTAAGATCCAAATTCTACAGAATATTCCTAATCTAACATTTGAAGACTTCAATTCTCCATAGTGCACATGAAGAAAATTCTTTTTCCCCGTGTATTTTGTTCATATACTCAATTATTCACTGAATGACAGTAGAATTTTTTGACACCCCATTCAGGACAATCCCTCTCCACCAAACATCAACCTATCCTCCACACAACACCTTCCCCAAAAAAATTAAACAAGGTAAAATGAAGAGAGACCAAGTCATCCATGTGAAAATATTGAGAATGGACAGCATTATTAGACTGCTGTCAGCTATCTATACCAAGAAGGCAAGAAATATCTCCCAGATCATTAAGGCTTACCCTATAGACTGATTACTACCATGTTGCTTTCACTCAGATATCTGCATATATCTGAGTGCCTAACTCACATGGCTCAACAACGTGTCCATAATTATGAACACTTGTCTGGGGGCACAGCATACTAGAATCTTGAATAGTTTTCACAAGGAAAAATAGGACCCAAAACCCAATTGCATAACCTGATTATTGCTCTCTCTGTTGATTTGTTCATAGAAGCATAAAGAGTCTTAAGGTGTAATTGAAGGTTATGGTTTCCAAACCCATATCCTAGAAGTGTTGACATAGGTGAGGCACCAAAATTTCCAAGTCAGAGTAACTTAGGTTGTCTATGATCTCCAGCAAACCACTAAACAGCTACACCTCATGCAAGAGTGTCAGTCCAAGACATGTTCACAAGTAATACAATGCAACAAGAAAACAATCCACAGCACAAAATTCATACTGCATAAGGTTCGGCACAGGGGCTTCTATGGTCATCCATGCA
Organism: Dysphania ambrosioides; assembly: GCA_026401315.1. Taxonomy (NCBI): domain Eukaryota; kingdom Viridiplantae; phylum Streptophyta; class Magnoliopsida; order Caryophyllales; family Amaranthaceae; genus Dysphania; species Dysphania ambrosioides. The sequence goes on from CM048662.1 coordinate 2,728,891, forward strand.
GAGCCGGCATATTGCTTGACCAAAATTCAATCAGAGTTAACAATACAGGGGAATAAACATGAATGACAACTGAGGATAACAATAAAAATATACAATAATTGCTAAAATCGGAAATCTAGCAAATACAAGAAAAAAATTCAGGAGGTAAGCAATTTACCAGTAATCAAAAGGTTAGATCCTGGTTCGACTTTCAGCGTCAAGTTTTCCACAAGCTTATTGTTAGATGGGGTAACAACCTGAGTGCCACACAACATTATGAAACAACCAAAAGAATTGGAAACACAGAAGTACATTTGTAACAGGACAGAGAGAAAGCAGCACCTTCACATCTGAAAATTCAATGTACTTGGCTTCACTAAAACATTTTGTACTTCCGCTTCTCTGTGAAGAAGAGCTATCAGAAAAACCAAGCTCTCGAGATACAGCAATTAACTCATGTATTCGGTCTGCATAACCACTGCATTTGTCCAAGAATGGAATAGAAGAATATAAATACATAAATAATATGTGTGTGTGTGTGCATAGAAAGAGAGAGGGCAGGGGGAAAGCGAGAACATTATTGTATCCCTTTGAAATCAGCATGAATGAATCAAAGTGTTGGATCACAAACAAGTACATACACTTAACTAAGCAACGTGACAGAGGATGCTTACAGCTATAAACAAGTTCCCTCAGCAAGACACTCTAAGTCTAAGAATAACGTATGCAATAAAGGGTCTTAAAGCACTGCTGTATTAACAATCAGGGTAACAGACTTGCATCATGGAAGCATACATTGGTTCAGTAAAGCTGAGAAATTCATACATAATGGTTGATGCGTCATGTATTGGATGACTTAAATTCATGCCCACGTGTATAGGGAAATATTTTGCTCATGGAAAATATTCCAAAACTTGCTTTCCCTTCCCAAAATTCTAGCAACATTTCAGTTAACTATAATACATATTATTCATTGCTTTCCTTTGGTGCCTAACTGCCAGTGTGCTACTCTATCAGGTTTCCAAATGGTTCTCTGAACATGATGTAAGCTTTTGATGGATATTCTATTTTTTCCTACAAACTTTCTCCTTATGAATTATTTTCCTCTGTTGATGCTTACCCTTGGCAAGGAGCATTAAGATCAATAAAAAAATAATCTGAAAACATTTTAAACCAAAAATAGCATACGTATAGGATAAGGCATTAAAGATAAATTCTGTGCAAGCCAAAGACATCATTGCAGTATTGCACAACCTATGGAAGAAGATGAATGAAGCAGAAGTATCTATATATTCTTCATTCTCCCATTTCTTTACTTTATAACTTCCTTGATCCTTATCAGAGGCACTCTTCAGCATACAATCATACACTAAATCTAAATTGGATCTTTCAACAAGATTGAAGTACAGATATATAGATTACTTTATAAGAAAATGATTGAGAAAGCTACATCTGATGTTTGAAAAGGAATCCCCATGAAAACTAATTTCAATCACAAGAACACAAAAGCCAAGGAGGGCCAAACATATAAAAACTAAAAAAATGAGCACAGCAACAGAAAACAGAAGACACAAACTTAATTAAGCACAACAGAGTAGAAATTTTTCAAGAGATATCAAGTCCAGAAGTACCTGAGACGATTGAGTCGTCTTGAGCTGATTGACAGAGTACCCAACGACTGAAAAAGTGAGATGATAACACTAGTATGATATCTAAGATTGCTTAACATCTCAGCACGCCCTAACGTTGAAGAGTCGGGCCTCAACATGCCAGAAAAGAATGGTTCTATTATCAAAACAACAGCTACAGTGGCACCAAGATACTTCAGCAAGAAATCCTGGATCATACCAAACCACCAATGATCATGAAGAACAACACCCATATGCTTTACTAGTGTCTTAAATTTTTGCTGAATATGAAACTCTTCTCTTGCTTCCCCCCCATAAAATGCTATACTTTCCGAGTGTGTCCTCAATCGAGAATGGAGCTGTCTATATTCACCCTCCAGTTGTTGTTCTTTAGACATTAATTTGCCAAAGGCAGGAGAAAAGTTTCTAATCATGGTCCCAGCTCCAAGTACATAAGCCTGAAACACATACAAGGGACATTATCAGAGACTGCACCTCCAAACTCCAGAGTTCAGTATAGTTCCAGAAAACAAAATGTGAACCCGCAAGTATGGAAAAAATGGAATTACCAGAATCCAGAAAATATATTTTGGACTGGCATAAGAACAGAGGCGCCAAGTATACAATATCCCATCTGTAACAGCAATAAGATCCTCCAGTACAAGGTCACTTAATTCAGAGCAGAACTTTGGAACATCACTAGCAATCCTTTGTTCAGGATTGGTAACCCGGCCATCAACATGGGATATTTTGTAGTATACCATATTCTGAAATATAGATGTATATCATTATATAATCCACATGGTTTCTACATCAAAAAAATTAGAAGAAAAAAAAAAACAAAAACCACAGTTCAAGCAAGCAGTAGTCAATTTTCTAGCTTCAAGGAAAATGGGAAACAATATAGAGCAGGGAGAGAATGTTCAATAGTAGTATAAAATCCAACTATCATACAGACAGCATATCAAGTAATAAAGCTAAACACACATACATGTGCGCATGTGCGCACACACACTTGCAAAGTTGCAATAAACAACTGCTAGTAAATGTAACAATAATAACTGCTTTTAGCAAAGGTAACAATAACTTAGAAAAGTAATTCTTTTTCATCCACTAGCTAGATTTTGAATCAGCTACTGCATTGCCAAATGCCCAAGCTGACATTCTCTAAACATCCAGGGCCTTAGGTCTACAAATGAACCCATCAGATTACAATGAGGTAAAAATGGAACCCAAACAAAACAACACCTGCAGAATACTTTCTACTCAATTATTTAGACCATCGTGATAATTATATGAGAATTATATGATTTTCTTGAGTTGATTGAGTCTTTGAGTGTAATGAAAATTCATACTTGAGAGTAGAAACTAAGTGACAGCATAATATGATGATGATCATAGGTCAAACAGTTTTAGTACCAAATACTAATTAGCCTTATTTCAAATATAAATTACCACTCAATACAATTTTTACTGAAAGACATGCTCGTACTTTAACATGTTACAAATGATTATGGGGTTTGATGAAAACTAATTTAGGTGCAATAAAAAAAGGATATGAAATGATAAACATGACCATAATTAATTGAATTTTCACATCTCTGACAACTCTGCAGCAACTTCTTTGTCTATTTAAGGTTACAGGTTTGGACTGTAAAATGATAAAATGAGATTTTCAGAAAATTAAAAATTAAAATTTAAGTGATATAAAAATGAAAGGTCCTTTTTATCAACAAAATAGACGTCAGGGGTTTTGATATAATAACTATAACCAAAGATTAACCTACTAGCCTACTACCTATGTTCTTCGACTCTTCATTTCAACTCAACCTGAGTTGGACACTCGGGCATGGTATGACACTTAATCACTTGGACCAAAATCATGGAATTGATTTTTTGAATGGCCAAGCCAGACACATCTTGGCACAAAACTGAGTTTGAGTAACAGTGCCTACTATAACAAAGATCTAAAAATTATACAAAATAAATAGCACCAGTGCACCACAAGAATAATAATATATGGGCAGGATATGGAACATGGCTACCTCAAAATAATGTGAATGGATAAGCTTTGTCAGTATTTTTCTGAACCGCAAGCTTAAGGTCCCTGTTATGTACTTTGACGTAGAATGCACCGTTGATAGAACAAAACACAAAATAACATTTTCAATTATTAATCTCAAAAATGATGGTACACGGCGTAGAAAAGCTGCTCTAAACAAAAAGCCTTGCACTTTGGCCAGCCTATTGCTTACAGCAGTCCGCAACACCTGCAAAAAGAACTCAAAATTATAAAAAAAAAAAAAAAATAAAGTAGGCAAATTACATAATTGCTAAAAGAACGGGAAAAAAAAGTGCTAACTTTAGCCTGTACATGATGCACCAACAACACATGGAAAGATTTAGAATGCAAAGGAATCCAAAAATATTATAAACTTAATCATATAATTATTGTTAGTAACCTCTGAAATTGCATCATAAAGTCATATTTTGCAATTAATAATTATACAACAAGTTAGCAATTGACCCCGGATTATAGAATATGTTTTACGGAATACGATAAAAACTAGAAATTGTCCCCAAGTGCCTGATTAGTACCTTAAACACTATATTTGCAAATTTTGAGTTTTATGGTCTCTAACACCAAACTTTGATCATATTTTTTCCATCAATATATATTCATCAAAAATATAATTTAAACAGGAATATTTTGAAATATTATAGCATTTAATTCCAGACAACAATAGGGTCAGAAAGTTAGCAAACATTGACCTCACCAGTTCCAAAATAGCACATATTTCAAAATGTATGGTAAGTAGAAGATACTAGGAGGGAAACTCATATAAGTAGAAAATTTTGGCATAGAAGAGTGATGCCCGTGAAATTTGAAAATGTTGCCTTATTCCATTTTCTTAAACATCAATGATACTCAAGACTTCTATCTCTAATCCATCCACCCTCTCCCCTCCCCCCCCCCCCCCCCCCCCCCCCCCCAAAAAAAAAAAAAAATAAAGAGAGAGAATAAAAGAGGGCTTACTTGACAATTATTTTCACCTAATTTCTGCATGCTAAGCTCAGTGCAGTAAAATAGTGGTCTTGGAATATAACCCCCCTAACTTGTCTTCTTTAACTAGAATCCTTATTAGGTGTTTGTTGAATTTGTTCATTTGTACCCTTGTGATTCAGTCTCAAAAGGTGAAAAATGCCATGTCATATTCTACTATGTTTCTTCTGAAGTCTTTAGGGGCAAAGAGCAAACATCTATACAAAAAGCTGCAATTCAATTAAAAAAAAAAATTAGAAGCCCTAACATAATGACTGAAGAAATTTTTTAAAAAAAAGGGTCTTAGGTGAGGCCACATGACCTGGTGTTATATCTTTTGAAACCTTTAATGGTAAAATTCATACATCTAACACATAAAGCCTTACTTTAAAAAATAGGGCTTGTCAGCAAAGCAATCAAAGTTTTCACCAAAAAGAAAATGACTCACCTGAGTTATCATTACATCTAAATCTACAAGGATTATACAATTTAATTTATCACAGTCTCATTACATCTAAATCTACTAGAGCAAGAAAATGACTCACCTGAGTTATCATTACAATTTAATTTATCACAGTCTCATTACATCTAAATCTACTAGAGCAAGAAAAAAAAACCACAATGACAGCAACTGGTATCAAATAGTTGATGGCAACACAAATAGGAGAACTACAATTATCAAATAGAATAACCTCTCCCCATTGGCATTTCGGAGAGGGCCTCACGCACCAAAAAAAGGAGCTGCATTTGTTAGGATAGGGTTTGCTTTGTTTCATATAAGTTACCAGCATAACAGAGTCTGAGCAATCAATGAAGAAGCTTACCACTACAGACACCAATGCTAGAAGATCCCGAGCACCCCTCCTACCCATTTGTGACAGAAGAATTGCTGCCAAGACCTGAAGTGATCTTAATGCATTCTTCTTTTGCTTCTTTCCCTGATGAGAATTAGGCTTTGAAATGTCATTTTCAGAACCCTCTTTCAAACTACCAGGCCCATTGCAATGACCTAAAGAATTGGGCTGCTTACGGCTCAATCTTGATTTCATATATACAGTTGTTCCGCCAGCTACTAAGATACCAGTAGCCAGCAGTAAAGATTTCCTACAGGAGAAGTACAATTTAACATATTAGAACAAAGACATAAGATTGTAAGTGATTCAAAACGCTACACTAAATTCCTTTATCCATTCTCATATCCAAAATTCTATACCACGATAGTATATTACGAGTTATCAGCAAGACATTTTAAGCATAACTGCATAGCAATATACACCTCCAAAGGCTCCAATGGTTCCAAAAATGGATTCCTAAAGGCTAAGAAAATCCTTTTCTACCACCATAACTATTTAACCTACTAGGATAAACCTGAAGCATCAGAGCAGTAGTACCATGCATAGAGAAAAGATGATCATCATTTTATTCTTTAAATTTCATATTTGAAGAGAAGAGAAGAGAAGATAATTGTGGTACCTTCTTGAAGCAAGAAAACGACGGCCATGCTCTGTTAATTGCAAAAGTTGGAGGGAAGGCATGTTTGAAGATGCTAACTTATCTATCAATATTACTCACTGCAGCTTCGTTTGCACCTGAGAAGCTGGGAAAGGAAGACACGTAAGACTATACAATCAAAGAACGAAAGAAGTGGGTGATAAAGAAAATAAGCTATCCTGCTGGCAGATGGTGAGAAGTTCGACTATATACTGCTATGGCCTCTATTTAGCCTACTTAGACAGCATAAAATCTTTGTTACACGCACATTATTTCCACACAAAACAGATGCTCGGTCCCCAAACCCCCAATTCGTACTCTACCATTACAACAGGAAACCACATAATTCAAATCAAACCTGAAAGCCGGAAGCTCAGAGACCAAAAATACGAGGCTTCATACAGAAGTCAAATCTAGCAAGTAGCCAATGCGTCCAAGAACTAGATCACAACCTCACCACATAAACTCAAAACAAGAATGCTACTCACCAGAGACTAATGTCCTTGGCAATGCCGTGATATACAACAAATGTACACCATCATCACAGCAAGAACCTCTTTATCACAAATAACTTCCTTTAAAAACGGGTATCTCCTGACCTGAAAAGGCGCTCACAACATCCGTCACTAATTCAGAACATACAACCTAAAAGAAAGCTTAAGGAAACACAAAACTAACACACGGTGAGCACACATTAAACCAGAACGGCCTATGAACTCAACACTGTATTACGTGATCATAAGAAAACCCTACCAAACCGACCGACATAATCAACACAAATTCAACCTAATACACAATAGCAATCCGTCAATCACAATTCACAAGTATTAAATTATTAATTATGATCAAGTCAGGTCATATCACGACTCATTGAAGTAACCAAAAAACTCAGCATAAATTAGCAATTCAATAAAATTTCAGCAATAAAAAACAAACGATTAAGCAGACCTAGTATTGAGCTTGAATCGCACGCTTCAATCAGTCTCCTACTGTGTTCACAAGTCAACCAGCTCAATTTCGCACAAATCAATCGACCGAATCCTACAAAACTAAGGGGAAAAGATAACCCTAGAAATTTTCCACATATTTGGGCAAAATAATAATAATACTAAAAATAATAATAATTAATTAGTCCATAATAATAATAAAAATAATAAATTTAAGGAAATGAGTAGAATTGAGGAGTTAATAATAATAATAATAATATCAGTGAAAGGGGCAGTAGAATTGAGGAGTGGGTTAATATATACTACTTCATATTATATAGTATAAAAGTAGTATGGAAGTTTTCAGGAGGAATAGGGAAAGATTAGACGTCGAGAAATTTGCAAAGGATAAAGGGAAGGTTTAAGTAAGGGAGGATGGTTGCGTGATTGCAATTGTTGTGGTAATTGCAATCTCACCTATTGTTGATGGTTGGGTTCTTAAAGTGGGTCCAAAAAACTATGTGAAGCTGCAACTAGAATATGAATAATAAAATTTGACCTTCTGTTCTGGTTGTATGGTAAAATTATGTCAAAAGACGTGTATGTTGCAAGGACCGATACATGTTGATGCAGTTACATAGACGATGCAGTACCTATTCGAATATAGGAGCATCTACCAAAAGATCATTCAGAAATGCAGCTACAGAGGACCAATATTCTCCTTCAGGTTGCTCTATGGAATTGCTTAGAACCGGGAAGGGAATCATGCACTGAAATATTTACACAAGCTTAATGACTCACTACATTTCAAGCTGTGCTGCCCAATCTCTCACTATTATTCCCCCTATCTTTCACTCTCTTTTCATAGTCATCTGAAAGTTGACGTCTTTTCACTTTATCAGCGTCATCAAAATTCAAAATATTGGTTAAATCAGCTCTTCTTAACACCCAAACAAACTTCTGCCAGCATCTTTCCAGCCCATAGGCCAACTCTTCGACCTGATCATCCGTCAGTTATGTTGTCCACCCGAAAGACATGTATATCACCGAATCCTGTTCTTGTTCATCTAGCTATTTAAGGCATTGATGTCTGTTTGTGGAGCTTAGAGTTGAATGAATGGCGACTTATAAACTGTTTTCAACTTTCGCTAGTGGAAATCATGTTCTTTACTTTTAGTTTGTATATTGTTATTTGTGATATCACATAATTCACACGTAATTACAAGTAATAGAGCTTGTCATGTAGCTTTTCTAAATATCTCCCTGATACCACAACTACATCATTGGAATTGCATAACCTTTTTTTTTTTTTGGCCATTAGTCTCGTATAACTTTTATGTAGAGGTGGTTTGAGCTGCATGTAAATCACAATTTACAAATAGTAGATTCAAGTCCAATAATTGTGACAATCAGATGAAAATTTGACTTCTTTATCATGTTTGTAGTAAATATAATTGAAGGATTAGGGGAGATGAACTACAGAAAAATAAGTTGGTATTACTTGTGTATAAGCTCAATTAGAACTCGCTTGTTTAGTATGGGTGCTCAAAAACTCTGATACAGGTGATTATTTCGCAGAAGATGATGAGAGAAGGATATGAGAAGAGAGTTAAAAGCAGAGCTTACAAAAAGAGAGTGAAAAGCAGAGCTATTGTATAGTAGCAACAGAATGGGTACTCCTAACTAGAAATTCTATCACATCCATCCAAGGTTGGGCTCATGAATCACTGTGGATGGAACTCAAGCATGGAGAGCATCAGCATGGGACTATGGGAGTGCCAATCTTTGCATGACCTATGCATTCTGACCAACCAAGGAATGCACTTTTGGTGACAGGTTCTAAAAATCGGTACACTGGAGAGCGATAGGACATACCATGATCAATTAGTAAAGTCAAGCACTACAGAGAATGCAGCCAAAACACTGATGACTACATAGGCAGGACAGAAGACGAGAAAAAGAGCAGCAGACCTTGGTCATGCTGTTTGAGGAATTCTAGCTGAAGGCGATGCAGCTGATGCTGCTCTCTTGGAAATGGATTCTTTCTTTGCCCATATCATCAGAAAGAGCACCGTTTTTGTGTAGTATCCCTGCTTTATTTTGCTGAAGCATGCCTTATAAAGTTTAGTCAAATCAATAGTTCAGATCAGGTGTACTGAACATCGCCTAAAATTCCAGTGAACACAATGCAATATCACTTCCATTCCATATTTCAAAGTACTAGAATCAACTACTAAAAAAAAGGAAAAGAAAAGATGTGGTAGTTCTAGAATCCAAATATGTATCATACAGATTATTTTAGAGAAAAATAGTTTCAAGGATGTACCTACGCCCTGCCAGAGTCTAAAATTCAGAAACCTATCAACTCCAGAGCAGATGACATATTCATGTCACCATCTTCAAACTAGCCCTTTTAACCATGGGAGCCTACTTGCAGCTATTCACCTAATGAATGAAAACAGATAGCTCTAACAGACTAGTTGAGAAGTATTCAAGTTTGCCTTCAACAAACATAACATATAAAAAACAGAGAAAGTTATGAAACTGCTGATAAATGGCAAAAACTAAGTTATGAAATTGCTGATAAATGGCAAAAACTAAATTACACAACAAACTAAAAGTCTGGAACACTAGTTTAGACGCGTTGAACTACTTTATGACATGGATTTTCATCTGTATAATGCAAAGATGATAAACAAGGAAAACAGAACCAGAATTAAAGATATATCAATTCCATTTAATAGAAAACACACAGGAGTTTTGTTTAGTAGTACATAATAAAATAACAAAGGCTTACTAAGCCATCATACAAGGAAACATAAAGCGCACATACTCCATATGCCAAACACTCTCAACCCCTTATTTTAATATCAACGGATAAAGATGGGGGAGTCAACTTAAGACCAACAATACACTGTCTTAGTCCTCATCATGCTGCCTGCGGTGGTGATGGTGGTGGTGCTTCTGGCGGCGCTTCTCATCATCATCAGAATCAGAATCATTGCCACCCTGCCAATTTCAATAGAAAAAAAAGGCACAGTGAGTGTCACATACAATAAATTCACTAGTTTGTCCGACCAAATGTTATTGACAAGATAGAGATCTAAACATATTAGTTAGCAATCCAGAGGGAGCCACAAAAATATTGAGATCACTCTACATATGCTCAGTTCAATGATATTTAATGTTACACAAAGGATATTAAAAAAAAGAGCAAGATCAACCAATATAACCCTTGTTTCCTTTTACAACCATGTCCTTTACAAGGAGAAATATATTTGTTCTCAACTTTTCATGCGATAATAAATATATAATCCAACAAATAATGTTTCGTGTAATACTACTGTTGAAAGTAAAGGACAATAAAATCAGTTCTATGTTTGCAGTCCAGAGAACAAGAAAAGAAGCTTTTACAACATTAAGGATAAGCTTCACCAAAATAAAAGCAGTGTTGTTGCTGAACCATATTAAAACTTCCTACATTCAGAACAAAATGTCACAATGCTCTAATCCCTTACACTGATGACATCGTGCAAAAGTTTGAAACCTCACAATTATTCTGTCTTACAGAGTTTTGGAAAAGTCCATCATAAACCGTTTTTAACTAAAGAACTGTAACAAGTCTGACTGTTTTAGACATTCCAAGATAGTAACTGTAAAGAGTATTTCCCAGCAGAGGAAGCTATAATCAAGCCAGAATCCACATAAGAAGGAACCTGGAATATCCCCAAAGAAGGGTGTGCAAGACACATCAAACAAACTAAAAGAATCCAAAAGTGAGATGCAGCAGAACTATGAAATCACCTCAGAAGACAATGAGTGATGTTCAATATCCCATTAGTAAGACAAGTAGCATAATTAACTATTGAAAAAGACAATGACTTCAAATCACTACATATCAAATGACTGCACCAGTATCGAGATCCAATAACATACTCAGGATCTCATTGTATCCCAACCTTCGGATCTCTCATTCCCACAAACACCAACATACTAATAGCTTAAATAATATTCAACCAAATGTGACAAGATGGTACTCGAAAATGTCAGGGAGATGTGCACAATTAGAGACTCGGAAACAAATGAAACAGAACACGCCAGTAAACAAGGCCAATTTCATCATCAAGATGTTCTTCCGAGAACACTTAGTAACTACCGTCTTATGAATCCCAAATAAAATTGCTGACAACCTATAAATACTCGTAATTCTAACCAAATTATATGGTCCTTTCATTCTGTATTGTGAAAGTACGAGAAATATTACTATAAAGAGCATATAAAACACAGGAAAACTATTCTACCTAATGTTTCAAGCACTCAATAGCAATACCGATAATCTGTGTGATTAGTCAGTGCTTCAACTACACTTCGCTGCTACGAGACAACATTCAAGTATGTCTAAACTACTTAGATTCAAGGCTAACAAAAATCCAATTGTCTCCTAAAATCTTTAATCTATGTTGCATTGTTCCAGTGGTCCTAGCCTTCATCACACATGTAGTATCTTGGTTATACATTAATACATTATGCTAATTAATATCATCAATATCACAATAAATTAAAATCATAATCAAACTAACACACATTTCAAATCAAATATAATACAAAGTAAAAAGTTGAGCCTTACATATTTCTTGCGACCATATCCTTCATCTTCATCATCACTCTTCTTTCTACCATAAGATCCCCCGTATCCGTCTCCTTCCTCCCTTCCATACTTAGGCTTCTCATACTCACTTCTTTCTCCACCATACCCTTCACTCCCCTCTCCATACCCGCTCTTCCTCCCATACTCGGACCCATATGCTGAGCTCTCCTTTTCATACCGGGATCCATATTCCGATTTCTCTTCCCTTCCATACCCAGACCCATATTCCGATGTTTCCTTCCTTCCATAGCCAGATCCATATTCCGAACTCGGAGCTTCATACTCGAGTTTCCGGCCATACCCAGATCCATATTCGGAGGTGGGTGCTTCATATTCAGGTTTTCTCCCATATCCAGATCCATATTCTGATGTAGGAACTTCATACTCGGGTTTCCGGCCATACCCAGATTCATATTCAGAAGTGGGTGCTTCATATTCGGGTTTCCTCCCATAACCAGATCCATATTCGGAGGTGGGTGCTTCATATTCGGGTTTCCGCCCATACCCAGACCCATATTCAGAAGTGGGTGCTTCGTATTCGGGTTTCCGCCCATACCCAGATTCATATTCAGAAGTGGGTGCTTCATATTGAGGTCTCCCGCCATACCCAGATCCATAATCGGAGCTGGGCGCTTCATATTGAGGTGGTTCAGGGAGATGGGGCTGATACCCAGACCCACTCCCATACGCGGGTGCGGGTTGGGGAGTTCCGCCATACGTTACAGGAGGGCGGGAACTGGGGCGGGCATAGCTCCTGTACTCATTCTCCTGAGCCTCGTCGCCGTACGCGGAGGGTTCGGCGTAGGAGGTGTAATGAGGACGATCATAGTCGATGCTCCCGGAGGAGGAGGGAGGGTAGCAGATCTCCTCGGAAGGAGGGAGAGGGCGGCCGTAGGTGAGGGCTTGATCGTAGCCTCCTCCGTACGGGGTGGGGTCGTACTCGTCGAAGTCGTCGACGTCGTCGTTTCCGCCGCTGCCTCTTGGATAGTACGACATCGTTTCAAAGGTGGATTTGTTGATTTGTTGACTAAAAGATGAGATCCGGTATTACGGTTATTTGTAATGGATTGGGGATTGGTTGCTGAGAGTATAAAAGTTAGAGTGAGGAAAGCGAGTGATGAATTATTGAATTGTCAGGAAATCTGGAATGGGGTCGGTGACGTGGTTCCCACTCATAAGAAATTTCGGCATAAGAATTACCGGTTATTATTATTTTTTAAAAATTAAATTTAAAAGACTAAAATATGAATAAATATATCACAAGTTTTTTTTATGCATGATCGAATCTTGTATAAATATTTGTTATTATTATTGAAGAAGATAAAAATGAGCTAAGAAATCATACAAATAATTTCACAATATTAGTTGTACAATTGCATAAAAATGGAATGAAACAGCTAGTCGTACAATATTAGTTGTACAATTGCATAAAAATGGAATGAAACAACTAGCCGTTAACTGTTAACAGTATCGTTAAATATTGGTTAATTGTTAATCGTATCATTAAATACTGGTTAACCACTTATCGGTTACCGGTTACGGCTAGTCTTTTTCAATAATCGTTATAATGGTACGATCAATCGTTTATGCACACCCCTACTGTACACCGGTTCAAAATGAAAGGAAATTTAATACAAAACGCAGACAACATTAATTAAAGAAAAAACGCAATGACCATGGAGAGAAAATGTAATAAATGTCAATTCATTGTTTCCCTTGCAAAAATCATCATTAATGTTTTGTACTCTCTCCGTTCTTTTATTCCTAACCATTTGAAATTAGGGAAGAAACCAAGACAATATTAAATATCATTAAGATTATATAAAATAATTTAAATTAATCTAAAAATAAGAATATATTCTATTAAAAAATGATGCAAGTAGGTTGAACATTAAATAAATAGTGGAATTTCTAAAGTACATGACATTAAACAATTAAAAAATCAATTAATGAGCTACATGACACATGGATAGTGATCCTAACCAAATTTTTTCACCCAATCACAATATTAAACTAAAATAGAAGGATTCCAAATGTGAATAACATTTTAAAATTTTTAGATGGGGAAAATGGGAAGAACAAAAAAGAACATAGGGAGTATTTTGCAATGATGAAGCATTCAGATTCTATTGTTTTTGCATTTGACATATAATAATAACAGAACTATTGGAATTCTTTTTGTTTTATTTAATTTGCATCAAATTTTAAAATCTGACATATTTTTCATTTCAATGTATTCAATACATGCACACCATTGTATACGAAGATCGTGTACATTACTTGATATGTAATTATACATCACTTATAAGAAACTAGCTTGTTCATTATAAAGTCATAAGATGTACATCCAAGTCATTATGATTACAATATGCAAATTCAAAATTTAAATGTACATATCATTCTTAGAAATGAACCAAGCTATTTAATGTACAACATACTCAACTTAAATGTACATTGTTCACATTTTAGATGTATTATGGGTAAGAAGATTTTTAAGAGATTTAATGCAGAAAAAATTTAAGCCAAGATTCATTTTTGATACACAACATCACAATAAAGATAAAAATTAGGATTATCGTATGATGAACTTGAAGACATGATTGAAATTACTTGTTCTCTTTCTCTAAACTTAATCCTGAAACTCTTTCTGTTTTTACTTGTATAATGGAAAATAAAAACTAACTCTCAATAAGGGAAGTGAAAACTTCCTTTTATATGGGGTCTAGGTGTCATTTGATAGAGGAGAGAAAAGGGCACGACTTTTAGTCAGATAAACCAACTATCCTTTATTTTAATAATTGTCGTCTACTATTAATTATTCACAAATAGTTAATTGTCTAAATAGTCCAATCCATTAAAGGACACTTATCTTTTACACAATATATATATATATATGAGCATTTATGTAAATTGAACATGTAACGTAATAAGTGGAATTGGATTAAAACAAAAGGTTTACGAGTCATCCACTTAACACGTAATATGGAAACAACATTCTCCCACTTGGCCCGCTAAACCGATTATGAAAAACTTACATTTTATGTATATGAAAAAGTAAATATATATAAACATAAATTAAAATAACTTTTAACACGTGATCATGATTATCACAACATATAGCCAACATGATAAAAAAAAATAATACAATTATCATAACATTGAAATTAGTATAAACATCAACACGAGTCATGGCAGTTACATAGCAATAAAATGTCATGCTTCCTTCCATGTACCGCGCATTAATGATCCATACTAACTCAACTTTTAATACCGTAACGACCCTTGGAATTTGTCTTGTCAAGACAATTTTTGTTTTCTTTTCATTACAAACCATAATGTATACACTTATATTATAAAACAAGAATCAGCAAAAACAATCATTACTTGAGCAAAATATCAATTAGTATCATCAATAATATAATTTTATGGATTTTCCAAAAGTCCCATCCTTACAACATGTTCCAAATATGCCTTTAGTGATAATCCCTTAGTGAGTGGATTAGCTACCATAAGTATGACACTTATATTTTCAAATTACATTTGTTTGTGGACTCTTTCTCTTACAACCAAATACTTTAAGTCCATGGCCTTTGATTCACTCAAAAATTTACTATTATTCGAGAAGAACACAACTACGGTATTGTCATAAAATATTTTCAATGGCTTGGCAATAGAGTCGACAACACCAAGTCCTGAAATAAAATTTCGCAACCATAATGCATGATTTGAGGCTTCAAAACAAGCAATAAACTCGGCTTCTATTGTGGATGAAGCAATGATGGACTATTTCTTGCTTTACCACGAGATTGCCCCATTTTCTAGCATAAAAACAAATCCTGATGTAGATTTCAAGCTATCGAGACAACCACGATAATCGAAATCTAAATAACCAATAACCTCTAATGCTTGTGACCTTTTATATGTGAACATTTAATCCTTAGTCCCTTGTAGATACTTCATTGCTTGCTTTGCAGCTTTCCAATGTTCAAATCCTAGATTACTTTGGTATATGTAGCCCCCTGAAAATTATGAGATTTTTATTTCATTTTATCGAAAATATTTTCTATGCATTAATATAATACATATACTTTATATATATGAGAACTTTTTGTCAAATAAGAACCAATCTTACACCATACAATCCCCAAATCTAATGGATGATGTTGAGTGAAAAAGAATGGCAAAAGCTTAAATAATGACAAAATTGACACACTTCTATAATTTTAAAAAAACTGACACATGTTTCCCTATTTTAAGAAATATACTAAGACAAAACCACTTTTTGCAACCCTAAGATAAAGTTGTACTTTCTGTCATCATTTCAGCTGTATTTTCTCCAAAACATTTGTTGTAAACTTTTGTTCTATTGTTCTAAATGTCTATTCTATTGTTCTAAACTTCTATTCTAATGTTCTACACTTTTGTTTTATTGTTCTAAAGATCTATTTCGTTGCTATAAACTTCAGTTTAATTTTTCTAATGTTCTAAACTTATGTTCTATTGTTCTAAACTATTGTTTTAATGTTCTAAGCTTCTGTTCTAGTATTCTAAATTATTGTTCTAATGTTCTAAACTTCTGTTCTATTATTCTAAACTATTAACTATTATTCTAAATTATTATTCAAATATTCTAAACTATTGTTCTAATGATCTAAGCTTATCTTCTATTATTCTAAATTATTGTAATAATATTCTAAACTTTGCATTCTATTGTTCTAAACTTGTATGTAATTGTTCTAAACTTTTTTTCTATTGTTCTAAAGATTGACACGTATGTTCTAAATATTTATTCTATTATCATTTAAGGTCTAATACTGATGTTCTAATGTCTAATCTTGATGTTTTGAACATTAAAACAAAAGTTTAGAACAAAAGTTTAGAGCATTAGGACATTAGTTTAGAACAGTAGAACTTTAGAACATTAGAATAATAGAACAGAAGTTTAGAATATTAGAACAATTGTTTAAAGAATTAGAACAGAAGTTTAGAACGATAGACCAATAGAACAAGTTTGGAACAATAAAATAAAATTTTAGAACATTAGGACAATAGTTTATAACAATAGAATAGAAACTCAAAACATTAGAATAAAAGTTTAGAACATTATAATAGAAGTTTGAACAATAGGAAGAAGTTTAGAACATTAGAACAATAGTTTAGAACAATAGAACATAAGTTTAGAATGATATAACAAATTTGTATAATAATAGAAAAGAAATTTAGAACATTAGAACAAAAGTTTAGAACATTAGAATAGAAGTTTAGAATTATAGGCATAAGTTAGAACATTAGAATAATCGTTTAAAATAATAAAACAGAAGTTTTAGAACTTCAGTACTAAATTTTAGAACAATAGAATAAGTATTTGAAACAATAAATAATTAGAAGATGAAAAATTTTCAATATCACGAAAAACGAGGTACTGTACGTACATTGGCAGTGCGAGCACAAAAAAGTTCTAATAAATTAAACTTTTGTCATAAAAAAGCTCAAATATTTTGGGCTATCAAATCTTTTTATCAATAGTGAGAGATGGGTGCTCATATTCTAAAAAGTTCTCATATAAGGGGAGGATTCTCACATGATCCCTCTCCTATATATATTATTTTTTAATTAAATCCTAAAATTTAAATTTTTCTACAAAATATATTTTATTTCCTAGGAAACCCACTAAGTCTAAAATTCCTAAACCTAGTACTACACTTTTACTAATCCTATACTTCCTAAACCTAATCATTTTATCTAAGTCTAAACTCTTCAAAAAAAAAAATATAATAAATTTTTTTTAAAAAAAACCCAAAGTCCACCCCATGAGTCACATACATATCCTAACCCCCACCCCACCCCACCCCATTATTCACGTGAAATTCAAAAAAAAAAAATCTTAACCCCTTATGCGTAAAGAAGAGAGCACCTCCTCTCCCCTTGCCGCCGTCCACCAGTCGTCGTTGCTGTCGTCAGTCCCTTCTTCTTCCCTTATTTTCCATTCTTTTTCCCTTAATTATTATGCCTAGTATGTATGTGTTTATAAATTATTATATGCAACATGTGTAATTTTATTATGGGTTGAATTTATATTGAAAGTATATAAATTTGTTGATACTAGGTATGCTAGTATCATGAATTAGAATTTTTTGATACTAGTCTTTTGATTTTTACATAAAATTTATAAATATTTTATGAATCATTTATGTTAAATTTTATGGAGTTGTAGTTTAAATGAATTTTCAGATTTTATAAGCATATGTTTTAGTATAAAAATGTTAGTTTTCATGATTTAAAGCTTAGATTTTTATACGAGTATTTGTTTTATGAAATTTTGACTATAGTATGATTTATTTTGATAAAAATTTAATATTATGGTATTTGGAATAAATTTTCAGAATATTAAACATATTATATTATGATTTAATTATTGAAGATTTCATGTTTTAAAGTTTAAAATTATGTACTATTAGTATATACATTAAACAAAGATTATTTTATGACATGATTGGGAGTAACTTGAGTATACTACATAGAAAACATAAGTTTCAGAGTTGAAGGCTTATAAAAATGGAGTTTTATAATAGCTATTTTAATGAGTTTTCAAATAATACTTGAAGTATTGTATTGGAGATACTAGATTATGTTTTGGGAGACTTAAAAAGATGTTTTAGAATTGTTTTAAAACCTTAGAAAGGTTAGTATGATTGCTGTAAATTTTGGGTATTGGTGTATTGATTTAGGTTGTATAATTTGGTGTAAAAAAACACTTCGTAAAAGGTGCTAAATAGTAAGGAAAGTGGCCACCCGTTTATTTTACTCTAGGTACGTACAAATTATGAAGAATGTTACCTTTAGGAGTATGATATAGAGAGAAATGCAAACTTAGTATCATATTTAGGGAACCTTTTGGGTGAGATTGTTTGGTTATTTACTTGAAAGAATTCATTTTAAGAATTCATTTTCTTTATATTAGGGGCATGATTCCCAAATAAATGTAAACCCATTGGTTGTAAATAGGTTCCCAGATAAATGTATATTCGAGAGTAAACTCAGTTTCTTTTCATGAGGGTTGTATATTCTAGCCTCCGCTAAACAACCCCAAATATGCATATGTCTTAAACTCAGTTTCCTACCAGTCCATAACTCAAAAGAAGTATTTGGAAAAGCCTTAATAGGAACTCGATTTAAGATATACATAGAGTTCTTTAAGGCTTCACTCCGTAAAGAAACTGGTACAGAAGAGTAACTCATCATACTCCTAACCATTTTCATTAATGTACGATTATGCCTTTCCGCAACACCATTTTGCTTAGGCGTACCTGACATTGTATACAGTGCATGAATTCCATGCTTTTCAAGGAATTTGGCAAAAGGTTTATGACTTTAGCCCTACTCCTCATATTTACCATAATATTCATCACCTCGATCTGATCTCACAACTTTAATCTTTTTATAATTGTCTTTCGACCTCTGTAATGAATATCTCAAAGATGTCAATGGCATGAGACTTTTCATACATTAGATAAACATAATCATAACAACATAGATCATCTATAAAGGTGATGAAATAATTTTCTCATGTAAAACATGTTACAGAGAGTGGTCCACAAATATCAGTGTGTATTATCTCAAGAAGCTGAGTACTTCTTATGGCACATTTCTTTGTATGTTTAGTTTTCTTTCCTTTAATACAATCTACATATCCAAGGAAATCAGAAAAATCAAGATTTGTGAAATTTCATCCTTTACTAATCTCTCAATTCTTTCCCTATAAATATACCCTAGCCTTCTATGCCACAAAAAAGAAGAACTTTCATTATATTGCGTTTAAATTAAACCAACAACTGAATGCAAGGAATTTAAACTTTGTGCAAAGTTTAAATTCTTAGTTCAAAATTATTTTATACAAACCATCATATAAAATAGTAGAACCAACTATAATATAATTTAACAACAAGTTCATACGTCCAGAACTGATTACTATATTATAACCATCATAAACTAATCTAGACAATGATACTAAATTCCTAGAAATCAAAGGTATATAAAAAGTGTTTAAAAGATCCATCACATGACTTGTCTCTAACAACAAACGTAAGTGCTAACAGCTTGCACTTTAACCTGGAGACGGTTTTCCATAAGGATGAACTTTTTACTTTCCTTCAGTTTCTGGTGGTAGAGAATCTCTGCATCAAGTTAGTTACATTCCACCAAGTATTTGAAAGAACATCAACAAGATTTTATTCATGACATACAATGGTAAGATTTATACCTTTCTTTTTGAACCAAACTTTGTGCTTGCTACAATCATTCTTCAAATGTCCCTTCTAGCCACAAAAATAGCATTTGACAGTGAATTTGCCATCACGACTCTAGACAACTTCCTTAGGTCTACCTTTCTTTGGTGCAAATTTCTTTTTATTCTGAAACTTTCTTTTCCTTTTCATGCTTACTTGAGATACATTAAGAGAAAAGCTTCGTCCTTCTTGTCTTAATCTTACTTCCTCTTGAACAGATTTACTTGTTGACTCATTCAAAACCCATTTTCACTATTGGCATTATAGTGGATTTTGAATGGTGCAAACTGTGATGGAAGTGAGTTAAGAATAAAATGTACTAAGAAGGGCTCATCCATACACACTCCCAATGCTTTAAGTTTTGCAGCCTTTTCAAACATGTTCAGAATATGTTGTTGAATACCTTTCTGACTATCATATTTCATGGTAGTCAATTCAACCATTAATGTGTCTGCGAGGGACTTATCAGTGCATTTAAAACGTTCCTTGACATTCTTCAGAAACTATGTGGCAGACTTAGTAGGTGGAAGAGAGGTCTTAAAGTTACTCGCAATGGTCATTCTCATAAACATTAGGCTAAGTCGATTAGACCTCCAAGCTTTATGATTTTCAATCTACGAAGGGGTACTGCTATTTGTAACTTCTGTAGAGTTTTCCATAATCAAAATCATATCAAGTTCTAATAAACCTAGTGAGTATTGGACCCTTTCATGTCATTCTGAAAAATTAGACCTATCAAATACTATCATTCCAAACGTCATGTTATGCAAAAAAAGTAGGGACTGCACAATAAAAAAAAAAATTAAACCTCGGATATAATCATTAGAATAAACTATTGATATAACAAAAAATTTCCTTTTGGCAAATCTAAGCATATTTATTGTTCACTCCAAGAAAGCTTAAATATTTAATTACTTGTGCTACTTACATGTAACCTTTACGTTTCCATCATACCTATATAAATAATACAAATAATTTACTTTTATTTTGTGTTAGTAAATCAATACTCTCCTTTGGGCTAGTATCAACCCCTAACCACAAATATACTTTTATCCTTAATAAACCTTCCTTAAACTTTTATTTAAATTAATAAGTGCATGTTTCATTTCTTTAGGCCACTTTAGAAACTATATAAATTAGTGATTATACACTCATTAACTTTATATCCATCATACTTCATAATCAATCATGCCCGAACCATTAATTTAACCTTAGATATAGTCATTAAAAAATTAATAAGAAGAACAATCAAGTTTCCAAGAGAGAAAAAAATAAATGAACATTAACAATCACAACATGAAATATAATAATTAAACAAGTTTGGCCCAAAATCAAAACATGATGATCAATCATGTGCATTACCATTAGACTTGTGTATTGGGTCGGGTTAGGGTTGGGATATGTCACAAGAAAAATGGGACGGGCCGGGACAAAGAAGATGCAAAACGGGTCGAGTCGGGTAGGGTCAAAAGAGATATAAAACGGGCCGAGTCGAGTCGGGTTGTCCAAAGAAAGTATAGTTTTTATCTATAAAAGGGGATAATTTACGTGTTTCACCTCCAATCTTTGTTAGTGGATCATCGGCAAGTAAGTGAAAATAATTTGTTACATGATAGTGTTTAAAAGTCTAACTATAGGTCTATTATTGACTCGACTTGACCCATTAAAAACTCAATAAAACATGACCCTTTAAGAGACTGACCCATTAAGCCCATTATTGATTAGACCCTTTTACAAACGGGTCGGTTAAGGGCCCTTAACGGGCCCCCATCCATTTGAATAGGTCTAATTACCATGCACGACACTATCCTCAATATCATGTGCATTACCATGCAAGACACTTTCCTCAATGAAAAATATTCATCACCAAATCACGCACAACATTGCACGCATGAACAAGCAATTTAATTAACCTAAAAAAATAATGTACATGAACATGATTTGAAGATACATACATATGCATAATCATGTAACAAACAAAAGCCCCAAATCAATTTTGTAAAAACCATACACAAATTCCACTCAATTAGGAGATTTTTGCAATTGAAAAATTAGGGTTCTAAGACCTTCATACAAAATAAATTTGTAATTCACCAAGGAAGAATATTAAAATGTAATAAAAAAAATTTATATTGCCTATAACATGAGTCTATCGTATCCCCTCAATCAATTTTACATAATACCAACAATTTCATACCCGAAAAAACCCAATTCGCACGAAATTGGTAACTTGTAAATCAAACTCTAATCTACAAATTACTCGTTCATGCAACCAAAATGAAATTAACTTTCACCATATACTATATTAACATGACAATTTCATGCTTACATGAACGATTTGAGGAACATGTATCAAAGTTTTATAAAATTAAACCATCTACTACAATTTTTGACGCATGTATCAAAATTGGCTTAGGTACAAAATATAAGAACTTTAAGAGATTTAATGCGGAAAAACTTTAAGTCAAGATTCATTTTTGATACACAACATCACAATAGAGATAAAAGTTAGGATTACCGTTTGATGAACTTGAAGACATGATTGAAATTGTTTGTTCGAGAACCAAACCCTTTTTCTATTTCTCTAAACTTAATCCTAAATCTCTCTCTCTTTTTTTTTTTTACTTTTATGATGGAAAATAAAAACTAATTCTCAATAAGGGAAGTGAAAACTTCCTTTTTATATGGGGTTAAGGTGTCCTTTGATAGAAGTGAGCGGAGGGCACGACTTTTAGTCGGATAAAACCAATTATCCTTTATTTCAATAAATGTCATCTACTATTAATTATTTATAAATAAATAATTAATTGTCTAAATAGTCCAATCCATCAAAGGACACTTATCTTTTACATAGTATTGATATATATCATGAGCATTTATGTAAATTGGCTATGTAACGTAATAAGTGGAATTTGATTAAAACAAAAGGCTTGTGGGTCATCCACTTAACACGTAATATGGAAATAACACTATGTGCAAATGCATATGCAATAGTTTTTTCACTATATTCACCAAGATGTTTAATGAACAACATCCTCAACTTCAATGTACATTATTTACATTTCTAATGTACATTGTTCGATCATCTTTCAAAGGTAAATGTACAAATCCATGTAGAACAATTTTTTCACTATGTGTAACAAGATGTTTAATGTACAACATACTGAACTTAAATGTACTTTATTTACATTTCTAATGTACATTACATTCGATCAAATGTAAGTTTCTCACTTGCAGTTTTTCTAATGTATATGTCAATATATATTTCATTTGCAAGCAGTTTTTTTACTAAGCATATACACCAGCATGTTTAATACACATTATCATCGAATCAAATGTACATGTAAATTTTCATATACAACAGTTTCACATTGTGCAACCAGATGTTTAATATACAAACTATTCATCTATAATATACATTACTCACATTGCTAATGATCATTACCTACAAATTAATGTAGTACATATTGAATATTTGATCTTCATTTCATATGCCAACAATATCTCTCTTTATAGTATCTGTAGCAAGATGTTTAAAGTAAAAAAGACTCAATTTTAATGTACATTATTCACATCTATGATGTTCATTACACTAAACTCAAATGTACATGTAAAATCTTTATTCTGAATGTCATATGCCAACAATTTCAGTGAGCATAAGCACCAAAATGTTTAATTTACATAATAGTCAACACTAATGTACATTAATCATATTCCAGTTATTCATTATTATTGAATCAAATATACATGTACAATAAATATCATATGGCAATAATTTTAGTTTGAGAATGTGCACTAAAATATATAAAATGAAAACTGAAGAGTCACAACACCGGAGATTGTGCTAAAAAATGAGTGCGTGAGAAAATTGAAAAGATATATTGACAGTTAATATTAGAAAAGTGATGGTTTGATTTCCGTAGTTAATGATTCATGTTTTCGAGGGAAAACTTTAAAATGTCCATGTTCATTACCCTTGACCATCATATTCATTACTCTTGACGATCATATTCATTACCCTTGATCATCATTTTCATTACATTTTTCCCACATAAAATTTACACGCGTTTTATGTATTATGACAAGTCATTTTGATCTAGGTGTACGACCCTCACTATGCACCCACTTACATAGTCTAGGCATTGTGAAATTTTAGATGATTCAATATGGGGTTCATATTTAGTATTCCAATTTAAAATGTTTTTATTTCAAATTTGTAAGACAAGAAATCATGAAAATTTTATATTATTAAAACTTACTTTGAAATAAATCCAATAAAATCTCATTTAAATATATTATTTATTATAATATAATTAAAATATATGGTCAAATTTTTTAAATTTTGACCACAAAAATGAAAATATAGCAAACAATTAGGTATGGGTGGAGTACTCCATAATGTAGTTCTACAACTTCCATTTTTACAATGGCATACTTAATTTCTAATATATAAATGAATGTATGAAATAAATTATAATTTAGGTAATTTTCACTTATTTCATATGGAGAAAATATTAATGAATTGATGAGCAAAAATAAAGTGGATTGTGCCATTTATAAAGTATATTTGATTGTATGGTATCGCTAATTTTTGTTATGAAGTAAGCAAAGACGAATTGCAAATAGTTGTTCAACCAAAACTATGATATTGAAAGACAAATCGTAAGGATTATGATAATGGATTCCTCCTCAAATTATTGCAAGGTGTTGATTCTTTTTGTCAATACCAATGACTAACCAACTACTAAAGTTCAACCGCAAAATGTGGTGTCTGTTTGGAAAAAAAATCGCATTGTTCAAAAATTTGAAACTAAAGTTACAGCTTCACAAAATTTGTTTGGTTGATATCCTAATCAGCAAATTGAATGATTTTGGATGCATAAAGAAGTTTGAATAAGGGATTAAAAAATCAAACGCTCGAGCTAGGAATTACGCCCTTTCAAACTTTTCGAAACCCTTGAAATGCTACCAATTTCTCTCAATAACTTGCCCAAAGGCCGTTTTAAAAGCATTCCTCACTTAAAACTAAATAAATAATACTAATTTTATTTTTTGAATCATATAATTTTATTTACACACAAATACGGGCATAGTGAGGACCTAATTTCAACAATTCAGTAAATTTAACTCGATATTTGTAATCCTGATCTAAAAGTGGACCTGAGTTAAAGATTACCCGATTTGTAAACTAACCCGAAATCAATTCAACTTGAGAATAGCCGTAGTTTATTACATAAGATAAATTGATAATGACACACAACCTAATTTCATATGACATGTTTGACACCGTATTGTAACAACTTGAAAGGCCCTTCACCTAATTCAATTTATGATTAATATAATACTAAACGATTAACTTCTAATAGATTCTTAAAAAACTATCATATTTATTACCAAGGTCATCATTGTCCAATGATTGAAATCCTATATTAGGAAGTCGTGACTTGATATGATATGAAATGAACAAAAATAACTGGATTTCAAGCAATACCAAATATGAACATAATGTGCATCCAATATCTTACCCAAATTTTTGCCAAAATTGAGTCGACTCATACTAATAAATGAGTCGACTTTAAGTCTTTTCAAATCTCAAATAAATTGTCTTAATCAATCATAACCCAAATTGAATATGACCAAAATCGAATACAATCCTACTTGAACCCAAGTACGCAATTAACCAATTAAATGTGACTCAAAAGTTCAACATGTTTTTATCTCATAAATTTACATCATAATTTTTTTTAAAACTTCCAAATTCGACCCAGGTAATAAAATCCCACGATAGACATGACATCCATTGTCTTAGAAGATAACTTAGTAATCCGCATAAATAAGCCCATTCATCGAGTCAATATACTATAAGAAGCAAATAAAATTTATTAAACCTGAGACTAGCTCATGATAAAATTTGTAAGTTTAGTCTATGGTGAGTTGTTATGATATTTGTGTTCCATCTTATTTACTTTTGGTTAGAGATGATCACTATCAGACTAGACTTTAACTAAAAAAAATACACATTTTAATCCAAGTAATCAAGTTAGTCCAAGGAATTGGGTCATTCTCCACTGTCAAGCCCCATTTTAAGCCAAAGATTAGTCTAAATTTTCAATGTTGAGTTCCAAAAACCCACAAAATTTAAATATTTGGGTGGGACAAGACTTAATTTCGAGTTGAATAAACTTTTCTAAATCTACGTTTTTTTAGACAAGACTAAGTTGAATTAGCTTTAATTACCTTTATTTTCGTTAGGAAACATTTTGTGAGGTTTCTGTTGTAGCTAGTGTATGCCATATTGTAGTATTTCGTACTTACTCTATCTCTAAATTTTTATTCCTTTTGGTTTTTTCATAATTTTTAAGATACGGCGTAAAAATTTATTTTCAAATCTATAAGATAATAAATTATAAAAATTTATTCTTAAAAAAAATTATATTGAAATACAATCAACAAATTTTCATTTAAATATATTATTTTTATAACATAATTCAAAATTTGTGCTAAAACTTTATAAAGAGAATAGTAAAAAAAAAACATTTTTTTACTCCTAATCCCTAAACAAAATCCCTCGTCTGCAGTACCACTTCACCATGGTGGGTATGGTCCCAAAGTTTCCGGTAATTTCATTTTCCTACTGAAACTCCGCCTTTAATTTATTGTAATGTCCGTAATTTACTTGATTTATTAATAGCTAAATTTTACCTTAGAAATCAGGCACTTGAGTTCATATTTTTTAGTATTTTTGGGTGTTAATTCATCATTCTGACAATTATTTGCTTCAAAATTTGGATAAATGACCCATTTTAAACAAGGGTTCACTGTGATTGCTGAAAAATGTGGACTAAATTGTTGAAAAGGGGGGTTTAGGGTTCATTTGATGACCTATGTATATGTCAAATTCAATTCATATCTCACTTAATTGTAGTTTTTATGCTATGTCTAAATGTAACATGTTTTAATTTTATGGCGCGTTTTCATAAAAAATTTGGTAATCTATTGCAGTTAGTGTCATAAAGATATGTAATCTATTTTTTTTGTGAGTTGTCGGACTGAATATCGAACTCTTTCATTCAGGAGGGTTTAATTTTGTTGCTAGGGAAGCTTGAAAGGGTAGTCTATGAACCGATAATTAAGGGATGGGCTCGTGAAGTAGTAGAAGCTAGTTCTTGAATCCAGAGCTGCATTTATACATTAAGGCTCTAGTGAAATGTAGAATTTCGTGTTTTAGTTAGTTAGTTGAGTTCCATATTTGTTGAGGCATTAGTGGAGTAAGAGGGAGGGCAGTTGAAGGAATGAAGCCCTTGTATAACTTTTATGGAAGCGTTTAGTTTAGGGAGACATTCGGGCTAACCTATGTTGAAAGATCTCAAGTGAGTTGATCTAGTTAGTAGTTACGTACTTGAAGCTTTTTTTGCTTTAGTGGAACCTCATAGGATATCTTCTTACTAGAGATGTTATTCAAATTAATATGAAGTATGATAATATTTATAGTTCTTACTGTAGGTTATGGGAACTTAAAAGGCTGCTTTATTAATGATGTCAGTTTGTTAATCTGATTCATTTTGATTTGCCCATGAGAGAGTATCAACATTGGGGTTTTCCTGAATTACACTTGCGTGAGGAGGAGCTTCTTTAGGGTTTACACTTAATCCCTAAACTCTAACTTTATGGCAGAATCTACGTCAGATTGTGGTGAACTGTGATGGTGGTTGTTTGATTTAAAAGTAAAGAAGCCTTTATTTTACTAGCTAGAAGGTGGAATTGTCAACTTCAGAAACTGCTAATCAGAGTTTTAGTCTCTTTAGGATAAATTATACTTCAACAAATTATTGGCACCAATAGTCACATATATTGAATATGAGTATAATTTTAGGATGTCAGGAAATGTAACCAATGTTGTCACTTTTTCTTATTTGTAATGGTTCATGTATTCATTTCCCAATCTGTTACTATGATGAGGAGGCAAAAAGACGAACGGAGAGTGTAGTAGACGCATGGGGGGGGGGGGGGGGGGGGGGGGGGTTATTATGAGAAGATTTTTGTGAACTAGATGGGTAGGTCACTGTTGGCAAATGATCAGTTCTGAGCTGTGTTTAATTGTTAGTTGATTGTTTGTGTTCAGGTTTCTGAGCAGCTATGAGAAGTTGAAATGAAAGGAATTCTGATCCATGCCACCTTCTATACAAAATCTAAATAATTTCCTCAGATGTTATAAGTGAATTTGTTTCAATAATTTGACATGGGAAATAGATGGCAAATAGATTAGCATAAGTGTGATGTGTATGGTGTTTGCGCTGCTTAGGAGTTAATAATTTGCATGATTTAATGGATTGTTCAGGTGAAGATAGTCCAAATGTGGATCAGAAAGTTGGTCCTGTATCTTTTGGATAAAAATAGTTTGGGCATATTATTCTAAAAGAAAAGGGACACTATGAACAAACAGCAAGCGTTTTTAATGGTATGAGTGTTTTAAATTAATTGTTGCTTGTACATAGAATGAAGGTCAACCTATATTTGGTGTTGCAAAAGAGTATAATTTTAAGAAATAGCCAGTTGCAGCTATGCTACTCTACCTATAACTCACGTCAAGTAGACAAGTATTACTTGTATTTTCAGGCAATTCTTAGTAAATTTCCTTAATTATCTCATAGTTAGTGTATGAAGATAACTCCGTGTCTCAAAAATATTTTTTTAAACCGCTAGCTTTCATTCTTGCATAAGTATCTCCAAGTCCTATCTTTTAGGAAGGGTTGAACTAGGAGCTCTTCTTTTGCTAGGAACTTGAGAAAGAGCATGTCTCTGAGTCTTCAATTTCTTAGGAATTCGGATCACCTACAGTACAGGACATTATCTGCCTGGATAGCAGTTTTAGAGATTTACATTTTTCAGTGAAATTTTCTCAATTCTTTGAAGTCAAATTGTATAGATTGCTTCTAGAAGAAGTGTGCTGTATAATTGTTATTTCTGGCCCATCTTGGTGAAACCCCAGCAACTAATTCAGCAGCCATTCTTATACAGGTGATCAAATTAAGCACCATATGATGTGCTTGTTTCTGATAAATGACACTTCGATAGGACTATGGAGTAAGGACAGTCGACGACAAGATCTTTATAAAATGGCTGTCTGACTAATATGACACTAGGACATGTACCAGTGTACAACACTTTGCAGCTGAGTCTGAGTAACATAAAGTAGCAGAAGGATAAGTAAACTCTCTGTTTCCTCTATTGGCATATTGTCATGTAGTTTCGTTTGTTTTTTCTTGTTCATGAAAGAATGGAAATGTTTGGTTGCAAACTTGTTGAAATATATGTGAGCTCTTTGTGATCTAGTGGCATGTTTAGCTTGCCTACGATTGTAATCCTAAATCAGGCATCTAGGAAGCTTTCTCAGGAAGAGGGGGGGGGGGGGGGGGGGGGGGGGGGGGGGGTTGATAGGTGATTGCACTTGAGATTTCCATGTGCAAAGGTGTCAAAATTTATGATTAAAATTTTTGTTGGTGTGATATTTTGCCTGTCTCTAACCTACATTCATCAGAACTTCAAAAGCCTATTTTCTCAATTAAGCTCCTCTAATACTTCTCAGACTCAATTATGACAGGATTATGCAAAATGAAAATGCAATTTATCGTCTGATTTATTGACGTAACAATGTATAATCCACAAGAGCAGAATACATTTAAGTATAGGCTACATACCTTACTCATGTCTTGTATTATTTAAGTATAGGCTACTTAGCTGCTGATATGAGCAATGAATGAATCCATTTCTGAGCGCGAACTTCCACCATCTGCAACTGAGCCTCGAACAGCTCTGCCTAGTTCTGCAGTCTTTTTCCTCATCTCTTCTCCTTCCCTTGATGTCATTAATCTTCTTACTGTGTTCTCAATAGTTGTTGAAGTCACAACTTCAGCTCTGTGTTCCCATGCCCTGACTAACAAACCAATTTCTAGGACTTCTGTTATCAAAATGCTGTTTTTTGGCTGGTCAGAATGCATAGGCCATGCTGCTATTGGCACTCCCATTGTGATGCTCTCTAAGCACGAGTTCCACCCACAGTGACTCATGAATCCACCAGTTGCTGGGTGGGCTAGAATCTCAAGTTGAGGAGCCCAGTCTCTGACAATGATTCCCCTGTTTTTTATTCTCTCTTCATATCCTTCTGGAAGCTGAAGACTTCTTGCCTCGTCTTCTGCCGGTAAATCACCTTTATCAGCATCCCTGAGAACCCATATAAACTTTTGCCCACTTCTTTGCAATCCTATTGCCAACTCTCTCACTTGTTCATCAGTTATTGTTGTTATTGTTCCAAAAGAGACGTAAATCACTGTGTCCTGTTCCTGTTTGTCTAGCCACTCTAGGCATGCATGCCTATGAGCTTTGGTTTTCATTTCTACTTTCGTTGGATTGAAAGGTCCAATAGCAAACAGTTTCTTGTTAGCATTCGTTTGTAGTTTTGAAAGTAACTCCATGTACCTACCTTCTATCAATCTACATGTATTGAAAAGCCTTCCGGATTCGGATGCCAGTAGTCTATGTTGATTAATTATAAATTTCTCAAACTCTGGTGTGAAACACCCTTCTCTTGGGGGAATGCATCTTGGAATACCAGAATCTAGCTCAAAAGGTTTTTCTGTTATAGACTCCCATTTGTTAAAGAAGATGGTAAAGGCAGAAACCGATAGAAAGGTATAAGATTCGGCATTTGGGATTAGTATCACATCTTGTACTACTGAAGCCATTAGGTTATCATGAATGATGACTACTTTTGTGAACTTAGATGAGAGATCTTTTAAAAGTTGAAACACAGGTTGACGAAGATCTGAAGAAGCGTAAAAAAGCGGTTCAAGATGCTGTGGAAATTTTATGAAGGGGTTGGGATTAGGGGGAGGTGAGCTGAAATGAGGGAGTGAGAAGTCATGGAAATGAATATTACCTGAATTTTCTAGGTCCCAACCATGGATTCGGAGCTTGGCTTGGCGGTTGTGCATGGTAGTTCCAGCAAAGTGAATTGGTATGCCATATGAGGTTATGAGACGAGAGAGTTGAAGGAGCTGGTTTATATGGCCTTGGGCTGGAAAGGGTAACATCACCATAACCAATTGAGGTTGTTTAAGGTCATGTGGATAGCAGTTTGGTCTTTCCATTTTGCATTACTATCGGGCTATGATTTTGGTTGGACTTTAGATTGGCATTAGAAGACATTGAATTAGAGGTAGATACAGCACCCTATATAGCTATATTTTAATTGGTTTGTTAACTATTCTAATAGGATGAAAAAAAGATAAAGTTTCTTCCTCTGACTTGTGGTACATCAAAATATTGTATGCTTCTTGTAGTTGGATGATGACTATCTTAGTGGAGGCTGGAGTATGATAAGAGAATATTCTCTCTTCATGAGAAATTTATTCCGTTTGGACTCCGGGGTTTCTCATAGAAGTTGACCACTTGTGTTAAGCTTTTTCATAATTATCTCTCTTTTATGAGGATGTTGAGGATATGATATACAATATTCATTCAGTCCAATGCCTTGTATAAATCAATTCAGTCCAGGTGCATTATAGAATTTGTGTGTTTTGTTTTTGTTGTAATTGATATGGTCATTTAAGTGCAACTTTAAACGACATGAGTAGGGTAACCTAGATCTGAATCAACTATAGACCCAAGAAATAAAATGCAAAAAATTGTTCTCCTTTCATTAATCACAATATTTTCTAAAGCAGCTCAATCAAGGCTCAAGATCTTTGTCATGATGGTGGAATTACAGGAATAATTTTTCAATTCAGTCAATGTGAGATCAGAAGGGTTTTTTTGGCAAGAAGATTCAGAAGGTTATTGCTGTTTTTTTTACAGTTATAGTTGCAAGGCCTGAAAGCAGCCAATTATTTGGTATTCATATATCCTGTGAATTCATATTTGGCATCATTCACTCAGACCTGAGACAGTTTAATACTTCTATATGTTTTGTGTATCAATCAAACATACACATGATTTAGTAAAGTGCTTGTATCACTAGTATTATGAAAATTGAGTTAATAAAGATAAGAGCCAGGTTTTTCAAGTTGATGGCTATCTTGGAGTGAACTATGAAGTACAAAGTTTTTTTCTTTCCTCATAATCATACTTTAATCTTGTTTCCAGCTATCCAAGATTTCTGAGGTTTTATTATCTTTTTGAGGGTATCATCTAGTGATGTGAGTGATGAAAGAATCCAATTCTAAGCGAGAAGATCCACCTATAGCAGTTGATCCTCGAACAATGTCTCCAATCTCTGCAGCTCGTTTCCTTATCTCCTCACCTTCCTGTGTTATCATCAATCTTCTCACTGCATCTCCTATTGTATTTGATGTAACCAAATCAGTTCTTTGTTCCCAATCTCTGACTTCTATACCAACTTTTAGCACTTCTGTTACCAAAATTGTATTCCTTGGCTGGTCAGAATGCATTGGCCATGCCAATATCGGCACTCCCATGCTGATGCTCTCCATGCATGAGTTCCAGCCACAGTGGCTCATGAATCCTCCTGTTGATGGGTGAGCTAGAACATCAAGCTGGGGTGCCCAGTCTCTTACCACCAGTCCCCTGTTCTGTACGCTGCTTTCATAACCTTCTGGCAGTTGAGGCCTTATCACATCTTTTTTTGCTGAAATATCTACTTCATCTGCACTTCTAACTACCCATAAAAACTTTTGCCCACTTCTTTCCAATCCATCTGCTAACTCACTGATCTGCTCTTCTGTCATTGATATTGATGTTCCGAAAGACACATATATTACAGAATCTACCTCTTGTGTGTCCAGCCAATCTAGGCATGGATGTCTGCTTTGACTGCTTCCACCTTTTATTCCCACTGGATTCAAAGGTCCGAGTGCAAAAAGTTTCTTGTTAGCATTTGAAGGTAGTTTTTCCAGTAAGTCCATGTATCTACCTTCTATCTGTCGACATGTGTTGTAGATTCTTCCACTCTCGAAGTTTAAAACTTTGTATTGCTTTGCTACATAGTCTGAAAATTCTTGTGTAAAGCATCCTTCACTTGTGGGAATGTTTCTTGGGATATCAGAATCTAACTGAAAAGGCTTGTCAGTTATTGACTCCCAAATGTAGAAGAAGATGGTGAAGGCTGAGACACTATGGAGAGCATATGACTCGGCATTTGGGATTAATTTCACATCTTGAACAACTGAAGAAATCAGAGTATCATGAATTATTACGATTCTTGTATACTTAGTCGAAAGTTCTAGTAAAAGTTGGAACATGGGTTGACGGAGATGTGAGGATGCATTGAAAAGTGGTTGAAGATGCCCAGGGAATTTGGTATGAGCATTGTTTTGGGGAGGTATTGAGCTAATTGGAGGGAGCTGTAAGTCATGGAAGTGAACTTCACTTGAATTTTTTGGGTCCCAACCGTGTAGGCGTA
The DNA here is from genome assembly GCA_026401315.1 of Dysphania ambrosioides. NCBI lineage: Eukaryota > Viridiplantae > Streptophyta > Magnoliopsida > Caryophyllales > Amaranthaceae > Dysphania > Dysphania ambrosioides. Next base: position 2,762,308 of record CM048662.1, read on the forward strand.
GTTTGGCTTGATGGTTGTGTGTTGTGGATCCAGCGAAATGAACTGGTATACCATATGAAGCTATGAGGTTGGCTAGAAGGAGAGCCTCGTTGAGATGGCCTTGCATAGGGAAGGGTACCATGACCACTGCAACAGGAGGATGTTTAAGGCTATTTTGTTTATCATTTTGATTGGAGTTTTGATGTGTCATTTTGTGTCAAATCTTGGCTAGAAGATTTAGCTTTATACTAGAAGTAGCATGAATATGGACAGCCACCATATTATATCACCCCTACTCAGTTAATAGTTAAACATCTCTTTCATTTATGCTCTGTTCTATATTTGGCATCTCCTGTAAGTTATGACATTGTAGGTAGAAAATGCCTATTCTAAGTTATGAAAGAACAACTCTTTGCACCGACTAACTTGTTGCTCGAGTCCCGTGCTGAAATTTTAAAAATATTTTGTTTGTCCCTAGTACTCATTTGTCAGGTGCAAAGCGGGCAACTTGGCACATAAATATTCAATATTCCTTTCTTTAGTGCCTTGGAAATTAAGGTTGTTTACTTAGATGAGACCATGGGGTTAGTGATCTGATGCTAGTATTATAAAGTCTAGAAAACATCGTAAATAATATTGTAGTTTTGGTAAAATGTAGCTATTGCGTGTGCCCAAACTTGAACCTGAGCGTAATTTATTTCCATTATAAATTTTTTAATTAACTTTTTTATAGAAAGGTTTGTAGATTTTGTGTTTGTTTCACTTCTGATTGTGTGTTGTTCTCTACATGAGAGCGTTCTTTTTGCTAATTTCGTATTTAAATGCTCATTTTTATGGCTTAGTAATGATTGTAGTTTTCTTAATAGATGGGATGTGAAACGAATATCCTGTTTTTAATCATCTATTTTATTGAGGTTAGCACCAAGACTATAACTAATAGAGATGGCGATTTGATCCCACATTTTGGATATCATCCTTAAAAACTTTGATCAACTAAGTTAGTTAACATTCACTTTTTTAGTTAACATTCACTTTTTTAATCATTTATGATTAATGTCCTAAGTATAAATAGTTAGGCAACTTTTCTAGCTTTCTTTACATTAGGCTTGTGATTAGTGCTTCCGTGTTCTCTTTAGTTATTGACAAAGTGATAAGATATACTAGTTTTCTGTATGGAGTTCCTTTATCTTGTATATTATAGCTCCATTATATGCCACTTGGAATATAATAAAACCTAGTCTTTATCTTGATTGCCTGTACAGTTGCCGTAATCATTGATTATTATTTAACCTTAGTGACTCTCCACGAGTAAAGAATACAAGTACATATCTAAGCTTTCTTTACAGATGTAAGTCTTGATTCAATGCACTAAACTTTCAGAAAAGATTATTCATATATACATCGATATCTTCAAAACAATAAATATAGTCGAACAAGAGCAAAGTCCCCCCACCCCCCCCCCCCCCCCCCCACCCCACACACACACACTTAATTATCAACTTTGTTTTCTCCGGACTACGTATGTTTTTATGATGGATCTGCCACTAAACAAGAGGGTCTGCAGCTTTGCTCGCCTATTGAAATACTGTAGCATAAAACCCTCTTTGAATCAGAAACTAAGCCATTTGATGATAAGATTATGATTTAGTTTGATGGCTAGTACTTAGTAGTGGTAACGAAGCTTGATACATCTTGATTCATGCTACAAGGTCCCCCTATGTCAATGTCTTTACATTGGTGGTTAGTAGTTAGTATTAAATGTATGTGTGCTGAGTTCTATGCTTGTATGGAAAGAATGGACATTCTTTAGGTGTCTAAGCCTGCTACGTTAGTTGCTAAAGTACATTTCCTACCACATTTTGTAAGCAGCAATTGAGCAATAGTTGCTATCGAGTGATTGATATCCAACTGCTGTTCTCTCCGTATCCCCTTGATTTCCAAATTGTAATATTTGGTAGCTGGCTTTATATTTTGTGAATTAGACTGCTCGCTTATTGTCTAGCACGAGAAGAGCTCTTATATTTTACTTGGGCTGATTTAAGATTATCTCATGGAACTTGGATAATATGTTTACTCATGGCAAATCTATAAGGATAGAGTTCTTTAAATGGAAAAGGCTTTATTAACGGCCCTTAAATGACCCATTTATAAAAAAAAGTTTAATAAATTATAGATTTAATTGGATCGATCTTTTAACGTATCATATTTTATTGGGTCTTTTAAAGAGTCAAGTCGGGTTAAATAACAAGCCAATAATTTTAAAGGCTTTTAAACACTGTTAGATAAAAAATGTTTTCCACTTATTTGCCAATGACCTATTGCTTAAAATTGGAAGTCATACAAAATCATTTTGACCGTTACCCAACCCAATACACAGTGTAATGAGGGGGAGTATTTTATGATTGTATCTTCAGTAAATTGCGTATTTATAAAATTAATATGTATAATTTGAACTTTTGACCATCTTTTTTAAATTGATAGTAGTTACATAGATTATATATTTTTTTGGATTAAGTCATGTTAATTGGAAATTTGGAACGTCAGGAAATTATGCTCGTAATATTCCCAAACTAGATTACTCAACTCTTTGTGACGACTGAGCCCGACTCTAATAATATGATAGGTTGGTGCAGTAGTGAAGGGCTTCAATAAAACTAACATTTGTTGGTGGCATCTAACATTTGCTATAAGAGGCGTAAATCGAACAATATTGCTGACTTACAAGCCGAACCTGGTGTGTTTGGAAGTACTGGTATTTTTATTAAGATGTTATTTACAAGCCATAGCATGTGGTACTGTTATTCTCCTCAGCACTTCCTAGAAGGTGGACAGGTTTTCCTTGGTATAATTTCATGAATCATATGTTAGCATTCTTTGCAGGACTATTGTGTACACAGTATGTTAGCCGTAAAAAGAATATAGCTGCCTCGGAGCTGTGATTTCTTCGTCGTGGAATACATTTATATCGCCAAAGTTATTTGGTAAGCCACTATTGTCCCTTGTTAGGTCTCAAATTTTAAGATCCACATTCTGTTCCTCACTTCCTCTTAGAGTCAAGACTTTAGGTGGGTAGGTAGGGGACAATTTGCCAATTGCCATTACACATTTACACAGCTTATAACAGCTGTTATCTTCTCATTTGTTCACTTGTGCCTTTCAAATAAGAAAAAAATAATATCAAAAAAAATATGTTGGTGACCTAATTTGTTATATTATCTCAGTTTTCATATTATATGCCTAGTGTTTTATGTAGGAAAAAGAAACTTATGTTAAAAAATTATTCATTACACTTTTTCCATATTTGTTTCTTTTTTTTGTTGGTCAAATTTCTTATTTAAACCTCTTTTAATGTTGAATGATGCATTTAATCCAATTTAGTTTGACTTTGAAACTCATACTCCCTCTTATTTTTAAAGGTTCTTTCATATTATATTAAGAGAGAAAGTAGAAATTAAATTTTGTATAGGAAAGAAAAGTTATTTAGAGACATTAGTATTAGTAAATGATATAGACGGGCTATATGGTGGGTTATGAAGGATTAAAGAGAGAAAATCTCCAATTATAAAAGAAATAAATATAAAGTAAGAAGAAGAAAAAAAACCTTTAAACAAAATTTAGAAATAACATCAATAAATAAATAAATAGAGTACATGTTATAAACTTATGTATTTCGTATGTACTTCTTCGAAGTTATTGTTTGAACATTCATTTTGCAGGTATTACTTTCTTTCTGGAGGGAGAATATGAGGTGGAATAAGTTAAGGGGTAATAATGTAATATGTGTTTTAAATCAGAATTTTGCTACTTGTAGAATATTAAATAATATATTGGAGGAAATATATAGTATGAGAGGAATAAGATTCTACATTGGGAGAATATGAGTGGAATATGTCAAGGGTAATATGTGAATTAAACCAAAATTTTGCTACTTGTAGAATATTAAATAGTATATTGGAAGAAGACATATATAAGATGTTCCTCCCAAATGATGATTGGGGTGCCTTTGGTTTGGATACTTTTGTTATACTGAAATTCACAACTTTTACAATAGGGAAATCACATTTCCAAATACGAGCCGTTGAACTATAATTCAAAGATACCCTCTGTTGTATAATTCAAATGATGATTGGGGTGCCTTTGGTTTGGATACTTTTGTTGAACTATAATTCAAAGATACCCTCTGTTAAAACAGAAAAGTTTACTAGTTATGAGCTTATATGGAGTAGTACGTATTGTAGAAGTTAGTTGCTTCATATAGAATGTCTAGTGGTGGGTAGTGGGTACCAACTAGTATAGTTGGTTGAAGTGTTGAATGGTGGTATCTAAGATTTGGAATCAAATTCGATCTACATCAATTGTTGCCTTCTCTTTATATAAATAATTAAACATAGAATGTCTAGTAGTCAAGAATCAAGACCTATCCGAGTATACCAAGAAATAACACATTCAGTAGCATTCATTATTTGTTCTATTAGAACACGATATTGTGAAAAAGTGATATGCTTGAAATTGTTGAACTTAGAGTGTAATTTGTGAGAGGAAGGGAGAGGAGAAAGAAATTAATAACAATGAATATTGCTTAATGTTATCCATGTAAATACGAAAAACACAATGAAGTCTTATGTGAGTTTATTATAATGTGACTAAAAACTAACAACACTATTTAATGTTATAATGTGGGAATAACACACTAACCCATCAACAATACGTAGTAATAAAGTTAGGTTAAACCCACTAACATTATACATAAACTAATCATATCTATATAATTAAGGATCGCTATTTCCAACTAATTTTGAGCACATCTTCCAACAAAATCCTTTGTTTGGAATAGTATTCATAAATGCATAGAAAAGATAGGCCATAACATTGTTGGTTTTGCTCTAGTTATCTAACACTTAGTAATAAAATTAAATTCTTGATTTATCTAGGCTTAGTTTCATTTATTCAACTAATTAATATTCTCCCCATCTTACGCAGACAAAAATTCTAGCTATCTGGTAATGTGAGCAACAAAGGAATCCAGTTCCAGGGAAGAAGTACCACCTCTTGCAGTTGAAGCTCTAACAGCAGCTCCCAATTCTCTTGCTCTCTCCCGCATCCTTTGTCCTTCCTCTGTTGCCATCAATCTTATGACAGCATTCTCGACTGCACTTGATGTTACCAACTCATTGCGGTGAGCCCAATCTTTCACAACCACTCCAACTTTTAACACCTCTGAAATCAGCGTACTATTCTTTGGCTGATCTGAATGTATAGGCCATGCTACTATCGGCACTCCCATGCTTAGACTTTCGAGACAAGAATTCCACCCGCAGTGACTTATAAACCCTCCAGTACTCGGATGTCTTAGTATCTCTAGCTGAGGTGCCCAGTCTCTAACCACCAATCCTTGACCTTTTACTCTCTTTTCATAGTCTTCAGGCAGCTGATTGTGGTCTTTGTCCTCTGCATTTTCTTTGAAGATGTCTACTGTGTCAGCATCTCTCAACACCCACACGAACTTCTGTTTGCTCCTCTCCAATCCATCCGCCAATTCTGTGATCTGTTCGTTTGTCATTGATGTTGTAGTCCCAAATGAGACATATATCACTGAGTCCCTCTCTTGCTGATCAAGCCAATCTAGGCACGCATGCTTTCTTTTCATGCTATCTTCGGATGTGTCAGTCAATGAGTGGAGGGGTCCAACAGCAAAGAGCTTCTTGTTTTTGTTGGCAGGAAGCTTCTCAAGCAAATCCATATACTTATCTTCCAATGATCTGCAAGTATTGTACAGTCTTCCAGAGCTTAAGTCAAATAACTTATATTCATCATCTAGAAACTTCTCGAATTTTGGGCTAAAACAACTATTGCTACTTGGAACATACTTGGGAATACCCAGCTCTAGATGATAGGGTTTTTCAACCATTGATTCCCATATGTGGAAGAAAATGGTGAAGGCAGAGCTGACATGGAAAGTGTAAGACTCTACATTTGGGAGCGATTTAACATCTTGAATGACAGAAGCCATTAGGCTATCATGAATGACTATGATTCTTCGAAACTCAGCGGAAAGGGCGCGCAGAAGTTGTGAGATAGGGTGAATAAGGAGGGGACAAACCTCGGAAATATGATCAAGATGAGTAGGGAAATCAGAAGTGTTTCTTGGTTCAGGAGGTGAAGGGAGAGGAATGAATTGGGGATCATGGAAACTGATCATCCTCATGAATGAACTTGCATGGTCCATTCCATGGGCTCGAAGCTTGGCTTGGCGGTTGTGGCTAGCAAAGCCAACGAAGTGGACTGGGATCTCGTAGGAAGCGATGAGGTGGGAGAATTGGAGGAGCTGATTAAGGTGGCCTTGAGCTGGAAGAGGGACCGCTATGACTGCTACTTGGTTATGCTTGTATCCATTTTGAACACCATTGGCAGGCATCCAGTCCATGTTTGGGTTTTTGTTTCGCTGGAGATGTCGATTAGTGGGTATAGAGTATGCAGACCATGCAGTACTTGGTATGACTTATATACGGAGAGAAGGTAAGGAGGTTGGAAGGATTTTATTTTCAAAGCTTATTTTTCAAACTAATTTAAGAGGGACATCCCGTGTTGCTTTACATTCAGCCAAAGCAGCTCAAGGAAATAGAACAATATGGTACATGTATTTTTTGTTTAATAATTTGTATACTTTATGTATAATTAAATCAAGCTCCATTTCTTATGGATTTAATGTATAGTTTACTCATTTTGTAAATATCGATTGTTTTACATTCGAGTTGCTTTGGATTGAAGGAGAGATGGAAAATGAGTTGTGCTGAAATGAGGTTGTGTTGGAATGAAACTGTTATGGATTAGACTGAACGTGTTGGTTATTGAAATGTTTTTGTGCAAGTTTTGTCAAATTTTTTGGTTTTGAAAAAATGATAAAAAAAATAAAATTTAATAAGGATCACTACAAATGACATCGATTTTTCCTTAGACTGAAAATTGGCAAAATAATACTCAGTAAAAATCGTTGTCACAAACACCGATTTTCATTGAGTATATATGGACTTCAGTAACAACCTTTCAGTCCATAGGAAGATTTCTTTAAACCAAAATCATTGTACTAGCTAGCCATTTATACCCGAACTTAGGAGAGGCTCATTCTAAAAATAAGAATAGATTCTGTTAAAAATCAAGAATAGATTATTAAGAATAGATTGTGTTAAAAATCAAGAATAGATTATTAAGAATATATTATGTTAAAAATCAAGAATAGATTCTGTTAAAAATCAAGAATAGATTATTATAATCAGGGAAGAAACCAAGATAATTTTAAATATTATTAAAATTTTATAAAATAATTTAAATTTTTTTAAAAATAAGAATAGATTCTGTTAAAGAATAATGCAAGTGGGTTGAGCATTGAATAAGTTGTGAAATTTCTAAAGTCAATGACATTAAACAATAAAAAAAATTAACCAATGAACTATATATTACATGGATAATGATCCTAACTAAACTCTTTCACCCAATCATAATATTAAACTAAAATAGAAGGATTTCAAATGAGAATAATATCTTGAAATTTTTGGATGGGGAAAATGGGAAGAATAAAAAAGAATGGAAGGAATAATATTTAATTTGCTTTGATGTTCTAAATCTAAAAATGTACCGTAATCCAGTTAAATCAATTTTAGTATGGTCACTCATGTTAAGGAACACAGATCTGCTACATTTGACTTTTCACGGTATTCAAACACAACTTAAACGTTTTTTTTTCTCTTAATTCGTAAGACAAAATTATAAAAACTTGATATTATAAAAAATTATTTGTATAATTGCCCATCAATTCAAGTGATTACTCTAATGTCATTTACTTTCCCCCATGTCGAATCAATTTTGTTTTACTCTAATGTTATGTTTTCCTTAGTTTCCAAGTTGCTAAGGCAACATCCTCAACTACTTCGAATAATATTTTATTCTGGTTTCCTTTGTAGATTTCGTTTATGGAAACAAGTGAGTAGGGTTCTGCAACTTCTGCTGATAGAATCAACAACTTGGACTGTTAATGGCAACATCCTCAACTACTTGGAATAGTATTAGATTCTGATTTCCATTATAGATTTCTCTTATGGCAACAAGTGTGTAGTGTTGTGCTGATAGAATCAACAATTTGTATTGTGGATGCAATTTAGCCTTATGGTAAGCATCTCTTTCTATGACTATGGGAAAGTTGTAAGTGCAGATAGAAAATTTTGGAAAGTTCTAACCATTATTTAACAAAGTGTAGGCCCCTATATTTATAGTGAATTGTGAGAGGATTGCACCAATATGTGGTGTAAATATTACAGGTTTTACTACATGAAAGAAATATAAAGTTGTCCCTTAAGAAGGTCCTATTGTCCTAAAGGGTTCTCTTCCTCTATACACTTTCTAATTGATACTCCCTATACTTTAGTACCTATTTCTTCATCCCTCTTAGAGTTGTCAAAAATTGACCTGACCTGAACCTGCAACGATTTGAACATGATCTGTACCCGTTTTAAATGTGAAATTGGTAACATGTAACCCGAACTGTCACCCGACTTTATCTTATACTATTTGACCCGAACCCAAACCTGCACCCGATCCTATATAAACCGATAAGCGACTAGAAACGACTAGACAATTAAGTAAACTTGAATGGACACTTGACCTTATTATAACCGAAATAGATTATAACCCGTGATAACTTGTTATAAACCCGGCCTATTGTAACCCATGACCCGTTTTATTTTTATTCATTGTTGATCCGACCCATAATTAATTAAAGTCATAATAACTTATACCCCGATTTTGGGGAAATTGCATTATATTTGTTGAATTTTACTTTCAAAAATATATGTAAAAAATAAATGTATGAATAATACATCTTAATGACTTTCGACTGACAAACATAATTTGGGGAGGCCTTGTCAAAATAAGCTTTTTGTTACAAATCTCAAGTGTGATTCGGATTATGATGTACATGCTTTCTCTAATTAATTTTTTTCAAGAAAGATTAACATGCTTTCTATAAAATACCCAAATTTGACTTGCATAATATAACATACTATTTAATAACTACTTGACCTAACTTTGATTGAATATTTTGTAATGTTTTGTTGCTTTTATAATGGATAGAATTTCTTCTAAAACTTAATGTTTCATCGTGTTTGTTATACAACTAAAATCTGACTTAAAACCAAAATAGTTGATTAAACATCCAAATATTGAGTCAATCTCGTTACTACTCAACTTGATAATTATACGATACAATAATATCCGACTTAAATATGACCTATACTCGAAATTATCCACCAAAAATCCGGCTAAAACTCGAGTTAGTACAACCTGAACCCGAAATTGAACTGAACCTGAATTGGTTGAACTGAAACCGACCTGTACCCAAAAGGGTAAATAATCCGACATGATTTGACCCGAGCTAAGTCCGAACTTGACCCAATAAAGACTTGACTAAATATAACCCGACTCAAATATGACGCGAAACCCGACATGATCTGATCCGAACCCAACTGGAGCTTTCGAATTGACAGCTATAATCCCTCTATTTAAGTCATCTTTGTATTAGTTAAGTGCAAATTGGTATTTTTGTTTGTCCACGACGTCGAAACTTGTCGTTTGTGTCTGACCAACATTTCGCATACATTGTTGCCTTGTCGGAGCCTAACTTGAATTTTGTTGAGATTACAAAAGCATGTGGTTCAGTTTGTTCTTAAAAACCAAACTAGGTGGCCCGTGGGCCAGGCCACCCGGCCTTGCCTACACTACTTAAAAAGTGACAGGTTACAAATTGCATTGCCCCAACCCAACCTGACCCAATACGAGCCCAGCCCAACCCAAATATCTCCAAGCCGGTTTGGAACTAGACCTAATCAGCCCATCCCATCTCATGCCACGGCCCGGCCCATTGGCCACCGCTACTAGTACTCCATGTTTAATAACGCAGCGGCGCACAATCGGTAAAATAGTAGGAATTTTTTTTATAACATAGTTGGCACATATAGATGAGCAAAAGCCGCTCTCTCTTTATGTATGAACCCTCTTACATTCTCCATTCCAGTTAAAATGTGTGGAGTACATAGTGCTTTAAATAATTCTAGTAAAAAAAATCTTTTATAAATAGCTTGACTTTTTTTACCCCCAAATTCTTAATACATAATTCTTCTTCTTTGATCAATACAGAACACTAGTCAGTAGTTATTTGTTGTTGTTTTGTTCAGTAACGTCATGTAAAAATTGTAAATTCATTTAACTATGAATATATAGAATTACCAACTTTTACTATAATTTTTGTTGACATATTGACCAACTATTATTGGGGTTGTATACAATTAACTATCAATTAAAAGCAAGCTACTAATAATATTATTGGTCTCTTGGTAGTCCATAATAATCTAATATATATATATATATATATATATATATATATATAATCCTAATACTATACTAGGATAGCAAAAACATGTTTTTATTATGAATATGCTCATTACCTGCTATGGAAAGGCAACAACGCAGGCTCCAACTGATGTTGCTAGATCAATAATCTGCCAATAATGGGCATAATAGTTATAAGCTCATCTATTGGACAAAATTTCATATACAAAGAACTTTTTTTGTACTAAAGTATTGTAAAAGATCTAAACACCAAGCTCAAATTTTCATTAAGTTAGACAAAAATGTATCATGACCTACGTATACCTCTACCATCTGGGTTTAATGAAAACTATTATTAGAATCATCTACTTCAATTCAAGACATACGTTTCTATTTATTTCCAAAACTTTTATGATTAGACCCTAAACTCATTTTAAGCCTTTAGAAATTGAACTTCAGACAATAAGAGTCATCAAACCTTTTTATAAAAGCATAACCGACACATGGTACCTTTATTACAATTATGTAGATTTTTAAAAATTATTACAAAAACTGTATATGATAATATTCAAAATTTGGTCATCACGGACAAACTAGGTGGGAGAGACATCTTCATTTACTTACCAAGGTTCTTAAAGGATTTTATTAGGCTCTTGGAATAAATTAAGCCTTTTACTTAATTTTAATCAAAACATCTATTTCACTCTATTCAACTAGATCATAAATTCGTTTTCAAGCCTTTAGAAACCTATAAACATCTAAATCGGGTCTCTTCTTTTTATGGTCAAATGATTTAAATATATAGATTTGTTAATTTGGTCATAACTAAAAAGAACAAGTCAAAACATTGCTTAAAGTCACTTAAGGGGACATTTGATCTAAAAACCTCTTTTAGTGTTTCATGAACACTAGTATTACTTGAGCCATGGTCTATGAATTCGAAAATATTCTTAAACCCAATTAGTGAGCTTAAATATGTAGTTGGGCTTAATCCAAAGTCATTACATGAATTATTATCAGACTCAAGGATTAATAAATCCATAATTATATAAAATTCCATTTATCTCATAATGGCTTCTACAGTTCTTATCAAAACAAAGAGTAAATAAACTTTTACAGTGCCCAAGTCTAGAACGCCCTTAATCTTATAGGCTATAGGCACACAAACACTGCCAAGAAATACTTCATGAGGATGTCATAAAAGCTTTTAGAGAGTCCAAAGTAAGAACATACTCAAATCTTCTAGGCTATGGTAGAGAGTACCAACTGTAAACTTTTGAGAAAATTAAAAACAGTGCAAGTAATGCTGAAAGACTTCTCAGAATCATCACTCACCAAAGTGATCATATTTCGTAAATCCCACAAAAAATGAACTTGAATGACTTAGTCCAAAACTAAATTTCTGTTTTTCGTATTATACCCTCTACCGAGCAAAGGGAGAAAAGTTACACCCAATACACTGATTCTTCACTGCCCTCTGTGAGTTTATACCAATTCCCTGGGCATTCAGATTCTACATTTGCTGAGATAATGCAACAGGGAAGTGTATCTTAGCACGTCGCCTCCACCGGAGATGGGTGCATCTCTTTAAAGTTGAAATAAAAAATGCACATTCAGGAGGAACTATGCAATTTTTATGCGAGTTACATCTTTAAGGTTAGGGAAGGCCTCCATCAGTATCCCCAGACCAAAAAGGCAAAAATCTGTAAAACAATCTGTGGAGCTTCCATGTTTCTTCTAGGGACTGCACAGGTTTTTCAGATCCTCCTCCTTGGCATACCAATCGGGAATAATCTTAGAGATGTGAGGATATAGATCCCTGTAAGCGTTTCGAATGGTTCCTTCAGCAACACCAGTAGCAAGTGATATATCTGCACAAAAGATACATGATTTTTACGATAATCAAAATCACCTCCTTCAAATTTACTCGAAAGCACCGAAAATTCTAAAGCACAGACCATTTTCTTCTTTCAACTATTGCTATGGGCATTAGCAGGCTATCATCGAAACTACTCACGGACAAAACCAAATTACCAAGAAATGGACAAAAATATCAAGACAAATTAAATGTAATTTTTCCATAGGGAAACCCCACCAATTGGGGATAATTGAACCCACCAGCAAGGAAACCCCAATTCAATATTGTCCAAAATTCCATCCCACAATCACTCAATAGGATGTGTTTTAAAGTTTCCCTCATCAATACCCAAAGTATGGCCATTGTGGCTCTTGGCCTAAATCCACTTGATAATCCAGCACAACAATTCTTCCCCTTCACAAGCCACTTGAATATGTGAGCCACACTTTCACCCACATAAATGAACAACGTACATGATTCAAAACTAGATGCCCATGGCTCACGGAGCATGCACATGACTCCAATTAAAGGATTCAATCTCCATCCCTATACACAACTTCTTTCTCTCTTCAATTAAAAAAGATGACTCACTGAATCCCTATTACTGCTGTCCACTTTTAGATAAAGCAACTGAATCCCTTAGGCATATAACACCATTCAAAACCCTCAGTGGTACTACCATTAATTAGGCATGATACAAAAACTAAAAGAAGAGTCGGAGCCTAAAATGAAGTCAATGCTTCATTTTGGACCAATTCAACAACTTATACAGCTCGTGACCTCAAGCGAGCAAGAATTGCTGGGAGGAAAAATGTCTATGTGACTCACTGCAAGTAACAGGTAGCTAAAGGACCACAGGTGAGAAAGAGATTTGAGTTTTTTATTAAGTTCATGCACCAGTTCCCAATAATTACATAATAGTAACAATAGAAATAAACTTCCTAGAAAACAAGAATCTGCGTAGAAAGCATCATGAGCAACAAAAGCACTCAGAATGACATAACGAGAGTAACAAACCTCGAAGGGGTTTCTTTTCCTCTGAAAGTTGAGTGACAATATAAATAACTGCTGCTGCAATGGATATGGGACTTCTCCTGTAAAGATTGCAAGAAACAGCACGTTAGCACACAAATGCATTTAATTTTTTGTAACTAGGTTAACTATTATAGGAAATGAGGCGCGGGCAATTTTTCCTTCTATGTGATGTGCAAAATTTTCAAACAGCAATCCTGAAGCAGCAGAATTCACAACACAGAGCACTCACAACAAAACTCACCACGGTGCATCAATTCAACAATAATAATAAATTCAAAATGATGCAGGATCTCGGGCATACTGACCACTTGCGAGCAGTACAGTCGTCTTGTATGCGGTGGGAAAAATCTCCCCCTAAACCAAAGACAAATATCTTTTTCTTAAATCCCCCTCCTTTTCTCCTTCGTAAAACATACATCAAGTTCTTTAAACACCTTTACTGGCTTATGATTGGAATCAGTAAACACAAACATGCATATCAACAGACCAAATTAGCCTACAACTTCCATCAGTTTGGAAATAGGAAAGCATAAGCTAGTTGTCACCAGAGAGAACTATGAGTCCATTCAGGAATGATTATTTAATCCAGCTTTCTGTTTATTTTCCCCAAAAATCAAAACCAAACTGTTCGGTATTTCCATTGTGAAAAAAAAAGATCTAGTGGATTTAAGAGTTAAAAGCAAAACTACGGAAACCACTCGAAGCAGTTTTGGTTTATTGAATATATGTATTCACAGACCAAAATAGCCTTGCAACTTCAGAGCAAATGCCTCAATTTGGGATACAAAGTAATAGCATGCTAGGAAAACAGGGGTACAACTAATGCATCTCAATTTTGTAAGGTAGTACTTGCTCTTTTTAATCCATGAGTTGTCCTACAACCCCTATCAGTGAAGAGGGAAGACAAACTACAGGTCTGAATAACTACAGATTATCAAACAAGGAAACCAAGACAAATAAGATACTTTCAACCAAACACTGAGATAGACTTTAACCAACTAAAAACAATTCTGACATTCAACACCTTCTCCAAAGTAAACAAACAAAACTGAACTATAGTGCATTTGAATACCACCTTATATCAATCTCTTCTGATTTCTGAACAGCTTCTTGAGCAGCCTTCATGGCTTGATTGTTCATACCAAGATTTGAACAAAAACGTCTCTGTAAAAAGTTCAATCCCACGTCAAAAGATTGTAATTAACATCTCACAACATCAAACCAAAAATATCCAAAAACATTATGTTGTCAAATGAAGAGGTACTTACCAGGAAGTCTCCTGCATGTATAGTTCCCATGTCCACAGCCTGCCCCATTTCGACCTCCAGTTGTTTCACAATGTAATCTTTCGCCCGACCAATCTCTTTTTTTGACACTCCATTGGCGACAGAACAGATTTCTATATGAAATCCACATGTTCAATGAAGCTCAGACACAAAAAATTTGGCGGAAGATCCATATTTTATAAGAAACTAAGGCTGTACCCTTAACAGTCCGTGGTTTGTCCTCTTGCCGACAAGCTATGTACAGGCATGCAGCCAATATTGCATCTTGATTTCTTCCTCTACTCGATTTCTGATCTTCTACCTTCTTGTAAATTTCACTAGCTCGGTCCTGTAAAAGATAAGACAAACCATCACAAACAATGGATAAACCATTTTTACATTAAAACCAAATGCAGAAAAGCAATCGCAAAGGTTACACCTTGCAAGCGCAGGAAGTGCAGCAAAAAGAGATGTTGATACTATTAAAATCTAAAATTATTTTTCTAGAAACACCCTGTTTTTTTAAAAGTTCTCCATATTAATACTCAAAGCTTCATAATATTTATCACAGTAATAGAAGAAACTAACTATTCCTCAATGAAGATAGCACTAGTCACTCCACCATCTTCGGGTTCTAATGGTTTAATGAAATTAATTACCCCATCAACACTAATGAAGAAACAAAATTGCAGTGACAACTCCAAGAAAGTAAATTACTGCATAAACTACAGAGTTGTGTTCAAGGAATCTCTGAAGACTTATCCATCAAGTTTGCAGCTAAAACATATTTATAGCTAAATGAACAATGACATCAACCACTTGAAACAAAAGATTCAAAAGTACACACAGAATGCAGAGGAACTTCAAAAAAAATTCACAAGCAAATCAATCCAAAAGGCAACAAACCAAATAAAACTGAAATCTGTACCTTTATAGTTGAAACAAGACCCAACCTGAGACAACAAACGATACCCATTAGCTAAGCTTCGTAATATCATATTCAATCCAAAAGAAAATTAATTAAAAAGTTTATTTCTTCTTAAAAAAGAACATCACAATCGAAAATTGCACCATTCTTAACAGACTAAATATATTATGAACGGTGATATTAAACTTGCAGGGTTTATTTGTGTGTGTGTGTGTGGGGGGGGGGGGGGGGACCATATTATTTAATATGACACTTTTCTACACCAATTAAGTGTCCATTCATGTACAAAGTGAGGCTAACATAAGGCATATGAATAGGCTAGCCCAGTAACAAATTATATGTGAGAAATATAAAACATGAACTAGCATCCACCAATACATGTTAGATTATTTGTGGACAAACGGAGTATTTAAAAAAGATCATGATAAAGAAAAGGCTTAGGAGCATTTGCTACACACATTCCCAAAATACGAGAAAATGTTACTCAATGAAATAGCAGTCGTGTATTAAAACAATAATTTAAACCAAATCATTTCAGTCGAAAAACACTGTAAAATCCAAGGGCCAAATGCAAAAGATCAAACCGTATGTGAAATCAGCCATCACATAGAGAGCCCTATTGACATAGATCCAGCTAAGAAACTACTCACAGGGATTCCAACACTTCAATTGAAACACAGGAAATGAAAAAGGAAAAGCAAGATGATACTTAGAATAAGAAGAAAAAAGAGAAGGGAAGAAGAGGTTTCAGTGAAGATTCAAATGCATGATATTGACGTGACACTGCAGAATGCTTAATTCAAACTTCTTCTCTAATAAAAGACAGTGGAGAGATTGTCAGAAAGACAACAAAACTAACGATCCAACACCAAACAAACTTAACAAAGAGGAAATGATCAACAGAGTCTGCTTTAGAATCTTCTTTAAACGGAAGACCAAATTGTGAACAATCTCTTTAAAAAATCACAATCAACCCTAAGAGAGAGAAGTGATTTGTCTTTGTTAGGGTGTGAAATGATTATTAGTCTGCAAATGATCAGGATTAAGGAAACAAAACTTCGTCCCAAGGTCTGCATTCCAAAAAATTCCACCAACACTTCACAATGAAAGACCACATAAAGGACTTTTTCCTGCCTAACTTGAAATTTGAACATTGAAAACATTTATCAGGAAAAGAAAAGTCAAAAAATACCAACTCAAGGATTACAATAAACAGGATTTCAATTCCTGATTGAACCCGCTTCTTTATCATTAATAATCAACAAAAGACCAAAAACAACAAGAATGGTAGGGGTAGAACAAAAAGTGAAGAATTTGAGTCTCAGAATAATGTTGCAATGAGCAGAAGCAAATGGAGAAGAATGAATCACATGTCCAACTTAATATGGCATCTCAGATTGAGTCACACCTATAGCCTATCCCATTCTTTTGAAATTAAGGCTATATATGGGGATAGAGTACTGGAAACTATTTCATAGACTTGGTTTGTTTAGACTATAATATGATGCCCACTCTCCGACTTTATTTCCTACTATTCTCCAGTTTTTCCTTCAATCTTGATTCATCTCCCCCTTCTCTCAGTCAAGCTGTACCATAGATTCTTTATAAAGGTATCTTTAACAATCTAGCACCACCACTCCAAACAATAGACTTACCAAAAAAACAATGCCCACTTCAAAGTCAGGCTTATACATCAAAATTTAAACCACCCATTGGGTTTAATACGACATGAACACCAATGCACGATGTTCCTTCTACCAGTTGTGAGCTACAGGAAACACCACACAGCAACCTAAACCAACATCCACTTCAGCATTCAATTAGAATCAGCAAGCTGCCACCCATGCTGTATGTCCCTTTTTCTTCCTCACCTCAAAACTCCAGTAAGACAAAGCAAGCAGTCATATACAGATATACTGCAAGAGGACCATTTACAAATTAAGTATAGTTAGCCTACCAGATTCAACTTCAAAATAAAATTTAGGGATCAGATCGTAGACACTTTTCACTAGCTAACCACATGAGTTGCTTCCTCAAGTCCCTCCATAATCTATCCACTCCCAACAAGATGTAAACTGCATAATCTACTAATCAAGACAATCATAAATTTTGTCAGGTAAACAACTTGCACACCTAATATTCAATGGAAAAATATGATTATAATCAGGCGTAATACCTATACATAAAATGCAGTAGTTGAACACCAACTAGTCATATTACCACCACAACTCGTTTAATACTAGCTACATTTTCACAAAATACTACTTGCAGCGAGTATCATTCTGCCTACACTGTCCCCAAATAAATCCTACATAATCAACTAACCATATCAGAAGTCAGCAAATTCACTAAGTCATGACCAAAATTCAACTGTACTACTAAACCCACAAAATGTTCCATCAACTCTGTTTCAAACAAGTGCAATCAAGGTTAAGAACAAATCCTCATCTAAACAAAGAAAATGTCAACACCTCAACAATACTACACTACAGCAGAACTCAGTCTCTAACACACAATATTCACTCAACTCCACACGTTTCCCTCAAACAATACTTACTCCAATCAATCATACATTCAATTCCCCTATATTTCTCCACAAAACACTTGACAAACCAAATCAACACATTCCCCCAACAATAACCACCATTACTCCTGATTCAACAAGAATTTCCAGCAATAATGTAAATAAAGAAACTCCGCACCCCCCTTCTCCAAACAGAATTCCCCATTTTTACTAATCAATTTCAAGTGCAATACAAGTTCATCCAAATTCCAAAATTTCCCCAATCTGCAATCTACTTACCCAATCAATCCATCAATTTTTTGCCCAAAAGTTTAAAAATTTCTACAAAAATTAAAACATCTAATTAAAGAACACCACTTTTCTTGAATAAAAAAAATCAACCCTTTTTCGCTTATCAAATTCAGGTGCAATACAAGATTATCTAAGTTCCAAACATTCCCTAAATCTGCAACAAAATACAACTTATCCTCAAAATTGAAACAAAAACCAACAACCCAATAACAAAAATACCCACCAAATATTCCACCCAAAATCTATCCCAATTCCCAAAAAAATCCAAACTTTTTTCACCATTTCACAAAATTACAACATGTAATCAAAGAACACCCCTCTTCTTCAATAAAAATCAAGCCTTTTCGCTTATCATATTCAGAAGCAATACAAATCCATCCAAGTTCCAAACTTTTCCTCTCTCTGCAACTTAACAACCCATTCCATTCACCAACTTATCCTCAAAACTTGAAAAATTTCAACAGAAATCAACAAACCAATCCCAACAAAAATACCGACAAATTAAATAAATCCAAAAACCACCCCAATTTCCAAAAAAATCTAATTTTTATTCACCATTTCAATCCAAACAATTGATAAACAACATATGCATAAAAAAAACCAGACCTATCAGCCATTGTAGCAATAGTCTTAAACGCAAGAATAAGACCCCGATCAGGGTTCGAACCCCGGTTCTGCCACCGCCCCAACGACGACGACAAATAATCTCCGGTAGTCCCATTGGGCTTGGATATAACCGTCGACAACCCACCGTCAGACAACAACGGATTGGTGGGCCCACCAACACGAACAGGATCATTATCGTTGGACTCATTAGCAAATGTCCTCCACTCGGAGGTTTCGTCAATGGAGTGGGACTCTAAGACGAGGCCGCATTCGGAACAGACGGTGTCCCCCGCCGAGTGGTCGAACACCACCTCGGTGTGCTTCTTACAGTCGCTGCAGAAGGCATCTCCCATTTGTTAAATAAATAACAGAGTTTCCGAAAATCTTTCCAACAACAGCAACAGCCACCAGATCAAGTGAATCTGGGGAAAAGTAGCGTTGAGGGGTTATTTATAAAGGGGTTGTGGGTTTGTTGGATTGTTCGGAAAGTCATGGGAAAGTGATGTGTTTGTGCGTGAAAAAATTACATTCATATTTGTGGGGTCTTCTCTTATGAATTTGGACCGTATGCAGAAGGTACGGTCGTTGGATATTTTCATATTTATATGATATGATATGACCACGGTTTTATATGCTTTTCTTATGCAATGAGTTTCAATTTAGGTAGGCTTGAGTTCCGTTGAGTTTAAACTATACTGTTTGAGTGTGTGCGACAAGCCGACGAGTTGACGGGAAAGTTTTGGCAAGTTAGGTGCCCAAATTGCACATTTGCAATAGGGAGTGCACTGTAAACAAGCTGTGACTGACTGCTTGCAAATGTTGTAAGAGACCCTCAGACCCTCACAATTATTTTTTTTGATTCACATCCTATCCTATTCGAAGCAATTACCACGACGGATTGAGCCTATACGGAAAAAAAAATTGTTATTTGTAACTAGTTGGCGTAGTTTCACTAAATGTATACTTCTGCTGTTTTGTGTATTCTTAGTAAGAAGAAAGTGGGTCGCCCTGATGAGAGCTTATCAAGATGTACTTTATTCCGCTCTTTCATTGCCAAGCATGGTCTAAATCAGAAGATTGAGCTGGAAAAGGTGCATGCCAAGCTCATTTTCCAGCTGGAAACGGAGAAGGCCAATCAGGAGGTCACCGTGAAGAGGGTTGGGTTCGAACAGGCATCGACTCACCACTTTCATTGCCAAGTGACGCAGTTTAATAATTTGGTCAGAAATGGTGAATCTTACTGTTCCAATCGCGTAAATTATCTCGTACCCAACTAGCCTCAGTGAGGTAGGAGTATCTACAGGTTGCACAGGACGACCAATGTAGTCGTGTGAAGTCATCTGGCTTAACGTCGAGTCTTTCGGAATAATCCTTGAAAACAAACTGCATCCTTGTTAACTTGCACAGAAAATACTCTACTCCCTTGTCCGGGTTCTTTATACTCTTCACAAGTACAGGTAAGTCATGGTCACTATCGAGGGGTACGGAGCCAAGGTAGAATCGTAGCTGAGGAAATTATCTAAACTGCAGTTTAAATTACTTCTATTTACTACAATATCAGTAATTAGAATCGTTAGGGAGTTGTTTGAAGTAGGAAAACAACTCCTCACCATTGTATCTTAAAAAAACAGTTAATTTTTGTACTTGGGACGAAAAAAAGGCCCTGAGGAATACCATAATTGCATTTAATCCAAAACATGTTCATATGAATACCTTAGAGCACAGGTAGTATCAAAAAAGGACAAAAAGGAGAGACCTGTAAGAGATTGTTTCACATCCACAGGATACATGTCTAGTCGGCTGCAAGATTGAGCAGAAATCAATCCTGCTTACAGAACACCATTCCCTCCACTCCACTCTTTCCACTCATAATAAGATTAGAGTGCTAGAAATACAATCAGCCATCCTAGCTGCTGATCCTGCCTCGAGATTCTGCTGAGATATGCTAAGCAAAAACAATGCAGTGTCATAAACCATAAGTAAATTGCAATCTTCTCTGATACAATAAGTGCAACACATACAACTATACAAATGGGATACGCTGGCAATGGTTTTGATTCCCGTTTTGATTTTATGGGGACCTGTTTAACTTCTCGAAATTGGGCGTTAAGGATATTCCTAACATTCTCAAAGTACTGATAAGCAGGCAATGGTTTTGATTCCCATTTTGATGCATCAGAGGCCACATAGGCTCATTATCATACACATCGTACAAACACCCCCAGAAATTAATGTCCCCATAAAATAAAGTTAACAAGCAACAAATTTTATTTCAACAATACCAATATGCAGAAAAAGATGCATCAATGAAACCCTTGATAAAACCCAAAATAAAGAATAATCAATCTTCAAATTCTCATGAAACCCAAAATAAAGAGTATAATGAATGAAGCTTTGGTAAAAAGTGGGGGGAAAGCTAACTTTTACCATTACAAATTTGTATTAACTTTTACCAGATTTTCTAGCAAATTTAGGAAACATATATAATTGATTGATTTTTCATTTCAGGTTGTAAAAAGAATTTCAAAGGTAGTGATGTAGACGAGATTCAATGTGAACACCATGCCATATATTAGGAAATTAATATGATTGACTGTCCAAAGATTTTATACAACTTGACTCCATTCTTTACATCTTTACTACTTAGCATAATTACTCAAATCAATGAAAATAAAATAGATTTAATAACCAAAAAAAGAAAGAAAGTCCTAAAAAACCTATAATCCAAAATAATTATCTCATATTTCTTTCCAATTTCAGAAATGAAATCAATGAAAATTGCTTCAAAAAAATCAATAAAACCCAGTAAATTAAACCTGATTCCTCGGCTTTTCTTGAAGCTAAAATGAAATAATACCTAATTATTCGGCTTTTCTTGAAGCTAAATGAAATCATACAACTCCCTACTTGTTCTTGTAATTTCCGTCATTATTACCCTGCAAATTAATTCCCTACAAAATTTTAAAAGAATTCAATTTTTATTAAATATATGAAACCAAGAACTCACATTTGCTGGATTTCTACAAATTAATTGAATCAGGAACTCACATATTCTGGGCTTGTGCGAATTTTCTGCTTTTTTTTTTGTTTTGTTTTATGGTGAATGAAGGTGATGTAGAAGAGAGGAAGGAGATATGGACGGTCCGATTCTGAAATGTTGGGTTAATAAAGACCGTTGGGTTTTGTTTGTTTGTGCTGGTTCGGATGATTCGAACCTGAGGTGTGGGAAATTTACGTTATAAGTTGTGCACTTTTTTTTTTTTTTTTTTTAATTCAAAATTGTGGCGTCTGGGGTTTATAGTTTTATACATGTTTTTTTTTTTTCTTGTTGAATTATGGTTTTATGTGTGGACGAATGTGACTTCAAGAAATTATGATGGGTTTTACTTAAATGACCATTTTATTCTAGGGCTTTCGTTCCACAGGTTGGGTCCACAATAAAATTAGATAATATTGGATAATGGATATGAATAAAATATTCAGAAATAAGGCTTTCTAAGTTTCTAATACTACCTCCGTTTATCAAAAGATGCAACAAATAGAAGTATTTCGGACTCCTAGGCAAAATTTGGTAATTGTGATTAGGATATATGGATATAATAAAACAGTGATATAATAACAAGACAATCAAAATTGTTTTGGGTTTTTTCCCTCCAAAATTTCAGTCAAAGTTTTGCTTTTTTAAATTTCATTTCCCTCCAACTCCCATCCACATATATAGTCATTAAAGTTCACGGCAAAACAAAGCATTAAAGTTCTGTCCAAAACAGCCTGTCCCTCTCATTTCTGTCCCCTTCAGCTCAAAAAAAAAATTTACAGAATTACAAAATCAGAGAAAAAAGCCAAGAACAGTTGCAACACTAATTACTGCTCATTACAACACTAATTACTGCTCATTAGTGACCCTAAAAGGTGGTTCTTGACAGCTACGATCTCCGGTTCCAGCCCTTCATGCTCTAACAGTAAGTACTCAAGTCCCTCTATTTGTCTTTCATAATCTGAAAGAAAAAAAAAAGAAGAAGAGAATACATGTACATGGACAACATAATTTGAAACAATCTAAGAAATAATCAATGGTATCATTAAGTAAAATTACAGAAAATAATGACAGAAAATAATTACAGAAAATAATGTTATCATTATGTTATCCTCACAAAAATACAGAAAAATTCTGGAAATTAATCAAATTTGACATTATGCAAGCAAATGGTGAATGCCCAAATCAGAAAATAATCAGAAATTTAAGCAAATGTTGACACTATGCAAGCAAATGTTGACATTATGGTGTTATGTTCACAGAATGAATATGGATGAATCAATGTTCTTTAGTATTGATAGGATACTTGAAGAAGAATTTGGGGAGTGCCCAAGTCAGGAATTCATAACATATGCACAGAACTTACGGCAAGAGAACACAACAACACATGTAGAAGTGAATTTAGGGGGTCAGAGAGTTCAATATAATGGGAAACGAAGGCCTGAACTTACTGTGGCACAAAAAAGACAG
The DNA here is from genome assembly GCA_026401315.1 of Dysphania ambrosioides. Classification (NCBI taxonomy): domain Eukaryota; kingdom Viridiplantae; phylum Streptophyta; class Magnoliopsida; order Caryophyllales; family Amaranthaceae; genus Dysphania; species Dysphania ambrosioides. The sequence continues at coordinate 2,785,678 of CM048662.1, forward strand.
ATCGTTGATGAAATTCTAGCACAAATGCACAACAAAATCTTGCCAAGGGGTTCATTGTCAAGACTTGCAAGGCAATTTGGGGTTCACAGGTCTACATTGACACGATTATATCATGACATATGCAAGCAAATGGACCAAGGGACTGTTATTGATGTCAGGAGTAAGAAGTTAGGCAAGGTTGGTGTAAAAGGAAGAGAATACACGGATGCATTCCTACAGTCAGTTCCTCTATACCTCAGAACAACAGAAAGAAAGTATGCGGCTGCCCTTAAAATATCACATTCTACACTTCATAATTTGAAAACAAGGGGCATACTCAGGACTCATACAAGTACCAACAAGCCAAGACTCACATCCGATCACAAGATGGCAAGACTTAGGTGGGTTTTGTCACACATAGAACCAGCCACAACTACAAACCCTACCTTCATTGACATGAGTAATGTGATTCACATCGATGAAAAGTGGTTTTTTTTAAACCCAGAAACTAGAAGATTTTATTTGTTGCCAAATGAAGACGATCCTTACAGATGTGAACAATCTAGACGGTTTAAGACCAAGGCAATGTTTATGGGTGTTATTGGAAAACCACTATACGATGCACAAGGGACTTTGATTCATGATGGGAAGTATGGGATCATTCCATTTGTTAGCAAACAAATAGCGAAGAAATCAAGCAAAAATAGGGCTGCAGGAACAATAGAATCGAAGGCCATTCAAAATGTAAACAGGAAAGAAATAAGGAAGATGTTGCTTAATGAAGTTATTCCAGCTATCAAAAGCAAATGGCCTCACGTAATTCCAAAAAATGTGGTGATACAATGGGACAATGCTAGGCCACATCAAGTGCCTAAAGATGAAGAATTTTTGAATGCAATTAGTGAAGGGGGTTTCAACTTCAACTTTGTTTTCCAACCCGCACAGTCACCTGATTTAAATGTGCTAGATTTGGGTATTTTCAGAGTTATTCAATCAATACAACACCATTCTTTTCCTAGAAATTTGGATGAAATGATTGAGAAAGTGAAGGAAGCCTACGATGAATTTGAACCAATCGTAAACAAACACACTTGGATTACATTACAGAGTTGCATGATTGAAATATTGAAAGTGGAAGGAGGGAACAAGTACAAGATTCCACATATGGGGAAGCAAAGGTTGGAAAGACTTGGCCTATTACCCGAACTACTAGAAGTCAGTCGAGAAGTCATACAACAAGCAGTTAACTTCCTCAACAACAATTTCATTGAAACCAATCAAGACCAACAAGGAGGAATGGAATTTGAGGTTGATGCAGACTAGATACGAGAAGTACGTATAGGAAAACAATACTGCCACACATAACCAACATAATAGATTGGGACTCAATGTTTGTTGTCATGTTGGTTAGGTGTTCTTTTGTAATTAGCAATGCGTAGTTTAGAGGCAGTACTGTTATTATACATTTTGTAATGGACTCAAATATGTTAATCAATTTCGATATGACTGAAGTATTTCTGAATGCATTTATTTTGATTTATGAGTCCATCAGAGGGTTACTTTTTTTCTAAAGCATTATCAAATAATGTTACCTCAACAGTAAGTGCAATACACTATAACTGGAGCAAATCACTATTTAACAATGTAAGAAGTAGGTGAGTCCCTTCATCATTTGGACTTGGGTTCTGGCCAACACAAACAACGGGACTCGGTACACCAATTCCGACTCGATACATCACAAAATATCTAGCATAATGTTTTCATTGTCCAAAATATTTCCATTATGAACTAGTGATTATCAGCATATACACATCATTCATCAATAACAGTCCCCCAAATGCAATGCAACAACCATGGTCCAATACAACATCAATGGGCAACAAAAACAGCAGGCAACAACAACAATAGGGCAATTAGATGCCACAACAATATCAGGCACCAACAAAAATAGTGAATAATAGGCCACAACAGGATACGAATACAGGCCCCAATAGGCAACTAACTTAGGCCACAACAATAGATAACAACAATAGGCCACAACAACAACAACCAATAAAAGCAGTCAAGAACAATCAACTACAGTCCATCAGAGGGTTATTTTTCTTCTAAAACAATATCAAATATTGTTGCTTCAACAGTAAGTGTGATACACTATAACTGGAGCAACTAAAATTTGATAATGTAAGAAGTTGGGTGAGTCCCTTCATCATTTAGACTGTTTATTCACTGTCAAACCCAGATTAAGGGACTCAATATATCTATAAGACTACCTTGCACTTAATGGGACTCAAATTAAGGGAGTGAATACATCACAAATACTAAATGTAGTAAAATCACCAAATAGATCTCCATCTCCATCTCCATATACTACCTCTGGCCAACACAAACTAAGGGACTCAATATAGGTCATACGTCAAATGGATCTCCATCTACATCTCAATTTAAGGGACTGAATATATCAAAGACACCACATGGGACCTCAATATACTACCTCCGTTTATCAAAGGATGCAAACATGGAAAATACGGACCACAACAGACAGACTTCAGTACAATCCAAATGATGCAACAACAGGCAACAACAGACCACATTAGAGAATGGCTTAGGACAGCAGGTGACAACCACAACAGGCCACAAGTAACAGAATACAACGGAGTCATCAACAACAAGCATAAACCCAACATAGCATAAACCCAAACCATCAACAACAACAACAAGCACCGGGTTTGGCAGGGGCCACATCAACAACCACACGAGGTCATAACAGGCCACATTAACAACCACAACATCAACAACTCAACATGCAACAACAATAATCCAGCCTGGCCAGCAACTTATGTTGCTGGCATACACGTCATACACACATAATCCTCCACCATTAAATTAAAAATAAATTTAACGAAATACATTAGGGTTTGGAGAATATTACCCATCAAATTAGGGGGACTCTTTTTTCACTTCATCTTCAATTGAAGAAATTGTTGCGCCAACACCATGGATTTTTCTAAGAGTGAGACAAGAAACCCTCCGAGTGGACTTGAAAACCACCTTAGATTTAGGTTTTTTAAGGGACTCAGTAACTGTTTTGGACGAAGAACCGGCTAGTCTAGGACTCGAAAAACCAAGCACATCACCTAATGCCACCAACGAAGAAGCACTCAATATGTCTCGGCCTTTGCCGGACTTATACAGTATCTCCGGCCAAGATGACCCTTGGTCAAAGGCGTCGATGAGAGCACTGATGAGGCCGCGTTCAACCTCGTCGTTGGTTTCGAATAAGGCTAGGTGAAGTGGGTGTAGATTATACATGTTCTGGAGATGGGTTTGGAGATGGAGATGGAGATTGAGATGGAGATGGCGACGTAGATGGAGATGTACGGTTGAAAAGGTAGACGAAGATGGATATGGTGATGGAGATGTAGATGGAGATTGAGATGGAGATGTAGATCTTCGGTTGAAAAGGAGATGGAGACGGAGATGGAGTTGGGGATGGAGATGGGTTTGGAGATGGAGGTGGATATGGAGATGGAGTTAGGGATGGCGATGGAGATGGAGTTGGGGATGGAGATGGAGGCGGGGTTGGAGATGGAGATGGAGACCGTCGGTGAATCTGGTGATGGGGATGGAGGTAGAGATGGAGATGGAGTTGGGGAGCTTTGGAGGCTAGGGTTTGCAAGCCAAGGTGAAGGTGGGTAATGGGTAAATGGGTTTGGGAGATGGGTAGATGAGTAGGAGGGAGTTGGGTGGGAAGATGAAACAATTTGGTGGGAATTGTTAACATAGTAAGATGGGTTTATGGACAACAATATGATTTAGGAGTTTTTAATTAAATCAGTAATCAAATTTGGTAATATATAAGTAAGGGCATTTTAGTCATTTTAACAAAAAAAAATTTCCAAATATGGTAAAAAGTCATTATGTTGCATTTTATTGAGCGTCCAAATATAGTAAATGTTGCATCTTTTGATAAACGGAGGTAGTATATTAGATTTTTGCATTAGTGTCAATTCTGTCAAATTTATTATCTTCACAGGATCGGTAAGTAAATCTTTATTTTTTCCTCGGATAAGATTCGAACCACGGTTGGGAGTAGCAATTTCACTAAGAATAAAACCATTATTGGGTTTACCCACACTATGATTGCTATTGATAATAGTAGTTAAAGGCTATTGGAGTTTCATCTGTCAAGTAATTTTTGATACCCTTACATGATAAACTACTAATAGGAATACGTAGTAGTTTTACTTGAGTAAAATCGCTACTTTAAATGATGACTTTGATCTAAACAGAGAAAAATAAATTCAAAATCGATCCAAAATGGATATTAAGTTACTACTCATGTAAAAAAAAATTTAAAAATATCAAAAAGCATTACATTTGTTAATCGCCTTAATGGTTATGAGGGTCAATTTGTCATGTTGATGGGAAAAAAAGCAATAAATATATTAAGAAATAGAGCCAGGGAAAAAAATAAAAAAGCTAAAATTGTCTTTCTACCAATAAAATCTAGTCATATTTGAATCAATGCTCAATGATAGCCTGATAGGAGAAGGACTAGTAGTAAAATTATTTTTTGAATTTATTTTATTTTTGGTGAACCTGATTTTTTTTGCTAAACTTTTTTTTTATTATTGTTAAACTTAAATTATTTTTAATTAACCTAATTTCAATAAGTAGAGGATAATAAAGTCTAAAATTATTGTATAATATAATGAATATAACAAAAATCAATTAGACCATTACCATAAGAACCAAAGGACTTGTCAATTAATAATTATTAACAAAATCAAACGATATATAAATAACAAGAGTCCCACCTATATTTAACCACAGTCAGAGAATCTTTTATTCTTAGCGTAGCAAGATATCAGAATATGAGGATATCTTTCCTAATTAGATAGCAAGACCTAATTACAAATATGGCATTCATTCCAAAAAAGAAAAAGCCAACTAATACAGAAAGAATTGTATACTTTCTCTATCTCTAATTTTTTACTCGGCCCTATTTTAATTTTTACGTTTTTCAAAACATGATTTAAAACATAATGAGATGTCGCATTATGAAAATTCAATATTCTTAAAATTCGCATTAAAATGCATCCAATAAGATATCACATAAATATATTATTATTTTATAACATAGTGAGAATTTTTTATCAGACTTTTTAAACTTTGATTTCATAAATAAAATTGAGAAAAAAAATCTTAAAATACTTATATAGTAGTACTATAATTCCTAAATCAGGATGCCTCCTTAAGTTTTCTATATCTTATCCGATTTTATGGTATAAGAAAAACTAGTAGCTATATATGGGCATGACTCTTGCCATATTTTTATCATTATATTCTTACTATAATTAGTGAATCACCTTCTTTGAATATACTTACTACAAATTTATCAGATTTTCCACCCTTCCTTTTTTCTAATAAAATTCTATAACTATAACTATACTATATATATATAAATATAAAAGTTACCAACCCTAATATTGTACCTCACAATTATAAAAAAAAAAAAAAAATTAAGGGATAGCAAACCTCTATCCCTTTCTTCTTTCTACTATTCCATCCTCTTTTTTCTTGTACTGGAAAATATTCATACAAAAAAAAAAAAAAAAAAAATTCTCCAATGGGGAGAGGAAAGATTTTGATCAAGAAGATTGATAATGTCAACAGCCGTCAAGTTACGTTCTCGAAACGACGAGGAGGCTTGATCAAGAAGGCTAAGGAGCTCTCTATCTTGTGTGATTGTCAAGTTGCTCTCATTATCTTCTCATGCACAGGGAAGAAGTATGACTTTTGTAGCACTGATAGGTAAAAATATTATTACTTCTTATTGTTTTCATCATTTTTTTGGTTGTTGAAATATTTACTGGGTTTTTCTCCTTGTTGTTGATGCATGAGAATTTTTCGTGATTAATCTCATATATATTATGGGTTAATTTATTGTTTGAGGGTAAAAATCATGAAATTTGGTTGATGGGTTTTGTGGTTTCTTCATACATTCGATCACATGTTTTTTGCTTGAAACTATTGAATTTTGGGTTAGTTTCTTAATGCAGTTTTCAAGACATGACTTTAAAATATTTTAAAAATTTACATAAGAGGGAGTACAATTTTTAGTGGTTTAATTTTTTGGGAATTGTACTGAGTAATATTACCAAGTTTTAATGAGTTTTTTTTATGAATTGGAAAGTAATTTGATGTTTGAAGATTTTAATATTTTTCTTAGTATTATTGGGAAGCTATCAGATTAATTTTTCATTGAGATTTGCATGTGTTTAAGTCATTGAGGTCTTTCTTGATACGCACGGTAGGAGGGACGAATCCTTACTCGAGATTCTACGATGATATATATATTCTAAAAAGCTATTTTTAGTTTATCCTAAGACATCTTAATATTTTTTTAAAAATTTTCAGATTTTCTTTTTGCAAAATAATAAATCTATCCTATCGTTCTTTGAATTTTATGTAGTTAAAAGATAGAAATCCACGTACTTTGGTTGAAAATTATTGGCTCTGCTTTGATAGACTTAAAGTATCTAAATGATAGAGATAAACCATGAGATTTTTTATAAAACTATAAAAATAAAAATTAAAGTGCTGTGGTTAATTTTTTGTGATTTTCATTTTCTTTGGTTGATTATGGTAGATAATATTTTATGCCTAGAGGCTAGAGTATATGCTCCTCGGATATATCAGCGTGTATGTGAGGTCCACGCGCTTCACTATAAGTGGTTATCGCTTATAGGTGAAGCATTCCACAAACTAAATTGTACAGTCTTTTTTTCCCTAATTTTTTGAAAGATTTTGTAGTTAGCATACTGTTGCACGAATTCACATATATTTGCCGTTTTCTATATCTGTATAATATTTCACTAGCAGTTAAATGATTTTACTGTTTTTCTTACCCGAACCGGTATTTATATCTGTATTCGGATTATCGATGCAACATAGGTTGTAACCGAAGAACTAACCCAAGTGCATTACCCTCTTTGCTTTCACTTTGGTTGAAGCATATAACTTCTTTTGCCTACTGTTTTTGATAGATTTAGATGTTTATAGCTAGATGTGTACAATAGCTTTATGAGATTTATTCTTGGCACCAAACAATGTTAAGCTACACCTCTTCTCTAGGATTATGCACATTGTCTGCAACTTATAATCATACATGACCTATACATTATTGTGTACAATTGCTGAACTAGACCTGTTTTAATTCTTAAGTGTATATATATAGTATGTTTGTTACTATTACGAGTGCTGAAAATTTATTGGTTTAATTTTGTAGCATGGAGGGAATCCTGAATAGGTATAGGAGTTTCGCCAGCGCCGGTCCCTCAACTGCCCCCGCCCTCGCCCCCGCCCCTGTCCTATCAAATTCCTCCAACGGAGCTACTGTCGAGCATCAAATAGTGGAGGTAATTATGCTGTAGATTTTACTCCCAGCTAGCTATGTGTTGCATTTTTTTTAACTTCTAACTAGTTCTCTGGTTTATATTATTGGAACAGTATCATCAGCCTAGTGTAAAAACTATGATGGAAGAACTTGCAAGGCTAAGAATTTGCTGCCAGTGAGTACTAACTAATAGTCTGGTTTATACCTGTAGTTACATGTCATGTTCATAACTACACGAGTTTTTGACTACTAATTCCGCCGGATGGAGGGCACGAAGTGTGCTTTTGATTTGTATAAATATATAGTGTGTTAACTGTCAAGAATTTGTTTGGATTTTAATTGCAGGCACCTGCAGGGGAAAGCATTGGAGGGCTTAACCTTCGAAGCGCTTCAATTGTTGGAGCAGCAGTTAAGTAATGGGCTTGTGTCTGTCAAAGATTACAAGGTATAGAACTAATCAGCTTGACTACAAGTTTACAAAAAACGTTACTGAAATATGGTACCATTCATGATTCTTACCTCTAATAATCAGCTACTGTTTGAATACACAGAGTCCCCTCAGTTAGTAAAGTGTTCTGATTGTTCTGAAACTACCCAAGAATTATGATTTTTTACTGCAAACGATAGTATAACATGTAACTTGTTTCTGCTTCAGGCGCGCTTCCTTGGGGATAAATTTGAGAAATCTAAACAGCAGGTACTAACTAGTCTGAGACATATCCCTTGTAATTTTGATGACAGTACAATGTGACTTACCAAAGCGCAGCTCTTTTTCCAGTCCATGATGTTCTATCCATATATGCAACCACATTGATCTTGATTTAACTTTTTTCCTTTTGCTCAGGAGGAGAGGTTAAGAAGGGAGAATGAAGCATTACGCAAAGAAGTACGTGTTACTCTTTAGTCAGTTTGAATGAAAATTTGTTAGTATACTATGTGATAAAAAATATGGCTCTAAATTGAAACTGTATCTACAGATGGAGGTGCTTAAGCAAACCTTGAAGTCTTCTTGCAGTAATGATTCTACCTCCTCAAAACGACAGCGCTCGGCTCTACTTACACATGATGAAGGTTGTAATGTGGAGAAAGCAGCAGAGTCTGAACATTTTCTGCGCTTAGGGTAATACTGCTACTACTGTTTAGACTTTGATGTGTAATTATAAAAAATTACACTATCAATGTGACAAGTAAATCCAGATGAAAGTTTCACAGTTACATTATTCTAACACTATGGTAAATACTTATATAGTCTGTTTGTTCTTGTATAATGCAGATTGTCAACAGTAGCTTGCAGTGTTGAGATGATACCAAAGACAGAGAGCATCTCTGATGACTCGACGACTCAAAAAGCTAGAGCAGAGTAGTATGAATTTAGATGCAGGTGTATCTAGTTTTTTATTAGCAGTCCATGCTAATAGCTAGCTCCTTAGTAGAGTAGTTTTCTTGTGTGTGTTAGTGTTGATACTTAGCCGTCTTTGCTAATAGCTAGCTCAACATTTGTGGAGAATAGGAGATACAGGCCAATTGGGGCTGTTGCTTATGTAACTGATCAAATGAATTAACTATCTAGCCGTTAAGAGGTGATAAGACTCCCTGTGTCCAAATTACCCTAAATTATGGCATAGCAAATATCCTAAACAAAAAGTATGTATTATATACACACGGAACACATTAACTTTATTGTATTCCTAATAAAAGTGATTCATCAATAATATAACAAAAGTTACCCCTTGAGGTGGTTACTTTTGTTATTTCAAGGGTCACTTTTACTATAACCATAATAATTTTATTTTATAATACTTTGTATTCCCCTAAAATGTCATGGAATGCTCCAAGAATTGCAATCGGCTAGTAATGTAATCAATGAGACTATGAGAGGAAGGTCGTCCTATAGAAAGAAAACTAGGCGTTGCACTCTCAATTGCAATCACAACTCCGGAGACTTGCATCATCCGCTTCTCTTAGACAATTTAAGTCAAACTCCACCGATTTGATATCGTTTGACTAAAGAAAGTAGAAACCGATAGACAATTTAAATCAAACTTTAAGGCATTATACAAACTGATTAAGGTTTCCAAGTTATTTGCTTCTTTTACTTTTCTCCCAAAAACTGTTCTTAAACTCTATTAAGGGGTTCCAAATTGTACAACATGTACTTTGATTGGTCTCGTATTTAAGGTAAATCTTGGGAGCAAATTAACCATAAACTCATAGCAATAGTGGGGTTATTATTGCTGTAAGAATAGAATAATCACATTCCCAATTCTTCATTCTCTAACGAGGTTTTTTTAATTCATATCTGATATAAATTATATTAGGATATTGAAATATCAAATATAGGTATTGTTATTCCTAGGAGTGTTTAACGAACTAAGCTACTCGGACTCGGCTCGACTAAAGCTAGGTCAGATAGAGATTGACTCGAGTTCGGGCTTGGCTCGGGCTCAACTCGAGACATGAACAAACCAAGCCAAGCAAGGTCCGACTTGGCTTTAAAGCTCGATAACAAGCTACATAAAATTGTGAATATGTGAGGAGGGACAAGTTTGAGACATATACTAATTTACTATTTTTTTTTTCAGTTGAATAGAGAAAATATGATCAAGCTAGTGATATTTTAGATTAGTATTAATGTTTTATAACTATACATTAAAAAATATAAAATCTATATATGGCAATATTTGTGGAACGGAGAATAAAAATATAATTTTCACAACTTTATTTTTTATTACAAAATTAAAGTTATTTAACAAAAAAATATCAAAAATAAAAGTGTTTGACCTAATCTTATCCGGGGATTGGATACATTGCCAATTGTGTCTCAATTTCACCACAATATGATTTCAATTTATGCAGGATGCCAACTCCTAGTATTTACAGCAATTTACACCAAGTTCTACTCAATGATTTCTTCTATCAAAAATGCAAAGATGCCGCAAGTATTAGCGCCAAGTCAATTTTAATTGAAGTAAAGACTATACATATAATCCTCAAATTAAAACTAATAAAATCTATCATATCAGTTGGTGAAACCAAGAAATTAAAAGAACTTCATGAAGAGCCCACTAACAGCACGATACTGTGTGGTAAATGTACAAAGACTGCTAACATTAAGAGAAGCTAACATCAAATAAATTGTGATTATTATTCCCTTCCATTGTTGTTGTCCATTGATTAATTTCCATGCCGATTCTGTTATCTACTGAAGAGTTGGCTAGCTAGTTGTGCCTTCACTTGCACCAATTGTGCTTGCAAATATTATTTTATATTATTGGAGTCTAATTTGAAAAGAAAAAAAAAAAAACTAGAAACACGGTGATATAAGATTTTTCTAAAAAAAGCTAGTATCATAATTATTCTTAGAAGATCCATAAAAGTTGAGATTGTACATTTATACCTCTATTATTCCAAGGAATAGAAAAGCAAAAAAAATAAGAAAGGTGACGGAATATATCAGTGTCAGTCGTAATTCTTATGTGACGCTTATTTGTGCAACCATTTGTAATCTCTCCCGTTTTCTAAAATTATAACTTATGTCTCATAATATCTGAAACTCACCACCAATTTGATATTTGTAATTTATATATATTGTTCATAGTCTTCAAGAACTCCATTAGTTTCATCAGTCCTTGCCCTAATTGACTAACCATATAGAGAAGGGTTATAAAATATTGATTTTAGCTACTGTTACTACTGATGATCAGTTGACGTTTATGTTTTGTATACTTATATTGATATGCTCATTTGAATACAAGTGTGTAAATTTTTGGTTGTTTCAAAGTTTCCCAAAATCACGTTCCATCACGCGATAAACACAGCTTTCAGCAAGCAGATAATCAATGGAAGGCAAATCATGGAGGAAACTGGATCCTTTTGCTCATAATGATTCCAAGTAAAACAAACAGTAAGGGATCATGCCTTGGCTGTGGAGAGCAATCCCATTGCAGATGGAACCCATTCCATGCTCTCGAACACCAAATGGAAGGTTCCTTTCCTCGGGAGTATCCTTCTGGAAATTCCCGGACGTCTTCAGCAAAGTCATGTTCGAGGAAGCAAGGTCAGCAGTCTCAGCACTTCCACCAAGAAATCCTGGAAGAACTGTGGCAAGAGCGTTCATGCATTGTTGAGCTGAGGTGTAGGAAATGCTCTTTTGTCCCACATTTAGGAGTTGTGAAGAAATAAGATTTGGTGATTATATAAATAGACAATGATTTAGCTTTCATAGGCTGTCGAGTATGAGTAGTCCTTGCTATATTTTGTAGTTGGACTATCTTAAATGCTTCTTGATATTTTGGATATCAAGGTGTTGCTTGGATGGGTACTTACAACAAGGGGGCTTGAATTAGAAGTAAAATTTTTGGTCTTATTTGCGGTTTAAAACATGAACACAAAGAATGAAAGGAATATGCAGAAAGGAACACATGAATTTTTAGCATGGAAACCTTTGTGCCCATTCCAAAGTAAAACCACGACTATTCTCCGAGATTTTGAAACTATTTCACTAATGGGCAACTAAACACTCACTCTTTCCTATCCACTCGTGTTCCACTCAGAACACTACGTTCCTCGGCACTCACCGTCTTCCTACTCTTTTCCCTTCCCTGGACTTAACTCAAAGTCCTTACAAATACACTCAGCCCCTTCCCCTTAGTACAACTCAGTATTAAACTCTCAAAAAATACAACTCAACATGGTGTACAAGAGGATTACAAGTTGATACAAGGCTATAGCATAAGTTAAAAGAACACTAACTTAAAATTTTATTTCTTAGTGAAAACGTTGAAGGCTTGGTCAGTGTTGACAAATTAAGTGATGAGTAAACTCTTTTATACTAGATAATGATACTTGCTTGTTGTCATAAAAGAAGCTTAAGATAGTCTAGTATATAGTACTCAAGTACCCACTGCAACCTTGTACAGCTTGCGTATAACATCAACTAATGTCAAAGCTTTTACTGCAAAACATATTTTCACAAAGGCATGCACGCACAGAGATATTGCCATGGGAAATTAAAAAGCAAGTCGTCCCTTTAGGAGGGATTGATTTACTGTAAAAGTATTTTTTTTAAAAAAAGAGATTTTCTAATCAAAGTAGAATTATTTGATGGCTTATTTTATCCATTAGCTTAAATTTGTTTTCTATGATGATCCCTAAGTGACTGATGGTTATTAATTGTTTGCCTTTTTGGATTTTATTATGCCTTGATTGTATCAAAAGTTGTAGACTCACTTGTACTTACACTAAGACCAAAGAACACTCATTCTAAGGCAGCTCATACATACTTCCACTCAGAAGGTTCAACCGAGAATTCCCACTCAGGAACTCCGCACCTCTATAACTGGAACATAGTTCTGCAGTGTACTAGAACTTGGACCTCTAAGATTTTATTTCTTAGTGAAAACGTTGAAGGCTTGATCAGTGTTGACAAATTAAGTGATGAGTAAATTATTTTATACTAGATAATATATGGTACTTTCTTGCTGTCATAAAAGAAGCTTAGGATAGTCTAGTACATAGTACTCAAGTACCCATTGCAACCTTGAACAACGTGCGTTTAACATCAACTAATGTCAAAGCTTTTACTGCAAAATATATTTTCACAAAGGCATACTTGCACAGAGATATTATCGTGGAAAATTAAAAAGCACGTCGTCACTTAAGGAGGGATTGATTTATTGTAAAAGCATTTTTTTAAAAGAGATTTTCTAATCAAAGTAGAATCATTTGATGGATCAATTCATCCATTAGCTTAAATTAGTTTTCTAATGATGATCCCTAAGTGACTAATGGTTATTAACCATTTGCCTTTTTGGATTTTCTTATGCCGTGTATCAAAAGTTTGTAGACCCACTTGTACTTACACAAAGACCAAAGAACACTCACTCTAAGGCAGCTCATACATACTTCCACTCAAAAGTTTCAACCGATAATTCCCACTCAGGAACTCCGCATCTCTATAACTGGAACTTGGACCTCTAAGTTTCAATGATAGCTTTTCTTTAGATTTGCTTTGCTTTATAAAATTTGTTATACGTGACATCTTCATGTCTAAGTGTGATTTTTCGTTAGACACCCATGCTCCTACTTTGGAACTTGTTTTCAGGCCTTTACACAACTTAGAACAACAAGAACAAACTACATCAAACTTGTTTTCAATGTCATCACCAAAATATTAGGTGTTACAACACAAGGTTAAGAAAAAACCTAAATTTGAGCCAATGCTTATGTTAGGATGATTGGTCTTCATCTAGTATAATTATGAATATTTTTGGCTCTTATTTGTATCATGAATTCATGGTTTTGCTCTAGTAATTTGGATTTTAAGCCTCTTAAAATTTCAAGCCGAGCCTACTATGCAACTATTGAGCTTGAGCTCGAGCCCAACATCATAAGCTCGTCGAGCTTCGAGCTCGAGTCGAGTCGAGTAAAAGCTTAACGAGTCCGAGTTGAGTCTTTTACTATTCGAGCTCGGCTTGTTGATTAAGAACCACTAGTTATACCAAATTTAGTTATTGTTATATCAAATATAGGTATTATTATATCAGATCTAGAAATACAAAAGATATAAAAATACAAAAAAAAAACATATGTTTAGACATTATGATCTCGGGTACGAAAATGAAATTATAAAAATATCCCCTAATATACTTATATAAGATATAAATTAGAAAAATCTTCTATATTAATATTTTAAAATGTTGGAAAAATTTGAATACAAATACGGGTGGTACGTCGGGTTGGTGCTTTCTAGGAGACGATCATGAGCTGCTTATAATTACTGGTCATGAAAAAGGGGGACAGATATGGATGTCATGCTTATTGAAAATAACTTCATAATCCTTCATTGATGTTATATGGAGTATTTATGTACAAGACTCCCGAAATACAAGTCAAACTATTTAAGATATACTAGTGTTTTAGGCAAATCTAAAGATACATAATTAATATAATTATTTACTTAATCTATTACTCCCACAATTGAATGGAGAGGGGGACGGATGCTTCGCCTATCCCAAAAATAACATACAGTACTCTCAAAAGTCTCTTTGTGGAAAAATTATCATTAATCTTATATCGGGAAAAAATATGAAATATGATGCCCTCTCTCAGGCAAAATGAATGTTCATCTCAATGTGTTTAATGCGTTGATATTGCATTAGATTACCTAGAAGTTGTATTGCATTATCAGTAATCTTGTTGGACATTTTAGTAGGCAAGAAAATTTTAACGAAAAGTTAGTATTATAAAGAGAAATTCATAATCTATACCTGATATAAACATATTAGAGGCATTTTCGTAATTTCATTTCTATACATAAGATTATAATGTTTATACCCGATATATGTTTTTTTTTTCAAATTTCTATATTTCTATATTTGATATAACAGTTGCAATATCTGATATGACAATATCTATATCTGATATCTTACTATCCTGATATAATTTATATCAACTATAAATTAGAAAAGCCTCGTATTAGAAATGTGTTTTACAATCACATGTTCACTAATCAAGATAAAAAAAAAAAAAAGTTATAAAGAGCATGTTTGTAGAATGAGTATAATTCATAGGTTAGCGACATAAATGTATTCTCGCAACCACTTGAAAGAATCGTTATAATGCTAATAAGAAAATAGCTTCAACCAAAACACATGCATGCACTTCCTATATACTCTATGTAGAATGAGGAATTGATAGGTTTAATTTTGTGGGTTCAATTCATAAAGCCTCCTTGTATTGTAATATCAGATATACCTATTGTTATATTTGATATATGTATTGTTATATTAGATATAGAATTACATAAGATATAAAAATATAGAAAAATATATATCAGATATAGACATTATGATTTCAGGTATAAAAATGAGATTACGAAAATAATCCTGATATATTTATACATGTACAAATTAGAAATTTCTTAGTGACATAGTAGATAATACATAATTCAAAAGCTCCTAACAGATAAGGGTGTTTTTTCTCAAAAGCACATAATTTCTCTGTGACATAGTAGATACACATAAGGGTGTTTTTTTCTTAAAATCAAGAAAAATGAATAACTTAACTTAAAATATATATGTGTGTGTGTGTTATAACTATCGAGATTATTTTGAAAGAGGTTATCATCATTATACAGGTTTACTCAAAAGCTGAAAGTCCTTATTCTGCTAGCCAACTTCTATTAACAATTATGTAAATAAGATGATGGGGTTTGCTTGTATCTTTAGGCCAAAAAAGCATAAATACTAACTCAGTTGTATTATTATAATACGCTTGAGCAAATGTTCTGATTCTTAAGAGACAAGATATCCCTTTCATTATATGAAAAGCTTTAATTATCAAAAACTCCTTAAAATAAAAGAGGTTTTCCTAATTTAAATATAGGTATTGTTATATCAGATACAACTATTATCATACCATATGTAGTTATTGTTACATCAGATATAGAAATATAAAAGATATAAAAATACAGAAAAACGTTTATTAGATATAGACATTATGATGTCATGTAAAAAAATAAAATTACGAAAATGTCCCTTAATATATTTATATAATTAGAAATTTCTCAAAAAAAAAAGTTATAGCTCACTTGTTGACAAAACCCAAGGAGATATTGATGTTAATGAAGAAAGTGACATGTACATGTATGCATATAGTCATATATACCTCATACTTGTATTACGGAAGATTTGCTAGTGGTTATAGTACATCACACGTAGCAAATAATCTTGTCATAAGAAAAAAAAAAAAACCTAGTAAGTGTTAGGCCACCAATATAATTGGTCACAAAACTTATTACCTCAAGCATATATTATACATTATACATAAAGGGTTAGGAACCGTCCTTGGGTTAATTAATTAAATAGTAGGGAGTACCAAAAATCATCATTAAACTTGACTATTTTTAAAATTTGTTATCCTTTCCCAAATGAATGGCGAGAAAGTGGCCTACTAATACTGCCTATATAAACTGGTCTTTCATCACTAATTTGATCTCCTTAGAATACTTTTGTACAACTGTACTCATAATATAATAGTAGTCACTGTGAAAAAAATAAATAAATAAATAAATAAATAAATAAATAAATAATAATAATAATAATAATAATAATAATATCCCCTTTGTTAACAATAATAGTCAAATTAACTATTATTGTTAACAATAATAATAAGTTTTTGGTATAATAATTAATAATATTTTTTGGTAAACTTAGACTATAAAAAAATCATACAAAATATAAAATAAAATGCAAAAGTTTGAATTTCATATTATTGTGAGTGACTTTTGTGAAATTAGATCAAATATTTATGGGGTGTTGATTGAAATTAAACCAAGAGAAATTTTTTTAAAAATAAAAACCGAAGCAATAACTAAAATGTAATTCTAGATAGATTGGACGGTGGCCAATGGTAGTATATAACAACAAAGATGACCTGTTGCATAGCATGCGGTCAACCAAATGCAGAGGGACACAAGTATCTCAAATAATATTTCGAGTCGAATTTTTTTTCTAAAGTGTCTCTAATTACCTAAGTACTAAAGATCGACGATTGTTGTATACAATCTGTCAAACATTACACGTCTTAGCAACCAATAATATCACAGCGAAGCGTACAAGCTTTAGAAGTATGAGATTTTTCTTGAGGAGATACTAAATAATAAAAAAAAAAAAAAAGAGTATTGTATATACATGGATACATTAATTTTGGTGTGTTTTCAATATAACAAAAGTTATCATTTGATATGACACCCTCAAGATCTGTCTGGAATGGGGGTAAAAGGCCTGAAATATTACTAAAGCAACTGTTATAAGTTTTAGGTTATGATTAGAATGGGATTGATTTTTTGAGCTTGTACATATTCCCCCCAAAATGAGGGTAAAGTATTATCCTAGCTCCCCCTAGTGTAGCAGTTACCGCAGCACTTATCACCTTCTTCCCTTGTTCTACACCTCTACCATTACCTCCACCCTCATCACTAGATTTCTCTCACCAACATCTTATAACTATCGTCTTCTCTCACTGTCGTTAGTTATTGCATGCCTCCACACCCGTTCCATTGTTGTCGGTCTTTGCTAATTGCTTTACACACCGCTATTTTTCACTCCCCACCACTTGTCCTTTGCTGGCAAGGAATGCGAAAAAGGTAAGGTTGTGATCACATTCAAACATCAAAACTAGAGTTCAAGAGCTTTAATTGTTGGCTTAAGCAAATTTTAGGATTTTGATAGTGGTTGGCGGTGATGGTGGTTGTTGGTGATGGTGATGACTATCGGTGGTGGAGGTAATTGCCTTGTGATTGTGACAAGGATTGGCATAGGAAAAAATTATTGTATTACGTTACTCAACTTCTTTTACCCTCATGCCAAACCTCAACTAAATTACCCCTTAAAAATCTAAACCTCTAAATCATTTTACTAAGTAATAATTCATCTCCTAATATATACCCCATTGATCTTTATCCCTTATCCAGGCAACCCATCAATATAACAAATATTACCCCTCAACACAACATATGTCAATCTTTATCTATTTAAGAGGTTAACTTTTTCTATTTTAGGGAGTTATTTTTTTTTTTTTTTGAAACCACACAATATACAATAATATGTGCAAACAACAATGTAGTATTTCTCATAATTAATGAGGTAGCTATATAACTGAAGCCCCGATTTCATTAGTAAAATATGGTTATTAAGTGAGCCATTTTTACACTTTCCCACCAAATTAAATTAAGTTGAGGCAATTTAGTGATTCAATCATACACCATACCTTAATATATATCTTTCGAAATAAATATGAGAACTTCTTTTTGGATATTTCGAATTTTTAACTCATAATGTGAGTTGTGATTTTGAGATGAGAATTATACACTCTGATTAATAATTTAATATGTGTGGTTAAGAGCTAAAGCTACACAACTAATGAACAAAAGGATAACTTTTTCTTAATCTTAGTTAAGACAAGGGAGAAAGAACACAGAGGAGATTGGATGACCTAAATACAATTAATTAGTTAATTAATTAATCTAATAAAAAGCAAATAGTAGCTCCACAAATATTATAAAAAAGATTAGGTTATCTTAAAAAGCATAGAACTCTCTCATATACCTATAATATAAAAAGGAGTATAAACATATATAATAGTAAAGCATAGGATAATTGATTATCAAGAGTACTCCAACATATTGAAGCACCACACAAGTTCTCCATTTCCCTCGACTCTTCCCTCTTTACTCATCATTTCCCTTCAGTCTTGCATACTATTGAATCATTGATCTTTCTCTCACTAGAATATACACTACTTTCTCCCTCTAAAATATGAATCAAGATCAAAGTGTCTCTCTGAGTAGAAGTAGTAGTTGCAACTCTTGGAGTTCTAAGATCATCCCTTCAAGTTTTAGCCGGTCAACTTCTTCTACGTTCTCTCCTGGAAGTCCTAGCCAACTTTCTAATAAGCCCCTTGTACGTAGGGATACTAATACTGGTAACAATAATGCATTCGCGGTATCACAAGTGAAGCAAACGCGCCTCACCGTCTCCGCCTTCTTCCGGTCGCTCCTCCGCGTGTTTTCCCTCTCTACGGTGTCGTTCTCGGCGGTCCCCACGTGTAGGTGGTTGACTATTCCCAACCGTACCCTATCCCTGTCCTCCCCTACTCCCCTAGGGCGGAAGGTGGTAGGCACTCTTTTTGGACACAGAAAAGGTCATGTAACTTTTGCTGTACAGGATGATCCTAGGGCGGATCCTGCCTTACTGATCGAGCTAGCAATCTCTACGTCCGCCCTTGTCCGTGAGATGTCCTCGGGCCTTGTGAGGATCGCCCTCGAGTGTGAGCGGGGCTCACACCCGACGGGGCGTGGGAAGCACGGGCCCAAGCTTTTCTTGGAGCCCGTGTGGACTATGTACTGCAACGGGAGAAAATGTGGATACGCAAGCTCACGCGCGTGTAATGAGTTTGATTGGCACGTGCTTAGTACGGTTCAAAGTGTATCAGTTGGGGCGGGCGTCATCCCTCTAGTGGATAATAAAGCCGGAGCCGGAGCCGGTTCCGAAGGAGAGCTGCTATACATGAGAGCCAAATTTGAGCGAGTAGTAGGGAACCGAGACTCCGAGGCATTTTACATGCTTAACCCGGATGGTAATGGAGGGCCAGAACTCAGTATGTTTCTTCTTAGGTTATAATATAATGGTCAATTATTCATGAGTTAATAATCATTATTAATGCAAAGAAAAGTAAACTAAAGGAATGTTAGGGTAATGATTAGGCTTAATATGGCAATTGGCTGGAGGAAAGTGATTGGGTAATGTAGTGATTAAACATTTGACATTTTCTATAATGTCATATATATATATATATATATATATATATATATATATATATATATATATATATATATATATATATATATATATATATATATGTATTATTAAGGGTGTTAGTGTGACAATTTAATACTTTTTTTAGTAGTTTTTTTTATAGTCTTTGATTGGGTTTGAGGACCAAAAATTTGATTAGAAAATTGTAGCTCAATACAAAGTTGAAGGAAATGAGAAACATTCGTAGTTTGTAGTTGGCGTATGGAATTGTTTAAAATTAAGTGTAAGCATCATACTTGATGCCTTCTTTTTATTGAGTGCATGCGCATGCACGCCAGTACGCCACCTTCTGTTCTCTCCAAATTATTGCTTTGCTTTGTTCCTTCTTTTGCGTTTTATTGCATAACTTTCCAATTAATCTTCTTCTTGTTTTTAGTCATTACTGTTGTTGCTGTGACTTATTGAATATAATTGTGTGTAATTTTTTGAGTTGTGTGCATATCGATCATATCCTTTCCATATGGGGATCGGATATGAATTAAGCTACGGAAAAGTGTACTGTATTTTTCAGGCTACAAAGGGTGATAGTTACTCTTATTATTTCATGTGGCATTCTGTACTTAGTCAATTGCATGGTATTGATTAAACGAAAGTTCTTGTATTTACAACGGATACAATAAGGGTATTATGTCCCAACAAAAGTTATCGCTTAGCACGATATATTTCTGTTTTTTTTATCAACTTTAAGGGATTAGGAATACGATAATCTTATTATATTTCGTGTGCATATATATAAAGTTTTATGTAAACAAAATGCGGAAACTAGCTAACAATAAACTCCATAGTTAAATGAATAACATGGTCTTTTTTTTTTAAATTTATTTTCCATGAAATGTTACTACTCTCACAAGCTGGCAGTATAACATGTCAAGTTTGCGAAGATGAACACAGCATTAGCTAATAATAGAATAACAATCAATCACCCGTTAGGCTGAGACCCCTGATTTGTCAAAGTGCTCTAAATCTAGGAGTAATATCTTTCTTGCTTTTAGCTAAATAAAGAGAACAATGTTCAGAGAAAGTAGAGTGTCATTGGACATAGAAAAGCAAAACTCCGTCTCACACTAACTTGACATACATACAGTTGGGTTGGTGAATGAGTGGCTAAGCGTGCAAAGCAACGTGAAGAGTTCCCTGCAAACATGTGTTAGAACCTTTCGACAACATAGTATGATGTGCTCCGAAAGTCCCAATGTATGACTCTTAAAGAAAAGAGTATAAGTTTAGACATGTTAACTCAATTGATGATATGATCAGCCACTAACCTTATATTATAAGATTAATGTCTAATGATAAGTTTAAAGTCAAAGGGTAGGTCGTTCTAATGAGTTACTTCATGGGCATTTATGCATAATGGCTAAAAATTTTCAAGATGGTTGTACTAAGTAGACCTGTGCATTGGGTCGGGTCCGGGCCAGGATGGGTCACAAGAAAAACGGGTTGGGTCTGGTCAAAGAAGATGCAAAACGGGTCAGGCCATAGGAGAT
This sequence comes from Dysphania ambrosioides, assembly GCA_026401315.1. Taxonomy (NCBI): domain Eukaryota; kingdom Viridiplantae; phylum Streptophyta; class Magnoliopsida; order Caryophyllales; family Amaranthaceae; genus Dysphania; species Dysphania ambrosioides. The sequence continues at coordinate 2,806,920 of CM048662.1, forward strand.
ATATAACAGACCGAGTTGGGTTGGACTGTTTCAAAGAGAGTATAGTTTTTAACTATAGAGGGGGATAATTTACGTGTATCATCTCCAATCTTTGGTAGTGGATCATCGGTAAAAAAATGAAAATAATTCGTTACTTGATAGTGTTTAAAATTCTTGTAAATTATAGGCCCATTATTGACCCAACTAGATCCATTAAAAACCCAATAAAACATGCATGACCCTTTAAGAGACCAACTCAAACCCATTATTGATTGGGCCTTTTTACAAATGGGTCGGTCATGGGCCCTTAACGGGCCCCCACCCATTTGAATAGGTCTAGTACTAAGACTATGTTAAGATTTGAGATTTTTTATTATGTATTTTTCGAAACTTGGAAAATAGAAACTCCATAATAATAGTTTAGTGATGAAGCATACTTTTAACATAATAAAAGACAAAGACATTAACACTTCCAGATTGAAAAAAAATGAAAAGTGAGAAGAGAAGAACTGCAAAAGAGATGAAGAATTGAAGAGGTAGAAATACTAAATAGAAATTCGAAAGGCAAAATTGCTAGGTTAACGGTTAAGGCAAAAGTCACTAGTAGAAAAATGTTTATTTGCTGCGGTTATTTAACCTTATTTGCTGCGGTTATTATGACGCAACACATATAGGCGAAACACATGGAAAAACAACAAATGCTGCGGTTTTTTAGACGCAGCAATAAAAACATTAATTGCTGCGGTTATCTGAAAAACCGCAGCAAATATATCTATTATTTGCTGCGGTTTTACCAAAAAACCGCAGCAAATATTTTTAAAAAATAAAAAAATATATATTTTTAGCATTATTTGCTGCGGTTTTTTGGTAAAACCGCAGCAAATAACAGACATATTTGCTGCGGTTTTTCTAATAACCGCAGCAATTGATGGTTTTCAGAACAAAAAAAATAATAGGTAATAGGTCATAAAAGATAAGAAAAGCTAAGAAATGATCAATCATGAAGCATATAAATCGAAAATTCTATTATGACCACTCTATTTCGCACGCAAAATCGCGATCTATAATATTTTGTTCCCAAAATAAACAACCAATTCATTCTACATAGATTTTGGGTGCTATTCCAAGGTTTTGTATAGTTCGAAGAGGCATATCTCTTAGCCCGGTAGTTCGAATTGTGTAATTTTTTTTGAAACCACCTATTTTTAGAGGTACTACACAACTATGTTAGCCTTTAGCGGCTTTAGTGACGTATTATTTGAGATATTGAAAAAAAACTTTGAGAAGCCTTAAAATTAACTACGGGACTTCGAATGGGGCTTATAATATGTCTAACTTGTGTATTTTTAAGAGATTTGCCCATGGCCAATTCTTCCTACGGGGGATTTGTCCACTCATTATCTCCAAAAAAGGCCTCTAACACCCTATAATCCATGAAATTTGTAATTTAAGGCTTATTCCTTCATAAACACAACATATAACATACAGATCTGAACATAAAAGAGTTTTTATCTTCGCATTTATATATTAACAAATTATGGACAAAAAAATTTTAAAAAAAATATTTACTAGAGTTTAAGGCATATACAAACCGTGATTTTGAGCTTTAGAGTATGTAAACTTCTTCAAAATGGGAGAGATGAGCTTTAGAGTATGTAGACTTAATATCCTTGGAGGCACGAGAGGAGAAACTTATGTAATGGGTGTTATAAGGTTAGGGTTAGAGACGAAATGACATAGGGAAATAAACTTAGGTAGTGGGAGTCTAGGAAAGTTTTTGTGTTTTGAAATGGCCCGGAAAAGAAAAGGTTGGATTGGGTTTATATATTAATGAGCAAATGCTGCGGTTATTTAAATAACCGCAGCAATTATAACCACAAGTGTTGCGGTTATTTAAATAACCGCAGCACTTGTTCATTAATATATTAACATTTTCAGGCCATGATTAAATGCTGCGGTTATTTGAAATAACCGCGGCACTTATAAATCACAAGTGTTGCGGTTATTTCAAATAACCGCAGCATTTAATCAGTCATATATTATATTTCTGGGGGAAGATTAAATCCTGCGGTTATTTCAAATAACCGCAGCACTTGTGATTTATAAGTGCTGCGGTTATTTCAAATAACCGGAACACTTGTAATTAATGTTGCAGTTATAAAAATAACCGCAGCACTTGTGTTATAAGTGCTGCGGTTGTTTGAATAACCGCAGCACTTATTGTTATATGCTTCGAACTGTATTTAACCGCAGCAATTGAGGCGAAGCAATTGAACTGTTTTCTACTATTGAGTATTAGGGTATAATTTAGCCCGACCCATAAAGAAAAATTGAGCAAAACCAAACGTACTAATAAATAAGTTGGGTCGCGTAAATTACCCGACCCAACTTGTTTATTTATCGGGTTAGATTGGGTTGAACCATTTAAATAATTGAGTTGAAAATTCTAACCCAATCCTTTATATATGTGTTGGGTTAGCAGATTGGGTCAGTTTTTGCCAATTCTAATTAAAATTATTAATAAAAAATTGAGACAATTGTATAAGTATTCTACACTTACGTAGTCCATATAGTACAAGAAAAATATTGTATATAAGAACTTTTACTTTTTTTTTCTAGTAGCACAATATCTTATATTAATTAACCTAAAGGTAACATTGAATCTAAAATTGTTTGATTCTAACATTATGTTATTGCACATGCTTTATCCAAAAGTCTTGAAAATGAGTTTCTAAAAGTTAGTTAAAATGGGTGTTTTATAGTAAACTTAAATGGTTCTAATCACCCATAGGGCCTAGTATGATTCTATAAAACTCGTATGATTAAATGGTTCTAATCCAAATTTGTCCAAAATAATTGAATTTTGAAGTTATTTTTTTTAGATATTTTCTAAAGCTTTTGAAATTGAAATAATGGTTTTAGATGTTTCATAAGGTCATATGAGGAGGTCGGTTAATACCTTATATTAGATCTCCAAAGGCCTTGACCTAAATTGTATGAGTTTTTCTACAATTGGTTGAAATAGATATTTAAAATCAAAGTAGATGTTTCCAATCACATTTAGGTCAAAAGATTCATGGAAAATATATCAAGGTGTCTTTACTCAATCTAGAATTGTCCAAAATTAGTCATTTTTGAAAAAAATTATGAAGTTGTACTAGTGATACTAGATTCATAGGGTTTATGAGGAGGCCGGTTTGAAATCATTTACTATCAAATAATGATTTTCCAAATTCCATAAAACATATTCATACTTTAATTATAGGCATATTAGAATTTGGTTGAAATAACAATTTAAAACTTATTGGGAGGGTTATTTAGGCCTCTAATACCATAAAATATTACCTTTTGGTGACCGAAAAATACAAAATTGTCCCAAATTTGAATGTTGTAATTCATGCACCGTTTTAGTGAAATATTTTGAATACTCATAGGGGCTATAATACGTCTCACTATAATATATCTCCTAGGGATATACAAAGATATTTAGAAGTATTAGAACCATAAACAACCATCTCTAAGGTTAAACATCTCCTCTATGGTTTATTTCATGTTGGGGATTGGGTAATACTTCTACTATAAGATTAATAGATTAGATAACTCAAATTATGAGTTATTTCTCCTATTAATGTTCTTTCAACTATTTATTTGACTTTTGTTATTTTTTTCTCCATGTTTTTCCGCATATTATGAATTTCTCCTATTTTTCTTTGTTTTATCATATTTCTAGCAAAATTACAATGATTTTTTTGAAAGAAAATATATTAGAAGTTAATCACCTAATATACTCATATGATCAAGTAGGATTGAGTGAGATTATAGTGAAATTGGTTAAGATCAAAGGAGGATTATGATTCCAACAATATTGGATTGTAGCTTAAAAAATTTACCCTTGATATTGTACTACAAAAGAAATTTCGAAAAATTGGGAACAATATCGTGAACCAAAATATTTTAATCATCAAGAAAATTTGTAACATATAATTTAATTTGGAATTACATCTATAGACATGCAACACCTATTAAAATATCATAACCATAAACCATAGTATCAAAAATTGGGTAGTGTTAACGAAGTCAAGGAATAATTTTTTTTTTGTAATTTTATGATCCAAAAGTTATGATGATGTATATAAAAAATACTTTGTCCAATAAATATTAACTAAATTCAAATATGATGAAGAATTATTTATTTATTTTAACAGTTTTAGTCTAAAAATTTTTTAAAGTCATCAAATAATTTACACATATGATATGATCTATTTATAAAATAATTTAATTTATGAATTTCATAAAATAAAACATTATGTAAAATAACCCTATAACTTGGAGTTAAGATAACAATTATGATCCAAATTTTTATTTTCCCCGTTTGGGACCTAGTACTTATTTTTGCAACTTTTGCTACCTAGAATGAATTTTCTATAGGGTTTTTTAACCATGGTTAAACGTGGGGCCCACCCAACATCTAACAGAAAATAAAAAAAAGTAATTAATTTAATTTAGACGAGTACAATCAGAAGTCTCCTCTTTTTCTTTCACACCCAACTCTTCACCTTCCATGGTTGTTCGAAAGCCAAAATTCAAAAAATGTATGTTTGTTTGAATTGTGATCTTGTATGCTTTTTTGATGTTGTTGACAGTTATTTTTCATGAAAGTTCAATGAAAAGTTGAATCTTTTATGTGTTTTTGTTTAAGATTTAAGGGGTATATTATAAAAGGGGAAGGTTTAGTTTATTGAATCTGATTTTTTGATGAATGAAGTTAGTTTTAGGCCAAAGTTGTCGGGGACAAGATAGATAGCTAGTGATGGAAGAAAGATCATGTTCGTAACCTGTTGAAAGAGCTAGCTTGCCCAACAATTTTCTCTGACTATATATGTTGGATTACTTGAGATATCATGGACTTCTCATTGAGCGCCATCTAAACATAAACCCGAGTTAAGATAACTTGGCGATGATACTTTCTACTAAAAGCTATTGAAGAGTTTACTCAAGGTCAGCAGAGTTGATATTCTAGTCCTTTAAGTACTTGGGTTTATTGCTCCATTTTGTTTGAATAGTAGTAGCGAAGACTAATTATGATTAAATTATATAATCATACAATGCTAGTAGATGTTAGTAATATTGAGGACACTCTTTCATCTATATATGTTTGATTGCAAATTGTATGTTTGTTGTTGAATTAAAAGCAGATGATGATTGCTCAATGGAGTTTGGACTTCCTTCATTAATTTTTTTTATTTTGGATTTTTGAAATAATATACTTTTGGACAATGCATGAATTTCCCTGGTATTTTTTGTTTTTGTAGCCTTTTTTTTTTTATTATAAAACAACTGCATTGAATTTATTAAATGCTTCCAACAATATTTTTTCCATTTATGAAAATAATTTTTTTTATTCTAACTGGTTGAAGTTGAGTTAATGTTAATTAGCCGAAAAGTCAACTACAAATCCTTAAAAATGTCAAAAAAATTTCAGGCCTCAAATGCTAAAAACAATTAAAGTTTAAGTCGTAATTATTATCTTAACTCCTATAACTTAGATAAAGTCTCAATTTTAATTCCTGTTTTCGAGTCGGATCAATTTTGTTAGGTATACGCGACTGGGCTTGTACTTAGAACCCCCAACTTCAAAACCAAGGGTTTAACCCTTTCTTCATCAACATTTCCAGCCATTATCAAACCTTCAAACCCCTCAAAAATGAGGGTATTGAAGAAGCTAGTAAGCAAGGGTTTAGGAGAGATGGGGTTCAACAAAGGTGGTGGCCCAGTCAACTGGTTCCCAGGTCACATGGCTGCCGCAACCCGCGCCATTAGGGACCGTCTTAAGCTCGCTGATTTCGTCATCGAAGTTCGCGACTCTCGCGTAATCCTATAAATAAAACTTTATGTTATACAATTGTATTTGATACTTATTGCTTTATGATATGAATATGAATATGAAAGTGTTAACAGATACCATTGTCGTCGCAAAATGAGGAACTTCAGCCGCTTTTGACTGGTAAAAGGCGTATTATTGCTCTTAACAAGAAAGACTTGGCTAATCCTAACATTTTACCTGTACGTTCTTGCTTTCTCCTTTGTGTTTTGGTTTAAATTTTGTTCAGTTTTTAACTACATTAATTTAATCTTGTTTTCGGTTTATTGGTATAATTTTTATCACGTTACATTCTTGATGGAGTTTAGGTAAGTTGTATGGAGTATATATGAATTTTGTGAATAATACAATAGGTCTTTTATTTGTAATTATCCTGTAAATGACATTGTTTTTTTTGTTAACTATTGATTTTATGTGATATGATGATAGTTGTGCTATGTAGTGGGTTGGTTTAAGCTGAGTTTGATGCGTCTTCCGTTTTTTTTTTTTGGTGGCAGAAATGGATACGACATTTCGAGTCTGACAAATATGATTGCCTTTCGATTAATGCACATAGCAAGCATTCTGTGAGAAAGGTTAGTTCAAAGATGAAGTTTCCGCTTGCTTCTTTTTATTATTGCGTTTTTATCTTAGTGGCATTAACTTGTTGAAGATGTGCTAACTGTTTCAATATTAGAATGCCCTGAAAAAAATAGTTGTATACCTGATTTTGTTAGTAATGCATTTCATCTTAGCGGTGAAGGGTATTGTTGAAAACACCCTGAATTTGATTATAATATAGAAGAAATTTGCTTTATTTTTGGTTTGTTCCAATTGTAGTTGTCATCTATGCTGCAATCATCATAAACTAAGAGAACGTTGATTATCTGATGAGACAGTAATTTGTTCAAATGTGTTACTCATGCTGTTCTGTTTTTATCTTTGGATAGTAGCTTTTCTTCCAAATGGAAATCAATTTGTTATTTCATTTAGGTTGTATGGCAGCCATAGTATGAGAAATGGTGCTGTTCAATGGTGCATTTTCACGGCTCTTCTTCCTCTCATGTCTTAAGAAATGTTATTGTCGTCTAAGGTTCTGAGAGCTGCTCTCTCTCTCCCATCTTTTCCACACACTTTCACACTCACTCTCATAAGAGAACAAAGACAAATAAGTAGACAGAAGAATTTCTCTAGAACCCTGTATTAATGTTAGAAGCTTCAGATGTCCCATACATTAGTAATTCATTCCCAAGCTTGTAAATCTATTGGTTCTCTTATCCAATTCTTTCTTTTTGGCTAGAACAAAATTGAGTTTTATAAGTTGGCATTGTTCCTTGTCCTGCCTCACCCTTAAGTTTGTTTAGTGGGTAATGCTGTCAGAGCATCTATATCAATTTCTATTTTATTCTCAGCTTGTTGCCTACTTGTTTTATAACTTTTTCAGTGATTTGTCATTTATTGCATCTATTGAACATTTTTTCTTCTGATGTTCTTTTCATGTCTCAGTTGCTGGAACTTGTGGAACTGAAGCTTAAGGAGGTCATTTCAAGGGAACCTACTTTACTTGTGATGGTAGTTGGTGTTCCTAATGTCGGCAAGTCAGCATTAATTAATACCATCCATCGGATTTCAGCTGAACACTTCCCTGGTAATCTTAATCAAGATTATTTTTTTAACTCTGCATAATTTGAGCAATTATGAAGTAGCCGTTTGGTTAATTTTGAAGGACAATTTGCCTAATTTTATAATTACATGGATGCTTCTCATAGTGCAGGAGAAAATGAAAAAAGCTACAGTAGGACCATTGCCTGGAGTTACTCAGGATATCGCTGGATTTAAGGTCAAGTGTGCTTCAGTTTCATTGCCATTCTGTTGAAATTATCTGGAGGACTAAATGCACCAGTTTACTGTATCGAGTACATAGTACTGTAGATGAATTGAAGGCCCTGATACTAAAAATGCAATCACCAGTCTGTATTAGTATGTTTGATGTGGATAAGATTTTAAAATTGTTTTCCTTTTTCATAGATTGCACATTATCCTAGCATTTATGTTCTGGATACACCAGGAGTCTTGGTTCCGAGTATTCCAGATATAGAGACAGGTTTGAAATTAGCTGCAACAGGTTAGTTTCTTCCTTAGATGTTACTACTAATGTTTATAATGGTTTGTAAAGCCCTCTTCACGCATGCATTGTCTCTGCTTTGAGTTGTAAAGGTATCTAATCTGTTAGTCTTGATAAGCACTTAAGTTTTCTGCAATATAATGGTAACGCTTATAAGTAAACAACTTTACCTAGTTTTTTATTTAAAACTTTTATTAAATTATTCTTTCTTCTTATACGTTTGTTGTGAATCATTTGCTCTCTCCAGTCCTGAAGGATGAAAAGAAATGCTTCCAGATTTAGATGCATTAACATAGCAACCTTACATCATTAAATTCGGGTGTACTTGCTACTTTTTTCCATTATGGTTTTTTTTCAAAAAAAATATTTGACTTTGAATTTCTATGGCGTGGGAGTTCATGATTGTCTTGTTGGGTAAGAAAACGTAGTGCATGAAATGGTGGGAATTAGGTGCACCGTGAAATGCCCCACACCCCAGTGCTCTAGGTTGAACAAAATGTGTGTCAGTTACCTATAATTTCCTCCAAGTTATGGCAACAACGATAAAATCTTAGATCACTTATAACAATGAAAAACAAAAAATGAAGATCTTTTTCACCCCAATTTGTGTCTCATTTGACAAGCAACATTTTAACTAAACATCAAAAAGATTGATGTGTTAAGCATGAAGTGTTCTTTCACTTATTAGTAATATATTGTTCAAGAACTCATGGACACTTAAATAATCTATAAGAGCTTTCAAGTGGTTTCTTACGTTGAGTCACTATGATCGTCCAAAAGTACCCTGATTACCTTCACCTTGTAACTCCTCACTTGGTCAATCACAACTAGAGTACCACCCTACACCACATCCATCAGGTTGTAAGTCTGTATTTATAGACTTAATCTTCTAATCTCAATTAGGAAATATAATCCTTAATGACTACTCTAGGAGACTCCTACCATAAAAAATAAATAAAAAAACACTGCAATTTCATAGCTTCGTAAACATATTTTTTAAAAGCAACTCTTGTACAAATAAGTAACTAGGCTCGCACAGTATCTTATAAACCGATTAGGATATTGGAATGGTTGGTTACCTTTAGGAGAGGTTATTTAGTTTGAATGAGGAATTGTGAATTTACCCTCTACAAGATTATGGATTGGCTATAATTTTATTTAGAGGAGTTGGTAAGGGTAAGGTGAAGTAGTTATGGTGTAGTGCATTCATGGCAATTTTTTGGTGTTTGGGGATGGAGTGAAACTTCAGGGTCTTTTCCTTTGTTTCTTTGCTTTCTGAATTTTTTTGGAATAAAGCAAGTTTTTGGTTTTGACCACACTTTTATGAGCTAGGGGGGACAAGGACTTTCAAGGATTATGATTGGACCCGCACTAATCTGCCAATTAACATCACATACAGTGGAGCAATACTAATAAGAAAGCAGCAACAACAAAGGCAGTATAGGAGTAGAGAAGAGGAGCAGAGAAGTTGAGAGTTATTGGTATTGGCAATTAGTTACAAAATAGGGAATATTGTAAATAATGATATTATTATCAGTGTAAAGGAGTATTGCAGCTGGTTACAAGTTTGTTACATAGGAGTTTAAGAGGGGGAACTGTAGTAGAAGGGAGATTATTAGAAAATATTACAAAGTTGTTATTGGAGAATTCCTACTTCTCGAATCGTAGGCTTGTGCATTCTCTTCTTGCTTTGTTTTCTTTTCCTTGTTTCCTTGTCCAACTAATTTTGAGGCCTAGGCTTGGCTGTTTGCATTGTGAATATTAAAAAAACTGTAGAAATGGTGCCCACCCATTTACAAATAATAGGCTATGCGAACGAAATTTATAGATCAGATGGCGAAGATTGTTGAGAGTTTGGAAAGAATGGAAAGGAGGATGGAACGAAGTAAGGTGGAACAGGAGGCGATGATTAATCCGTTGAGGTTGGAACAAAAAGAGATGTGGGAGAAGATTGGGTCTCATCCAGATCACTCCATAAATCCATTTAAAGGAGACCAATCGTTTCCTCAACAAGGAAGCCACACTGGAGGAATACTGTCGAGTGGGAAGAAGATGGAGGAGGATATGGTGGAAACTGGAGATTTAAGAAATTCGAATTGCCCTTGTTTGAAGGAGTATACCCGGATGGATAGATACTAAGAGCTAAAAGGTATTTCAAGTTTTACAAAATGAATGAGGTAGAGAAGTTAGAAGCTGTGATGTTATCCCTTGAAGGAGATGCCCTGCTTTGGTTCTAGTGGATTGACAAACGACGAACCTTGAAGAACTGGGAAGAATTGCGAGCAATGTTGTTACGACAATTTAGAGTAACCTCCACAGGTTCTCTCTATGAACAATGGCTGGATCATCGACAAGATGAAAGCGAGGGTGAGTATACTCGGAGATTTATTGACTGGTGGCGCCTCTGGAAGGAATGCCAGAGGAAGTGACTCAAGGGCAGTTCATAACAAGGTTAAAGGAGGAGATTAAAGCTGAGATAAGGGTGCTTGGATCTAAGAGTCTAGACCAAGCTATGGAATTAGCCTTGAAAATAGAAGATAAATTAAAGTTGGGCCTTGGGTACCGAAGGGGGTTTGGAGTAAATGGGCCACGAAACCTTAGCTACTGTACCACGACTCAACAAGCTAGTTTTAGCTCCAGAGGTGGAAACTCACCCTTCTCCTACCAACGCACCCAAAGTACCCCACCTAACACTCATTTCTCTCCCAACTCAAATCCGGTGAAGTTAGGCAACTGATTGAGAAGGAGATTAAGGAAAAGCGAGCAAAAGGGTTATGTTTCCGTTGCGATGGGAAATGGAGCATAAAACATTGTTGTAGTAGAAAGGAATTGAGCGTATTAATGGCTCAAGGAGAGGAAGAATGGAAATTTGATGGGGATTTTACAGAAGAGCTGGCAGGGGAAGGATCAGAATGGGAGTAAGAGAATACACAACGAACTATTTCATTGAACTATGTGATGGGTATTAATAACCCAAAAACGCTAAAATTGAGAGGTTGGATGAAGGCACAGGTGCTCGTTGTAAGGGTGGATCCGGGAGCTACGCATAATTTCATTTCCACAACGGCGGTGGAGCGTCTTAGGGTGGTGGTGTCGGACACCCATTCTTTTGGGGTTTCCCTTGGCACAGGGAGGCAGTTAGGAGAGAAGGCATGTGTTAGGAAGTTGTGGAAGATTTTCTACCATTGGCACTAGGGAATTCTGACTTAATACTGGGCATAAGTTGGGGACTATGTCTACCCACAAGAAAACCTAAACCCTACGTTTTCAAGTGGGAGGATGAACAATCACTTGACAAGGGGATCCATCTCTAGGGCGGACCCTAGTTTTGTTGAAGGCCATGGTAAAAACATTGAAGAAAGAACGACATGGGTATTTGATTGAGTTCAATTATATAGGTAGTGAGGCAAGTGAATCGGAGAGAACTGTTCCATTCTTCTTGAGGGAAGTTCTGAAATGCCACCAGGCAACATGCCTCCTGAAGTACCACCATCTAGGGGACACAAGCATACCATCATACTGAAAGAGGGAACAAACCCCATAAAGTATACGACCCTATCGTTATCCCCATGCCCAAAAGGATGAAATTGAAAGAGTGGTGCATGACATGTTGAAGGCAGGGATAATCCAAGTATCCTCCAACCCATTTTCGATCCCTGTCCTGTTGGTAAGGAAGAAGGATGGGTCATGGAGAATTTGTATCGATTACAAGGCTCTTAACAAGGCTACTGTGCCCGATAAGTTTCCAATACCAGTTATAGAAGAATTGTTGGGTAAGTTGAGAGGAGCCACTGTGTTTTCAAAGCTTGACCTTAAGTCAGGATACCACCGAAGATGTACCTAAGACCGCATTTTGCACTCATGAAAGCCATTACGAGTTTAGGTAATGCCTTTCGGGCTTATGAATGCACCAACCACGTTTCAGGCATTGATGAACGAGGTATTTAAACCATTCCTTTGAAGATCTGTGTTAGTTTTCTTTGACGATATCTTGATTCACAGCAGGGGAAGGAATGAGCACCAACAACATTTGGCTACGGTGTTAAACACTTTAGCATGTCATTCTTTGTATGCTAATCGAAAAAAATGTGAGTTTGGCAAAGAGAAGGTGGCTTACTTAGGCCACGTGATCTCAAGGCATGGAGTTTCAGTTGACCAGACCAAAATACAGGCCATGGTTGATTGGCTAACACCAGTAAATCTCAAGGGGTTGAGGGGGTTCTTGGGCTTAGCTGGGTATTAGAAAAAATTCATAAAGGGATATGCTTCAATTGCTACGCCTCTAACTAACCAGTTGAAGAAGGACAATTTTGGGTGGACAGCAGAAGCAACTATTGCATTCAATGGACTCAAAGAAGCCATGACAAAAGCTCCCATACTAGCAATGCCACATTTTCTAGAAGCTTTTGTTATAGTGGGTATGGAGTTGGGCAATATTATTACAACGTGAGCATCCTATAGCCTATTTTAGTGGGGTTCTTGGGGTGAGGGCTAGAGCATGGTCCATCTATGAAAAAGAACTCATGGACTATCCATAGTCATGGCAGTTCAAAAGTAGCGGCATTATTTGTTGGGAAGACGCTTCACCATTAGAACCAACCAACAGAGTCAAAGGTTCTTGATGCAACAACGAGAAATAGGCTCAGAGTACCAAAGGTGGGTTAGCAAGTTTCTTGGTTATGATTTCGAGATTAGCTATAAACCAGGAGCTTCAACCAGAGTGGCGGATGCCCTCTCTAGTGAGTTTGCAGACCAGGTGGAATTAGGAGACTAGATGGAGTTAGGAGCCTTGGTGAGTAGAAGGAGTTTTGCTTGGGAAGAAATCCAGAGAAGTATAGAGCTTGATCCTTTTAGCGCTGGGTTGAAGAAAAGTTTAGGTGTATTCTTTGGATCAAGGCACATTCAGGTTCAAAGGGAGGATAGTAATTCCATCTTCCTCACCCATCATCAAAACTTAGCTGAAAGAATACCATGACTCCCCTGTGGGTGGACATCTTGGTGATTTAAGAACATACAAAAGGTTTGCATTAGACTGGTTCCGGCCAGAAATTAGGAAAAAGATCACAGAGTACATTCAGGAGTGTGATACTTGTCAGGAACAAAAGTATTCCACCCTGTCCCAGCCGGACCTCTACCTGGGTGGATATCTCGTTGGATTTCATTGAAGGGTTGAATGTGGTTCTAGTTGTAGTGGATAGGTTCTCCAAATATGATCATTTCATTGGGTTAAGGCACCCTTATACTCTAGGGAAATCATTAGGCTTCATGGTCTTCCTTTGACCATTGTCTCAGACACGGACTGTATTCATGAGTGTGTTCTGTCAGAGCTCTTCAGATTATGAGATACCAAACTCCATAAAAGCACGGCCTATCACCCACAAACAGATGGCCAGACAGGGATCGGAAACATATTTGAGATGTTTTATCAATGGAGCACCTAGAACTTCAGCACAATGGCTACCATGGGCTGAGTTATCTTACAATACAGCTTACCATTCCTTGTTGGGTTGTTCTCCTTTTAAGGCAGTGTATGGGAGGGAGCCTCCTTCTATAATGAAGTTTGAGAGAGGCAGCACTAAAGTGCAATCCTTGGAGGATCAGCTCATTAAAAAAGAAACTATGATAGATGAACTGAAGGCTCAGCTGCTAAGGGCTCAACAAAGGATGACAACTCAGGCAAACAAGCATAGGAGAGAAGTGCTGTTTGAGCTGGGTAATTGGGTTTATCTGAAGCTATCCTTGGCTAGAATACCCTTTGAGAAGCTGTCCCAGGTATTATGGGCCTTTTGAAATCATTCAAAAAATAGGTGCAGTAGCCTATAAGTTGAACATTCCCTCGACCGCTAAAATCCACCCAGTATTCCATGTATCTCAACTCAAAGCAGCTAATGGAGCTCTTCTAGTTAAGCCGACCCTTCCTGAAATGTTAAGTCCTAATTTGGTGTTGGAGGTGGAACCTGAATATATTCTGTCTGCAAGGAATGGGAATGGCAGCGAGGTAGCAAGTTTAGAGGTGCTGGTAAAGTGGAAGGGGCTGCATGAATTTGAAGCCACATGGGAAGATTTCACAGCTCTGGACCTTCGATTCCCTTTTTTCCACCTTGAGGACAAGGTGAGATTTTTGGCCTGATAGGACCTGCACTAATCTGCCAATTAACATCACTTATAGAAGAAGGAGCAATGCTAATAAGGAAGCAGCAAAGCAAAGGCAGTATAAAATACACAGCAGAGCAGAGAAGAGGAGCAGAGAAGCTGAGAGCTACTGGTTTTGGCAATTAGTTACAAAATAGGGAATATTGTAATAATGATATTATTATTAGTGTAAAGGAATATTACAGTTGGTTACAAGTTTGTTACATATGAGTATAAGAGGGGGAGTTGTAGCAGAGGGGAGATTATCAGAAAATATTACAAAGTTATTGGAGAATTCCTACTTCTGTAAGTGATGTTAATTGGCAGATTAGTGCGGGTCCTATCAGATTACTCGATTTGGGAGGTTTGAATCTGTAGTTTACTTTTAGAAGACAGTTTGTGTCTGTTGCATGTACTGTTTTCATATGATAATATAGTACTGCCTTCATCTCAAACTAATTTCCCTTCTTTGGCCAAAAAGCTCTCACAAAAATGATCAATTGGGGAAACAAAATATTACGGAGTTCTTTTTCTTATCCAAATATAATGTATAAATAATACGTACAAAAATTTGAATTCTAAATGGTTTTTGGGAAATAATACATGAATATGTTCCCCAGTAATGCGGCCCTGCGGCCCAGCCACGTGCCCTGCAATGAAAACTCAGCCACTTGCCTTTCTGTAAACCAGATAACTGTGGCCTTCAGCTCTAAGCAATTTGCCACAATGCTCTTATCCTTTGTTCTTTCTGACATCGGTCTAGCCTTGTCTCAGCCCCCCTGGATTAAGCTACAATTTGAATAAACTTTGAAGGAACAAATGTATAGTATGTTAACTAGGTTTAATTATGGCTTCATGATGGGATGATCTCCTTTTGGAGTTTGTAGATGCAGCATCGAGTTTAATGGCCATTAAATAAAATTTATTTGAAAGTGTATCTAAGTGCTGACATTTCTGTAATGCATCAAGTATAGGGGAGGAGTACTTTCAGTAATACTAAAAGGTCTATTAGAGTTAGCTTGAGGAAGGGGGCATCAATTAGCTATATATAAGGGAGATCAGTCAGAAAATGGGTATGTTGAATATTGTGAGAGGTTTAACTTAGGCTGAGCGAAAAAAGCCACTCAAATGCTTGTATTATCGGTTACCCTTTTCAGGAATTCCAGTTATTATCAGATTAATCATCTTCTTCTTCCTTTAATTTTGCTGCACAATATCCTAGTTCATTACAGTAATTCTGAACTATTGAACTCATTGGCATTCTTGCAGGATCTGTGAAGGATTCGGTTGTGGGTGAAGAGCGAATAGTTCAATATCTCCTTGCTGTTTTTAACAGTCGTGGGACTCCACTTCAATGGGAAAATGTGAACAATAGGAAGAAAGACCTTCAGAATGGCTTTGAGGGAAAACATGAGTACAATATAAAAGATCTTTCATCAAACAGGAGAAAGCCACCAGATGATTCCGCTGTGTATTACATAGAGGTATAATTTACTACTATTGTCCTCGGTCATATATCTAGTGGACCATGATGAATATTGGTTATAATTTACTATATATATTTCTGTGAGAATCTCCCTAGCAATAATTATGATATTTAAGCATAACCTATATAAACTTACATCACTGTGTTGGCAGTGTAGCTGACAACTTAAGACAACCATAGAGGGATAAAGGGATTGCATTGTTTTGCAAGTGTTTAGTTGATAACAACATTGGATAGGTTATAGGAATGGGAGCCAAACTCTATATCTAGTTTTGTGTTTGCTAGACATTGGAATTGACTGAAGCACTGAAGATACGGTATATCCTGACCCACTTTGCTTACAAAATTTGGCTATGCCTCTGTACTACTAGTCGAAGACAAACATAAAACAAACCTTTTGAGTCTTTGAAAAAGCATCTATTTGATTTCTCGTTTTGATATCACCCTCTTATAATGTAATGCATTGTTTGTACACTATTATTTGTTCCAACTTATAGTTGAACTTTTTAATGTCTACGCTCTTTGAGCCAGAGAATCATTTATTGTTCATAGTTTATGGAGGTAGTTATGTGGTTACCAATCAGGACATCCAAGGAAAATAAGGGGATCAGAAATGTTTATGGGGTTAGTAAACGAATTGGCTTCTTACCTCCATATGGGCTTTCTTGCCATGAGTTGCTAATCTGTATGTGAGTTTTTTTTTTTTCCTCGTGTGTGGTGTTTGTCATTCCTAGAGGTCCTGAAAAAGAGTCATTAAAGCACAAGGTATTTTCTTCTAAAAAAATCACAAATTGTCTTGTATAAAGAACCTACTATACCCTTAAAGCTTCTATAATAGAATGATTGAAATACCAATCCAAAAATTACGAAGGCATGAAGTGGTTTAAAGTTATCCTTTCCCTAACGGAACTTTGAGGATCTGCTTAGACTATAATAGATAACTAGACAAGTCTCGAGAAGCACATAAGAGGGGGTGTCGAAGAGGCATGCAGGGAGAGAGAGAGAGAGAGAGAGAGAGAGAGAGAGAGAGAGAGAGAGAGAGTATTGACTGAACTAAAATGCTCCTTGGTTTCTTGTATCCTTTCAGGACAAGATTACAAGGCGAGGTCTACAATGTTCAGACTAGCCTGCGATAAGGAGAGCAGATTGCATTGGAACCTTTATCACCATTTGTGTAATGTGCTCTAATATCTTACGATCACCACTATGGAATAATGATATCTAACAAAAGGTTTCTTAGAAGGCAGTAAATGTTGAACCTCTGCGTGCAATAATCTCTTTTAGTCCGCATTTTAAGACATCTGATTTTTTTTTGGAATATTTGTTTGAATTATTGACTTCCTTAGTGCAGTTGTTGAAGTAATACTAAGGTATCTTGCTTCTTACATAGTGTGCTTCTTCCTTAATGCAGTTGCTGAAGCAATACTATATGTATCTTGCATCATGTATGGTGTGTTGCTTCTTTGTTAGAAGTAATTTGTTGTGCCTGTGTTGTGAGCTAACAGTCTATACCCTTCCTGTATATTTTTGAGTATCGAATTTTTGTTCCTTTGAACTGTCTTGGTCATTTGTATTGGCTTTTTGTGGGGGTAGAATGGTCAGCGTACATGGTTTAATGTTACCTTGTAAAATAAAGCCTCTAATCTAGCATATGTGTGAGCAGGATATTGTAACAGAAGTACAATGCGCACTCTATGCTGCTTTCTCAAAATTTGATGGCAATGTGGAAGATGAAAATGACATGGAGAGCCTCTTAGAATTGCAATTTGAAGCACTACAGAAAGCATTTAAAATACCACATACTGCTTCAGAACGTCGTTTAAAGGTCTCGAAAAAGTTTCTGACGTTGTTTAGAACAGGTAAACTTGGTCGTTTCATCCTTGATAATGTTCCTGATGTTTGCCTACCTGTACCTGATGTTCCTGGTGTTAGTCAACCTGTACCTGATGTTCCTGGTGTTAGTCAACCTGTATCTTGAACAATTTTGTAAGCTGCAGTTTAATCAGAAATGATGATTTAATCTGGTTAATTCTTGCTTCTTAATTTCTTATAGTACACGATTCATGGAACATTTAGTTCTTTGTGGATGGATGCTAGTGTCCTAGTGGAGATATATGAAGAAAACCCCATGTTTGGAATGGAGTTGCATTAATTGGGACCAAAATTCATCGCGAAACATATTCGAATATATATATATATATATATATATATATATATATATATATATATATATATATATATATATATATATATATATATATATATATATATATATACACGCCATTAAAATGTTTGGAAAGTAAGTGCAAAGCCAAACATACTCTCTTTTTGTACATTTTTTTTATGTATGTTAACATAGGATATTGAGCCCTAATTTTTTTTTAAAAAATATGTTAGAATTACCAAAAACAAGGGCATTAATGTACATGTTTAGTTTATCAATTAAACTTCTCTTATCATTTTTTCATATCAACTTTATAATCTCTTTAATCATTTTTTTGTTGTTCAATCTCATCTGAAACTCATTTTGATATTGCTCTTTACCCCTCAACCGCATTTTAGACTACCAAAATAAATGAGCCACATTATCTTGTTCCATTGATATACAAAAAATAAAATATTAAAATAAATAGTATGACTTGCAAAAATAAATGCTTCATGTGATACAAAATCTTAAACTAAGTTTTGGATTTCAATGATTCAAAATTAAAATTGTACTTAAGACCAACCTCTTTAACCATCACTTTTCCTCTTTTTTTTGCCCAAAACTCCTTCCAATAGCCACCAACAACCGTAATAAACATAAGGGATGTGGACTGGTGTTATTCAAATTTTACATCGTGGATATGTATCATAAATATGCACCTTATGGATTCGTATGAGCGGCACCTTGCCGATGCTAAAAAGATATTTTGAAGGACTTCATCCAAGAATATGCTGCTTATAACAGTGTCGCACAGACCAAAAAGAGGGGGGGGGGGGGGGGGGGGGGGATCAGATAGCACTGACATAATTTATATGTGCCAGCTATGCCACAAAGAGGTTGATTTGTCCAAAGAATTCCAAACCCGCAGTCAAAATTGAGGGCAAAAACTGCCTAATATATGAATATGGTGTTAAAATATTCTCAATGTCCAAATACAACACCAATTTTGTCAAGAATAAGGTTGAAGAGGTACAAAATTGAACCGCAAAGCAATGGAATGTTCCCAGATGAAGTGACCTTACTTATTTTCCTCTATAAATTCTCTGTACTCTTTCTTCATTTTGACTCCTGGAATAGACCTGAATATGCATAACATAATATAGTTAATAGCAGTGAAGGACATATTCAAGTTGTAATTGTGTATTTTATGATTGCGTTCATAACTGTTGTAACGGTATACAAGCAGCGATTAAGCTAGAATTATATACTCCTTTTCAAAATAAGGGACCCACGATTTCCAAGGTCGAATTTTGATCATTCACTTCTTCCAAAAATATATTGAAGAAAACGTTGTGAAATTAATTTTTCAATACACATCCAGCATTTTTTTACGAAATAGATATATTTGAGATATTAACAGTCCAAGCTCATTTTTGAAAGACGGAGCATCTAATGGTTTGGAGCAGACGAAATTCTAATTCAGAAAGCAAGTATTGGCGCAGAACAGTTGGGGTAAAAGGGCAAGTCATAAGAATGCCAACCAACAACGTTATAGGAGAATGATGTTCATACACACAATAC
Organism: Dysphania ambrosioides; assembly: GCA_026401315.1. Taxonomy (NCBI): domain Eukaryota; kingdom Viridiplantae; phylum Streptophyta; class Magnoliopsida; order Caryophyllales; family Amaranthaceae; genus Dysphania; species Dysphania ambrosioides. The sequence continues at coordinate 2,826,229 of CM048662.1, forward strand.
AGAAGGAACTAAGGAAACAATTCTACGAGTTAGATGACCAACCTAATCATTTCCTTGTTCTTGAAGAATTGTACACAAGGTGTACCCATAATTCCAGCGGCTTCTGCTATCTCAGGATCTTCTTCAATGTCTATTTCAACTAAATGAACGCTCTGGTCATATTCGTCAATTACCTGCCATTTTAAGACAACATATTTATTTTATTTTATTAGACGAAAAGAATTTATTAAATTAGAGGACAAGTCCTGCAAATGGAAAAGACAAAAAATGCAACGAAAGTATAAAGGCTTCCCAAAAACCAACCCCTTACGAGATTAGTACATAGCCAGATGTGAAAATTTGATTGTGCTTGTTTGTTTTCTGAAGGATAAGAACTTGTACATGACTCGCAAACATTCATCAAATCCAATTATCAGGGCAACAAACAAACATATATATCTTTCCCACTTTATCTACCTACCAATATCACACATAAAATGACCATTTTCAACATCCAAATGGAAAAGAAACACTAGAAGATGCATATATGATGGCAGCAACATCTTCCTAAATTCTATGTGCAACTTAGTACAACAGAAATCCCAGAAAATCATATTAATATAGAGAAACTTTACCTTGTTCAGTATTGGCTTCAATGTCCTACACGGTCCACAAGTTGGTGATGTATAGAGAACACATACAAGCCTAGGGCTTTCATGATACAACTTCCGTAAAGCATACTGCCAATGGACAACAGAAGAAGTAACAAACAGGTCAAACTTAATAGGGTCGAGAGACAAGCAGAAGATCACCACATGCCAGTAAAAAGGTTGTGAAAAGATACCTGGCCTTTGTGTTTGGTAAGGGTAATATCAAACCCCTGTTGTACATCACGAGTAGTGAGTTCCTTCTTAACTTCTTCTCTTTGCGGCTGAAAGAACAAAGATTGAAGCAGGGTTATGCAGTGTGTCAGCTAATAAAAAACCGGCTGACAAGGTATATATACTTACTTTCTGTTATTTGCTCACACAAGGCATTATTTGAAGCAGATAAGTATCGCAAGAAATAATACTAAGATACAAAGACTAGCATTTGGCCAACATGCACCCTTAAATGGTACATCATCCCTATCTGGCTCCCCTTTTACTAATAATAGGAAAGGCAGTGAAAGAGATGTACTTATTAATTAAAAAAGGGAGAGGTCAAGAGGATTATACAAATCAAGAATGAACCATAGACGTTGGTAAAGCATAGATCCTCAGCCTAGAATCAGAAACATTCATAGACATATATAACAAGAATCATAGCTCGAGAAAAACCCTGTGTATATGTAAGATTATAGAGCTAGAAGAGGAAGAAATAAATTATGTTTACTTCCTATATATTACATAAAGATGCATTAAAGTCCTGGGTGTTTGTGAGATAAATGAAACAAAGTTAGTTGAATGGGTACCTGATGAAACTCAATAAGGAGATTTTTGCTTGTAAGGTATCTTTCAACCGACAAAGCTGCAATGCACCCAGATCCAGCAGCAGTTACTGCTTGTCTCCACTCATGATCCTGCATGTCCATGTTCTCATGTAAGAGCTTTTCAGATATCACTTACAAGTAATATGCAGTAACCATATAGTTTTCATCCAACACCTAAGGGTCATTTCTTTTTAAATTTTCTTGATAGAATATCATCCCTGTCATATAAACTCCTGAATCTGATTACTGATAAAGCAGACTATCTACTTCAGGATTTCATAATCACACATAATCAACATCTAAAGCTATGAAAATAGAGGACAATGACAGTTGAGTGAATTGGTCAACGCAAACTTGGTGAGCTCGGCACAACACCTGTGGGAGATCAAACAGCCTTGAATAGCATATTATACAAAGATATCTCAAATTTTGACTTATTCTCACATCAAGCGGCAGTAGGTTCAGGAAAAGATGGCACTGACATAAGTTGAAGGACAATGTTATTCTGAACAATGCACAGTGAATACAAGTGAGAAGTTCTAGATCAGAATGCTTTTCTGAAATTTCGAGGCATAAAACAAACCCAAAAAAACGACAAAATTTATCAGATACTGGAGTATCTAACAACATATCAACTACAAATCAAAACTACGTGGATAAAGTGGATTTCTTATTTTTTTTTTTTTTATAAAAAAATTAAAGAACAATATGAATTTCCAGAGTAGATGCCATTTCTGACATACTCTCAAGTCTCAATCAGGGAAGAGAACCTTGAAAGCATCAGCAGCAGTGACCACACAAACAAAACTCTCATTTCTTCTAATTAACCTCCAAAGACCATTTTTGATGATAAGAATTTTACTCAGTCAAGATAAGGCCATAAGCTTGTTAGGGGAATTACAATCTTCTTCCAATATTATGGGTAAACTTAAAATAGAGAATAGTACCTGTACATCTCCTGCTGCATATACACCTTCTACTGAGGTACTTGCGGAGCCATCCACCAAAATATAGCCTGAACTATCAAGTTCAACTTGGCCTTCCAGCAACTGGCTGTTTGGTGAATGACCAATACCATAGAATAAACCTCTGACCTCGAGCACAGATTCCTCAGCAGTATCAGTATTCCTAGTCAATACCCCAGACATTTGACCTTTGGCATTGCCAACCACATCCACAGTTTCTGTGTTGAAGTGCACAGTGATGTTTGGATTGTTGAAAACTCTGAAACAGTCGCCATAAGCAACCTGTTAAACAAACGTTCAGATAGTTGAAAACTCAATGCATCAATTTTTCTAGTAAACTAATCTAGACGCAAAGAAACAAGTCCGGTAGTAGCACCATGTACAGGTTGAATTATTTCGACACATGTCCTTATACATACATACATAAATACATACATACATACATGCATATATTTGTTCAACACTCACAATAGTTAGAGAAAGATCCCTTTGAAAAAAAAGCGCCTTCTCAGAATATTGAACACTTAACCCATTCTAAGGCAAATCCCAACACCAAAACTTTTCCTTCAACCTCCACATCCTCAAATGGTGTGCCTCTACAGTTAGAGTTGGGTTTATGACAACGCTGTCGAATGGTTCCATCATTTCCCATCTCCACAAATCCTTGCCAATTGTCATGTGTTACAAATACGCATTCATATAGAGTAATGAAATGTGGTAGTTGACTTCTCTTAAGCATGATACACTATCATACACGACGAAGGTGAAGTTTATTATTTTGCACATACGCATCTAAAATCAATTCCTACTCTCATCCTTTAATGTTTTTTTCCCCTTCATGGCATATACATCAATTATCATAATGCATAAAATGTAATAATGCAGTATCAAGTCATCAACAATAAGTCTTATCCAGATTATGCTAAAAATAAAGGTCATATGTAGTATTGTTTCAGTACTTCAATAGTTCAGTACTAGGTAGGTTCCCGCTATGAGTTACTGTTTAGGTTTCCCTGCGAACATATTATATTCTCCGAACTTCGACATACATCATGTGAATGCATTTCAGGAGATACAGTTGAAATATTCAACCCACCTCACAGGCTCACTATAAAAATGTTAAGGTAAAGATTTTATTCTTGCTTGTTATTCGAGGAACCTAAAATTAGTATTTGTAGTTAACAAAATACTTCGATTTAAAAAAGAATAGACTTGAAATCCCAATAGAGCTTCCAAATACAATGCAAACAGAGACATGGAGACTTGAACTAGGGCCGTTTTTTCTTCACCTGAATTTCACTTGTTTGAACTTGCCTAAGTTTACTCATCTAAACTGATCTGAGCTCAGTTGAACTTAACTTGTAGTGGATTGAACTTGGGTAGCCCTTCTTAGTCCTGAACTTAGCTAAACTTATCTGATATATTGCCCATAAAGGCATGAAATCATCTAAATTTATTTGAACTTACAGGCCCTGAACTTAACTTACCAGAATTACCCCTGAACTTTACTAATCGAAACTTACTTGAACTTAATTTTCCTGAAATTAGAGAGTAAAAATAAAACAGCATTCCCTACTTATTGATTTAGTCCATCTACCATAGCAGTGTAGCACAAAAGCCTCATTTGACCATGATATGCAGAGGATTTACAACTAAGACCTTAATCTACACAATAACCTCGTTATGCCAGCAGTCACTCATTCTGTAATAGGAAACGTAAAACTTACATTCAGCAATAGTACATGGTGGAAAGAATATTTGCCTGAAAATTTTGTTTAATATATTTTTTTTGCCAATTTATCTTGTTTAACATCACATGAATACCAGGTCATCATCAGCAGCAATATCCATACATAGCTGTAGTGGGGGCATGGAAATTGCAAACTACCATTGTTAAAGCATTTAACTCTTGGGACACTTTATTTCCAAATAGAAGTAGAGAGCAGCTGAACTTCAACTAAAAGTCAAGAAATATTGTAAAAATATCATTTATGTGTTATTAGGAAAGTCTTGAGTCTGAATGGTAACAATATCATTTATGTGTTATTAGGAAAGTCTTGAGTCTGAATGGTAGCAAGAACTAAGAAAATAAGATAAGAACCGCAAAAAATGTGATCGAGCATGAACTCTTCTCTAATTGACTAAGAAGTGGATTCCTCCTAAGAAATTCCAAGAATGTGGATTCCATTACTTGCACAAAAGAGAAATAGCAACTTGATAAAGAAACTGTTATGATAAAATGAAAGCTGGAAAAAAATGAGCTCCCAGCTCATCATAATCAACAAACAACACCCATAAATACTGTTCAGAAACATATCCTGGTCCAATTAAATAAAACGGTGATAAAGCATGACGGAATAAATGAATAAAGCAAAACCAACCTGTCTTGCATAGCTTTAGATGCCCTCAATTCAAATCTGCGCACAAGTAAATGAACATGACGAGCATATTTTGTCAGATATACGGCTTCCTCGGTTGCTGTATCACCTCCTCCAACCACAGCAAGATCTTGACCCTTAAATAAAGGTGATGCACCATCACATATTGCACATGCACTTATCCCTCTACTCCAAAAATCATCCTCATGGGGTAAACTAAGCCTCTTAGCAGCAGCTCCCGTGGCAACAATCACAGCATGGCATTTTATCTAACAATGAAAATAGCAAAGATGTTTTCATCAAACTCGGTCATAGCCAATGCACCAGAAGATCCTAATACCAGGCGTAATTAATCTAAAATATCAAGACACGCGTCGATTATCTACTCATGCAAGGCCCATTAATATATTACTCATTTCTTGTTTACATAAGGACATAGGGAGAACTTCAGTTTTTTTTAGCTTCGGAAAGAGTACAGTTGACCTGTTTATTTTTTAAAAAACGGGAAACTGGAAATTATTCAAATCATAATGAAAGAAAATTAATCAAAATCAAAAGAATATCCAGAGACGAATATACAATTAAAACAAAGTCACAAGAATTTATATGGTACAAACATGGGAAAGAAAAGAATTCACTTATTATAAAAAAAAAAAGGTTCTGCTTTCAGTTTCCCTTGCCACCAAATCTAAGGTTCTGCTTTATTTGTTTTTTGTAGAAAAAAGGTCCAGCTTTTTAAAAAAAGCTAAGTCAACCACAAGTCCGTTCTCAGTTCTCTATTGAACACACAACCTCCAGCAATTTCTGAATAATTAAACTATTCTGACACGTTCTATACACAGGTTGTGTGTGGCTGTCTAATTGTTCACCTAGTAATGTCAGCTATTTTCACAAAACCACTATTTCATGTGTTATCAGGAGGTCTGTGTCTTGTATTCTGCAGGTCCTACTACTAAATCATCACAAGTATATCCATATATTTAATCTTTTCATCCACAAAAATTGTAAACCTATTATTAAACGAAGAATTATTAACTGCATTCTACTAAACACATCAGGTACACTATCACATAGTTAAATTGATGGTAATGACAAACAAAAGAGAGTTATATAACCGGAGGCCACAGTATGATATGAGTTAGAACAGCTTCCTTTCCTTGTTGAGGTTCTCAACTTTCATTTAACTGCAGTTCAGGATTCAAGGTGTGGACAAGGGATCCTTCAGACTCTTTTTCAGGCGAATCATTTCAGTGTTGCTAGACTCAAGCCCCTCAATTTACAGTCTTTAAGGTAGAAAATTGCATTTGGAAGGCAAAGGTTCCTCAAAAAGTGAGGACTTTTGTATGGACTCTGGCATTGGGCAGGTTTGATGCTAAGGAAATGCTGCAAAGGGATAGGCCAAGGTTAGTTATATCACCTGATATTTGTTTGTTGTGTCGAACTGATAGTGATTTTTATTCACCTATCTTGCTTCACTATGAAATGGTAAGATAACTTTGGAGGGGCTTGTTTACTTTGAATAATGAATCTTTTCCATGCCCTTTAAAAGTAGTAATTTGGACACAAAATTGTTTTGGTACAATGATTTTGTGGTGTGTTTGGTAGGAGAGAAACACTCCTGTCTTTTTTTGAGCTTCCTTATCCCTCAATTTAGTCTGGGACAAAGTAACCAAACTAACTCTTTACGGGGTAAGGAAGCAGGGGATATTAAGAGCTCAGTTGGGGAGGTTGAAGGAATTGGCAAAAACTGTAATTCTAGTTTTCTGATTGGAGGACAAAAATCTTCATACTCCTTTAATCAGCTGATAATATATAAATTTTTCTTATGAAATAAATGCCATTCAGAAGCGTATCCACAAGAATGGTATTACTTGTCATGTATTTTATTTGTCACTGAGGTTCAACCTAGAACTCCCAAAAACACCAAATAGATTGGTCACCAAGGCAAATATGTGTCAAGGTCGAAGGTTTTAGAGGCTGAAGCATGGAAGTTTTTGTCACATAAGATTCGTTCTCTAGTATATAAGGATACACTTTACAGAAAAGCAAAACACATTCACAAAATCAGTAAGTGAACACATATTATGCACCCTCTAACTCTACGGTTTGACCAAAAGCTAAGTGAGAAAATTTTTACCTCACGTTCACTGCTTCGCACAGTAAAAGGACTGTTTTTGACATTAAGAAATTCAACATCTTCCTGATGTAACTCTGCTCCCCATCTTTCTGCTTGCCTCCGCATTCTACACCCAAAAATATTTACAAAATTAACATCAAGAAGGAAAATTTCACTTCATAACGCCAAAGCCAAAAAGAATAGATAAAATTGTCCATAATTCAGTCTACTATATAATGACCTGTCCATTAAATCGGGGCCGGTAATTCCATCAGGAAACCCTGGAAAGTTCTCCACTTCTGTGGTAGTCATCAACTGTCCACCAGGTACACCACCAACTTGAAATCCCTCAAAAACCACTGGTTTCAAGTTAGCACGGGCTGCATAAATTGCTGCTGTATATCCTGCAGGACCCGAGCCAATTATCACTAAATTCTCAACATCGGAGCCTGCAATTTAAAAGCAGTCAGCCACTCAGCAATATAGACGCAAGCATAACATCCAACTTCCAAGCCAAGTTCATCAATCATAGAGCTTGGATAAAATAACAGGCAGCCACATAATTACAGATGTCAAACAATCTCAGACAAATAAAAGCCTAACATTTGGAGAACTCAAAAGATTTCTCTCGTGCGTCAGGTGGTTAACTCCATTTTCCAAAGTTGGCATCTTTCAGAGTTATCCTTTACATCAAGGGATTTGCCTGAAGAACCTTAAATCAAACAGGAACTATGCAACTCAAGGGTCCTTGCCACACACCCATATCTCTACATAAACGTGAGATATCACAGCACTGGGAGTAGTAATTTCATCATCCTAAGTTGGTCATACAATATCAGCATAATGATTCCTTGTCAGTAAGTACTAAAGAGAAATTTGGAAGCTCTTAATCTACCAAACCCCAGAATTTCTTTGACTGTCAATCACATGTACAAGTCACATGACCCCATTGGACAGTAAGATTTTCAGGATGCAATAATTTAGTAGGACAAAAACACCTCAAATGCTACTAGTCAACACACCATGGGTTTTCCAAGCCTTTCTTAATGCAAGTAATGCAGCTCTGACCATAAATTGGTCAAAATGTCTCCATATTGACTTCACAAGTGTTAAAAGTATTAAGGCTCTGTTTTCCCGCAACCTTTTTAAATAAGTTTCAGCAAAAATAAGTTAAATTTAACAAAAATAAGACAAGTTAAGCAAAAATATGTTAAGTTAAGAAAAAATATAAATAAAAAGTTTAGAAAAATTAACTAAGTTCAAGAAAAGATGAGTCTAGAAAAGTAATAAGTTCAGCAATAATAAATTAAGTTTTGCAAAAACAAGTTAAGTTCGGCAAAAATAAGTCGAAGAGAACAAAGCCTAAGTATATTCACCAATGTCAAAGTACCAATGCCCATAGCTTCAAATTGTGTTCCATCATATTAATACCTCAGTATTCAAAAGCAATACCCACTTCTAGTATCAACAAATAAGAGTGGAAATGATTATTAACCAAAAATATCACTGGAAAATTCAGAACCCGTACCTTAACTTTCTATCATGATACTAACAAGTAGCAACAAAATTGAACAACTTTCTCATGACTCTAATACAATCAACATTCAGGAAATTCATCATACTATCTAAATGAGGGAACACCACACGTTTGATTGACTGCAGTTCGCATATATACACATACATTACTATTACTCGAATACTAGTTTTCGATTTCATTTATCACTCCAAACCAATTCATCAATCTAAATATCATATAATACTCAATTATACATCCAAATCATACAATAAATGACACCAAAATAAAAGGGTGCTACAAATTTACTCAAATAGAAGCAACCCAATAAATCCGTCCATCTTTCAAAAAAAATTAGCACAACATTGGTTTCAATCTTTAAAAAAAAAAATCCAAAAAAACACCCATAAATTATCAAAGTTCCGAAAACGAAGAGAAGGGTGATACCCTGAGAAGATTGGAGTTCTTTGGAAGAAGTTGCAGAGGCTCTAATGCGGAGACTCGAAGACGATTTGTTGAAACTCAGCGAGTGGCAGGAAGCTCGGACCGAGTTGACTCGGACAGATAATCGACGATTCAGCAAGGTATTTACAAAGAGTAGGCTGCTGCTAGTGGTAGTAGTGACGCAGCGAAGTGGGGTTGGAGGAGACTCAGTTGCAGTACCGAGTCCAATAATCCGAGTAGCCATTTGCTTGGGACTCAACGAGTTGAAGGATGAATTCTCTCTGTAGTCTGTCTATAAGGAGCTGAGGGAAGTGGCTGCAGAGTGCAAAAGATAACGCAGAACGGAATGTCAGCCACTACAATTTCTTTCCCTTCTAAACGTAACTCGATCTTTCGAGTTTCGACTGATTTGGCAGCTGCCAAAATTGAGGTGTATCCAATTTCGACCCCAAAACTGCATACCTCAAATATGAAAATTACCTAACATTTCTAGACCTTATTAAGTTATTTTTTAACACGATCAAGCATGTTACTATTTCTTTGTCTCTCAAATATTATCTCATTTGACTTTTCGCGGTCTCTAAGATACGACTTTAAATGTTTTAATTTCTAAATCTATAAGTCAAAAAATTATAAAAACTTGATATTATAAAAATTTACATTGACATGCATCCAACAAGCTCTCACTTGAATATATTGAATATATTATTTCTTATAACATGATGAGAATTTATGGTCAAAATTTTTAAACATTGACTCTAGCAATAGAAATAAGGCAATTTTTGGGAGCGGAGGAAGTACAATATAAACTAACTCGACTCTCATTTGTCATGTCTAGTAATGACTAATGAGTGTTTTTATCAAAATAATTTTGCTTATTGCCTATTGACTCTAACAATTATTCACCCAAAGACTATTCAAAATGACTAATGAGTTTTGTAAATTACATTGTAGCTTGTGGGTTGTTGAGGCTTTATTTATTTGATGTCTAGGGGTTTTGTAAATTACATTTTCTATTTTGAACTTGGGACTATAAGTTTTGGACTCGACATATTTTTTTACTAAGCATAAAAAACTGACTACTTTCTCCATTAATATGTTGTGAGTATTACAATATGATGATGTTAAATATAAGGAATATTAATATTAGGCCATAAATAATATTTTCTTTTCTTTTTTTTCCAAATTTTTTTTGATAATATTTACAAAGTAAAATTCAATCCAAAACTAGTCCTCTTTGGTTCGATCCGAATATTGGATCAGGCATTACCAGTTCGATTTGTTGGTCTTGAATTATATATTTACAATCTTTGGTGTGGGTTAGTCTAGTTTAGGTTTGGACCGACAAACAATCATAACAAATCTTTAAAACCATATCAACAATTCTTGGAAGAAACTACTTGATTGAATTACATCTTAACTTGAATATGGCCGAGTTTAATTCAATAATGCTCAAAACATCCTTCGAAATTCACTTATATTAAAATAATCGTGGAATTTTCCTTGCCTTTATTAATTATAATGTTTTTACATTTTATTTATACTTCTTGTGTGCCAAATTGATTTTGACTGATAAGGTGTTGACTGGTTAGCAATTTTTATTTTAGTAAAAAAGTAGATGTGAAAGGATTTAGTGGTAAATTTTTTTATTGAAAAAGTATATGGGATGGAGATAGCGAAGATCGTGCGTTATAGAGGTTGTTTGGTTTTTTTTTCTAACTCTTAAGATGATTAAAATTAGATCTCTCAGTCCAATTAAAATATATAATGATTAAGTACCATATTTTATCAAATGATAACTTTTTGAAATATGTATTTAAATTGTTCTATACATAAATGATCTCTCGAACGGTTGCATGGATTTCATTCTATGATCTTGAGAAACTCTCAAACTAAAAACAAATTTTAAAAAAATATTTATCATATTTTTAAAATAATTAATACTTATTGAACAAATTATTTTTTATACGCATCACATAATTAATTGGATCATTAAGTTATAAAATCTGATGTCTATAGTTATAAATATGAAATATCATTTTAAGTTATAAAATCTATTTCTCTTGCATTATGAGTATTTCATCCCCAACTCAAAATACATTCAGAGTAAAAAATATCAAAACAGATTGACTTATCTGATAGAATAATTTCAATAAACTAACACAATACACCTGTTGAAGCTGGTATTGTCACAGAGTCATCCCCTTAAAAAATGTAGGAGTAAATTTCCCAAATGTGGAACTTGCAAGTGTGATGTGTATGTGTGAACATATATGCCGCGTTAAAGAACTTCAAAATATTAAATTTGGAAAGATGTGGTCAAGGCAGTTGAAATTCTTTACTACTTAATTAAATTCTCGTGCAAGCATTTTATTTTAAATATATATAATACTTCTTCCTTTATCTTTTATTTATCCTATTTAAAATATTATATATATAAATATTATATTTTTTATTGATATATATAAGTTAAAATATTCTTTCAAAAAAAATATAAGTTAAAACATATCCATGAGGAATTTTATTATATTCGTCTCGAAATATATTTTTTTAATATGCAATTTTTATATATTTTTATAATACTTATTTATAAATATTATAGTTATAATACGTATATTGAAAATTGTGTAAAAAACAAATGCGACAAATAAAAGGGAACATAGGGAATAGTTGGTTTTCCATTGAAAATATAATCTACAAGTCTCATAAAAGGGGAATTAATTTAATTAGGCTTTTTTTTTACTTGGAATTTAGATATAAAGAATTATCGCATGTACTAATTTGGATGTTAGGAATATACTTGACCTGATCACGACGAAAAAAATATATAATGGATTCATTTATAGGTTTTATATACTATGGGTATTTCTGTATCGTATACGGAATATTGTATTATTAATACATTACAATAGGTTAGCAACAAAACTGACGAAGACTATGTCGTTTGAGATTACCAAGTCTATCAAATGACTAAGATACATCATGACCTTTGTAACTATCAACAATTTTCTTGCCTTTAACCAGAGAAAATGGAGCTTACTAAAAATTCTCCTACCAAATGAAAGATCAATCAAGTAGGTCCTAAAATAGTTTTATTCCCATCTACTACAATATTAAATCCGGTTTAATGGTTAGCCAAGCTTCAAACAAATAGTGTCATTATAATGGTTTTGAATCGAAGAGTGAAACTAAGTCCAAACATACTTTCGTTCGGACCGTAATACCAAACAAAAAAAAATATGTTAGTAATAGCAATATAAAAACCAAGTATAAATACAAGTATTCCTATATATAATAATAATAATAATAATAATAAACCTTATTTATTATATGTATTTATTATTGCATTAAATTTAACTACTTTTATCATTATCTTGAGTGTTAGAGTTTTAATTTGTGTCAAAGGCTTCTCAAGTAAAACCCAAGAAAAGTTAACGTTTATCTTTAAGGATCAGGTCGGATTGGACTTATTTAGGAGTATTAGATTCAAATCATCCAACCCTAAAAAGTTAGAAACAGCAAAGTGCATAGTTTACTTCATACACTGTACCACGTTGAACGTGTCAATAGCGTAAGCATTTGTCTGGTGTTGAAATTTCGGTCTGCTTTGGTATAAATTGATATGGATTACTCCAATCCGTATTAATTAATTTCTGGATTTTCAACTGTCGTGATCTCATTCTTATTTTGGATAATTCTAGATAATTCTTTTCTTCCTCATTTAAATGTTCGGTTGGTGAAGTGAGTTTCTCGATATTCCACTCATATCAACTAATTTTTTTTATATGAAAACTATATCCAAACCATCTCATACGTATTTTTTTTTTATATATATTGTAAAAAAAATTAAACAGGCATTAGCTAAATTAAACAAGAATTAGCGAAACATCTCATACGTATTCAGTTGTATCAAAAGGTAGGTACATTTAAAAGTATTTTTTATTCGCTAAATTTTTAATCAATAGAGTTTTAAACGAGTAAAAAAAAACTTAAAGGTAGATACAGTTAGGTATAAGTAAGAAACTCTTACTTATTTGTCCATATTTGTAAATTTTGATTAACAATAACTTACCAAATATGAAGTAACTATTAGTCATTATAAACAATAACTAGCTTTTAATTATTATACATTTGTGATCTAAGTTATAAATTGATCTTTTTACTTTATTTGGTGTGGCTCATTTAACTCTCAAGCTAAGAGTGAGCTTTAGCTCATTATGAGAAGCTTCAATTTATACATTTAAGGCGTAGTTTTTTTTTCTTCTCAAATTTAGGCAAGCAAGATATATATATTTAGCTAGGCCAAAGCATATAGTGCAAAAATTTAAGAAAAATAAGGTACAAGGGAACACTTATCAAACTAACTAATTCATTTAGATTGTGTACATGTTCTACAAATTTTAAATACAGATATTATTATATCAGATATAACAACCGTTATATTAGATATAGATATTGTTATATCAGATATAGAAATATAAAGATATAAAAATACAAAAAAAAAAAACTCATATTAGATATAAATATTATTATATCAGATTTAGATATATAAAAAATACAAAAAAACACTTATCAGATACAAATATTATAATCTCAGATATAGAAATAAAATTATAAAAATACCCCCTTATATAGTAATATTAGGTATAAATTAGAAATTTCTCATTAAGCTAGAATTATGGCTAGGAAAGGAAGAAAGAGACATTACAAAGAGAAACAATAATGTTGATAGCTCACTGAATTTGAAAAAATAGAAAGAGGTATGCATAAATTCATTGAACAGAAATAAAAAGGAGGAAAAGTAATTAAAGAATGAAAAAAAGATGAAGTGTTCTAGAGTCTCAAAGCGTCCCCATGGGCCATTGTGGGGTACTTGCATACGAACTATAAATCTATGTTTCATACGGAGTACCAAGCACGTAGCTCTGAGCATTCTAATTTCTGCAGTCTCTCGATCTCTGTCACTTTCTTTGAATGAACAACACAACAGTGAGTGTGTGGTACTCCCGATTAAATTTTGAATGAAATGGCTATAGTTGTGTGGTACTCCAAATTAGATTTTGAAAATGAAATGGTTATATACTTATACCCATAATCCATTAGCCAAGTTGGTCTTAAAGAGTTCTATGACATTAATTTTAACAATTTTTAAAAGTCGTGTCTTAATAAGTGTCTGCGTTACTTTGTTTTTTAAAAAAAAAAAAGTAAATTTTTTAAGATATTTTCAAAAAAAATAAAACTAAAACTCTATATAAAGGTATTTTTTTAAAACTATTCAATACATTATATTTAATTTTTGAAGGCTCTAAAAACAAGTTTAGGACCCAATTATTCGAGTTTTAAGGCAATTAGTTTAAATGGTTGTTTGAAATCAAAATGAATGATTCCAATTACTTATAGGACTTAATTTGATGTTATAGTACTTATGGTAAGCATATGAAGATGTTATCTTAACAAATTTGGAATTAAAAAAAAAAAAGACCAAATCATGAAGGTTTATAATATTATGTTTGAGATACTTGCGAAAAAATTTCAAAGTTGAAATAAAGGTACACGTTTGCTTTCTTGCTCATATGAATAGATTTGGAGCAATTTAATACTTTATATATGGTCTCCAAAGGCCATAAAAACGATTTTAGTAGTCAATTATAAAATTTTTAGAAATTGATTGAAATGAATGTTTAAGGTCAAAATAGATGGTTTCAAACACTCCTAGTGTCTCATAAGAACCTATAAGACCCATTGTAGCATAGGATAGTATTCAACCGCCGAATTTGAAATTATCCAAAATAACCCAAAAGATTCTAGAATTAAAAGGTATAAGCCCCATGTCGAACTCTTTAGATGAAATATCTTAAAAAATAATAGAAAATCGTAAGATATCTCATAGTGTTATACATGGTTATTTGGAATCATAAACAAACATGAATTTGATCTAAAACATCTTAGTAACATATCAAAATTTGACAAGTATATGGGAAGTAAGTCTTACATGGTGCATAGTTTATCAAGTATACGGAGTATTTGTTTGAGTTTTGTGATAGGTTACATAGTAAGCGTTCTTCTTCATTCATATTTTGGGAGCATTCATAATGTTTGAAAACGAATAATTCTTGGGCGGTCATACTATATGACTAGTATACATGTATGTTAACCATGGACCAAAGATTCTATCTTGACAATCTAGCTAGGTTGATAAACGCATGGCCACCTAAATGACAATAACATTGAATCTTTAATGGAAATATATATTGAAACTCCTCATTAGACTTTTTTTTGCCAAGTCTCGCCAGTTTGACTTTGTTGCTAAGTCTCGCTATAATGTTAAAGATAATTGACTTAGCTTGAAAAACACATATCTTCTTTTTAATTAAAGACTTGTATAGAACTAATTATTATTTAGATTAGTTGATAAGGGAGTTGATCTAATTTAACTAATGTCTCAGGTTCGAGCTTAGGAAATGCAACCACATTTGTTAGGAGAGCTTCCCGTCAATTGGGGGCTGACCTAGGGGTGTGCATAAACGGTTAACCGTACCGTTAAGCCTTAACGATACGGTTAACCGTTATAACGATTATTGGAAAATGCTAACCACCGTATCCATACCGTTAAGTAACGGTAACCGATAAATGATACCGGTATTTAACGGTACGGTTAACGGTTAACCATTTCATTCCATTTTTATGCACTTGTACACCTAATATTGGGAAATTATTTGTATAATTTCTTAGCTCATTTGAGTCTTCTACAATAGTAATAACACATATTTATATAAGGTTTGATCATCCATAAAAAAATATTTGTGATATTCATTCATGTTTTAACCTTTTAAGTTTAGTTTTAAAAAATAATAATAACGGTTAACCGTTACAAAAATTTCATTACAGTAACCGTAACCGTTAATTCTTAACGGTTGGTAAAATAACCGTTAATATAAACCTGTTATACAAGATTAACGATTATGTTTAACGGTTACGGTTATTTTGCTCGAATCCAAGTTAGTTGGAGTCTAATATGCTCCAAAATATTAGTTCGTTGGCCTTATTTTCTGTATTGTTTGTCCATGCATGTAGTACTATACCACTAGAGTACTTTTCCTTCTTTTTATTTATTTATTTTTAAAAAAAGACTTCTATGCTTCTCAATAGGAATTTTTAGACCGGCTTTCGTTAGGTAGAGTCAATTTCCATCTTTGAGGGAAATTAATATTAATATCTCACAAAGTACTGGCAAAAGTCTCAAATGTCCCTAATTTTACCTCGTTTGACTTTTTACGGTTTATAAAACACAACTTAAAACACTTATCTCCAAATTTGTAAGATAAAAAATTATGAAAACTTGATATTAAAAAACTTTACAATAAGATGCATCCAACAAGATCTCACTTTAATATATTATTATTTATAACATAATAAGAATTTATAATTAAATTTTTTAAACTTTAACTCTATAAATATAAGAAAAATTAATGTACTAAAGCAGTAGTAAATACGAATAGACAACACTTAACCCAAGACTCTCTTAGATTTCGTTACTTAAGAATAACCTATTTTATTATGTTTTTTTTTGACATATTATTTTATCATGTTAATTATGCCGTATGCACGTACTCCAATTTTAGAATATTCTAAGTTCACCAAACGGTGGGATCAACACGAGTTCACCAACGTAACGTTATTGTACCTCAAAGACATTGTAATTGGCCGGAAGCTTCCACTAACTTTTCCATGCATCAAGTGTACCAATTGCAAATATAGTAGCAATATTTATTCGATCGTAGTAGTACCTAGTACATCCATTAAAAAACATTCTAATATATCATACGGAGTATAATTAGGATAATAACAAGCTTAAAGTAGAGAATTTATTTAGGAACAACTAATTAAAAATTTATTATACCTCAAAGCATGATTCTATCGAATATTTCTATATCAATAATATAATACTCCGTATTTCAAAAGACAATATTCATCTAATACTCCCTCTATTATTTTTTATTTGTTACATTTACTTTTTGTACAGTTTTCAAAACACGTATTATAACTATAATATCTATAAATATATATTATAAAAAAACATAAAGTTTGCAAATATAAAACTATAATTTGAGATGAATCTAACAAGATTCCATATAAATATATTTTAACTTTTATATATATATATATATATATATATATATATATATATATATATATATATATATATATATATATATATATATATATATATATATATATATATATATATAGAAACCGAAAAATATTATTCCTTTTGTATAATTATCGATGAAAAGTAAAAAGAAACCGAACTATACACCTAAAAATATGAAAAGCATAGAAGGTTTCTAGTTAGTACGGAGTATATAAAAACAGAAGTATACACCTTATAATATGAAAAGCATGAAATTGTTTCTAGTTGGTACGTTGTATATAAAGAAGAGGTCCAACATTAAAGATATGTTTCAGGTTTCAACAACCTCATCATTCTTCCAAAGTGAGAAAAGAAGAGCCAAAAAAAAAAAGAGAGAAAACTAAGAAAGAAAGGGGAGGATCATCAACAAAGACGACAAGCATCCTTGCAAATCTCATGAACTGTGGTGTCGTCTTGGGTTTCTACTGTTGGGGTTGGGAGTTCCTAACTGCCCTTCTTCTCTTCTCAGCCCCCTCTTTTACGGGTTCGTTTTGATATCAGATATAAATTAGTAATTTTCGTATACGTATATCTCTTTCGTTCTCCATGAGATTTTCTAACACATATGTAATATATAAAAGAGAGCAACAAGGAGGATATATATATTAAATACTACTATATAGTTTTAATTAGTAGTAGATAATAAATCTTGGAAAGGGTAAGTTTTAATTAGTGCTAATATAATGGAGGGTGTTCATGTAAGTGAAAAGGGGTTGTTAGAGTATGGAATATTAATGAAGAAATCAACCCCACCACCCTTCTTGTTGAAGACGTTCTTGCTTGTGGATGATCCCGACTCCGATACCGTCATCTCTTGGAACGACGGCGGAACCGCCTTTGTAGTGTGGCAGCCGGCGGAGCTTTCTCGAGACTTGCTCCCTTCTTTCTTCAAGCATTGCAACTTCTCTAGCTTTGTTAGACAACTCAATACTTACGTAAGTTTTTCATTTCTATTTCATTTTACAACTACTCCTTTTTATTTATAATGCCAAATTGAGTTTACTTGAATGGTTAATCAATTACAAAATATATCGTATACACGTATCCGTGTACATACAAGATCTTTTCGAGTCAATTATAAAGTTTAAAGTTACACTTTGACCCAAACTAATAAAATTTGCAAATTTAATTGATTATAATATTTTATAAACATTTATACCAAGTATAAATATAATTGGCATATATTAATTATAATTAGGGACGATAAATATTGTTGTGCTGATTTTTAACCATTATTATTTTGATCATACTATTGCTGTTTGTTGTTGCGGGTTTGTCAAGTTTTAGTTAATCATGATTAGCATATGCGAAAAAAAAGGTTAAAAGGTTAAAAGCTAGTGTCAACAAATAATTGATTATGATTGTAGTTGGTATTTGTCTGTTTATAAAAGAGATATTAGTTAAATAATCCTTTAAGTTACGTTTAACTTGAGTAATTATAATTCTAATTACTTACTTCAAGTCAACGACTCATGTAAACTATTTAATTTCTTGGTGGAAACACATAAATATTACTAGTATGTATTGTATTTCATTCGTATCAAAAGATTAGTTTAAAATTCACATATGCTACATATATACTATCTTATTATAGGATAAAAAGTCATACACCATGATGTGGACATGGTTTTATGATTGAACAATCTAATCCACTCTACTCTAAAATAAGTGTTTTAGAGACGATAGAAATAACATAACTTTTTTAAGGAAGAAATGGTGTAACTAGTACTCTCTTTTCTCTTTTATTTGTCCTATTTAAAATGATATTCTATTTGAGAAATGAAAAAATTAAATATGAATTTTTGTCAATATATCTATGTGAAATTTTGTTAAATTCGTCTCGAAATATAATTTTTAATATGTAAATTTTATATTTTTAAAAATATATATTTATAGATATTATAGATATATTATGTATTATGAAAGGTGTGTAAAAAGCAAATGTGACAAATAAAAGGAACGGAAGGAGTATAAAGAGCAATTTTAATAAAATCATACGGAGAATGACATGCTTAATTAATTTATGGAAAAATCAAATCTTATTAAAAAACTTAGTAAAAATTAATTTGATTATTAGCAACATTTGAGTCACAATAGAAAGAGGTAGACCAGTAATTATTTAGTAGTTCGTAGTCATTAATTATTTAATTAAGTTCAACTAACGATAGGCTTGTTTATATTGGAAGTCAAAATAATTAAAACATAATGGAGTAGTTGAACTTTAATCCACATGAATATGATAAAAACTATAGGTTAAATGCAAAATACTATGATTTTAGAGTGGTTGATAATGTGATTATGTTAGGCAGGGTGATTCAAACGCTTAACAAGAAAATTAGAAAGATATTGGAAGTATCAATCGCCTCTTTGTAGCTTTGTCCATGATTCGAGCTGGAGAATGTTGAATTGACACAAGCGACGTACTTTTCATTAGTCAATTGGTTCTAGTCAGTTTTTCCTAAGGAAAAAGGGGAGATTTGACCATGAAGGATGACAAAGAGATTAGGGGGTTGGTAGAATTTGAAACTTACAAGTTAAGATGTTAATGGGTGCACCTTTAGTAGACTATATGGATAAATAAAAGTTATATCATATATTTTTAAGGAAAAATTGAAATTGAAATTATAGTTTATGAGTGGTCAGTTGTATCTTCGTGAAATAAAATAAATGTTGGCTTTTATCAATAAGACGAGTCAAATGTTGTATTTTTAATTTTAAGTTTTTAAATAGACTATACATGAATAAGTAGAATATGGAGCATTGAAGCATTTGATAACTTATACATTGAAGAATTGAAACATTTTTTCTATAGATACATCTTAGAGACTTAGATCCTTTGTCCTATAACGTTTGTCCCATTTTAACCAAAAAGCTCTCACTAAAAATGATCAAATGAGACAAATAATAAGAGACATGAAGTAACGTAACCTTCATTTTTCTCAGCAATAATGCACATATGACATTCCTAAGGCACATAATTGTAGTGGTGTTGATTTTCATGTGTATAGGGGTTCAGGAAAGTTGCAACAAGCAGGTGGGAGTTTCGTAATGACAAGTTCCAAAGAGGCAAGAAAGAACTACTCGGCCAAATTCGACGCCGGAAATCCTGGGCCCACCGCCCACAACTACCAAGAGTAGCAACACCACCAACAGCCAACCCAACAGGCTCAGAAGCACCTCCAAGTACTCATGATGAAGATCAAAGATCCTCATCAACTTCATCTTCAGAGCTCAACATTCTAGCTGATGAAAACAAGAGACTAAAGAAGGAAAATGGGGTGCTAAGCTCAGAGCTCTCAATTATGAAGAACAAGTGCAAGGAACTCCTTGATTTGGTCGCGCTCTACACAAATCAGAAGGAAGTTAGCCAAGGCAACGATGGTGATGGTGATGACGATGACGAAAACTACGAAAAACAGCCAAAGCTGTTTGGTGTAAGATTACAAGTCCAGGGAGAAAGGGAGAGAAAGAGGAAGAGGTCACAAGAGTTTTATGAGACTGCAACACTTGTGTTATCTCAGTCATGCAAGTGACATGGCTGTACAGTCCTACATACTCAAGTCTGTCAGAACTTGGCTATCTAGCTAGCTGTCTTAGTCTTAGAATGTTCTCCTGAAGAGACACAGTTCAATTACTAAGTATGATTGAACTGTGATTAGGAATGAAATCAGGAACATAATTGTAGATAAATGTTTGTTCTAGTTAGCAAGCATCTGGATATTAATAAAGGCTCACACTTGATATTGTTTTGGCTGGTTTACATACACATGATTTGAACCAAATGATGGAAGGGTACTTGTTCCACACTTATATTAAAAGATTAAACGCAGATATATGGAGTAATAAGCTGACAATCACATCGTGCAGTTGAATTTTCTCCACAATTTGTTTCTTTTCAGCACCTATCGTGGGTCTGTTACGTTTATTCTGTTTCTATGCGGTGGCGGATCCAGGATTTCCGGCACAATCGATAATTAAACATGTAATAATATTTTTTTTTACCAAACAACCAAATAATAATACTAAAAAATACATTCAAAGGTTCAAAGAGTACAAAATACAACCAAATGTTCAAATAATACTACAAAATACACTAAATAGTACTAAAAACTTATTACAATAGTTCTCGACGAGTTTTCATGTTTTGATATTGATTTTGTAAAGGGGTTATTATTCGTCGTCAACAAAATCTTTGACATAATTACATTTTTGCCATTGTTCTAATTTCTCCTTTTCTCTCTCTAAAATATTTGCCAATATTATCGGAAAGCAATCCCGAACAAGTCTACGCCATCGAGTAACATGCAATAGCAATCATCGAATGTTTTTAGTGACGTAAAAAAAATTTTACGGTACAAATGGTCAAAACGCCCAATTTAGGCGGTTTTGCCATGGTCAAAACGCCCATTTCGGGCGTTTAGACCATTTTTCCGTAAATAATATAATATTATAATAATTATAATTAATAATTTTTATGTTCTAGAAAAAATCGTAGCACTTGATGGTTTAAATGTTGCGGTTTTCCAAAAAATCGCAGATATTATTAATAATTAATATCTCACAAAATTTTTATATTTACACATCTAATCTAGTAATGTACTTATTATATATAATTACACCACCTTCGATCAAGAACCTAATCTAATCTAAGCCAAGAAGATCATGCATAATTAGAAATAATATTTCCTAAACGATGAGAAAAGTTAAGAAATGACCTAATATAAAGCATATAAATCCAATATTCTATTATGACCATTTGATTTAGCAGGCAAAATTGTGATCTATGAGATGATATAATCAAAATGGACAACCAATTAATTTTTCATAGATTTCTGGTGTATTAGGAGGTTTCGGTAAATTCGGAGAGGCATATCTCTTAGCCTGGTAATATGAAAGGCGCAATTTTTTTTAACCCCATATTTTTTGAGTTACTAGACAACCATGTTTCCCTTTAGTATTTTCAATTTATTTAAATATGAGATATTTAAATATGAGTTATCGGAAAAAAGTCTTTGACAAGTCCTAAAATAGGCTATGGGACTCTGAATTAGATGATTTTTTTTGTCGAAATTGTGTAATTTTTAGAGATCTACGCATGGCAAATACCCCGAAGAGGGATTTGTCCATTTATTTTATGAAATTTGATTTCAAAGGGTTAATTCCTTCATCCTTCATGAACACATGCTATATTTTATGAAATTCATTTTACTTCATTTGCATGCATACAATTACGTAATATAATTACTGTAAATAATTTTAAAAATAAAATCAATAGTAATAATCAAACATAATAACAATAATTAAGCTTAATAATTAATAATAACAATAATAATTACAACAATTATAATAACAATAATAATTACAACAATAATAATAACAAAAATAATAATTTTTTTTAAAAAATACAGGGGCATTTCTACCATGGTAAAACCACTCATTTTGGGCGATTCTATATTAAAAAAATATTAAAAAAATTGCCATCGCCTCCTCGCCATCTCCGGTGGCTGTCGTTTGCTTCCGTGGTGACATAGTGCTTCGTTGAAGGGTGTAAGTGAATGAAAGTTAGTGAAATTAAGGAAATGATGAAAGGATGGAAAAATGGTAATTAAATAATGGCGTTAAGAATCAATTTGTATATGACCCTTCATATGGCAAAAAAATTAATTGCATATCGAAATCCAATTTATTTTGGCCCACGTCATTAATTTTTATGACTATTTCTACACTAGAAAAAATCTTTAACATTGTTGTTAGTGTAATGGTTCTATATTTTTCGTATTCAAAGTAGATACGTCGTTTGTTTTACTTTGTATATTTCGATATCAATCTCGTACAAGTCATACTAGTTAGAATAAATATTTAATACGCACTACAGCTGTATACTCTATAGTTTAGGCCATCCATTGAACTTTTTTTTTAAGCTTTTTTCAAAAAAATATTTTAAAAAAGGTCCATCCATTGGCTTACAAGTTCATTTCTTTGTAAATGAAGTGAGTAGAAAAAAGGAACAAATATGAGTAGCAAAGAGGAATATCCTCCTAAATCTCACTCAAAAGAGCTGCAACCTCATTTCCTAACGACCTATCAACCACAATTTTCACCCCTTCCTCATCGATTGGTCAGTTGCATGTATCGCCCAACAATATCAGAATCGTTCCTTTAGCACCGGTCCTGATATTTTAGAGGCCCTAGGCATAATAATATTCACAGGCCCCTTATATTTTATGCGTAAAATTTTCCCTTATCCATTTCGAGTAGTAATACATGATTATATATAATATGATTATTTTATTTTATATTACTAATTTCATCCGTAAAATAATTTAGCCGTTATAAAAAAATTGATTTTTTTTAAAAAAAAAAGGTACACACAAGGTCTACTAGTAAAACATTATTATTTTTTTAGAAGAAAATTAATCAAATAGAGTAGAACAATGATGATATTTTTAAATAAGTATTAATAGAATACTTATAACCTACAATAGTTGAGTGTCTTGTTGAATATAAAAGGTATATTCAGCATGTCATAAAGCTGCAAAACTCAAAAAATTCAACTTTAATGCCAGAGCATACATGTAGTAAATAGTTTATATTTTAATACCCAAAATGCTAATATATACAAACCTACCATTATCATTATACATAATATCCACTAAGATAAAATTTTGATTAAAGTTTATCAAAAAACTAAAAATAAAATCTTAAATTTGAAATATTTTTATATGACACAATAAGATTGACAAGAGACTAAATTTATTCATTATAAGACTCCATAAACTTAATGCTATAAATGGTTTAAAGTAATTATCATTAAAATTTTAGTTAAGATTTTTTTAAATTTTTTTAATTATTTTTGGGCCCTTCCGAACCCTAGGCCTGACCTCAGGGACGACACTGCGTTCCTCATTGGGTGGACAAGGTGGTGGGCGAGGCTGGGTGCTGTCGTGCTCGTGCGTTTGAGTTCTTGGAAACTTGGATGCTTGGTCTCGTTACTCGTGGACTCCTGGTGCCTTGCTGGGTTGCCTCACTCGCCTAGTCGCCTGGAACATGGGTGCAGCCGACTTGCCGTCTTCCTAGGACCATGAGATTGTGACTTGTGAGACCGAGGGTGAGAGATTAAGAGGTGAGATTGGGATAGAGGGTGAGAGACTAAAGGTGTGACTTGTGAGACTGTGAGATCTGAGAGAGTGAGCGTGAGAAAAGGTGAGTTTTTTTTAATAAATTGATTTTTTGGGTCATTGGTGGACCTTAAGTGGATCCGCCACTATTTGTATGCACGATCGATGTGTTCAGACAAATACACCAGCTCTTGTAATAAGCCATACGAAGTAATAAGCACTATAAGGCCTGAATGCTAAACACTTTTTCATCTCATGCATGAATTCTACTGAAACAAATAAAAAAACCCAAGCCTTAATCCCAATAAGATGAGATGAGGTCGGCCATAAAAATCAATAATTTATCTCGCATAATCATCCATATGCTTGAATTCTACTCAAGAGAAGAAATTTTATTGGTCTAAGGTAGTTTATTTGTTTTCCACGATCCTTACCTGAAGTTGTATTCCACTAGAACTCAAGGAGTTGTTCTTATGAGAAGAACTAATGCTAATATAATTGATTGATATTCATTCAGTATATAACAACTAAAGGCTTTTCTAATTCATACTAAGTATAAATCACTATATATCAAGGGTTATTTTTCTTAATTTCATTTCTATATCTGAGATCGTTATTTCTGTACCTGAGATTGTTATTTCTATACTTGAGATGATTACTTCTATACCTAATATGATTATTTCTATAACTGAGCTGGTTACTTATATACCCGAGATGATTATTCTTATACCTGAGATAATACGATCTATATCTAAGATAATAACACCTATACCCGAGGTTATAATATATATATATATATATATATATATATATATATATATATATATATATATATATATATATATATATATATATATATATGAGAGATAATATACTATTTATACCTAAGAATAATACCATCTATATTTGATATCTTAATTAATTATTTTTTCTATTCCTTTTTTATAGTAATACTTTAATATATTTAGGAAACATTAGGATTTGGACAATTAGACCCTTAGAGAAGTTAGAGATATATGCTTGCCTTTGATTATA
This sequence comes from Dysphania ambrosioides, assembly GCA_026401315.1. Taxonomy (NCBI): domain Eukaryota; kingdom Viridiplantae; phylum Streptophyta; class Magnoliopsida; order Caryophyllales; family Amaranthaceae; genus Dysphania; species Dysphania ambrosioides. The sequence goes on from CM048662.1 coordinate 2,851,439, forward strand.
ATACTTTGACAATTGAATTTTTCTATATTATGGTAATAATAATTATTATTATAACAACCACAATAATAATAGTAATACAAACAATAATTTTTTAAAAATGCACAAAGTTAAAGGGAACAGTTAAATTTCTAATGTTTTGGAGAAGTATTAAGTAGCACAATTTCTAACTAATAAAGGCAACAAATTCTAGGGAACAAATATAAGTAGTAGATATTTTGTTAAAATATGACATTTATGTTGAGTGTACACATGTAATACCCCGATAAATCCCTCTTTACAAAAATCATAACCTCGAGAGAACTACCGAAATGCAACTGCCAGGTGTTCAAATGTTAAAACTTTAAATCATAATTTTACAACAAAAAAAATAAAACTTTCAAAATAAACTTTAACACAACAAACTCAATCAACAATACAATTCAGAATTAATAAGGCCCTTAATAAAAATTCGAAACATTTGTCAACCAAATCCAAACCAATTTTCAAATGTTTAAAGAAACGTCAAATCAACTAGCAAAGAAATAGTCCTCTCTACTTATCCCAACAATGCATGAACACCCAAGCAATACCTATCAGAAATTTGTTCCACAAAATTATAAGTGTAAATATTGGATCATTACAGAGTCATTGAAAGGCGAAGGCCATGGCCAAAAGATCACACACAAAACACATAATTAGTACAACTGAGTACATAAAGGTTATAAAAGCATAATGAAATGTGATAACATCATAAAAGTAAAATGCATGGCATATTTATCTATAGAAGACAATCCTTTACTCAAATTAACTCATAATTTATTTAATTAATAAATTGGATTAAGTAACAGACAAGGTTTTCTTCCCATGTTCCAATTAGGAACATCAAAATAAATAAGTAAACACCATAGTCTCTCGTCAAAGGGCATCAAAACCAATGTTTGTAATACAGATGGTAAACAGGAGTGACTCCATCCCCATAGCTAGATGAAATCTCAACTACCCCAATTTAAGTTCAAAACTTTGTAAAAAGAGATTCATAAATCACACGACCTCCAAGTAAAAGCCACAGATATACCCTGTGAATCTCAACCCCTGATTGTCAATACTCTAGACATGCAATAGCTAGCCTAAAGTTTTATTGCTTTTACATCTTTCACTTTACATGATTACAATTTATTGCATTAGTTCCAAATCATCAAAGAGCACACATACAATGTATCACAAATGCAAAATCAACCTTTTTTATATTATAATTTAACTCATTAATTTCTTTCTCAAATTTTCACCCGTTGAACAAAGTCAACTAATTAATCTCATCATTAATACTTGAACATCACCATTTACTCAATTTATACCATTAGTTATGAGAGAGTAATATTAAACAATCTCATAGATTAATTAGCAAATTAATTTCACTTAAATCAATTAAAATTTTTCAACCATACATAATCATATCATAATTAGCATTAACAATCACCATCCATAATTCACACAACATTACCCAAATCGTGCTTCTAGAGTGAAAGAACATTAATTCATTATATGGAATAGAAAGATAAATATTAAAATGATGAGATTTTTTTTTATTTTTCCTTAAATTAGAGTTTTACATGAGAAAAACTTCTTAACATAAACTTCTATAAATAGAGTTGATTATCTTATATTTATTCCATAATCCATTCTACTTCTAGCCTTCAACCCATAAAATTTCTTCTTTCGAGCTTTTCAATCACGATGAGTTATATATATTCACTGAAAAGAGTTTTTAAAAATCATTTTGGTTGCGATTTTTTTGTTGATGCAATTGTATTTTTTGTATTGTAACTTTGTACTCCACATGTTAAATTATGCAATGTAGGTGGTTGTTTAATTGTACTTTCACTATTCATCTATATGTTGTATATAATTCTGAATTCAAAATTACTACTATACAATGTTTAGATGACTCCAACAACAATAATGGAGATTAAAACGAAAAATTCCAACTATATCTTTGAGATATGTTTATAGATATATCTTATAATTTATAATAATGCAATGTTCACGTCTTTTAGTACAACTTTATATCCAATAGTACAACTTTATATCCAAATAGTACAACTAAAAAAACGAAGGTGAAATAATAAAAATAGTGAAATTATATAGAATTTTATTTCCTAATAGTTCAATTTCATATTTTATATGTACAACATTATTCGCAAAAAGTATATAATTTTCAATTTTCTAATAATACAACTTCACATTCTATAAGTATAACTTCAAAAAAAAATGAAGGTAAAACAATGAGACTATGCAAAAATGGTGGAATATGCACAACTTTATTTCCTAGTAGTACAACTTTATATTCTATAAGTACAACTTTATTTTCAAATAGTATAGTCTTTAATTTCCTAAATATAAAACTTCATATTTTATAAGTACAACTTTATTTACAATATTACAACTTCAATTCTCAAAAGTACCACTTTAAAAAAAATGAAAGAAAATTATTGATACCCTATGAGATATCACTATTGCATATTTCGAATATATGTTCGAAAAACCTCAATCAAAAACATTCTAATTACAAGCAACAATGGTGAAATAAAGACCGTATCTAAAAAAAGATTACATCTATGATTAATGGTGAGAGTATCTATAGGTTTCCTTAGGGTAATAAGGCTAGTACAACACTAAAGAATGTTAATAAGAATTAAATATATTTTCTAATATAGCATTAATTTTGGAATACATGTCAAAATTAATTGTCGTATTATGATACTTGATTTTTCTTAATCTTTTCACCTTTAGCTTCTATCATTTCTAGAAAAACTAAGTTACCAAAGTTAGGGCAAGACTAGTTACAATACCAAGTAGAGATTAGACTTTTAGTTTGTTAACCACAACCATGGGCGGATCTAATTATTGTCTCGGTGGGTCAAATGACTCACTAGTCGGCATGAACAAGGGTGGTGGAGGAAAGAGATAGAGGAGTATGAAGGACTGGAGAAGTTTGAAGATGATAGTGATAGTTGTTTGGGGGGGGGGGGGGGGGGGGGGGGGATTTTAGGTTCTTTTACAGTATACAATGAGGTGTCTGACACATGAAGCATGGGTATGGGTAAATTTGGCGAAGGACGTGGCAGTTTTCCCTATACGACTGCACTAATGCCGGGAAGTATGCTGGGAAACTGTGGGGCTTGATTGTTTGGGAGAGAGAGACTATATGGGGGTGACAAGTGAGGGTTTTTGAAATATGTATTTGTTTTGTTGATTTACTCCGTATTTTAGTGTTCATGGACGCGTGTATAAATGGTTGGTACATTGTATAATACCCCATATTTTAAACATTATATTAAAATATTTGTATGTTAAGTTGTAATTAAAATTAGATGCACATTATTTTTTAGCATTTTAAATAAAATTATTTTAATACCGTTTTAGTAAAATTAAATAATTTAAAAAGTATTTTGGCCCAATTATAATTATGGACTAACACTTACATATTTATTTTACAATTTTATTAAGAAAATTATTTAATTTCATAAATAAATATTTAATTCCTCATTTATTCCATTAAATTTACAAAAATCCCTCCAAAATATCCCAAAAATATTCCGAGTATCCACTTTTATTCTAGAATATTTTAGAAGCTTTTGAAATATTATTCTTAGCAAAAATAAAATCAGTTTTAGATATTTATTAAGATTGTATTAATTAAAATCGATTATGCTAAAATTAAGATATATTAAAAAAAATCCAAGCTTATCATATTCAGACATATGGTAAACAAGAGCGACTCCATCCCCATACCTAGATGAGATCTCAACTAGCCCTAATTTAAGTTCAAAACTTTGTAAAAGAGAAACCCATAGATCACATGACCTCCAAGTAAAAGACACAGATATATACCATGTGAATCTCAACCCTTGATTGTCAATACTTTAGAAATGCACTAGCCTAGAGTTTTATTGCTTATACATCTTTCACTTTACGTTATTATAATTTATTACTTTAGAACCAAATCATCAAAGAGCACACATACAATATATCACAAATGCACAACCAACCTCTTTTATATTATAATTTAACTCATTAATTTCTTTCACAAATTTTCACATGTTGAAAAGAGTCAACTAATTAACCTCGTCATTAAGACTTGAACATCACCATTTACTCAATTTATACCATTAGTTATGAGAGAGTAATATTAAACAACCTTATAGATTAATTAGCAAATTAATTTCACTTAAATAAATTAAGGTTTTTCAACCATACATAATCATATCATAATTAGCATTAACAATCACATCCATAATTCACACAATATTACCCAAATCGTGCTTCTAAAGAATGTTATTAAATATATTTTCTTATATAGCATTAATTTTGGAATGCATGTCAAAATTAATTGTCGATTGGTATTATGATACTTGATTTTGCTTAATCTTTTCACCTTTACCTTCTATCATTTCTAGAAAAACTAAGTTACCAAAGTTAGGGCAAGACTAATTACAATACCAAGCAGAGATTAGACTTTTAGTTTGTTAACCACAAACATGGGCGGATCTAGTTATTGTCTTGGTGGGTCAAATGACTCACCAGTCGGCATGAGCGAGAGTGGTGGAGGAGGAAAGAGATAGAGGAGTATGAAGGACCGGAGAAGTCTAAAGATGATGGTGATGTGCTAATTGTAACAATCAATATATCAAATGACAACTTTACGCGACTTTTACATTTAGTGAGGTATTTTAATTATTAAAAATCTTTATTTATCAATTAATTTTAAATTATAAAAATATATATGAAACATAAACTAATCAAATAACATTTTACTTGCTAATATCTATATATACTTAATAAAAGCATGTGGTCATAGTAATAAATAAATAGTATACAAGTCTAACATGTTATAATTAGAATGCAATAGAAATTGATATTTAGAAAATTCACAAAATTGATTTATTGAGGTATTATGACATAAAAGAACTTTGTAATTGATTTAGTGTACTCTTTGATAGTTCGTGATCTTAAATGTCAAATTTCTATATCTATCACGTACACAAGTTGCATATGAGGACAATAATTAAACCAGGGACGGATTTAGTTGTTATCCTAGTGGGTCAAATAACTCATTAATCGGCCCCCCCAAAAACTTATTTGAACATTTGGTTTTATTTTGTATTATTTGAACATTTAGATGTATTTTATAGTATTATTATTTGGTTGTTTGGTAAAAAAAAATTTATTACATATTTGATTATCGATTGTCACTCACTAGGCGGGAAATCATGGATCCGCCACTGACCACAACAACCGGCATATAATGTTACGTTGAGTGAATATGAGATGTATTTAACAACTATGGAAGTGATGTATCTTTATGCCCTCCCTTCGTATTCAAACTAAAAAAAAAATTATTGTATTTTACTAATCATAATGTTGTCAATATGTATTTTTCACAAATGATATGTATCAATTTTTTTTTTGAATACTTGGAATTATTAAAAATGTTGATCCATCAAATAAATAGTCAAAAACTTATCAAAGTTAAAGGTACACAAAATAATGTATGATACAAAACATATACTCCAATATAATGTGGTTTTTATGTAATTCTTTCATTTTGAGGATCTGCAACTATTGCATGAGCATCAAACAAAAACAGTGAGAAGGATGCCATAATGTAACAGTAGCTTAAAAGCATACAAATCAAATGTATTATTGTTACTATATGTAAATTATATACTCCAATATATTAATAATATGACTATTGAAATTATGCAAATAATTTGAGGAAAAATATATACTCCATCCGTCTTTATAAAAAAGCCTTAATTTACTATTTGGCACAAAATTCGAAAAGTTTGATCTTAAATTCTTATTATGTTATTAGAATTAATAAATTTAAGTAAAATCTTATTCAATTCATTTCAATGTAAATTTTTAAAATATTAAATTTGTATAATGTTTGCCTTATAAATTCTTAAAATAAAAACATTAAAAAAGAAGATTTTATTTTGGAGAACTACTTATTCAGTCCAAGAATCCAAGATACACCTCATGTGAACTGGGGTCTGCTTCCCTGACAAACAGTTTGAAACTTCCTCAAACCTTGCAATTACCAAAACACCCTTCCCACGCCCAACTTAATTAGCCGTTGAGGGACCCCCTTTTCCTCTCTTGCTCACACTGTACGTTCTCAATACTAGCCTAGTATAATCTTTTCAACATAGGATACTGATTTTTGTGCGTAGTTATTGGCTTCATTTGACCGTTGGAGGAGCAGGTGTTGGTGGGGGATGGCGTCGACGTCGAGCGGCGATGTTGGCGGTTGCGGAGGAGGAGGAGGGGAGGTGGGGGTAGGGACGGGGACGGGGACGGGGGTGCAGATGAAGAGTAAGGAGAGTGAGAGTGAGAGTGGTGGTGGGATGGTGATGATGGTGAAGAAGGTGAAGAGAGAAAGAGGGTCGACTGCCAAAGATAGGATTAGTAAAATGCCGCCTTCTACTGCTGGCAAGCGTAGTTCCATCTACCGTGGGGTCACCAGGTCTGTCCAGTCTTTTTTTTTCTTTTCAAATGCTAATGTAATTTTGACATCGTGATGAACTTCATATTCGGTTCTTTAGACGGGATTTAATCTCAAGTCTTGTGTATATCGTAAAAACTTTAGCCATATAAGTAGATGGGCTTTGTTTCCAAGTATTTCATTTTGGTAGAATATTTTATATTTTTGTGTAGTACTGTGTTTGATTCTTCATTTTATGTTTTAAGTGATTGGTTTTTAATTTTGATTAGTTTGTATTGTACTGTGTTGAGTGGAGAAGTTGCTGTAACTTGGGTTGATTGCATGAAATTTGGGAAACTCTACCATTCTACTAAATTTTGGTTTGATTGGAGGGAAATGATTTGGTTGAACTTACTGCCTTGGAATGCATTGTTACTGCAACAACGGGTACAGTACTGATTACCAAGTACGTACTATTAGTGTCGATTTCGGGTGATAGCCCGAAGATGATGACGGAGTTTCGATGATATTTGAATGCACACCATTGCTCTTTTACTGAGGTCATTTCCAAATGTTTTGGAATTAGTTGTATGTGAATACTACTCCATAGATAACTTACGAGTATTGGATCAGGATTTTATGAAGACTGCATGTTTTTTTGGTCTAGGATGGAGAAGCTAGATTGTATGCTTGGTTATTCATTAGTAGGTTCCAGCAAAGTGCAAACTAGTGTATGGGATACAGGTATGTATAGTCTAGCTAGTTCTTGGACTTGGGTGTTTTTCAAAAATTTAGCATATTTTGGTTGAAGATGAATTTCATGTGGGTATGTTGAGCGTTGCATACTAGTCCTTGCTGTGAAATAGAGTCTTACTATATCAGTATATTGGTAGGAGCCAATGTAACAAAAAAGCAAGAAGCGGGATGATCCTTGATTGTAAAGTGATGTTTAAGAAGTTCAAAATACTAGGTTTTACTCAGCACTATAAAGTATAAACCTTACACCATGCATTATCCTATAGATTACTCTGTTTTTCCTAAGTGTTGAAAGCTTAGTGCTGAAATATGGAGTATCAGTCGTTATGTTATGGAAATTTAGAGAAGCTGGGATGGGATTTAAGGGATGACCTTTGATGTGAGAAGTCAATTTTTATTGGTTTCTTATACTTTTTTTTTTTTTTTTTGAGGGGGTTGGTTTCTTGTACCCTATATGTGGTTGATGAATTTTTTTTGAAATCTGTACGGAAAAATGTGAAACATCAGGCATAGGTGGACTGGTCGATATGAAGCTCACCTTTGGGATAAAAGCTCTTGGAATCAGAATCAGAATAAGAAGGGCAAACAAGGTGCTGATTGTTTTCTCCTTCCCCCCCCCCCCCACCCCCTTTTTATTCTGCCTCATTTATCTCTGGACTGTCTTCAGGTTGTTAGCATTTATGTTTCTTTCTTGATTATATAGATTAAAATTATAAAAATCTGACATATCTGCTCGCTGTTGGCCATCAAAACTGGTGAATGCTGCTCATTTCTCTCTTTGCAGTTTATTTGGGTAAGTTCATGTATAATATTTCTCAGAGTTATAGGTTTTGTTTTATTCATGTAGTCTGATCTTTTCAGTTTTCACTCAATTATATTTGATCCTGTGCTCAGGGGCATATGATGACGAGGAAGCTGCAGCTAGAGCATATGATCTTGCTGCCTTGAAGTATTGGGGCCCAGGAACTCTCATCAATTTTCCAGTGAGACATCAAAGACCTAAACTTCTGCCTCATATCTAACATTTGATTTGTTAAGGAGAATATAACACGTAGAAATGTCTTCCCAAAATTTCACGAATTTGCTATTGTTTCTGTAAAGACGTAGCAAATTTCTAACTGCTGGGAAAGAAAATTTGTAAATCCAGATTCGCATGAAAATTAATAATGCAAGTAGTTTGATGCAGGTCACAGATTATAGTAGAGATTTAGAAGAAATGCAGATTATGTCCAGAGAGGAATACCTTGCCTCACTCAGGAGGTAATAACCCAGATCCCCTCACCCCTATGTCCTTTTATTTTGTTATGAAGTATATTATATATGCATTTTGAAGAAGAAACTCCACATTGGTGGTCTTTTATGGTCTATGCAGAAAGAGTAGTGGTTTCGCAAGAGGTATAGCTAAATATCGTGCACTTTCAAGGTACGTTTGCCTTTTGCTATCTTGTTCAGTTTGTTATGCTGAATTAATTTGCCTTGCATATACCTTTGTCAAACATTTAATTGTTATTATAAAGAAAACTATATCTATGAAAGCTCAACTCTTGACTTTGACACTTATGTTGAGTTGACGTTGGCTTCTGAATGGTTTTCATTACAAAGTGTGGTGGCGTTTGCATGATTCTTCTTAATCCATTGGATGCTTTAGATGGAATTCATACACAATTCAATTAATCATGTGCTTTTATGAGTTCTTCCACTTCCTTCCAAGTCTTGTTATTCTTTTTGCTTGAACTGTTGGTGCTGTCTGAATTTGATATGTTGTTATTTGAATAATCTAGTGGCCGATGGGAACCATCGCTGGGTCGTGCTACTGCAACTGAATACCTTCACGGTATTCACTATGGTACTTATCGACTTCTGCTGATTCTCTCTTTCAAGTGACTTTTCTGCTTTGTTTTGCATTTAATTTCATCAAACCATAATTCTGTCTTTGATTAAATTAATTTTCGTTCCCAAGGTAAAGGAGAAGACATGCCATCTGAGGGTGAATGTCTTGGTGGTTTTTCCATTGAAAGAAAAATTGACTTAACTGGTTACATTAAGTGGTGGGGCCAAAATAAAATTAGACAGTCAGAGGAAGGGAAACATAGCAGTTCTGAAGAAATGGGAACTGAGCTTAAATCATTGGAACGGGATATCCAATCTACAGAACCTTATCAGATGCCTCAGTTGGGAACTTCATATGAAGCGAAGAGAAATAATGAAGGCTCTGCTACTTCTGCTATGAGCATCTTGTCTAGATCTGCAGCATACAAGAACATGCAAGAGAAAGCTTCCAAAGCAAAGGAAACTGGCAATGGCAATGAGAATGATGAGAAGGAGAACAAGAGTGTTACCAAGATTGATTGCGGGAAGGCTGTCCAGAAAACAAGTGATGAATCTGGAATAGAGAGATTGGGGTCTACCCTTGGAATAGGCTCGTTACCTCTTCACAAAAACATGTTTCCTTTGTCTCCACTACTTACTGCACCAGTTATAACAAATTACAATGCTACCGCCCCTTTAGTAGACCCTATTCTGTGGGCGTCTTTGATGCCTGGTTTGCCTACTGCCCCTTCGCAGACTGCTGAGGTTTGCATATGTTCTTAATGCTTCTTAGCGTCTTATTGATGCTTTAACTATTGTGTCCTTTAAGCAATGAACAGGGGGTGAAATGTTCTAAAAACTCCTTTAGGATCAGGCTAATGTTAGTCAAGGGGATTTATATGTTATTCCAGTAGTTGCCCGACTGCTAGGCAATCAGCTGGACTCTTTACAGATTTCTCATATTAGTATAATACTATCTGTAGTCAATATTTTAACAGGTCTGCTACTTTATGTTTTGTGCAGGCTACCAAAATTGAGACCAGCTCAACATATAGCTTCTTCAGGCAGGAAGAAGGATGACAAATTCATTATTCTATGTCTTGTTGTAGGTACCTGGCTACAGCATTACATCAGAGTATGAAATCTCTATGATAGAGCTCAAAGGCATGCTTGTACAATGGTACTATACAGGGAGAAATTATAACGGCTTGGGCAGACTACTATGTACCTATTATGAGCATTGAGCTGCATAGGAAGGATAACTATCTCCCTCTATGTGCCTAAGATCAAGGCTTAAGCTGTAAAAGGTGCAACTGTCTTAAAGTTCTCAAGAAATGCACCACTGTTAATATGTATCCATAAGCAGTTATCCACATTACTGTAAACTCTATCTTTGGTAGCTGACTGTACATATTCACAGGTCTGCTATATAGCTTCTCATGTTTCCAGGTCAGTAATAAACTTGATACTTGGGTTAAAAGTAAATAAATACCATAGGAGAGAAAAAAAAAATACTGCCCTGACATTCTAGGTTAAGTTCTCATTGGTTTAATGTGGCGAATTGTATATCGTAAAAGCCATGAAGCCATAGTTTCATTTGGTTACAAGAGTGTAAGCTTGATGGTTTTTGTTTTCATAAATTCTTTCTACTCATGTAGTTTCTGCCTTCATGTTTCTTATTTTCTTGAAAATTTGCAGTCACCAAATAATGATATAGAGTTTTCAAACGGATTGATGGAATATACTGATTACTATGATGAATATATTCCATCAATAAGTTCAGAAGTTCCATTCCTATGATATTACGAAGACCAATGGTACAGAATCTGGCTAGAGAGTTAAATTGGCTAAAAATAAAACCAAGTTCTGATGACAAGCAAAAAATAATTGATTGTGCTGGGAGTTGACTCTGTTGAGCTTGCGCTATACTGTTGTCTGCAATTTATTTATTTCATGTTACTGCTAGAAATTGATGGTATTAATTTAAGGTAATGTACTTGACACAATCCTAGTTTTGAAGCTAAGTTTTCAGTATATGCCGATGTTCTAAGCACCGACTCACATGTAAAACATGGTCTTACTGAGGCAAATAGGCAATAGCAACGCAAACAGAGAGCAAACACTGCACCCTGTAACCAGAGATAAAACGAGAATAATCTGAATGCAAAAGCCTTTACTAGATCACTTGCCTACTTAATAATTTGAAGTCGTGCAACAAATTTGGTTGTAATATAGCACCAAAATACAGTGAAAACAGTGAACTTTCCTATAATTTCCCACCTAACAAACAAATAGCGGAACATTTAACACCAGGCTCACACTAGGAATAATGTCAGCACCTGACTAGTAATTATAGGGAAAAAAAATCACTAATGCATTGAGACTTGACAGATCTGACAAAATAATACAGGAAAAATTATGAAAAAACTCCGGGGGGTTGAGGATGAAGTTCACATTCGTCTGTCAACTCCATAGCTGATAGTGAAGTTCTGCACAGCTGGTTTCGTGAAACCAAGCCTTGATATCTTTTTTTCAAGGAATATGTCACAATGTTGATCTCAGATTGATCAAATCTAGCAAACTATAAACATACACAAAAACAAATCTTCTGAGAAGACTACGTATCCGCTCCTGAATGACTTAAGCAAGGTCAGAGCCACCACCTCTTTAAGCCAAGAACAACACATAGCGGTACATTGCAACTGGAGGTTGAAATCCTAACTCTTCCATCCACTCCAAAACCTGCAATGTTATTCATCTTGCTAAAGTTCATAAGATCTTGCAGATGAACAAGAAAAAATCGAAGACATGATACAACAGCTTCCAAGTCGAATTTAAACTATATAGTATTTTAAGTGCTAAGTTTCAAAAGTCTTCTAAAACTTTTCTTTTAAAGATGATGCCAAAAAAAAAAAAAAAAGGCAATGAGTTTAATGATTTTGATGGAAGAAAGGTTCCACCTCTTTAATCAGATCGATTGCTGTCTCCCGATCTGAAAGCCTTCACAGAGTTCCAAGGTTAAGCAAAGAGCACTGGGAGTACACAATCTAAGGCACTTAGAGACGATAGAGATATTTAAGGCACTAGTTTCTTTATTCTAAAAGCAAGATATTGCTCAGTGTATTGCCATATATAAATAAGAAAAAGATCACAGACAAGGAGATATCATCATGGCATATCTACAACCATCAAATGTCATATTGGTACAGAAAAGAGACACAAAGTAGAAAACAAGAGCAAACAGTTAATCAAGAACTCGCATGTTTGCATTAGAAAGATAAGAACAAGCACACTGGAACATAAATCCAAGGGCATAACTTTACTTAAGGACCCCAAGTATGATCCCACGTGACTATACCTTTTCTTATGCAGTGTTTATTGGTGTGAATTTAAAGCCAAAGTTTTAAAAGCTTGACTGTAAAAGGCAACCTCCTGTAATTTGGAACAAAGTATATAGCCTACAATTTTTGGACGCCTCGGGAAAATGAACTATATTCTTGGTAAAGTATCAGTGTATACTGGAACTCTCCTGGATGGTATACTCCATAGTTTCTGAAAAATCATACCCAAAAAGGGAGTGACAAATTCATTTGAAATGCATGAATCTAACCGTTAAAAAAAATTATCTTTCTCTTTATGCCCAATGGACAAGAAATAACTAAAAGCTCAAGGACAAACAACAAACTATCAGCAATTGTACAGTCAAAATTTACAAGCTACAGGCAGATATGACTTCAAAGTGGATGGCCTCGCTAATTGGGAGGTTTTCTTTTTTCTCTTTCGTGTACTTCAGCAAGCTAAGAACTTTAGCTGGTTGACTTCCTCTATTAAATGCCCATATCAGAGCTGAACAGGCAACGACATCAGGTTGGGTATCATTAGCCTCCATCTCCTGAAATATTGGACAATGCTTTGTCTCACCTCTCAACAATCAAAATTCAATATAGAAATAGAATTCCTCCAGAAGAGGTACAAGAACATCAGAGCTCCAAATTTCATCTTATCAGTTTCATATGTGTAATGGCATCGGGTTGACAACCAGCTGTCTTCATTCTAGTTAACAAATATTCTGCCTCTGACAATCGACCCTGAAAAGAACACATAGAAGGGGGAAAGCGGGGAAGGAAAAAGGGGGTCAGATTTATTATGGAAAATCAAATCAAACAGAAGATAATTCATATGCCCCTTGCCTGCTCACTGTAGGCACTTATAGCAGAGGAGTACACCTCCCTGGTGACAGGAATGTTATAATTTGTCATTTCATCAAAAAAAATCAGTAGGCAATGTTCATAATTTGACATCTTACAACAACCATTTATCAACACATTGTATGTAAAATATGTATGAACTTCAAAACTTGTATCTTTCATTCATGATCAAGACTGTATATATATATACAATCCTCACCCTAGAGTTTAGAGATTAGTAAACTACTAAAAGATAAACTTAATTAGGATAAACATAACTAACCATTAAAACAGTTCTATCCAATATCCCCCAAACCTAAATATATCTCGTAATACTCCCCCTCAAGTATGAGTACAAGAGTCAAACGTGCCCAACTTGGAACGAAGATAGTCAAACTGAGACTTTCCTAGTGCCTTTAAGAAAATGTCATCCAATTGTGTAGAAGTGGAAACATAAGATGGAGAAAATAAACCCTCGTTAATTACATCTCGAACAAAGTGACAGTCAACTTCAATATGCTTCGTCCGTTCATGAAAAACTGGATTTTTCGCACTATCACAATAAATCTCAATTGCTTTTGGATGATGCACACCCAGGCTTAATAACAAGGCCTTGAGCCACTTTAACTCGCAAGTAATTGCAGCCATGGACCTATATTCGGCCTCAACTAAAGAACGAGACATTGTTTCTTTGACTTCCAAGAAATGGGAGAGTTCCCAAGAAACACAAGCCAACCTGATAATGAACAATGAGTAATAGGGCAAGCCGCCCAGTCTGAATCACACCAACCTTGCAAGGTTAGCTCACTGTCGGCCTGTAACAAAATACCCAGTCTTGGAAGTACCTTTTAAGTAACGAACAACTCGCAGAGCCGCCTCCCAATGTTCACGACGAGGCACTTGCATAAACTGAGACATAATATGAACTGAATAAGCCAGATCAGGCCTAGTGACTACAAGATAAATTAGACGCCCAACGAGCCTCCGATAAGCTTCAAGACCAAGTCTATGACTTTGCTCGATGGGAAATCCACTCGGCTTTGCTCTCAACATACCTGCTTCAGAAATAATATCCAAAGTATATTTTCTTTGACATAAGAACAATCCTAATGAACTTCGAGCAACCTTGATACCCAAAAAGTAATTTAAGGGCCCAAGGTCCTTCATCTTGAAACAGGTACTAAGATAGGCTTTGAAACTCATAAGCGTAGCGGAATGATTTCCAAAAATTAATGAGATCATCAACTTAAATCAAAACATTGATCTGAACTTTGCCATTGGTATATGTGAAAAGAGAGTAATTAGAGTAGGATTGGAGAAAGTCGTACTCTTTCAAAGCTTTAACGAGCTTGGCAAACCAACAACACGGAGCTTGTTTCAAGTTATACAAAGATTTTCTCAATCGACACACAAGAGTTGGATCCGAACATTCAAACCCGGGGGGTAATTTCATATATACCTCCTCATCAAGGTCCCCGTGCAAAAACGCATCGTGAACGTCCATCTGATGAAGTTCCCAATTCTTAGAAGCTGTAATTGCGAGAAATGTATGGAAAGTCGTCATCTTTGCTATTGGAGCAAATGTCTCACTGTAATCGATACCCTCTTGTTGATGATTCCCGAAAACAACCAAACGAGATTCGAGACGTTTGATATCACCATTTGACAAGAATTTTGTCTTGTACACCCAGTGACTTCCTAGAACACGTTTCCCCGGAGGAAGATGCTATAGAATCCAAGTCCCATTGTCTTCTAAAGCTTTTATTTTCTCTTTCATAGACTGACGCCAACCTTCCTGTTTCATGGCCTCTTTAAAGGATTTGGGATCCTTTCCACTAACAATTGTTGTAAGGAACTTACGACAATCCACAAAAAAATTGTCACAATGTATATAATGTGCAAGAGGATAAAGAATACCTGAAGAAACGTTGGAAGATGGAGTGGAGGAGTTCGATTAATTAAGTGAGCATCAGTAAGAACACTCACCCCAAAAAAAAATTGGCAACTTGGCTTGAAATCTCAAGGCTCTCCACTGTTAGGATATGTTTGTGTTTCCTCTCAACTCTCCTGTTTTGTTGCGGAGAACCCACACAAGAGGTTTGTAAGATAATCCCAATTGTAGCAAAAAAATCATGCAAACAATTAAAATCGGTACCATTGTCACTTTGCACAATTTTAATTGTTTGCGAAAATTGTCTTTCTATCATAGCAACAAATAATTAAAACATACAAAATACCTCAGTCTTATCAATTAACAAGTAAATCCAAACTGTTTTAGAATAGTCATCAACAATAGTAAGAATACCGAGCTCCGTATATCGACATATGTTGATACGGACCCCATAAATCACAATGTACTTTCTCAAAAATTCTAGACGCCTTATTATCACTCAAAGGAAAACTATCACTATAATGTTTAACAAGCATACATACTTCACACCCTTTATCTAGACTTTCTTTACTATTAACAATAGGAAGCAACTTAACTACTTTCTCAGACGGATGACCCATACGGCGATGCCACAGCTCCAAATTAGACCTTGCGTCAATAGTACCCACATGATACACCGCATCCAGTTTGCGAAAGTAGTACAATCCGTCCCTCCTAACTCTCGTTCCAATCAACTTCTTCATTTGGTCCTGTATAGCACACATAAAAGAAGTAAATTGGACAATACAATTTAGATCATCAATAAGTTGTGAAATAGAGAGTAAGTTACAACTCAAACTGGGGACATTAAACACCCTACTTAGTGTAATCTTGTCTGATAGACAAACGTAACCAATAAGAGACATCAACACTGTTTCACCATTTCACAATCCTACGAGGCATTCAAGGCTCTTTGTGTCAAAAAGCCAAGATTTTTCTCGCGTAACACGATTTGTAGCTCCAGTGTCAATGATCCAAGAGGTATCATCAAACTTACCATTCAAACGATTTTCGGAAATTGTGGTACTACCCATCAATCACATAATAGCCTTCCACTGTTCAGACGGAGAAGTGTGTGCATCAAACGAATCCACACCAATGCTGCTAGCCGATGTAACATTAGCCCTCACCAGACCACGACTATCTGAAGGCTTCCCCCTTGGTTGCCATCACCTGGTCAACCATCAAAATCATAACATTTACTTTCTTCATGACCCTTCTTTTTACAGTAGATGCATGTTTTATCAGAGATCTCATGGCCTACTTTCTTGCACTTCTCACAGACCGACCTATTTGAACCACCACGCCCTCTCCCTGCATTAGTACGAACAGCAAAACCAAGCGCGGGGGAAGACTCTTCTTTGGTTCGGGAGATTCCCCAAACCCTTTCTTTTTTAGTCACCCGCTAAAACGCTCTATTTAAAGAGGGTAAGGGTCTTGAGAAAGAAGAGTGGAGCATAAAGGAGCATAATACTCAGAGTATAGACCGAGCAAAAACTGTTGAAGCCGATCACTGTCACGTCGACTAGCGTGTTGTTTCCCAACATTACAGATATAATTGCCACAAGTACACGCAATTAAAGGTTCATGCTTATCCTGTTCATCCCACAAAACAGAAAGTTTACTAAAATAAACTGCAACCGACATATTCTTTAGCTGCTCATAGCGGTTTATATCAGACTTAATTTGCTGAATATGAGGACCATTAACGAGACAGAAACGTTCATGTAAATCATCCCATAATTTCTTTTCATTATCATAATAAGAGCGTATGGATTTTACCTTTGGACTAATGGTGTTCATTAGCCAAGAAACAAGAATGCAATGAATTTTAACCCAATCGTCTTTCGTACACAGCAAAGCATATCCCATCAAGAAAACCAAATTTCCTCCTAGAGGACGGTGCGATACAGATAGCATGAGACCAATCATTGAAATTATCAAGCTTGAGACTCTGAGAAGTGATGAAATTCCCTGGCCTATCTTGCGGTCCAAGATAGAACGGGGAATTGTAATCAATTCTCGGTGGAGAAGGTGAATAACAAAGTAAAGCAAAGACAACAAAGATATTGTTGTCACCAATCCAAGAAGATCAAATTAAATGCACACCAAGAGTCCACGGCAAAGATGGAAAAAAAAATTCAATACAAGTATGCCCGAAAGCATGCACAAACCGAAAGAAAAAGGTACACACCAATACCCACGTACATACACCAAAACTCCACGCACTTAGAGAAACTCAATGCCCATCAAAAGTCCACTTACGTAGAGAAATTTAATGCCCACCAAAAGTCCACTTACGTAGAGAATCAACACCAATTCCACTCACAATCAATGCACGTTACTCACCCTATATATATCTCATAAACTAAATATATAATAGAAGAATATCATGGGAAGCGTGCACGTTACTCAAAAAAGCACCGAAAGAGAATAGGTAGAAGGAAACACAAAGCACCGAGAGAAGAATTCCACGCACTCACCAACAAAACTCACCGAAAGAGGGAATTCACCTGCCGGTTTGGTGTACCAATACTCACAACACAGAAAAACGTGAAGACAGTTACACAAACACCAATACAGAAGAAGGAAAAAATAACTAGCGAGGCACATAAAGAGAATCAGGGATGGTGGTAGAAAAGAAGAAAAGAAAACTTAGAAGGCTCTTGATACCATGTAAAATATGTATGAACTTCAAAACTTGTATCTTTCATTCATGATTAAGACTGTATATATATACAATCCTCACCCTAAAGTTTAGGTAATGTACTAAAAGATAAACTTAACTAAGATAAACTTAACTAACCATAAGAACAATTCTATCCAATATCCCCCAAACCTAAATATATCTCGTAATATTGTAAGCGAGCAAATTTGGATTTACATTCTTTTTCCTCTTATCTTTGTACATAGCTAATGCCTTATCAAATTCCTCAACATTCATATAGCTTCCAATTGTTGTGTTATATGTAACTACACTTAACTCAATCCCTCTCTTCTTAGTGGCTGCAAGTACTGAATAGATTTTCATCTTCTCACAACAGCGACCACAAGCTATGAGTAAGCTAAGGAATCATCTGAGGAAACCATTTCTCCAAATCCAGGGGAAGAACCTAACTCCATGGGCCATTGAACAGGACACATGTATGCCTATCATCACTGGTTTCAATGACTAAAGATTTAGGATCAAGGTGGAATCAAATAGCTTCAACATTGATAGGAGCTTACTTTTCCAATTGACTTGGATTTAACTTTAAGAGTAAGTGAACTGCCAACTTCAAAACGCCAAGCTTTTATGCTTCTAGCTTTTAAATTTATCAAGTCCTCATCTACGTGTAACAAGGTACTCATGACTATCACAAAAAAAACCTCAATCAGCAATGTCCCTCGTCATCATCATCACCATCAAGATCAGCAACAAAAATCAACAATAATTTCTCGTAAGCCTTATACCCATTTTGCATAATCCTTACAAATTGCACCAAAATTTTCTTGGTTTCACTCCACAGAATTCACACCATTTGTGTCCAGCCTTAAAACCCATACAGTAAATGCCAACTAAGGAGACTCGTCATCAAATTCCATCTAAATCACTGCCTTTTGCAGCTCTTCATACGATAATACTAAAAATAAAAAAATAATACAGTCACATAGAAAACCCTCTCAAGCACATCCTCTTAACAATCGAACTTAGCTTTTACCACATACTCATATAATTTCTTATCATTTAAAGAAGCAAATAAAAATAAAACTAGAAAAAGAAGTTACCTTAATAAGAGGAGTCTAATTCTTCCTAGCAAACCTGCCAACCCAATGATTCAAAACACCCTCAATATCATCCCCACAACTGAGGCCATAACCTTATGAACCACCTGAGTGATTGACCAGTCCTTCTGAAACTTTCAGCTTGCACCTTTATCCTTTATCTTCTAGGAATGTCATCCTGCCTCAACCCGTTCACGTGATGACCCCCCCCCCCCCCCCCCCCTTCTTGTCGTTTTCCACGTATCCTTGCTTCTTCCTCACCCATCTATCTGCGTTTTTTAAGGGTTTTTGTTGATTGAAGTTGGTTTTGAAGGTAAAGTTTTGATCTTTGGAGGGGTTTTGGAAGTGGGTTTCGTGGGATTGAGAAGGAGGGGTTGATGATTTGGGAGTAATTGTTGCGTGAAGTTGAAGGGAGTGTGACATTGTGGGGCAGTTGCTGTCATCAGTGCGCGCACATCAGAGAAAGAGACGCGGGGATTGAAGAGATGGGGAAGGGAAGGGAGGGAGTTGGAGAACGGAATGAGAAGGGAACAAATGCTGGGCAATAGTACTGATTACTGAATACTGAATACCGAAGACTGATAAAACCACTACAGTTTTCGACTTTGGGGTTCTGTAAGATTGTCCAATAAACAAAGCTAAAATTACTCAATACTTAAAAAAAAGGGAAAAAGGTTTAAGTGGCTCTTATTAACATTAGTGATAATATTACACTATTACCTTCTGCTAAAAACACATGAATATTATTGTGCACAATGGCATACTAGCTAAGTACTCGTCGATACTTTCTCTCTTTTATCCTTTAACTTAAAAAAAAAAAAAAAAAAAAAACTCTATTAAGTGATACTCCTCCGTTCTTTTCCTTTCCATTTGGAATATAATAAATTTTAAAGTCAAATTTTAACTATAAATTTTCTCCAATTTAGATGAAAAAACATATTTGTTTGGAATCTTATATTTTCCAAATATTATTTATTTTCTATAACTTTTACAAATGCACAATTAAATATAATTGAATTTTTAGTTTGAAGTGAGATTTATGCAAAGAGCAAATGGGAAGAGAAAAAAATACCGATAAACTACTATTTATTTTCTAAAATCATACTTAAAAATGTACTTTTTCGACATATATCACATAGACACTATCTCCTTTTGCAGATATTTGAATTATATATCAACCTTTTATTCAAAATATATTGTGTCCACTATATTTGAACACATGACCTTTGAATTGGTCAATGAGAATTTAGTCACCACTTCATTATGATATTGTTGGTTGATAATATAAAAATTAAAGATAATAAGGTATACACTATACCTAAAATCTCTAAAAAAAATTGTTTACACATCTAACACTCTATTATAAGACCATATTTTCTCCATCTTTTCTTACCCTTTGAACTCTTAATTTTATGGTAAGGAAAATTTTGAACTCATTTCACGATATGTACAAATTATTCCGTATGATAATATCAACCTGAAATATACCCGAAATACTCACTAGTTTTGATTAAAAAGTGAAGCTTTATTGTTAAATCTAAGGAGGTATTACCGTATTAGTGAGTCACTGCACCCAAAACAAAGGTTTTCATTAGATTATTTAGTCGCATACACTACTCGAATTTTGTAAGTGTAGCCAATGCATATTAGGGAAAACTAAAATAAATCAATATCTTTCCAGAAGGCTTTCCTTTTTCAATCAAAACTTATATCACCAACTAAGCTATCCAAAACCATAACGTATAAAAAGTGGTTTACTTTCTATTCGACTATACTAAGGACACCCTAATTTTTCAAAATAGGCTTGTACTCAAGTGAAGCCGCATATTTACCAACGTATCTCGGACATGTTTTGCGAACTACTTTCAAAACTTTGCTACCTCAGCAGCAACTGCATGTCTATGACTATTTGCTAAATCTTCCCTTGTGGCCCTTTGTTGGTCCGTTTCTCTTCTGAATATGGCTGGATACTCGACCTAAATTCTGTCTTTTATTTTGGCAAAATTTAGAATTACTATTCTTGAAGTGACTGGGCTGTTTATCAAATCCCTTAACAGCTCTCCTAGTGCCACCAGGAGACAGAATATCATGTTGCTTCCTCCTCTTGTTCCTCTGCAATGATCCCCTATCATTTTCATTTGACTCCTTATATGACCTTTTATTTGACCTGATGGATTGAGAAGCCACGAAATGACAAGGGTGTTTGACAAATAGATAAAAAGAAAACCTATATATATAAACCAAGAAAGAGAGAAACAAAGAAATCAAACCCATTTATTGGAACATCTGAAAGTTGTGGCTTCTCATCAGCTGAGACACCTTCCTTAGACGTTGTCTTCCCATGACGATTCTGATTTTATAAAATTAGGAATCATGAGGAATGCAATACTTCCTTTAAAAAAAAAGTAGCATATATGAGAGAACGTACCTGTGAAACTTTCCTGATGAATGACTGGTATCTTTCAGAGGTCAATGACTTTATTGCAGGAAAACCACACTTTCTTATCATGATCTCCAGTATGACAGTGACCTAGCAATTACAAGAAGACAGAAATGTCTTATAAACTTGTGCATTCACAACAGCAAGCATAACATATCATATTCAAAGAAAAGTTACTTTTGATCTGAAATGATGTCGTGAGATAGATGACCATGGAAGAACTCCATCTACAATAGCAGGTAAAAAAATCTGCAAGTCTTTTGCTTCTAAACACGAAACCAACACTTTGATAAAGCCCAGAACAGCCTGCACAGGTAATAAACAAGTACTATCACCCAAACTAAGGGCTACCAAATAGCTTACCACATCATCATCATAAGGCACCTACCTTGATAGTTTCCACAGCTTTGGTCTGCAGTAACGATGCAACAGAAGAAACTACATGTGGGACTTTTACACAGAGCTCCGGCTCCTTGAATACAAGCATAGACAACGCAGAGATGGCTGCACTTGTTATATGAGGTGATGGGCCAGAGAGATATCCCTGAATCTGGTCATTTCATGGAGACAAAAATCAACATACAATATATACTAGAAAAAAATAAAGAACTTAGAACTATTCAGCAATCCAAGAGCAAAAATGACATTATGCAGAATTGCAGATACAGAGGGAAATGAAAGCAACATTCCAGTTCAAACAATACAGCCTATCATTTCTGTGTGTGTGTGTGTGTGTGTGAGAGAGAGAGAGAGGAGGGGGTGGGTTAAGTATGTGCCTTACCATACTAATTAATTTGTAGTATGGTTCATCGGGATTCGCAGAAGATGAATCTACTAAGCAGGAACTTATCTTGAGCAAGAAGTCATAAGCTATTTTTCTAGCCTCCTCCCTGGACTGCAGGCAAAACGGGGCAATAAAAATGAGCTATCACACAACATAGCTAATAGAAAAAAAGAACACAGAGAAGAGTACATTAAGATCAGGACTGAGTTAAGCACTTACATCTTTAAGTGCAAGTATAATCTCGTTCAAAATAAGAAAAGGCTTTGTGTTCTCCACATCAGAATTGCTCTGCAGAATATAATAATTCATTGTCAATACCAGTTTAACGTCTATACAATCCAGAGAGATGTTCAAAGCTACTGGAAAAGCGAAACATCAACAAAAAATAAGCATCCTCAGTCCTACGAATACAAGATCTACTCCCTGGAAAGCTCCACAACAAAGTTTCTGGGATAAGTTATAAGCTATTCAATGCTAGATAACACAACAATCTGAATTGACAGAAATGCCTCAGCAGCACATACATGAAACAATACTCCTGCAACCACTGGAATACTGTTTTCCATTGCTTGAGACTATGACAATCACTACTGATCAAAATAAAGTACAACCAAGGGCTGAATGCTAGGGATACGACAAATGAGCCAGATTAAATGTGCATCTAATCAAGTTAATATGCATTTTATAAGTCAACCTACCATGACATGATTCAAATTACTGCATACCTGATACATGTCTCATAATTAAAAGTCAAAAATACTGATTGCTAATGTGCAAAAGAAATTGTTTTCACAAAAGTTCTAAAAATTATCTTGACTAAGTGCATTATGCATCATGGATACCATAGGGACGATACATTTTGGCAAGTGCCATGCCAAAATAGCTTACCTATTCCAAGAACCTGAATCGATCATGTTCAAGATAACTATATACTCAAGAAAAGTGGACAAAGCCTCCTCATTAGTCTGGCTCAACTACCAAAGAAAGAGGGCGAAAAACCCTAAGATACACTAATAAGATGCAAATAAAAAACTCCATGATACACTAATAAGATGCAAATAAAAAACTCCATGACGGTTTTTTTTACCTTACTTTGCCATTCTTCCACCGATTCACTCCCCCTTAGAATTCAACAATATATAACAAATAATATAAACAAGCATTATGTTTTACTGTAGTGAAATCATATATAAATAAATGCATGCAGCAGTTCTACCTTTAATGCATGGACCAACAATAAGTGAAGGCAACTTAGGCGATTGCTAAAAGAAGTAATATCAGCAGGAGACTTCAAGCCAGTAAGAAGATCAACTAACTCATCCATTTTCAAAGAACAAAACCCAGAGTGCTCCTGAACAGATGAAAACACATAGAAAATGAATACAACCACATCAAACTTTCATAAAAAAACCATTGTCAAAAAATAAGGAGCCCTAACCTCCAGCACGCAGCTCAAAGTATAATAAGCTCCGGCTATACATATGCCATCACCAACCTAAGTCATAGGAATAAATATGTTAATATTACACCTACAGGAGGGACATGTCAACTAGCTGAAAAAAACTGGACAAACCTGTAGTGCATGTTTTGTTAATTTAAAGATCAGACCAACAAGATCCTCATCAGCTCCTTCTACAATGGATGAAGCTAGGTCCAATATCAAAGACCTATGAGAAATAGAATTTAAATGTCACAGATCATGAGAGTGAGCTATCCACAACATTATCATGGCACCAGACATCAACTTAAGACCATTCTGGACTAATTGACATTCAATATAATCAAGTTCCTTTTGAATATAAAAGTCAACAGCAGAAATCACCTACCACTGTGAATTGTCACCAACGGAACTTGAATCCGATGTCATATCACTAGGTAATACATTGGATGGATCAGAATCTCCAGATTCAGAGACAGCCTTCACCAATGGGAACTTCTCAAGAGATGAAACAAAAATCTTCTTGGTTACGGATGAGTTAGAGATTGAGGCTAGGCAACTGATGGCTTTCTGGGGATGAATTCAAAACCATGGTATGAGAATTTAGAGACCAAGAAATGTATGATGTATAGAAGAGACTAAACAAAACATTGGAAAGAACTAACTAAGCTTTTTGTACGATGTTAAAATTGGCAAGATCCTTTCAAAACATTTTCATATAACTTAGTCAGGTTGTTGAGCAAGATAGCCTGTTCATCTCATATCAAGGAAAATTTAGCCATGCATTTTAGAAACTAATTCGTGATTAAGTCATTTTTAAGATGAATGAACCACTGGCCCGATGGCATGACCCCCCCCCCCCCCCCCCCCCCTTCTCTTCCTTTTGTACACATGATATCCTCTTGATTCTCTAGGGATTATTTTTAAATTGATTTTTTAGGAGAGGAATTGTGCTTTCATTGCTATCAATCTTTACAAGTATCTACAGTTGCCAGTTTGCCACTGTTTATGTATCTCCACGAAGTTAACATCTCTCATGTTTGTCTACAATTTGTCCCATCACAGATTTTGAATAACAAAAATTTAGTACCTGACTCTCAATCTTGACCTCAACCATATAATTCAATCCTCATACAAGTCAAGACAGGGTAAAGGTGACGAAACTCTTCGAGTAGAGAATTTACATCTATCACACACATAGATAAAGTAAGACAGAAATTTAAAACACGGTGTCAAATTGATTATATGAAAGATACCTTTACAGGTGAACGCTTTGCAGGAGTTGAATTTAGAAAAATAGTCATCAGGGCCAGAAGCAATTCATATGAATACAAAGACAAAGCCTTGATATTTTTCAAAGCTGCTTTCTTGGAATAACAGAGTAGGTTTCTCTTCTTCATTAGATAATCTTCCAATGAGAAGTCAGATGAGGGATTAACAGGTTCATCAATAGCAGCATCAAACTTAGGCAAACACTTGTTTTGTTTTACAAGTTCCTACACAAAGGAAGGTTATCAAAGGATAAAAAAAAAAGATGTAATTATTAACAAAACTAAGAAAAAAAATCAAGATAGGCTACATTAAACATTAAAGGAAATGTAAGTACCTGCAAAGCGTCAGCAATATCTTCACACATAGAAGCATCTTTCTTCAGCTGAACGAACATCATTTTAGCAAAAGATTGAAAGCTCTTGCTAATATCAGTTGGATGGCGACAAAATGCAGGTATGAGACCCCATAAACCATGGGCAAGAGCCTGCAGATCTTGTCCAATTACTGACTTTTTAACTGGAAAGGCATCAATTGTAATTCGGTAATTGGTTTACCATGTAACTTATACAATACCAACCAGCTTTTCATAATTAACAGATCCAAAAAACTAGAAAATGAATAAAAATGCAAAGCAACTCAAAGGCCCACAAAGAGAAATTTCAAATGCTGAAAAGACATGATCCTCCAAGTAATAGTTGATTTCTATCTCTGAACCCCGGTCATCAACACCCCAATTCTCAAGCAATACACTGAAATTACATACTGCATGAGATCATGAAGCCCACATGAAGGAAAATAAAGCAAAACAAAGGTAGTTTTTTTAGATGACAAAATTTTATTGAAGAAGACCCCATGAGGGTGACTCTTGCTTTGGATATATCAACTAAGATGATCTGAGATTGTAAAAATAGTTTGCACATTAAAGACCAGACAATAAAGCTTATAAAATTTTTGTTTAAAGATGGTGGCAACGGGGTGCTTGCATTGAAAAGGAAACTCAAATGAAAATGATATCATAATAAATTTATAAATTAAGCAATCTTGTAGATTTAACAATATAATTGCATCATTTTTTAAGAAAAATTAAATTTTTTTTACATGGGAAAATCATTTTTAAGTATTATTGTTCTCAAAAAACTCTCTTAAAAAGGGGAATATATGAACCCAGAGTTCCACGCGTGATAATCGCAAAACACGGAGTCTTGCAAAAGGCAAAAGAACATTTGTTTATCTACAATAAAAATATCAGTATTCATTTGCCAAATTTTTTTTTCACTTTATCCCCCAATTAATGTTCACATAAGAAAAGAGTAGACATATAATAATCTATCTATTAGTTAATACTAGAAGAGAGTACATTGAAGAATTTATCCCTACCAAATTCCCCTCCTAAGCACATCAACTAAACTAGGTTGAATAAATTAATGCATTGAAATTATAAGCATGATCTTATTGAATAAAAAATGTGACTTCCAATGAGAACATTAGATTTATTGACTAATGTCTTAGAAATACTTTGATGTATTAAAGTCTAATATATTTTTCATATACTTGCATATAAATTTTAAAAACCGACTATGGCTTGAGACTTATCAATAAAAGGCACACAATCCTTTGAGAGAAGGGGGATAGAAACCATACAGGAACTACAACATTGCCTCTCAAGAGTTATATTCCTCAGAAGAAAAGCCTCTATCCATCATTTACAGTTTTCCATGCAACCAGCCATCGACCAAGCTGATTAGTTTCAACACACAAGTTTGAAAGCTTTAGAGATGATAAACACAGAAACAATTTTCTGAGCCTCTTACCTTTACGAGAAGCCTTTTGGAGTGACTGCGCGATGGGCACAATGTGCTCTGTGAAATATCCCAGGGATGCCCCACAGGTATACTTCTTTAGAATGGGCAACATCCACATGTTTGCATATGTTAAATTTTCCACGTTAAAAGAAATTGGTACAAGGCTTAGAATATTTTCAGCTCCCATAGCAACTACAGCACAACCAAAACAAGTTTGCAACTGCAAAATCAGTCATTCCCATTGATTAGCTTGCAGACATAAAAAAACAAAAGGAGCTGAAGGCCAGAGTAACAGTTAAATATTTATCTACCACACATTCTTGGGTTATTAAGAGCACTGAGCAATGTGAAAGCCTACAGATATATTAAAAATGAGCATCACATTCAGGCAAAATATAGAGAAATAACATTGTATGCAAGCACTATTTCAGATGAAGCCAAACCCCAAAATGCAATAGTGAAGGATTAAAGTTAACTTCAAACCATGAAAAACATTAATTGCAGAAAAGTAGTTTCTGTGGAAAAATTACAGATATATTGATAAATGGCAAGACATTCAACATAGTCAAACCCTTCAACCAAACAATGCATCCAGTAAAACATGCTATGTATTACACAGCTCGATTGCACATACAATCAGAAACCCATCAAAACATCGGGAAAAAAGGAATTTAATGAAGCTTGACAAAAATAACTCCTTTTCTAAACTATGAATGCCTCAGCCGCTCATAAACTGAAGACCATGGAGAGTTGGAGACTCCGATGAATTGGATTTTTGCGAATAATATTATAGAAGAAGATGGACAAGAAAGATATACATGACAACAAAAGTGATTGACATTCAATCATTTGAGAGGCTTCATTTTCTCCCAATCAATTAAAAGCTAGATAATACTCTCATCAATATTCATCATGCCTTTCTCTGACTAATTTGCTCTTATCTATAACATTTCTCCTCTCACTATCTCACTTGTCTTCCTCCTCAACATACTAATAATTGAATCAGATTACACTACCTATTCTCTCCCTACCCCTATGTCTATTCAATGCAGATACATGCCAGCACTTAATCCTTGTATCACCAAAAAAATGAGAACTCGTCTGGTATCATAATGTCCCTAGGATACTCTGCTCTCAGCAATAGTAATATATCTATGAGAAAAAATGAGACAACATAAGTAGCACGCACAAACAGCAAGTGCGCAAGCACACACCATAACATGAGCACAAACACACAGGTAAGGCAGCAAGTGTACACCACCACAGACTTATAAGGATTCTTACGTGATTTGTATCATGCTTGTTGCCATCAGCATCAGTAGACACATCCGCCAACTTCAGCACAATTTTCTTCATATATGAACATGAACTGCGACCTAAGTTTATAGTAAGGCACGTCAGATGAAAAGTAAAGAAGAAAAATGGACATAAGAAGTGGGTAAATAAAGGCACAAGATCAATCCCAATGCTGTTAGCATGATCCGCAAATTATCATCAATCATCAGTAATTTAGATTCCACTATACAACAATTATGATATTAGGACAAGTGGATAACAACTAGGAAAAAAATTTGCTCTTAGGCCGGGAAAAAACTTCCCTTTAAATTCAGTTAATAGATAGATAGAAGCAACAACAAGTAATTTACATCAAAGCAAGAAGACTCTGCATCTAATTAAGAATAAAGGAAAATGACAACAGATAAATAATGGAGAATTGAAGGACTTAAAAAGATGAAACCGATTACAAGCATCCTAGGAAGCATGAAAACAAGAGCTGGACTGGCAATGCGAGCCAGAACTGAAAACAATCAATATCCGGATAATGACGAAATGTAAATTAATAATTAAAAAATATTCTAATAGAATTTTACAGTTCTAATGCCACAAAATATTAAATCGAATTTACTTTAAAAAAAAATAGGAAGACAGCTGAATGAAACCAAGGAATTCAGTACTCTAGATACTAGCATAGGATCTATATACTTCTGCTTTTGACAAGTCAAGGATGTCAAGCTTCCACATGATTTTTTTGCTAGTTCCTCTCTTTATCTCCCTTATCTCCCAATTTTCTAGGGGCACTGGCCCTCTATTGAGTATCAATGACCAAACATCAAGCAGTAAAAAGTAGCAGAGGAGTTGATTCACAGAGAGAGAATCAGGTGAGACAAGGCTGGCAGATATGGCTAGTGACCACCAGAAATTTTGAAAAATCCACTTACAAGGATCAAATTCAAGAAGTTTGCACAAATCCATTAGAGCATAAAATTTGACATCATATTCCCCAGATCCTCAAGAAGTTCAAATCTTTAAGTTTGTGAGGGCTAAGCAAGATGAGACAATCAACCAACACTTCAATATTTTAATATAAGTAGAGTTGAAGGATTGGAGTTTTCAAAATCATTGAGGAACAAAGGATGAAATGAATTCAGCATCAAACCACCTAACAGACAAAGGATTTTAGTCTGCTTACCAAGTTTGAGGAACAGAACAGATAGAACGACTAAAATATGTTCATTGGGAATCCCAGCAATAGAATCTAGCAATTTCATGAAGGTTGAGCACATAGACGCAATTGCCTTTGATTCCAAATCATTAGCTGGTTGGGATTCAATATCATCAGAAAATTGGTCACCAATCAAATTCTTTAAGATATTAGAAGACTTTGAAGCAACATCATCCTCACGTGTAAGAAGACCTGCCAGTCAATGTACAAAAAGACAGTTTGAAATACCATAAAAACTTTGCATAAAAGAACTTTGCTTTCTGATTTGTGCATGTAATAAAACTGTTTAAGGATGATAGCTGAAAATAATAAATTATAACGGTAAATATCAATTAAAACCAAATCCCAGTCAAAGATCAAGACTTTTTCCGCTTGAAAAGATTATTCAACAATCATTTACATGGGTGTGAACCACAGAACATGGTCAACATATATTAAAAAGTAACAGCAGGGTCACCTGCTATAGCAATAAATCCAACAGAAAGACTCTTATTCCATTTTCCAGAGTCTCTTGCAAGAAGTTTGTCAAGCAAAATCTTCAGTAAGTTTGATGCGGAAATAATGCTATCATTGGGGTTCGTTTCTGAAGATATATATGATGAAAGGGCAATTGTTATGTCCTCAGCCAATTCCATGATAATTTCATCTTCAACTTTTTCTAAGAATGCTTCAATAGCATTAAGAACAGGCCTTGTAAACATCAAAGAGCGTGAATCAAGAAGCTCGATTAATTTCAAAATTACTTTTTTGCTACTTTTGTCACAAAGATATGGCAAAGAAACCCTCACAACATTCAATGCATGGACAACATCCAATTGCTCAGGTTCAATTTGTCTCACACTTCCAGATCCATCAATATTCCATATCACACCCAACTTGGCTGCAGTAGAAATGTGACTTTCCAGCAAAGAAATTACTAATTTACTTGCCTTTTTCTTCACTGCTCCAGATTTAAAATTTTTAAGAGCATTCTCCAAATACTCTAGAGCACATTTCCTTACCTGTAACAGAAGAAAACAACTCCATTAGGATTTTCTCAAGTTTTGGCATCAATAAATTTCCCAAATTTCCTATCACTCATTGAATAGGGCACTAGATATAGTATCCACAGGCCAAATTCTTTGGGAAAAAAAAAGAAACAGATAAAAGTAGATTTTTTCAAATGGGAGGGGCCTATTAAGGGCTCTTGACTGGCTGTTTATAAAATAATCAAATCAATCACGGGATTAATTAGGTCGGTCTTTTAAATGGAAATATTTTATTGGGTCTTTACATGGACAAGTCGGGTCAATAATGGATCAATAATTTCTAAAGCTTTTAACTTCTACCGCGAAAGATTGGGTAAGGAATGCTTCTCACTTGCTCATCAATGTTCCTCTTTTAAAGATTGGATGTGATAAAGGCACACTATCATCTTCCATAGATAGAACTAAACTCTCATTGGACCAACCCGCCTATTTTGCATCTTATTTGACCTGGCCTTGACCCGATGCATATAGGTCTACATAAAAGCTAACACGGCTAACTTCCCACAAAGTAACAAAATTGAAAACTTGACAAGCTTCCACACTAAATGAAAAGCTAAATAGATGACTATCCACAATTAAAAAAAAAAAAAAAAAAAAAAAAAAACACCTAAGCTAGCTCCACTTGTAACCTTAAGGGTTTGTTCTCATCACTTGAATGTCATACAAAAGTATCTAAGCTTATTACCCCTAAACTTTACTCGTATACTCTTATTATACCAGAATTAAACTTATCTGATTAGACTTAATTGAACTTATTAGCACTCATTTGAGCTGAACTCAACTTACAGAAACTGAAAAGGCGAAAACACAGTGAGAGAACCCAGCCTCAAACTTACATAGGGTGTTTTCGTATTGAACTAGTACCGGCCTACAGGGAGGCGAATGGCAAATGGCACAGACTGGAAAAGAGGCAGTATTCCTAGCTATGGTTTCACTCTTTCCAGACATATTTGGCACGAATTGAGATGTATCAAAAGCACAATGAAATATTATGTGTAATCATAGAGTAATACTATGGGAAAGTAGAGATGGTGTAGAAGGGTACTTATCTATATTATTTATGCAATGCAATATA
This sequence comes from Dysphania ambrosioides, assembly GCA_026401315.1. Taxonomy (NCBI): domain Eukaryota; kingdom Viridiplantae; phylum Streptophyta; class Magnoliopsida; order Caryophyllales; family Amaranthaceae; genus Dysphania; species Dysphania ambrosioides. Next base: position 2,882,694 of record CM048662.1, read on the forward strand.
CTACGGGAATATCTTAAATACATCAATTCAAATCAAACCAGCTCGGCTCGGCTTGGCTATTGCCTTCATCAATTGCTTCTAATCCCTTAAATAATCAACCAAAGGTAACAATAACATTGAATTCTTTACCTTCGGTCTTTTGTCAGTGCACCAATTCATCAGCGTTTGGAAGGGCATTTCAACGGATTTCCAATCCCCCATGTCGCAAAACCCTAGCAAAACCCCTAAGCACTTCACCACACACTTCGCACTCGAAGCAGACCCCACCACCATATCTCTCTCCTCACTCCCTAAGACCCCAACCAAAATCTCCGCCGCCTCGGATGCCTTCTCCGGCGAGATGGAGTCTCCGGGAACAAGCGAGAGGACGATGGAGAGGAAAGTGGCGAGAGCAGACGCAGAAGCGGCGTCGTTCTGGGGCTGGGAGAGGGCGTTCATGGCAGCGGCAAAGTAGGAGATAGGGGAGAGAGGGAGGGAGTCCTCGAGGAGGAGAGATTTTACGGCGGCGGCGGTGGCGATGAGGTGGCGGTGTTGAAGAGCTGATGAGGAGGAGTAGCGTTGCATGAGTTGAGAGGAAATGTCGACCGTCGGATCGAAGCCGGTGGGTTCAGTGGGGTCCATAAGGGTTTCGACTCCTTTTGTTGGTTTAGCGGCGGTGGGAGAGTGCTTCATGGTGGCCTGTGGAGGAGAGAGAGAGAATGAGGAAAGAGAGGGCTGAATCCGCTGATAACAGTTCAATCCAACCCACATTGATTCTTGTATTGGTTTTCTTCGGATCGTCTTTTGTACAAAACGGGTCATTTCTTCTAATCTTCGGTTTTTTAATTTTTTATTGAATACCCCTCAATTTTGTCAAATTTTATTTTCACCTCTCAAGAACTTCTTAGAAATCAAAAACTATATAAGAAAATAATATATTTTAGGATTAATTGACCGCATTAATCTAACCTTTATCCGATTTGCGGATATTAATCCAACCTTTTGTTTATTTCTGATTGCACCTACCTTTAGCCACTCTTTACTTTCACTAAGCCACCTCTAAAATGTGACCTGCAATTGACGGTAATAATCCGGTAATTGATAGAATAAATATTTTTAAATAAAAACTAATCTTCAATGACCGTTGCTAATCCCAATAAACATTCCTAATACATTTCTTAACTTAACTACTTTACAATATTACATTGTCCAAACTCCATATCTAATCATACCTATTCAAATCCAAACCTTAGTCTACTTCTGCATTGTTGTCATGGATTATTTAGACAATTCAGAGAATGATCCTTAGCTTGTCGAAACCAATCCGAAAGGGCGATACGTAAGTTACAATAAGATGATAGGAGAAGGGGCTTGGAAAAAAGTTTATTTACGGATCCATATGGCTCATGGAATAGAAATTGCTTGGAGTATAACAGTATTGACAGAGGAAATTCAAGATCAGATGATAAATCATGAGATGTTGTGAAGAGAAGATGATCTGCTCAAGTCATTGAAGCATGAGAATATCATAAGATGTTATGATTCTTGGATCATTGATGATGAACAAAATAAACTAAAGAATATTCAAATGATTACTAAGCTTCTCCATTTGGAAATTTGCCCGCATACCCCACCAAGCATAATCTTGCTAGTACTAAGGCAATCAAGACTTTGACTGTACAGATACCAGATAAATCAAGCTACTTATAGAGGGATATTAATGGTAGAGTATGGTTGAAATGTTGAACGCGCTTCATTTTGATAAGGACATTGCTGAGGTGATTGGAGAAAAAACTTCTAGATTTGGGAAATAATGGTGGGATGAGGAGTGGGAGAAATGAAGAGAAGGGCGAGAAGTAAAGATTTGGGAAACAATCTTGTGTTGTTTTTTATGTTTTCTGGTCTTTATATTCTATTGACCCCAAATTTATATCTAAGCTTAGTATGATAGAAAAAGCAAATTTAAGTGGGAAATAGAACTGCATATACCACGTCATATAAATTAACTTGTTATTCAGGTCATCGGTAAAATCGATTTAGTGAAAGCAAAGAGTGGCTAAAGGTAGGTGTAATCATAAATAAACAAAAGGTTGGATTAATATCCGCAAATCGGGTAAAGGTTAGATTAATGCAGTCAATTAATCCTATATTTTATATATTACCAAAATTTATTAATAACTATCCATTAAACTTGTCACTTTGAATATTATTGTCTTTTATTTTAAATTTTGTGAAATTCTATTTTTATAAATATACTTATTATTGATATTGTTACATATTACTTCCTCTGTTCTTTTTTTCTTCTCATTTTCCCCTTTCAAAAATTTTAAAATATTTTCTTATTTATAATCTTTCTATTTTGATCTTACATTGTTATTGGGTGGAAAAGTTTGGCTGAAATCATTATCCTTGTTATATTTATCCCATTGGTTAATTTTTTTTAATTACTTAATGCCATGAACTTTAGAAATTTCACTAATTATTTAATGCTCAACCTACTTGCATTATTTTTTTAATAGAATATAATCTTATTTTCAGATTAATTTAAATTATTTTTTTAGAATTTTAATAATATTTAATAATTGTCTTGGTTTCTTCTCGAATTCCAAATGAGAACAAAAAAAAGAATGAAGGAGTACTAATTTTAAGTGAGTTTCACCGAAAAGTGATGTCATGCAAAAAAAACTCATAAACTATTTTTAGTGTTGGAAGGGGTTTTTTTTATGGCTTTTATTGCTTTTATTTATTTATTGTGTTGTATTATAATCCAATATATTATTTTACCCTTTAATATAATGACATTTTCAAATCAAATTCACTAAAAAAGTAGTATAATGTAGCAAAATCTACAACATGTATGTTTATAAATTGGAAATAAAAAGGTAATAATTTGCAAAATGACAAGTTTTATTATGTAGTAACTGATAAATTACCCTATATGTTATATCAAATATTAATTTTTATGCACAACCAACAAAACATTAGCATTATCATTAGATATCACTTAGAGGCAAATTTGTAACATAATTCTAAAAAAAAAATTTGTAACATGAGCCAAATCAATTGTTTGATTTTCTCAAAATACATGTTTAATAAGTCCCATGATTTGACAAAAAAAATGTCAAAATGTTTTAATGGTCCATTTTAATGTTATTATCAAACAGATGTTTATCAATGTCAAAAGTTATTTTTTTTATAAGCCTCTTCGAGAAGATGAGTCATGGGTCAATAGCTACACCATAGAAGCTCCATAGTGTGCATAAGCTAGGGGTGTGGGCTAATCTGGGAATGGCCTATAAAGGTTATGGCATGTTGTATTGATGGTTAAGGTTCCAATGGATCATTCCCTTATTGAATGGACTCGAATTATTCCAACTATGGAATCTACAGATAAAGGTAGGTCGGATATAAATTAGTCTTATTAGAACTGAATCTAAATCTACTTTTTGCAAATTAGATCTAGATCCATTAGGTTTAAATTTTCATACATATACCCAAATCCACTAGGTCTTCAGACCTAATGGGTTGCTTACTTTTCTTATATTTTTAGATATTTATTTTAGAATATATATACAACTCTTGATACAGACGGCTTGTCAAATAAACTTTTACTTTGAATAAAAAGACAATAAACCACTAAAAAATATACAAAGTATTAATTAATTAAGACATAAAGAGAAAGATACACACACCTCTTATTATAAATTCTAAAACATAAATTAGAAAATATGATTAGTTTTGGTCGGATAAAATATCAAGATCTTTGGATAATAAATCTTTTACTAGTTAAAAATTATAAATTTTTTTAAAAACAAGATTGTAAATTGGTATAGGTAGAATTTAGATCGGGTATAATTCAGACATCAATGGACCTGACTCGAATTCACCAATAGATGCTTGGATCCAAAATCACTAGGTCTAACTTTTTTAGACTTATACCTTTAATTTTGGTTGGAATTTGAACCGAGTTTCTAACCCATTGCGATCCCTTTGAAAACCTTGATGCGTGATGGTGTTGGGGTCTAAGTCCCTCTAAGCTCCCAATGATGCAAAGGCTAGCATAGATGTCGGCCATGTCGCTAGGTATAGTGGCTTGTGTGGTAATTGGGTGCGAGCTCAAGATAGTTAAAATACTTGGTATACCTTGAGCTAAAATTATTTAAAGCTCAGGTTTCATTCCCTCCATAATTTTGACTCTTTTAAGTTAAGCCATGCCTTCATGTTCACAAGTGTGGCATACACTTATGATTTCATAGTTTATGTCAAAATATTGAAGTACAAAGATGTTGCCAAAATTTGTGTTGTTCCATTATAGCCTTATATTACTATTACACTCATGCAGAGCAAAATTGTCTAGAAATTCGAATAATTAATTGTTACACTTATGATTTTAAATTCGAACCGAAATTCGAAATGTTGGATATCTTTTGAATATCAATTGTGCTCCTCTTTTTTTGTTATGTGACAAAGATCTATGATCTATTATATATATCTATGATAGTATTATATCAGTTGCTTTTTTGGGGGCTTAAATTGAATTATTTTCATTTGAGAAATTAAACAACGTATCCGACATATCCTATCTGAATTCAAATATCAAATACTTGAAGTTTTTTATTTTGGATAAGGATATTAATTATTACAAATTTCAAGAATGAATATCCGATTCAGAATCACATTTTAATTAGATATCTAATCTGAGATAAACTTTCGTTACACTCGATAGTATTAAGTAAACAAAGCATACAAATGTTGCACAAAACTACAAATTTTCTTCATGAATAAATAATATACTATCGACATAATACTTCAAATCATCATACATTAACAATTTTCTATTTTAGCATATTTATAAGAGGAAGTAAATTGGTGACTCTGGCTAAAGTGCAACTTGATTCAAGACAATTATCACAAAGCTGCATCATGCAACATATCAAGTGTAATCAAACTTAACACTCACTAGTAGAATTATCAACATTTGAGTTGGTTGTAATAGAGTTATTTACGTCGTATATATTGGCGCAGCAAATATGGAGGTCGCAAATGAATTGTACTCATTTGTGGCAACTGATATACGCCGCAATCAATACATTTATTAACAATGGCTCAAAATAAATGTACTAAATCAATGTAGAATTTGAGAAAATAATTACAATTTCATAATTTAATAACGATCTTAAATTGCAAAGTTTTAAAGATTTCTTTCATCTTTGTCGTAGCTTCTTCTATACCATGAGTATTAACTCCTATAACTTCTAGAGTTTCAATTTTATTACCTTGAATTTGGTTGTTCTTTCTTGAAATTCGAAAATAAATAAAAAAAATTTGCACAAAAATGAACCAAAATTAACAAAAAATTGTTATAAGTTCTTAAAATATTACTCACCTTTTTCTAGCATAAGTTGTTGAATGAGGAATTACTTGATCCTCACTTTGATCTATTCGTTATTCCCTTGAATTTATAATTTCAGAATTCTAGGAATTTTTTTTGCAAAACAAAATCCAACACTCTCTCTTCTCCTCCAACCCAACTTCTCGTCTTTCTACTCCTTTGCCTAGCTTCTCCCATAAGGATTCCTTAAAATATTAGATGGTAGTATTATCAAATCTTGAATCAATTACAAACTCATCAAATCAAGAATCAAATGTGTTAGCAACATAACACAAATCAATACAAACTCCACGAACTGATAATTAAATGCATCCACCAAATCACAAATCAATTCCAACATCTCAGACTTTGATGAGATAAATTTGTTATTGATTACTTAGTTTCCATTTAACTTTGGTATTTATTGGTTCAATTTCATTTTATTTGTATTCATTTATTTATTCATAGTAATTTTTTAGGGTTTTTGATCTGTCATGACTAATTTGTTTGATTTTAGGGTTTTTCCAATGTTTTCTTAATTTTTTTTCTTCTTCAATTTAGTTTTGATTTTGTATGAATGTTGTGTGTATTCTGGAAATTAGGTTATGACATTATTATTATTATTATTTATAATTATGTTGGATTTTTGTTGTACTTTGTGTATAATATTGTTAGTTTTGTGTAAATTTCAAAAATTATATTTAAACTTATTACTAACTTCAATTATGTAATTCTTCCGATTTTATTTATTTTGTGTTTGATATTGAGTGATTCAATTACATGATGTGTTTGATATTGAGTGATTGGGATACATTTTCTTGCGTTTTTGTTTATTTTCAAGCCCGTGAAAGCATTTTTTGAAGATTGAAATTAAGCGAAAACCTATGAAAGCGAGCTTTTTAAGGTTTCATAAATTATAATAGAAAGGCGTCGAGTAGGTGCTTGTACCTTGTGAGCAGAGCTTTCGTGCTCTCGTATAACAAAATAGAGTGAGATCTTCAGAGTAGCTAGTGACTACTAGAGCTCATCCTCTAGTTTCTCAATCTTATTATCAAGCTCTCAACTTTCTGTTTCAAGGCTTTTATTTCATACTCAAAATTTTTATTATCTTTAGCATCAATAGTATCATAATAAGTTTTTTGTATTTTTTTGCCATATGAGGTCTCTCCAAAATTTTCTTAATTTGTTTCTTCGATCGTTTTATTCTCAATTCTCTCATCACATTCAGATGATGAGGAATCTTTTGAAACTACTTTAAAACCATCAAATTTCATGGGTTCTCTTGGTGAGGAATGGGACTACTTTACCGTAGCTCTTTTCATGAGTACCATTCACAATCGATGAATTCTTCTTAGGAGCTTTATAGGAAACATTTGGAGCTCTTTCTATACCCACATCATAAGCAAGATGAATATCATCTTGAGAATCGAAGATGTGAAACTTTTTTCTAATCTTTAGAAAACTCTACTTCTTGCACTACTAGGTTTTCAAAATATGTCTTATACATGTCATTTTGTAGACCATTATTAGTTTAGCAAAATTATCCAATATATGTGTTTTATTTTTGGTATAGAGCATATTAGCTCAATTGGTAGAGTTATGTGCAATGCAAATTCACAATGATATAGGTTCGGATTCAACATAGACTATGAAAGTATATAGGTCATGACTTACCATTATTTTGTATTAAAAGGAGTAGTTGTATGGTGATGAAAAGTTGACTTTATGATCAATGAGTAACTACATGACTTTAAGGCAAAAAAAGAAGGTGATAATATGTAAAAATGGATTTGTTGAAAAAGAGTCACTTTGATTATGATATCTTAGAAAAAGGTAATATACGTTTAAAAAAGTGATTACGGAATACATAAGAAAAGAGGGTTGGGTTAATAAAAAATGAGTGACTATATGTTAAAAAATAAACTTATTTACTATAATTGAAAAAAGGATCACTATGTACACGTTAAATCTTATTTATTAGATTTAAAATATAAAGTGTCATAATCTTATCTCATTTTAAACATCCTAGTCATTTAAACTATATATATATATATAACAAAGTTGCATATTTAATACAGCTAGGCTGCCCATCTGAGGCATCTAATGCTTATGAGTGAATGACTATGCAAGTATGCAACTTGCATGACTTGCCTGCTAGATGCTGCCTGCTGCATGCAAAGTCGTGAGGATTTAGAAGTTGCGGCCCGTAGCTAGCTATGTAGAGGCTCTGATCTCATGCGGCAAAGCAATGAATGGAACGTGGCACACAGTGAGATGGTAATACTAATACCTTAGCTTCACGATTTCACCATTCCACTAATCCACTAAGATACATACTGAATGCCCCACAATCGCATATCTACAGACTACAACCACCTGTTTCTCTGAATTAATAACACAGGTGATCATTTAATCGCAATAGACGTGGATTAGAAATATTATAACAATCATATATGTACGAGTATAGAGTATAAATATGCCATCAAATGGTCTTTTTCAATGGTATAAACCTTAGTATAAGCTTAGGCATACCATTAATCACAAGAGGTACATAAAACAACTCCTTACAATATCGTTATACTTATCTATAAATGCTCTATAAATCAAATGCATAAGACTTTGGCCTCCATGCATAGATAATACAATGATACATTGATACACTAATATACACATCTCATACTCGTTTATCGCAATAGTTTTCACATTTAATAATCATTATCTCGTAAATACTATGTTCTTCAATGACTTATCGTCATCACTATTATCTAAATGAATTGACCATTATATGAAAACAAGTTATGGAGTAACCGATATTACCTAACTGACTCGAGATGGATGTAATAAAGAGTAAAAAAACTAAATCATTAACCGATAATAACACATAATCATAAATGACCGATTCAAACCCGAGAGATGGATGTAATAAAGAGTAAAAAAACTAAATCGTTAACCGATAATAACACATAATCATAAATGACCGATTCAAACCCGATAAGGCCACCAGGATTTCAACTAAAATGGAGATGACCCAATTCATTAAGCGACTTGAGCTAATATCTACCCAAAAGGAAAAAATTTCTTTAGGAACCGATCCGTTAGACCCAAACCGACTATGACCCAAAACCTAAATCTACTTGAACAAATTAAAAAGCCCGTTATAACATGTCCATGAACTGATATGATTAACTGGAATCGAATATGATCCAAACCCAAATTTACCTAAACCCGAAACAACCCACTATAACTCATTATGGAACTAATCCGAATTGACTCGAATTGAACATGATTCGAATCGTATACGACCCAACCTGAACCCGGCAAAGCAAATAACCGATTTGACTCAGCCAAATAATACCCAACCTCACCAGACCCGACCCAAAAGGCCAAATTTACCCGTTTCAACCAGACCCGAAAATAATCGACCTACGATGGGTCAACCCAAAACGGAACCATGGACCTGAATTGACATCCCTAGTTGCAACATCATTGCTAGTAGTCTGTCGATTCACTGATCTAGTAATACTAGTAAAGTACCGCTAGTACCAACATTAGCTACCATTGAACCATTTATGACGACTAATATGAATTGACATCCCTAGTTACAACATCATTGCTAGTAGTCAGTCGATTCACTGATCTGGTAATACTAGCACAGTACCGCTAGTACCAACATTAGTAATTGATAACACGATATTATCCATTGTTTTAATGCGTTCATCGATCTTATTTTATCAATTTTCCTCCATATTTTCCTCCTTTACGAGCTTTCATTTCATATATTTTGATATTGCTCTTCTCGGGTATGCTTTATTTTGTTTTGTAGGATTTTAATAAAAGCTCTTATGATATCGTACTTGACTCATGTTGGAAGTATATGAGTCGTTTAGTAGCCTTATCTCGGGATTTTTAAAGACCTATTGCAACATGGCTCTAGCTAGACGTTGATATTTCCCTGTGAGGTGTGGCAAATGAAATATAACAAGCAAAATGATGAATTTCGCATCATACACCGCACCTTGATGGTGGTCCTTGACTTCACGCCACAACACCTTGGCGACCACTTTAAAAGAACATTTTTCTTGTAGCCCTAAAACCAAGGCATTAGACACTAGCTAGGTGGGGGGAATTTAAGAAGTTTTGGACTTCTTTTGGAGGGATTCACATGCCACTTTTAGGGGTTTAGCTTAGGAATTTTCTGATTTTATTATGTAGAGTTTTTAGTTTTTATGATTCTTAGTTTTTATTATATATAGTTTTAGTTTTTAGTTTTCATGATTCATTCATTAGTTTAGGTTTTTAGAGTTTTCACTTTTGTTCTTAGTTTTCTTCCTTGCAACTATGAAAGAAAAGCCTTGATATTCATCATTCAATTGATACTTTCAATCAATCTAATTCTACTATTGTTTTCTTCTTTCTCTAATCTCTTATTATTATTTGTTATTATGTCTTCTCTTAGTCATTATTTTGTTTGTTTAATTATCATGTTTATGTAGTTTCATAATCTAGGGTTAGGTTAAACCCTAATGTGTTTTGATTTATGAATTTATCCCAATCCCTAATTTGATTATATTATATGCACTTGCTTATTGAATTGTGCTATTTTATCAATTAGAGGTTAGACGTAATTTGGTATTGATTTGAATCTAATATCTATTTGTCAACGACAGTTGAATTTAGATGGTTATAATTAATTCAATAAGGACATAAAATTCTCCATGAAAATAGGTAGAACGGATTGTTAGGAAGTTAGGGTGCCATGTTTAATGTCTTTGATATGCATGATTCCATGAAAATAGGCATGATTGTATGTTAGGGAATCCAATAAGTTGATCGAAAGAAACTATTGGTATTGTAAAGGGCGCATCTTTCCTTTTGACCATTATAGTATGATTATTTGGGGTATGGATTTATCTTATGTTAATTCATATTAGCGAGAATTCCTAGTTCTAGATGTCTTTAGTTTATACTATATTAATTAGTAGTATAACCATTCTATTTTCTATTACTCGTCTAGTTTTACCAGTATTAAAGTTGATTAAATTGGACTGTCGTTTCTCTATGGGATCGACCCTGACTTACCCTACTACATAGTTAGGAGGATCAATTAGTTTTTTTTTTGTTAGGTGCACGACACACCTATTAGCAACCATTGAACCATTTATGACTAATATGAATATTGACAACTTCATCACTAACCTATTAAAAAAAACTAACAAATCCTCTTAAATATGTACTCCATAGGTTAAGTCGGTGTCGATCCTACAGAGAAGGTTTGACAGTGTATTGAGTTGGTATAAATCAAATAACTCAAGTCAATTAGTCAATTGGGATGGTGAATCCTCTATAGATAGTCTAGTACGATAAATTACTAAAAACATGTAGAGTCAAATATCTCCACTAAAATAATATAATCTAATAAATATTCATATCTCAATTCATTTATATATACATTTAAAAGAAAACTGGCGCCCTAAAAAGCACAATAGACTTCTCTTGTATATATGTGGCTTCCATATCAAACAATCATACATATTCTCATGGATTAACAACAATCTAGGATATTAAATAAGGCATTTTAAATTTCTAAATACTTTATTCTACCTACTCCTTTTAAGAGCTCCATATCATTTATTGAAATATTCAAATTAGTCAAAAACTCAACTCTAGATTTGATCAAGACAAATGGAATGATATGATAGAGATACTTTTTAACCCTAATCTAGCATTAGGATAAGTACAATCATGTCAGCAAGAACAAATAAATAATGAATTGAGATTTAAAGAGAAAAATCGTGTAATTAGATCCATGGCAAGGGTTTCAATAAAACCTAAAGTAATAAACAACTCTAACATAATTAAGGAAATAAAACAAAGCATAAACCTGATCAATAATGACTTGCCTCGTTGGCCCGACCCAGTTCGGCCCAAAAATGTCCGAGTTTGGGCACCAAAACCTGACCCGAAATTAGGGTTTGTGCAAGTTTACTTTGGCTCGACGCCCGACCCGATTGACAAAATAAATACAAAATCTTATAACCAAATGGAACATCTAAATAATAAGTAGTCATCTACTTATCATTTGTCATGACTTAAAACAACATTTTTTTTGAAATCAAATTGATTTAGCATGTCTCTCACTTATACAAAGTAATATACTACGTACTCAACTCACTGGTGATGAAAAAAAAAGTATTTAGTTCTTATCAATTGTGTTTATAATGTGGTTATCATGGAGACCGGGGTGTTCTTATAGTGAGTGTCTTCACAATATTTAGTTTGGTGAGAGTTTTTTTGCATTCCTAAAACATACTTAACAAAAAAAAATCTAAATAAGGCCCGCAAAGCTCCTAAAGGCCGATTTATATGGGATATGGGCAACAAATTTATGCCCGAATATTATCTTGGCCCGAACCCAACCCGAATAATGGGTAGAAAACCAACCTTTTGGCCAAGTCCGGCCCACAATTTGATCACCTTTAACAAAGCATAAAAGAAATATACAAGAGGGACAGAAAAGAAAAGATAATACTTGGATTAATTATTGAAGATTTTTAAGAACAACGACAACTCTCAATTTCTCTCCTCAAACCTAACCATAAGAGTTTTACAGTAAAATAATACAAGTCTCTCTTTATAATGGACTAAAGAAAGTATTTAGAAGTCTTAAGTTATATAAACCATTTAAAGAAAACAAAGCAGAAAACTGGGCCGATATCAGGTTAGCACGGACTTGATTGCTATTTTAGGCACAGACTTACTGCCTCATGTATCTGAATTCAAAGTTTCTAATATCTGAAAATAAGGTTGGCAAAAATGTGCCTCTGAGGGCTACGGACATACCACCACTCTAACGTGCACAACTCATCTTAAATAATTCATAATTTGAGATTCGAGCATTTAATTTGTTTAAGGTATGTGATATGTCGTTGGTATCATATTAATATCATAATAAAAATAGTGAAGTACTATAAGTTTTCCAATCAACTTGATAACCACTTTACAACTTCCTTGACTCCAAAGATTATAATACATCCTTTAAAACCTCATACATGGGCCACGATACACAAATCCTTAGGTGCCTAAAATATATTAAAATCATACAATAAAAAACAGCCCCTAAAATTGACATTGGAGATTAGATAAGTTTAAATCATGAAATACTAATTCTAAATGCTAATAGAGTAAAATAAAATGCATCCTAATACGAATTTAAAGTGACAATATTGAGTGAAACAATCACACCAACTGGCCAAATGGTGTGACTTCTCAGCTTATGCGTTTATTAAAAAAAAACTTATGACCTTGGTCATTGAATTTATGATTTCAAATATAGATATCATGATCTCAGATATAGAGATTGTGATCTCAGGTATAGATATTATGATCTTAGGTATAGAAATTATGAACTCAGGTATAAAGATTATGATCCCATACATATAAAATATGATTTCAGGTGTAAAAATAATGATCTTAGATATTAAATTTATGATACCGGATATACGACTTATAATCTCAAGTATAGAGATTATAATTCTAGTTATATAAACAATAATATCAAATATAAAAATTATGATTTCAGATAAAGATTTTATTATATCATATATAAAGCATACCATTTCAAGTATTGAGATTATGAACTCGGATGTATAAAATATGATCTTAAATATAAAAATTACAGTCTCAAATATAAAGTTTATAATCTCAGGTATAAAGCTTATGATCTCAAGTATATAAAAGATGGTCTCGTGTAAATAAAATATGATATCAGGTATATAAATTATGATATCATATATAGACTTTATAATCTCATGTGTATAAAATATGATTTAATGTATATAAGATATGATCTTAGGAAAATAAATTATGATATCAAATATAGAGTTTATGAACTCTAGTATAAAAAATATTATCTGAAGTATATAAAATATAATCTCACGTATATAAAAATTTGATCTCAAGTATAAAAATTATGATCTCGATTATACTCTGTCTTTTTTAGGCACATACTTTCTTACCTGCAATTACAACGTACTTTACACTTCTCTTACCCTTCAAAATTATTTACAATATTATCAATAGAAGTTATGTAAGCATCAAACACAGAAAACATTCCAATTGCTAAATTCAAATCTGAAATTGCATTCCAAGCTTTTGTAGTGAAGGTGATGGTGGATATTATATTGTGGTTGTCGTCGTAAATGTGATGTTAGGATCAAAAACATACTGATGGCTTTTGTAGCGAAGCTTGTGATTTTGACTCGGGTATAGATCAATCAACCTCTACAACTTAACAGGTGTATAAGGAGGCGATTACAATGTATGTCGTCATGATGACAATTATTAATATGGGTGGTGGTGATAGTTGAAATTGGGACGAAGGGGGTGGGAACGAAAGAAATGAGGTTGATACTTGATAGAATAACTCGTCAACTAATGAGATGGTGTGATGTATCTCATGTAATACCAACTAAAGTTTAAAATATGTTAGATTTATAACTTATTAAGTACTACTATTAGTTTTGTCCCTCTACTTAAGTTCCACTCGGCATATTTGGATTTGGTACAGTTAAACTGGCTCTTAGTTCACTGTCGGTGCACCCAAAATGGCACATCATTGGGACCCTTCTCCAACAATAAAAATTCAACGTTGTCCTGGTCGTCTATGCTTTACTTCTATATCCCACGGTATTTTCACCTCGACTTTTTGGACTTAAATTGAACTAAACCAAAATGATTTAAGCTTAACTTGTACAAACTTATTATTTTGTTACAAGGTTAAATTCCTCGACGTTTTGTCCTCCAAAGGGTGAAAATAAGGCCTCAAAGTTTCAAACGAATTGACCAGCCTTAATAAATATTAGGGCACAAGTTTGTTAGGTCAAAGCAGTGGATATCATGCTGGATTCGTCGAAATCCCCAAAAGAGTTGAGGAATCTCGTACAAAATATTAAGTTAGACGCTTCTAGTTTTATATTTTTCTCGTACTTTAAAGTTACTAGATGTCTTATTAGAAATATCCAAAATTTAGCAATATCGGTTAGATTGGGGTAACTTTATTGTTTATAGATCTTTCACACACAAAAAAAAATTGTTACATATATCTCTATGGAATGCAAGTAATTAAGCTACATTTTCATTAAAACATCAGAATATCAGGGCAATAAATTTTAAAATTAAATTGAACCCTAGCTAGCTCATTAATAGACAGGCTCAATTGCTCAAGTCAAGGCCATAAGCACCTAAATATAAGTCCAAAAATGTAAACTACATATGAAAATTTCAAACCACGAATAATAAAAATATACATAGTATAATTGTAATAACTAACTATTATCGAATGCCTATTATCTCATATATTATCTTATGATCTGAATAAATTTACATGATATAAATTTGATTATATAGCCCTATATGCCCTATGTAGGCTATATGAAGTCCGTGTGCTACTTTAAATAAAGGATAAGTTGACCTTGTAATGTGATTCCAAATCTAATCATACTAAATTATTTGATTATTTGCATAAAGCTTCGGGATGCCATTAACATTCAGGGAAAAAAACTTCCATTTAAAAAGTTACATATAAATAGTTTGGAAAAGGAACAACGTAAATAGGGTTTTACTTTAGTTATAGTTACGAGTAGATTGTCATTTAATAGTTAAGGAGATAGGTGGCATGTTCGTATTGCATAAAATGCCATATATATATATATATATATATATATATATATATATATATATATATATATATATATATATATATATTCGTATTGCATAAAATGCCATATATATATATATATTCGTATTAAAAATATTTTTTTAGTATATTTAATTTGTATATAGATATATTGAGGTATATTTTATATAATCATTCATTAGCATATGCTTAACATTAGAAAAATAACATACTCGTACTCTTAACATGGTGTTGGGACTATTCGGAAGCTCTTGGAAGGTGGGGTTGTGGACGTGGTTATATTAATTGATGACGCTATTTTATGAATGACATGCAAGTAGCAGTACTACACTACTACTCCCTATGTTACTAGTAATTACTACCAAATTATGAGCAACCATAGAGGCATAGATTTAATTCGTACTATTCTTGTTCCTCATCTAATTAATTTCTTGATACTCTGTTGGTTCCTACTCCGTAATTGACAGTCGGTGCACCAACACCATCGCGTCAAAGTGACCCTCCTCTAAAATGCTATGTGTTTTTTTTTGGTACCTTAATTCAAAAGTCTCTTAAATGCCATCTTAATTAGTTAATCTTTTAAGTGTTTAAGATGTCTAATTGGTGGTCGGACGATCTAAATATGCTTTTTCCTGAATGTATCAAGATGCTCTAACAGTAATAAATGTAGGTTATAGTGTAATTAATGAAGACGTGTAATAAATGAACTATATATACAATATTTCTGTACTGATATTGCTGACGCTCTCTTTGGAGTTGCTCCTTTGGTCTAGACGAAAGTAGGTCTAGACGTATCTACTTGATTTCACTCCTTAAATCTTTAGATCCCACAGGTGGCGAGTATCCTATACAACTATTCCCGAAAGAAAATGGGTACGAAACATATGCTTTCACCTTGTTCTTCCAAACGTTTAAGTGGTTTGTCTTCGATTACTTTGGATCCATGCAACCGGAGACCTATACATTTAGTGTTTCCCTAGTAACAATCTACTAGTATAGTTGGTGTCCTTACAAATTCGATTGAGAAGCATTCGCTTGGGTACAAGTTAATCGATCGGTAATAAAAAAAAAAAACGTCCCTCCAACAATCAAGGGAAATTATACTTTCTAGTATAGAGCAAGAAAAAAGGTCTAAAAAATCACAAAATCATCACTTCATCTTAATTGTAGTTTTAGTATTGAAATAGTGGTTGAGTAACTTGTGTTGTAAGTTTTGTGGGTTTATTACGATGAACATGACATTATACTCATATCATTAATTGTATACATATCTAGACACGGAATTATGTGCTTTATTAAGCTAAATCGGTTCTCTAAAAAGAATGTTTTTTGGCTTTTCACTGGAAATACTGGTTCACTAGTACACAAACAACCAGAACTACTCTGTAGTGTAATTACAATTTACTAGTAGTCATTAGAGCTGGAAATGGCCCGGCCAGCATGCGGGCCCAGCAGGGATGACACGTTGTTCTTGGAGTGGAACGTATGTCGGGCCGCGGACAATAAAAAAAATTTAGGCATGAGTACGCGAGCAACACATCAATTTGGCATGAGACACGACTCATAAAACACGCTATTATTTAGTATTATTTATAACTATTATTAGTAATAATATTATTATTACTAATTCAATTAATATAACTATTATTTTAATATTATTATATTTTTATAATATAATTTAAAATTATTTTTTTCAATTCTATTATATACTTTATTTTTATTTTTTGTTAACAAATTAGACCAGTATGAGGCACGACTCACCAGACACGTGGGTTCTACTAGGCCATGGGCCGAGTTTTAGGGAAAGGTAGCATGGCACGACACGACACGACACGACAAGAGGGCAGGCAATAGTTGATACGGTCCATGACGGGCACGACACGACTAGAAACCAGACACGAGTTGGCATTGTACATGACGGGTTGGCACGACCCGTTCCCACCTCTAGTATCATGATAGTTATAGAATTTCGTACTAAAAGTAGTACATAACTACTCTCTCTATCCCACTAAATTTGCTACGTTTAATTTTTTTTTTTAGATCTCCAAGACACGACTTTAAACGTTTTAATATCCAAATCCGTAAGACAAAAAATTATGAAAACTTGATATTATAAAAATTTACATTGAGATCATCCAATAAGATGTCACTTGAATATATTATTTTTTATAACATGACGATAATTTGTTGTCAAATTTTTTAAATTTTAAATCCAGAAATATTGCAAACTTAGTAGGACGGATGAATAGTTAATAAGAAATAGTTCCATAGGTAGCATCAATATTAATATCGTTGAATAACTTCGATAAAACATTTAATTTAAATTTCATTTCAAAATTACTCTTTTATTAGACTAGTTCAATAATTCACCCCTTTGATATTCCTTGCCACTCATTCATTTCGTGGTGCTACTTTGTGTTATTGACAAGAAGATATTACACTATTTATCGTATATCTTTACCAAATTACATTTTTCAAGTTTTTACAAGTTATATTTTATTTCCATGAGTGTGCTATTATGACACACCATAGAAAGTTTATGAATGACTAAATTTTTGATGATAAAATCATTAAAATAGTTTTAACTTTCATCTATCATCTCTCGTAAAATCAAATGAAAAAATGAGTTGAGCAACCCATTTTCTTTCTTAGTGATGAGTTTAGTTTTCTCTCCTATCTCCTCTTTCTTTCATTTTTTTTTTTGACAAAGTCTCTCCTCTTTCTTACGTTTTAGTTGGTTTTTTAAAGACTTCTCACTCGTAAAGCTAAGCACATGGCTATTGATAAACATACTCTCGAAACCAAAGTTCAAAATTCTTTATAAATTATACACTAGACGGTTAGTGTTTGATTTACTTGATTGATTGATAAATAAAATTTACAAGGCAGCATATATATATATATATATATATATATATATATATATATATATATATATATATATAAAAGTTAAAATAAGAAGAATATTTAAAATGATAAGGATGAAAAGATATCTTGGCTCTTCATCTCTTAAATCTAACGGATGACATTTTACGTACTCATAGTGACCCTTTTTTAACTCATAGTGACCAAATAATTTTTTTCACTTATAATGACACTTTTTATTATTATAGTGACTCTTTTTATTATTATAGTAACCATTTTTTATTGTTATAGTAATTATATTTTTTTACGTGAAATCTCATGCGTTGGATCTTACTATTTGAATGGCCAAGATCCCTTCTCATCCTTCTTATTTTAAGCACCCTTCTCATTGGATCCCTCCCCTATATATATATAAGGGATCCAATGAGAAGGGTGTTTAAAATAAGAAGGATGAGAGAGGATCTTGACCTTTTAAGTTGTAAGATCCAATGCATGAGATTTCTCATAAAAAAATTGGTCACTATAACGATGAAAGTAGTCACTATAAAGATGAAAATAGTTACTATAACGATGAATATGATCATTATAAGTGAAAAATATCTTAGTTACAATGAGTTAAAAAAGGTCACTATATGTACATAAAATATCATGCGTTGGATCTATAAGATGAAGGGCCAAGATGCCTTCCCATCCTTCTCATTTTAACTTTTACCTATATATGCTTTGGGAATCATAGGTGGTTTTGGGCATGTGCAGGGTACTCGACGTAATAAGGGCCCCAAATTTGAAGGCATTAAAATTCATATATATTTATATTAGTTTTATTTAGTAACATAAAAGTATAATTGGAGCAATGGTTAAAATATTTATGATCTAAGTAAGAGGTATCAAGCCCAAATTTGAAAAGTTAAATAAGTTCCTATAAATAATATACAATTATTGCAATGGTCCTAAGGAATCTAAGAGTTATAATTTATTTAATTTCCTACGCGGACTCACCTTAAAATTGTTCGTCCATTTGGTTGATCCATCATGTAACCTATGTTGCCCACCCCTATAAAACCGAGTTGGTACAACTGTATGTCTTCACTACAAGTTAAATAAGCCTTAGCTAACGAAGAAAATGAGGAGATTTTTTTTTTATTGTAAATGAACTACTGCATAATTAGGGAAGCTGAATTCTATAACAAACTAGAGGAGCACACTAGATACTATAACTAGTGGAGCATGTTAATGTGGGAGAATATGACATATTTGTCAATCCCTATAGATTAGTTAATACATTTGCATTATGGACCAATACATGCTTAAATCACTGAAGATAACGTGTCAATAGCACACCATATTATATTAGGATGGCATATTACACAAAGCTCAATATTATACTAGGTGGGTATTGAAGGAGAGAAATCTTAGGAAGGATGACACGTGAGATATACGGGAAAATAAATAAATAAATAAATACACACGTCTCTTATGTAGAATTGTAGAAATGCCTTGTATTTTTATGACATATTTGAATTTTTAAGATATCTCTTTTATTTCGATAGACAAGTACACTATAACATTTTGATGATGCATCGTCTATTATAATTTTCATTCAAACTCGTTTGTGACTTAATTATTATCTTTCTTCGTTCCATATCTTCCTCACATAATATACGATCATGCACAATTGTAAATTTATACGTAGATGTAAAATAGGAATGATTATATGGGCCTTAAAAAGTACCTTTCCCCACTGAAAGAAATGCCTTAATTTGTAAACGTAAAGTCTCGTATGTATATGAGATACAACAAGAGATAACTTTTATTGGGAATAAAATAATCTTATTGAATCCCGTATGTATATAAGATCTTTAATGGCTAGGATTAAAGAGTTGCAATTTCTGTGTGTAACCAATTAACCAAAAGCTAAATGAGGTAACAATGCCGGAGGGTCAACATATTAGTGATGCTACCTCGCCCCCCCTGCTTGGATGTTGGATCACAAATTAACTCGTGGAGTAAACTGTGATTATTTGCATCAGAGATCACTCCAAATTAAACCCATTATGTTAATTAATTATTATTGTATGTCAACTATATTATATTAAAATGTTGGAAATGTAATCCATAACAACCATAACTTATATAGAAGAAAATATCTAAAAATGTAGAAAGGTGAGGCTATTAATTTAAAAGAAAGAATAAATTATGCAAAATATATGGTAAGAATAGGAAATCAATTTGTTACAGATAGGGTAAAAAGCATAATTAAGCTTAATGGGACGGAGGAGGTACTATTGAAATTGATTGTATTTCTTAACGATAGAATAAATTTGATATTATGCACAATTTACTTCTAAAAGAAGCTTACGAGTATAATATGATAAATATTGTTGAATCCTCTAATAATAAATGATAAATAAAATTGACATTTGTAAAGTTTTACCATCGAAGAGTCCAGTCTCAAAGCGAGTATCAGAAATTTAAATATATATTAAGACTCAAATTTAGACCATTAGGAGTAGTGAGCCTTAACTTAAATCACACAAAACTTTATTTGGTATTATTTCCTCCAATATTGAATCTCAATATCCATTTTATTTTTGAAACTGAATTCGAAACTTTACTTTTCGTCAATGAGAGTCCAAAAAGACACTAATCATTTAACATTAAAGTGTATCAAGGGACTAATTTTATTTACAAGTGATCCATGCATATTTTAAGTTTATAATTTTAAGCAAAACTTTTCTTTTTCTTATTTAAGAAAAAAAAAGCTTTGAGCAAACTTATCAAATAAAAGGCATATCATAATACTCTCCATTTGAACCCCAACATAAATCCTCCACTAAAGGTAATCTTAGTGATAAAATATACTTTAATAAAAATTTAAATATACAAATAAATACTCACCATTAATGGTGTGCTCTTACCTCCCCATATCCTATGCGACCATAGAAAACCACATGATATGATATGATATGATATGATAGAGTATCATACAAAATTTTGATAAATGAGACTAATAATAATGATAATAAAAAAAAAAAAAAAGCATATTGTACCAAATATAATATAAAAAAATTATATAAAATAAAGTTTGGTATATAAATAGGTTCCAGTGTTCCACAATGTCCAAGAACCACCCAAATCACATTAATACTCTACCAACATCGCTCCCACAGGCCACAGCCTCACTCTTTCTCTCCACTCTGCAGTCTCTATCCCAACTTCTCAGTTGTCACCGCCAACAGCCGTAGATGCCGTTGCTGTGAGGGAGAACAGCAAAAGATTGTGTCTTAGCTTACATACATACTCCGTGTTTGTGATGGTTAACAGTAGCCATACTAGCAGTGGCGCCACCAACAATGATGGCTGGGGGATGGGATTCTTGCTCATCCTTTCCCATCATCACCCTTCGTCTTCTGATCATCAGCAACTACTCCCTCATTCTTCTCCTTCTTCCTTCGACAAGAAGAAACCTTCCATTTTGCGCACCAAATCCAGCAGTTTACTCTTCTCCAAGACTCAGTCTACTCTCTCCATCTGCGTGATTTTGTTATTCACTACAATTCTCCTCTTTGCTCTCTCCACCTTCGAACTTGAACCCGTTAATAAAACATCGGGTTCGGGTTTGAGTTCGCGGAGAATGCTGCAAGAGGGTGGTAGGAAGAGTAACAAGGTTTTGAGTCTGTTCTCACAGAGGCTGAAGGAGAAGAAGATGAAGAGCAGTGAGAGTCATTTGGCACCCATTGCTGCTTTGCAGGGGATGGGTGCGCTGTACTTGAGAGGGACCAAAGCAATGACAGATTTGGTTGTTGCACATGTTCCTGAAGATGTGAATGACAAGGAATTCATGAGCTTTATGCGTCTTCTTCTTCACTCCGGTTTGCTGTCTCGGTCGGACTTGGTGTTTATCTACGCCTCGGCATCGTCGGCGGCGAGGTTTGGTGCATTGGTGAAGACTGAGTGCGACTCGTTCTTGAGACTCGTTCATTTCGGTCGGGAACTCGGGAGGTTTACCGAGTTGGGGAGCGGGTTTAGTCGGTATTTGAGGAGGGTCGGGGAGGGGGAGATGAAGGAGCCGATTTGGGGGAGGAGGAGGGTGAACTCGAGTAGTGTGGGTGAGTTGACTCGGTCGAGTTATGGGTCGGTGGTGGGGTTCGAGGTGTCGGAGCTTGACCCGGAGGACACGCTCTCGGGTTTTTTGGATCACGTGCCGATGAGTTTGAGGAGATGGGCGGTTTACCCAATGCTACTCGGGCGGGTACGCCGACAGTTTAAGCATATGATGTTGGTTGATGTCAAGAGCACGCTGATTTTAACTGACCCGTTTAGCCGAGTCAGAAACCGGACCTCCGAGTCGTTGGTCTTCTGGTCTAACCATGACGCCGAGTTACCGGCTCGGTACCACGGAAAGAAGCACTTGGGCAAGACTCGTGACTCGAACTCTGAACCCCAAGTCAATCCTACCGTCATTGTAGGTGGAAGCCGCGGAGTACGCCGCTTCGCAACCGCGGTATTGACAGAAATCGTCCGCGGTGTGATAGAGCACAAGGGGAAAGGGAGGAAGTCGGTCACTGATACAGGACTCGTGAACCAACTCGTTCACAATGGGCACCTTCTCAAGAGCATTAACCTGATCACGCCGGCCGAGCCACTCGCCGACTTGAGCTCACAAGGCAGGTTAAACCCGATTAACTCAGGAGTGGGTCCGAGTTCGAGTCTCCTAAAGCTGTCGGACTACTTCAGTGTAGTGCAACGCGGTGGCGGGAGTGGTACAAGTTTTGACATTGATGAGGCTGTTCAGAGAGAGATATGTGCATCTCATAAATTATATTCTTCTGTGTATAGTGATTGCTTGGCTAGTCAATATTAATTAGTAAAAATAGTGCAAGAAATTGGGTAAAAAAAGAAATACATAGGGCAATAAATCAGAGTTTACATCTTCCTTTTATAGATGATAATGTGGAAGTTCTGTTCATATAAAAAATGGAAACTGTTTTGGAAAAGTGGAATATTAGATTTAAAACGTAGATGAACAACTTTATACTGAAATGGCGCCATTAGTGTTCCTCAATGTTCTGCTTCTGCCTGCCATTCAGTTGTTGTTTGGGTGTGTTTTGGTATAGGTTGCATTTACGCTTAGGCAAGCCAATAACTAATTGGCCAGAAATGCTGCATTAAACTAATAGACAATACTTACGCTAAGGTCCAAGAATTCTCGGCACGGTATTCCATGCTCAGACACGATTTAAAATGTTTTTTTTCCTAAATTTATAAGTTGAACGTTTACATTTAGATAAGTTTTACAAAATTTCACTTGAACATGTTAATTTTTATAACATAAGGAGAATTTGTGGTTAAATTTTTTAACTTTTGACTCCATAAATAAAAATATAGCATATACAATGAGATGGACGAGAGAGTAATGAGTATCTCATAATACGAATGGAGATTATTATTAGTATAAAGATCAAATCAGACAAATTCTGTTGGTTCTACACTTTTCTCAGGTTCGTTATCTTTTTATGCAAGCAGAGAAGTAGTTATAGTTTAGCTTGATTTCTATTTAATTTGGGTACAAGTAGTTCTGGTATTGTTTAACATGTTAGAAGTTGTTTGGAAGTAAAAGAACATGAGTCCATGACACACTCATTTCCAATGACAAGAAAGATCCAACTAATTTATACAATAACGGCTACTGAAAACTGACAAGTACCCCTAGATGCGAAACAAAGAACCATACTTCACAACCAAAGATAGTGGTGATAATTGATAAATAGTGTGTTTAGTGAGGAACTCTTCAGTTTTACAACTTTTAAGTGATATTAAACATGTTACTTTATTTTTTATTTTTGTCTCATATTTATTTTCTAAATTAAAATTTA
Source organism: Dysphania ambrosioides (assembly GCA_026401315.1). NCBI lineage: Eukaryota > Viridiplantae > Streptophyta > Magnoliopsida > Caryophyllales > Amaranthaceae > Dysphania > Dysphania ambrosioides. The sequence continues at coordinate 2,906,479 of CM048662.1, forward strand.
AAAGACTAATCATAAATTTTCATCATATTATAAAAAATAATGTACTTAGGTAGAATCTTGTTGTATGCATATCAATATAAATTTATAAAATATTAAGTTTTAATAATTGTTTATCTAAAAAATTTAGAGATAAATTAATTCGCGTGTTGAAAGTCGTAAAAAGTCAAATCGGACACATTTGCCTTTCATTTACAGGATCCTCCTCTATATAAGACAGTAAGAGCTCACCTTGTCCTTTCAAAATTTACAGTATTTATGGAGTACTGACTAGGTAAGCAAAGGAATTTAGGTGTCGGTTGTCTCCAACTCAGTACGTTTAGAGTTAAATTTGGACCACAAAAGGACATGTGAAGTGCAAGGTGCAATGCAAACTCTTGAGCAACTGATCTGTTTGTTTCTCATAGCAGTCAATTTACAGCGTGGGATTATTAAAAAAGCAATCAACAACCCAATGATTCAGCCATTCAGGAGTATGGCTTATTGGAAAAGGTCATTAAAGTTATTAATTAATTGTCCTTTCGTTCCCCTAAAATTTGGCTCGTTTAACCACTTTTTATGAGAGCTTTTTAATCGGTAATTTTTAAGAGACGGAGTGATATAATCACTATATTGGTGGGTACGTAATTAGGCCTTATTTTGGAGAATGTGATCGCATGCTACTAAAGTAGGTAAAGAAGGATAAAGGGTAGGAGTTAAGCTCATGTAACTATACCCCCATTACTTTGATAATCTTAAATAATGTGGTTACTTCTTCCAAAAAAAGAAACGAAAAAGTTGTGAATTGATCGATATCGAGGAATATATAAACCTAATACAAGTACAAAGGAATATTAATTTTTTTTTTTTGTGATTATTTTGTACAACATGGAACATTTAATGTTATTTCTAAACATAAACTTTTTGATATTGTTTTCATATTTCATCCTAATTAATTATCGTTATCAATTAATTAAACTCCATAAAAGCTTTGACATTGTTTTCCTAATTTATTTTAATTAGTTATAATAGAATCCCTTGATATTGTTTTCCTATTAAATCCTAATAAATTATCATTATTAAACTCATATAGAAACTTTGCTATCGTTTCTACATGTCATCCTAATCATTATCAAATTTAAATATTGTTTTCATGTCATTCTAATATGTTATATTGATCAAACTCTTGTGGAAACTTTGATATCTTTTCCAAGCTATTCCATCATAATCAATTATCATTACCAAATGTTCTATACGTATTTGAAAATTAATATTAATACAATAGAAAAATATTAACAAGAAGTTTCAGATTTCAATACGTATTCGAAAATTAATTAGCAAAACAAATTAAACAAAACAACAAAATCAAAAAGAGGTGAGGAAGGCCACGGCCATGGCCAAGGTTGAGTCGTGCTGTTGTTGGGTGGTGGACGACAATATGGCCATTAGTGGTGGCTGCAGAATGGTGGCCGACAGTTAGGGTTAGAGTTTTTTTTGGCACAACCAAATAACTAAAATAAATAAAATATGTGCCTTAGTAAAATAAAAGTTAGGATGTATCAGGTAAGTCCCCGTGTGATGTACGATTTGATAATAAGTTATTTTGTTAAATATTTTAAGTATAAAAATATTTTCTTTTATTGGTGAAAATATATAGGTTTTATAGAATTACTAATAATATTCCATATCTTTTAAAGTAAAGAAGAAAATTTAAAGGGAAATATTCTTATAGTTGCTTGAATGTGATGTTAAGCTTTGAAAAACCAAATACTCCCAAACACAAAGTGGTATGCAATATGATTGATCGAACATAATGTCTTCACGGTTTAAAAATATTTTATTATATAGTCACACAATTATAAGAATATTTTCCAGAATTATTACAGTAAATGATTTAGGAAATTATACAGTCACACAATTTTCTATTTATATCATTTTCTAACCTAATATTAATGTAAAGTAAAAAAAAAAGATGACATCATCTATAAAAAAAGGCGAAATTTTTTTATAATAGTTTGACATGTGTCTAAGATGACATAAGTAAGTGTGTTGTTTTAATAATAGTTATTATTATAAAAAAGAGAGTAGAGGGGTATTTAGACTAGTTTATTATAGAATAGTCCTAGAAAAGTTGAAAAACTCAATTTGATGATCATCATTTTTCACCTAAGGATAAAATTTTGGCTTTTTAAATAACAGGGGAAAATAATATAAAAATTTTTATTTTAAAAAATAAAGTACTACTTCAAAGCATTTTAACATTGGAGATTTGGAGGATATCAACCTTCATTGATAAAAAAAAACTTCCTAATTCCTAAAAGAAAAAAAATAAATCTAATAAAATCTTTGCCATATAATTTAATATATTCCTCAAAACATGCATTGGGGGTGATTAGTGAAGAGAGGCGCATAACTTAAGTCATAAACGGTGTCATAAACTCATAACACAAGGCAGAGATCTAGGAATTACGTGAAAATCCTTCTCGTTCAAGATTTGATGTTCCTCATCACGAGATTTTTACATCTATTCCTTCTCACTCTCTTGACTACTCTTTTTTTTTCTTCATTTCTATTCATCGGGTTAAAGTTTTAAAAATTTGACTATAAATTTTCAACATGTATCAAATTTTTATAATTTTTATCTTATTAATTAGAGATAAAAAATATTTTAAGTGATATATTAAAGAACGTAACAAGTCAACCATGATAAAAATTAGGGACAATAATAATAGTAATAATAATAATAATAATACTAATACTAATAATAAGAATAAGAATAAATTAAAGTCATGCATGGAAAAACTGTGAGGTAACTGCAAGTTATTAGCTAGGAAAGGGTATTTGCATTCATTATTCATAGACCTTCGTCCCCCATGTGAGCTACTGAGCTCCCACTTTTTAGTTTTTAATGGGTAGGCTCCCCATCAGATTTCGCTTTTAAAAGTCTTGACTCAACTGCTGTGATCCATACAACATACCAAAATAGTGGGATTAAACTAGCTAGCTTTATTGGTAAACTCGTTTTTAAGGTACGTGTAACATATAATATTGCCCCAAAAGGGTATAGTATATAGTTTACATGGTTCCGAAAGTGAATACATATATTCCCTCATTCTCATTAGGTTTGCAATATCTTTATATTTGAAGTTAAAATTCGAAAACATTAACCTTAAATTCTCATCATATTATAAAAAATAATATATTTAAGTAGAATCTAGTCAGATACGTTTTAATGTAAATTTTTAGAATATCAAGTTTTTCATGATATTTACCTTACTTATTTGGTGAAAAAACATTTAAAGTCGTATTTTACAAACCGCGAAAAGTCAAATGTAGCAAACTTAGTAGGATGGAGGGACTATTAGCAAGGATTTTTTTTTTTTTTTTTTTGTATACATAAGTTGTTTTAGTTGATCAAAATCATTTAATCATAAAAAATGATTAATCAAAACTTGGAAATGTATGCATGCATGCATTTGATTCATATACTCCGTAGTAATTGTCGGTGCATAATTGCATGATTAATAATCTTGAGATGTAAGTGGATCAATTATATTGCCAAATAAAAGACAAATGCGACCTGTTAAATCTAGCTATTTCTCCTTACTATTATGTCTATTACTGGATTATTGCTAGACTGCTAGATCGTCTACTACTACAACAATAATATAATACTCCTTAATGCACCAAATATGTTTTCAAATTAGTTTTATTAAATAAAAATCAATTATATTCAGTATAGTTAGTTTTGATTAAAAAAAAAAAAAGACAGATTCGATTGTAAAACAATTTAAATAGAAATTAGACATAGAGAACATAAAATAGAAATATGAAGGCTAAAATAGTACAGAATATTGGTTTATATATACGAGTTTCAATTTTGTAAGAAGTTACAATGTATGCTCAAAACAAAGCAAAACTTATAATGAATTGAATTTCCAAGGGAGAAAATAACAAAAGCATACATCCCCAATTCCATACAAAGTATTGTAACAAATGTAAATTTGACAGATTTATGAGAGTGATAGTAGTTTGGTAGAAAATATGTCATTTACAAATAGTATTGTAAGCATGCCTTCTTTTAAGACAGTATTACTCCGATTTTTTTTGTCTTTATTTGTTTGCTATATTTTTCAAATATTGTCGTTTTTAAATGTTTACTATATTTTTTGAACTAGGTATATTTTACCTAATAAAATCAAGAGTTTAACAAATCTCATTTACATTTTTGCTTTGTCTTAAAAAAGTAAGTTTTATCCAATATAACAAATAAATACGAATGGAAAATATCCATTACAAGTTATGGGATTTTGTCAAGAGGGGATCCCACCAAAACCAATATATGTAAGTACTGAAAACCTTGAGTTATTATTGCTATGTATTTTGAATTTTTGTGGAAATCCAATTTTGTGAAAAACAAAACAAGTACTGCCACCGACGCTGTTATATGATTGAAATGTAGAAAACATAAGGTGGATGCTTGGATGTTGCTAATGCGTCATGCATTCGTGAGGGGATTTTCTAGAGCGCACGAGCAATATGGTGGCCACCATTAATGTAATAATATATGTTATATTCACGTCAAATTAGCACCATAATAATTTGCACTAAAACTCATTCAGATTATATTCTACAAAAACAAAGTAATTAAAAAGATACAAGTTATTGAGATTTGTGGATTTTTGAATAGCCTGTAAAAGAGTGAAATTCCATGAATGAATATTTATGTAATTTAATAGGGAAGCATATTATGTTGGTCATCAAGATTTGTAAATCTTTTCTTTTCGTTCACAATGACATTATATGTTGAATTACTTTTAGCTTTTCCTATATATAGGCCATAAGTACAACAGGTAAAGGGGTGATGAACTTTAAAGACTTATCCAGTATTTTCGTAAATAACAAGCCTCTATAAAATAAAAAGAAATATACATGAGCAAATTAAGATCATGTTTTTGGGCAAGAAGTTTGTCCTCTCGTCTCTTATCAAACTACCAAAAAATAGTTGTTCATCATATTATTTATATAAAGAGTCAATACGGATCATTATAAAATCGACATTTAATTTTAGCGTTGAATATCATCTTCTAAGACTCAATCCATTAAATAAACTAATATATATTTGTACTTGTTTCTAACCTATGAAACATATGGCTTTAGCAAAACATATATGAGATGAAGATGTGGATAAGGAAAAGTTAGTAACATAAGTAACTTAGATGTTCCTGACGTCAAAAGAGGAGTAAAAATAAAAGGAAGCAAAGTTTAAAGAGCCTCCCTATAAAGGATTTATTTCGGCGTTGGACCATTTATAATTAGCACTTTGTTGCCTTCTGATCTTTCTCCCTAAATGCCAGCCACTACTTTCTAAGTGCTAAAACTAACAGAAATGGACCATTTGGCATCTAAAACATTAAAAATTACTTCGACTATTTCTTAGTGCTAGTAGTATTCTATTAGTACGTATATATGATAGTTTTACGAAGAACTCTTTTGGCACCTAAACACTTCTTGACTAAATTGTTGGCTCTACACATGCTTTCAATGTTTGTCTTACCTTTTCCACTAAGTAATTTACTATTCACAAAGTTATAATTCGAACATACTATAATATAACGCTATCATTTTAATGAATAAAAAGGAAGATCATATTTTATTTTAGTAGGCTCAAGATAATTAATCTCTTTATTAAGATAGTAAGTTTAAATTTGTCTTTTTATACCACCCTTGACAACACCTTTCACTAAGAACTATTTGTATAATGAAAATTTACGAATAAAAATGTTAAATTACGATATTTTAACTAAATTACATGAAGTAGCTAATAAATATTGATCGAACGCTCAAATAAATATACCATTGTTAATTTTGGAATAATTCAATTCCATATTGTAAGTATTAGTACATAGTTATAATGCAAAGAAAATTTTCATAACCTAAAATGAAACTGAAATTAACCAACCGCGAATTTGAAAGTAGTTTGGTTAATCCTTGAGCACTACTAATGCTTTTTAGATTAGATACTAAAAGAGGATCCTATGTTGTAGATTACTTGTCTAGTGCCTTCCTCTTATACCAATGGAAAAATGGGAGAACTTATTCAAAATTAAAGGTTCAATGGAATCGGAATATATTATCTAAGTTGGGTGTGGGTGTTTTCAAAAGGGATATATTTGCAAAAAGGTTGACAACATCAAGCCTCAACAATGAATGTAAAAAGACAATCATTATAATATAAATTAAAGAAATATTAATTAGCAAGTGACACTATATTTGGACACCAGCTAGTTTTGGCTTAATCAAAACGCTTGTAAAGTAGTAATCATTAGAAGTGGTAGGTAATTTGGATAAGTGCTACTTAAATAGTAGGGTTGAGATGGCAACAAATGAGACCCTTGATTGACCCACACAAATGGAGCTCGAATAGAGATGCACCAATGAACAAAAGCAATCCTTAACAACTAAGGTCATGATGTTAATTGGTTCATTTCCAATTAACTATGCTTGTGTGGCTTTTTAAAACATGTCTGCACCAATTTTAGTACTGTATTTTTACTGTGGAAACGATTTAAATTAATGGAATATGAGGAACAAGATGATTTAGAGTTGTTTTTTTATTTCTGAAAATTTATTATTTACTCAAATTTAGGGTTGTCACCGGATAAATAAACAAGATATAGTCCATTATTAACTGAAGCGTTTCAATCTGATTTTTTGGTCGCGAAATTAGACGACTCACGTACTAGCCCAACAAATTTCTCCCTCGTGTTTGAGTCTATACACAAATACACAATACACTCTCCCTTGACTTTGAACATGGAAACTACAGCAACATTACGTTGTTGGGAAACTGCCAATCAATAGGGTAGCGCAATCGTATAAGCTAAGTAAGGACGTAAGGTTCTCGGCTCCATCCCAACATCAATTACCAATGAAGATAGGCCGCCAAGATTACGTTGTTTTTCTTTTCTTTTTTTTAGCGGAGTGTTATTTCACTCGAATTTATCATTTTGCCCTTAATCAAATTAAAATTACCCATGATTTTCAATAAACAAACAAGAACATGATTAACAATACTAATTAACTAAATAACATATCACTAATTAAATGAAATAATACTAATTGACAACAATTATACAAAAAAAAAAGGGAAGAAGTTTAAAATTTTAAGCTAGCTTATGATATATGTATTGTTAATAATTTTTAGTTAATTAGTATCGTCCTATGACTGGCCATAGCTTATGATACAAGTAAGATAATTTTGAAAAATAATTTTTACGAGAGAGCGTAGAATTTAAATTCCATCAAATCAGTTTACACATCATACCTTAAAATCAACACATCACTCCAATTTGAAATTCTCGTGTACTTGACACAAACACAACCCTTTGTAAAGTACAATACAATGCATATACACCCTTAGACAAAAGGATTAAATCTTGTTTGATTTATCTAGAATACGTGATCGCTACATAATATAAAAAAGAATGATTGACCCACCTTAAAGAACCTCTAAACCAAATGGAATAAGTGAAGAGATACAAAAATCACTCTTCAGATCAGTACCCCAAATCAACACCAATATTAACAGCTATATAAATAAATAAAAAAAAAAAAACAAACCAAGTTGCAGGAGCCATACATGAAAAAAAAGAAGAGAGCTGCATGTATTATATGACACACAACTTTTACCAAAGGACCAAAACTTCGAGCATAGTTGCGTGTTCAAGTCTAGAACAAATCAAACTTCTTCTTCTGCATATCTTGCTTCCATCTGGGAAGCTTGTAAAATGTTTCCTTCGTCACACCAAAAATAGACTGGAATTCTTTGTCGGATAAATAAGTCTACAGCAAAGAAACAAGTAAAGTATGACTTTAGAGATCAAAGCAATAAAAATAGTACTAGATATCTCACGAGTGGACCAACCTCTCTGCGTTTGAAATCAATTCCTGTCACAGGATTTTCAGATCTAGCCCGCAGTTGCTCGTAACTGAATGTGCTCTGTGTACTTCCAGAATTGGACTCTTCCTGTTCAGCATCATCTTTCGACACTGACTCCTCTCCGTTGCTCTCACGTACAGGCTCCACACTCCCTGTCTCTTGAGCTTCTTGTGCAGCTTCTTGAGACTCTTCATTCACCTCTGGGGGAGAGCTTTCTGTCTCTTTCTCAGCTGCAAGAAAGATACAAATCATTATCAAGCGAGATTTATTTTCAAAATTTTTTGTACTGTACTCAACTTTAAAATTACAATTAAAAAATAAGCATCGAAAATAGATACTATTAGGAGTTTCAAATCTCTCCGAAGTGTTTGGACATCAATTTTGGAGAGAAGAGACTATTCTTCTTCTATATATTTCCAATCTTAGAAGAGTTTGATTCTTTAGAGAGAAGGAAAATGAACCCTTCCTAAGACTTTTCCTTCCCTCCCCTAACCTACCAATAATGATCATCCAAACAAGGTTGATGGGAAGGACAGGCATATATGAAAGTAATTTTTGAAGAGCAACTTGATCTCAATTTAATTCTTTTGCAGTTGTTTATATTCATTTGTTTCCAACATTAAAGTTTCAATTCCTAAACTTGGATTGATCAAAGATCCAAGCTTCAACAAGGTGACACACACATAATCAGTCTACAACTCTATGGAATATTATTTATTAGCTCATCAATAAGGATTAACTTCCTTCCATTGATTGGAACCCTGGCAGCCAGGTTTGTTTAGATATACATAAAAGACATTTTAGAATTAGCGAACCACCGTAAGACCAAATCAAATTTGGTTTATGATTAAAAAGATTATGGTTTTTTTATGATGTAAAATGAACTAATTACTAGAGACTATGTCAATAAAAATACAAAATAGTGAAGTTACTCACCAGGAGGGGTAGTAGCTGGTGGAGAAGGACTCCTAGCAGATTGGGCAGGAGATGCATCAGGTGTTTTTTCAGCTGTAAGGGCTGATGAAAGAGCAGCCAATGCAGCAGCTCTTTGTGATCCTCGACTAGTATTGACCGGCTTTGGAGTAGCAGCTGCAGCAGGCTTATTTTCAGGGGATGGGTTCAAGGCAGATGATAAAGCAGCTAAAGCAGAAGCTCGTTGAGTCGCCCCACCTTGGTTAGACCCATTTGGCTTCTGTAGCAAAAAGGATACATCCATCAGATCACTTCAGACTTGAAAAAATATAGCCACATAATCTCTGTGGCATATTTAGGGAGGAAGGAGGATAGAGAAATCCTAAAATTCAAAGAGTCACATTTTACATGATGCAATGCGTATGTACACTGTAGATTTCCCATAATTTGAGATAAGAAAGCAAAATGCTTTTTTTTTTTTTACATACTGTATAAATGTATAATATATTATATGAAATTTTTACTCACTTAGTAAGAGGTTTTATCATTCCTGATGGAATAATATAAAAAGAAAATATAGTTAATTCTCCATAGGATAAAGGGATTCTCTATGGAGAAAAAAGAAAACTTCCACTCAATAAAATAATGATTTCAAGCATTTAGAGCCTAGGCATAAATCAAGACACAATTCTTTTACTTCACCTCTTCAAAATTTAGACAGATCACTAGCCGAAAAAACAAATAGAGGGAAAATGACCAAAACTATGTACTCACATTTGGAGAACTAGACTTTTCTCCAGAAGCGGGATTGAAGGCTGATGACAAGGCTGCCAAAGCTTCAGCTCTCTGTGTAGCTCCTCCACCATTTGATCTAGCTGGGCTCTGCAAGTTTATGAACCATCAAACAAGTCAGCATTTTGATAAAGATGAACAAAGCACAAAGAAAACCAATGTATTTAATCATATCTTACACCTATAAGGGATAAATACAGCCACAAACTCATGATCATCTTCGTCATAAGAAATTTAATATGAAACAAATATACAGAAAAGACTCATGTACAAGACGTAGAAGAATCACAGAAGATATAACATACAAATGAAAGAACTTCCTCCCATATATCCTTTTTTCTTTTCTTAATAGGTTCCACCCACTTACCCTCCCAAAAGAAAACGTGTGATGATTTCATCAAATTTATAAATTACTCCCTACAAAAAAAATATATAACAGGTCAAAGCATCAACGGTGGGTACATAAATTAATATTGGTCACATGCTATAACCACATACAAGCAGCAGCCTATAATACTTCGTAAATGTATCAATCACTTCATGAAATACCTCTGTAGAATGGCCTGCACCAAATAATAACATGACTTTCTTTTGAAAAGAATTCCCTTGGACCTGTGAAAAAAGATTTTCCATGAAAAGTAGCAACAAAACCATTACAAAATATAAAATAAAAATAAAAAGTAGCAAGGTCTTTATGGAAATGATTACAATGAATCATATTTCAACAAAACTTTAACATGTGTCATTTACACGTAATATACATCACAAAATGACAATGCATACAATATCATTCCTCTTCACAAAATTCAAGGCAACATGTCAATGCATTAAAGACTAGGCTCCAACAAACAACTCAGGACGAGACTATAAAGACCTAATATCTGCAATCACATCAACAAGCCAACTCTTATGCATCATGTATGTCAGATAATAATGCATGCATCAAATACCAATCCACAATACCAAATTGGATTTGCAACATGCTGGTGTATAGATGGACTAGGCTCAAACAAACAACCAAAGACAAGAGGTATGACAAATCAAATGTCCTATCAAGAAGCCAACTCTTATATGGCTAAATTAACGAAACTGCTCTTACTACTTTCAAGGTCAATAGTCAAAGAGTTTCTAACAGCTATAAACTGCTACAGGATAAGATTTTTAAATAATTTGAATCAATAAACTTATGATTTCATTTGCAATCAATCACAAGCATTTTAAGAGGCAGATTCTTTTTATGAACAAATTCTATCTCTTATCAAGTAAACTGCAAAGGTTTATGATGCTTTAATTGTTATTAGGTTTACCAATAAATTGATAAGCAAATCAATTAAGGACGTAAAAGGGGTAGGGAGCACGAAGTAAAAAAGAAAACGGGGGAAAACACCTGAGAAAATTAGGACTACTTTTGGAAGGACATATAACCAGAGACTGAAACAAATCCCATCCTGTCTAGCAGACTCATTTCCTAAATCCAGAAGAGTGCCATCTTTAAATAAGGATGGAAATTTTAGAAATGCAATAATTCCTAGAACAAATACATGGTCGTCTATGTGCAAGTAGCTATAAATGCCTAAAAGAGTTATGAAGCTGGTTAATTTAGTATAAGTGACAATTTTGTCTGATAGTTCAATAAGGATATTGGTGAATGTAAAGTAGCATTAGCACACTGTGATAGTATTTTTCTTTTATAAGTAATGAAGAGATGTATTAGCATAAGAAACGACAAAAGTTTTAGTAAACCTATACTTCATATAAGACAAAAGTCGACAAGAAGAACAGTATAGATGATGAGGCCGACTTCTCCAGGATTTCTGAAAGCAAGTCAACAGAGGAATGCACAGTCACAGACACTAGTTTCCTGTATAATTACATCTGTACTATTAAATTATACCATTTAGGCGAGCTTTTGACCAAATCAACTATCAACATAAATATTTGGTTCCTTCACCTTTATTTTATACAATCAAATCATATTTCTTTTCACAATGTTGTCTTTGACATGAGCCCTGAACTAACTGCTATGCGCTTTAGAAGCCAAAACTCGGATACAGCTATTGTATTGTACATAACATGCTTAGTTACCTCAAATCACATGTTTCATAGATCCCGTGTAAACAATATACTTTACTATCCAACAATGACTTTCAAGAGTAATCTCATATATCAAATGAAAAGACAGCTTTGAAATTTGCATAACAAGCTTCTAATAGCACCATAAGTTATGAAAAATATATTAACTATAATGATCTAAAAGGTTTAGATGCACCTACAATTGCTTTAGCTGGTTCCCATGAGAAGTATGTTGTAAAGAAGCATGGCTCATTTCCTTCAGTGATTCTGTATAAAGGGATCTGGGGAGATAGCCCTTCAAGTGATACAGCCATCTGAATATATTTCTGCAGATGAACAAGAGGATTATGAGAGAAGTCTTATTACATACATAGACATAAAAAAAATTATTATTCACCACATGCTATCACTATAGTACCTGCCCAATATCAAAAACTGTCTGCTTTTCTTTTGGATCAACTGACTGACCAACCCAAACAAAAACTTCAACATGGGTATCAAATATCATCATATCTTCAGTCAACAGATCATCTTGCGTAAAATTGTGGATTTCCTCAACCTGCGTTCATGTATCATCCAAGACATTATGTGTTTCTCAAATTATGCACTGAAAAGACCAGCAAAACGCAAGGCAATCAAAGTATCACACACCTGAAACTTTCCTGCATATCCATGACCAGGCACAAAAAAGGAAAAGACAGAATATTAGTAAGGGAACAAATTTTCATCGAATCATCAATCAATGAGAAAAACACCATGAAGGAATGAACTCTTACTCTCCCTCCTACACAAGTTTAATTTCATAAACTTAAAAAAAACAAAGTCTCATTCCATATTTTCAACATACTATTATGTCAAAATTGCAATTGAGGCTATAAATTTGAGGTTTTTTTCCTAACCTTTCTAACACATATTTGTTTATCATCCCAACAATATTTCACAAAATATGTGACGAGCAAAAAATGGATCCTATGTGGATACAGGAGATGAATGGGGTAACAGAAATTTGAAGAAATAGAATAGCATCCAACCTTTCTTAAAAGAAAAGGAAAACAGGTGTGGGTCCCTGACAAGTTCCTGAGATGACTTTTTGCTTCCGTAAGGTTGTTTCCCTCCAAGTGCAGACCAAAACACCGAATTTTCGGTTCCTTCTTTAGCATGCTTGGTAGTAGTTCCAGGCTGACAAAAAAAAAATAGTGCATTGAATCAGTTACAGTCAATAAGCAAACTTTAAATTACATACTCAAAAAATATGATATTTGAAGAGGGTTTCCTGAGTGTTCATTTAACAAGCCCGTGGTAACAACAAACTTCTCAGCAAAATGCACCATAATGACTGCCAGCCAATTCCATGCCATAAAGCTTAGACACGCTAGGTTCTAATCCCTATCATTCTGACGGCCCAGTTTTCCTTACTGTCCCTTCGTCAAAAACAACTTTAGCTTCATAACTGGAAATGGATAGCCCTTTACGCACTCCAATGAACCATAAAATTGTCAAATAGCTAAATAAATAATACTCCACTTCCTAGTTTCTACACTTTATAAGAAGATGAGATGATTGTAGTCAGTAAGAAAAAGTGTTCAACTGGATCAGACAATAGATACCCACTATCAGGTGGAAGCCATAGAGCGTTCAGAGTTTGCTAACTGTTCAAATCTATGATGGTGGTTGTATCATTTATGATATAAATGCAATTATATAGAGCTGCCAATAAAATTTAGTTGTGTACGAATCAAGCAACATCTCTCATGCATCAAAAGGTTTCTGTCATGCCAATTCCACGATACCAAGGAGATGAAGTAACATCTCGACAACACCAAGCAAACAGCATGAAGTTAAAGGGGGTACAGATTTACACTTATGACAAATTTCATATAGTTTTGATCTGTTATATCCAATCACTTGGCATTCAGTAAAAAAATGAAAGCAAACTGGGTAACCTTCAAAAAATCAGCAATTTTAGCAGCTACTTGTTGCTGCTCAAAAGTGCTCTGATTGCCATGCCAAGTGAAGACTGAGCCACCCGATTGCAGAATAAAGCAATTATGAGAGTTTAGTGATGCTGCTACCTGAAATGAACACGTGTATCAATATGGCTTCCAAAAAAAATGGGAAACTGACAACTAATAAGGCATCATCTGAAATATAACTGAGGACAATATCACAATAATATCAGGTAGACAAATGTGCAACAATTATCTGAAAGAGAACATAGACGAGCTATGGCAAACAGCTGTCAGATCCAAGACTCAAGAATGTTAACTGCATAGGTCAGGCTTAATCAAATCACAAACTTAGCTAATATTAATCATCCTCCATAATGATAATATCAATGCCTTCATATAACACCCAGAACGTTTAGCTGTTGAGCAAATTATTTGGCAGAGATAAGAGCTGATATTTCAAATCTCCAACATTAAATTTGAAAGGGTGTTTCACAGTATGTTACAAGTTTCAGTTTGATAAGTAACATAACAGAAAAAATGCAATCAAACCTTGGAAGAATATAACAGGGGTCTTGTATAGCACAAGAAGATGGATCATCTTTTTTGGTAATAAATCAAAATAGTACAAAAGTAAGGGTGGTTCATACGTAGTCATACATAAACAGAGGCATATAAGAGTTGGCTTCTTGATAGTCAACTATAACAGATGAAAAAAAACTATCAGACACTATACTGCAATTGCATTTATTCTCATTTATATACATTGGTTAGTCAATAAACAGAGGCTCCAAGCAAGGGTGGTTCATACGTAGTGATACATAAAATTCAATCCCAGATATTAATCAAAATTCAGAACTGCAAAGGGCAGAACTTTAGAATAGTACCAGAAGATATCCTAACAGGCAATTCACAGACCAAACTACAAGAAGATAAAGGATCCTTAAAGGACGCAATAATTAAAGCAAGTCATAACAAATTCAACATTCTCAAACTATTAGCAAGCAGACAATATATACCGCGTCAACTTGCATGGCTTTGTTGTTATGTAAGGAAGTTTCTGATATCTCTATTAACGCAACACCATCAACTGAATAAGTTGAATCAGTCAACCCTTTCTCTTCTACAAACTTCTTGTATCCAGAGCTTTGTCCACCCTGTTTACAAAAACAGGATTAAGATTATTAATAATATGTTGGAGTGAAGAAAAGGAGACTCAATGTATTTAATTAAGTTGATAACTACTGGATTATTTACAGTTCAAAGTTGCTATTAATGTAGTGGATTAGTTTAATTAGTTAAGGGGGGGGGGGGGGGGGGGGGGGGGGGGAGGGTGTTCAATGCTACAGTGATCAATTTAATATTTCTTTATAGTTCAAAGTTACAATTAATAGAGTAGGTTTGTTTGATTTAGTTAGGGGGGGAGGAGGTTCAGCACTACAGTGATCATGTTTGTGATCATAATTGAGATTAAGTGGCAATCCAAGAGTCATAGAGAAGTCAAGATGTCATTTAATTTTCAATAAGATAGTTTT
This sequence comes from Dysphania ambrosioides, assembly GCA_026401315.1. Lineage (NCBI taxonomy): Eukaryota > Viridiplantae > Streptophyta > Magnoliopsida > Caryophyllales > Amaranthaceae > Dysphania > Dysphania ambrosioides. Next base: position 2,921,655 of record CM048662.1, read on the forward strand.
GAATTAAATATCTTCCATAACTAAAATGCAGGTTACATTTTTAACTTATTTAGCATAAAGTAAATAACAGGTTATTTCTCTTTAAAGTTCATGGTGTTCTAAAAAACCCTTTTTAAAATGGACTACAGTATCAATGTTAATAGAGATATATGACACTTCCTCCATTTGCTTTCAAATTATTGCTCCATTTACCTAATTAGGATATTGCATATTAATTTTACCATAATTACCAAATTTAAAAACCAAATACCCTTTCACACACCAAATACCAACTTGAGTTTTGTGTCCTTACCCTTGCCCTTACTCACATTTCCCAGGTGTCCTTACCCACTTGAGTTTTGTGTTTAAATCACATAGATTTGGTAATCCCCTACCAATTTTACTCACCTCAATAATTGTGCACACCTCCATGATGCAATAATTTATAAATAAATATAGATTAAAAAAAGTACATGAGTTTATTTTTCATTGTGGAATTTATGGTGTTTAATGAGTTTTATGTTTAAAATTCTAAATCAGGAGTGAGTTATTTCATGATTCAGTACCAATTTCAGGAGCGATTAAGGACATTCAAGAACTAATTTGTTCTTTCAGGAGTGATTGAGCAAAATCTCTATCGGTTACTTATATTTCAGATCCAGATTCATACATTATATGGCCTACATGCATATCATATAAATACAAGAAAATACCATCTATAACAAAGACCACAGGAAAATCAAATTGCAAGCTACTTTTTCTTAAACAAGTGTGTCATAAAAAATACCTTAAGCACAACCATAGGCTGAAATATTGCAACAAATTGAGGTGGTTCCTTTCCTTGGAAAATACGACCCTGCATCAATCAAGCCTTTAAAATAGCCACCCACAAATTGGAAATTGCAATGATGCCATCAAAGGAAGTATGATGTTACCAAAGCAGGTCTTCCTTTCAGAGAATTACACATTGTGTTAGCCAGCCTAGCTGCCATCTTCTGGTCATCCTGAAATTGAGGGGAAAAACAGAACGAAGCTCAACCTTTCTGAAAAAATCATTACACAGAAAACTCAAAAGAAAATAAGCAAGTACTAGAGAAACAAGCATCATACTGACTTCTGTAGAGCTACAATATTCTCCTACATCAGAAAATAATAAGCACAGAAAATACAACGGACATCACAAGGGACATTAGAAGAATGTGCTGTGATGCACTTGTTATCAGGGGAAGAGTAAATTTTGAGAGAGAGAACGCATATAGATATGTGTAGAAGAGAAAGGAATAACACTCATAAAAGAGAATACTCTCTTTTGGGAATTGAAATTTATAATCTATTCCACAGCTACAGCTCCCACTCCTGCGCCTCTCTCATTATCCTAAGGTTTTCAATGTTCAATTGTTCCACTGAGGTAAAATGTGTCCTTTGAGAGTTCAGTTTCCAGATTCGCAGTTTGATGGGTATTCCAAACAAAAGAACTATAAAGATGTTACACAAGGAACTAGCAGGAGGTTACAGACCCAGACTAGAAGAATACCAAGAATTTCAAAGTAATAGGTTTTAAAAAAAGTGATTGGGCCATCTTCCCTGGACATTTCTCTATGTTGTAATTTTCAGGAGCATCGGTGTTCCAAAAGGACCATACAAAGAACATGTAATTGTCTCCAAGAACTATTACAGAAAGTTTGAAACCAGCCACCAGTGACTAGCAACTAAGGTGTATGCAGACTCAGACTGCAAGAACATGGCTTTGACAGGGTCATTGGGCTACCTTCACTCAATCAGATGACAGGTTCTAGAGCTTTCCTCATCTCTCATCCTAGCCAATCTTTTGATTCTTTAATCTCATTTATCTTTATATGTGCCAGAAAAGTATCAGCTTTGTACAGAATTGTGACATGTCTATAACATTGATGAAGCAAAATTCCATGTCACACATAAATGATTCATACAAAAGCAGGTATAAAGTGTAATTTCACAATACTATTGAGGCAACATGAAACAGAAAATAACCATGTTAGAAGATGCAAAAAATTCCTTGTCAAACAAATAAATTAAAGCCAGAGGATGCATTTAAACCACACCTCAATGCTATCCTTTCCAATCCACCAGCACAAGTAATAGTCTTCTTTCTTCTCACCAGAGTGATAAGTATACAAAATAATGTAGCAATCGCCACTGTAAAACTTCCCAACATCTTCCTTTGGCACGGGAGTCTTGGCACTACCATTGATTTGCCATACCTTAGAAATAACCGTAATCAATGGTTTTAATTATGTCATTCACAGCCAAAAGCAATTATTACTTTATTTCTGTTCACTAATAAAGAAAAACATAACAGAGTATACCTCAATTTTACCACTGGGTTCAAGCAAGGGTGGAACGTCCTCATTAACTGGAGCACTTTTGTTTGTTCCTTTGGCACCAAAACCTTGCTGCTTTAAAAAAGCTAGCAAAGAATACACTCACGATATAAATTCATATTGAATGACAAAGATACCAGTCTATTGACAGCTGAATATAGGAATAAAAGTACCTGCTACTTTTCCTCTTCCTTCTTCAGTACTAGGAGTAGTGGAACCAGTTGGCCAGGAGTCAAAGTGAGATTTGAAAGCATGTGGCTCATATCCTTGCATGACTCGAGTGACGCGTACTGTCTTTGGCCTATTTTGGCTGGCAATAAATTCCTAGTAGAAATATTCAAGAACAATATGGTATCAAGTGATGAATGTAAATTTAGTTTTCCTATTTCTGGGATAGAAAACAGGTAAATAATAGGGCATTGGGGATTCATGTCTCATGTATCCCAACCTCAAGGCTTAGTGAGCACTTGCGGTGTTCCCTTGGTCGCATACAGACCATTAATACCTCCAACAGTCCCAACCCCAGGCATCACCTATAGCATGAATCCTAAGTGAGGATAGGGGCTAGAAAATCTTCTACCAACCTTGGGGGGGGACGTGATTAAAAATGTAACCATTACCTCTGCAGTATGGCAAGCAGCCTTTCTATCCTCCAATTGTGTCACACGACCAAACCAAAGAAATATCTCAACCCCACGGTCCAGTATATAGCATTTATTATTTTCCAACTTTCCTTTGGAAAGTTCACCATCCAAGGCTTGAACTTTACCATCTTCAATGCTACAGTCACAAGCAGAAAATCAACATTACACAAAGTACAGAGGTAAGTTCCTAAAAGACGACTTAATTAACCATCTGTTTAACAAAAAATTATGGTTTACATCTTCAATACAATTGGAGCATGAGCTCTAAGCAAACAACAGAAGTATATATTTGAATGATTCAGACTATTCAGATTACTCAACAACTATTCAACAAAGAAAATTCAGTCATAGAAGGTGGGTTGATAATAAATGCAGCTTCATTTGAGAGATATATGGCATGCAACTGAACTCACAAACAAATAAAGGGGCATTATCTTCATTAATTTGGACAGAGAATCATGTAAATTCCATTAAAAATTCAGCAAGATCTTATAATGCCATCTTCAATGCTACAGTCACAAGCAGAAAATCAACATTACACAAAGTACAGAGGTAAGTTCCTAAAAGACGACTTAATTAACCATCTATTTAACAAAAAATTATGGTTTACATCTTCAATACAATTGCAGCATGAGCTCTAAGCAAACAACAGAAGTACATATTTGAATGATTCAGACTATTCAGATTACTCAACAACTATTCAACAAAGAAAATTCAGTCATAAAAGGTGGTTGATAATAAATGCAGCTTCATTTGAGAGATATATGGCATGCAACTGAACTCACAAACAAATAAAGGGGTATTATCTTCATTAATTTGGACAGAGTATCATGAAAATTCCATTAAAAATTCAGCAAGATCTTATAATGCCCACAAATATAGCCTTGCGCCCTTCCAAATTTACACATAAATTCACAATAACTATTTGTTAGTGATGCCTTGAATAAGTCAGTACTAGCAAGACCCAGCATGGAGGTCCCAAGTTCAGGACTTGGTCTAGGCTACAGTTTTCTGTTTTGGGCTTATATTGGGGCCTAAATGTTCCTGTTAAAGTACTGAATCCAATTCTGTTTAATTAACCCTGCACTTTGTAGTTTGGTTTTCCTAAAGATCAGAAATACACTCCAGTACCTGCAGATGTTGCTATCTCATTGATAGTGAACCAAGTAAATCTGTGTATGTATTGTTTGTTTGTTGTTATATGCAATTCTTTTCGCTTACATTATAACACAATTGCATAAGAAATAAAATTTGATTATTCATACATCATCTGACATCTAGCCCCCAAAAAGCTCTGAATTTTTACACATTACACACCATTGAAGCAAAAGGCATGGCATTGCAGATCAATGATTTAAACAAACGAGAATAGAAAAGAGATAAAGAGGAATCACAACACAATCACAAAGTAGATCTATGACCACCAGGATCTCAATATCAAAATCAAAACCAGTATAGTTAATGACTGAAGAAAGGTAGCCAGCCTCCCGAGGAGTGGCTAACTTGCTATACATAAGCCTAAGAAAAAAATTACAAACAACAAAAGTAGCAGACTCACTGCAATTGATATGGGCGTATCCAGCATCCCCTAGGGGCAGAGCAACAAGTTTAGGCCAGGAATCAGATGGTTTGAGGAGCCATAGAGGCAGTGGTGAAGAGACTAAATGTCACGTTTTAGGGGGGGGGGGGGGGGGGGGGGGGGGGGGAAGAAAGTTGCGCAGATCAATAATCAATAGCCTTAACTAGCATTTATACAGTAATATTTGTACCAGTCTGTTACAAATTTAATGTAACTTAACAGGAATAGGCATGCACGCAATACAAAATATTGGAAAGAAAATGGGAAAATCCTTTTACAAGAATATGTAATTTGCTACTGCTAGTAAAAGAAATTGCTCCAAGATTGACAATGGGAATCACTGAATCTTGAAAGAAGCCACAATCAACACTACCCTAGACTTAGCAGTACACTGAAATAAAGACTTTTTTTTACTGAGAGGGGTTGAGTGGAAGGGTTCAAGGAATTGAGTAGCCCCAAACAGTATCTAATCTTAAGTTGGAATATATTGCACATACTTGTCCAAGTTTGTTTTCAGATTCCCACCCCTGTTTTCCTGTTCACAAACCCGCAGCTTCTAGCATAAAACAACTGTTTCACTTCCATTCAAGGCTGAAAAGAAACGCTAGACAAAAGAAATGGAAAAATCTGTCAAACAGATATCAGCTTTCAACAAACAGCGACCACTTAACTCCATTGATACATGCCTAAGATGCTCCATCTATTGTATTTTCACAACCCATTATTTCCATTGCTCAGAAATACAGAATTCACTCCATTGGTACATGCCTGAGATGCTACATCTGTTGTATTTTCACTACCCATTATTTCCAACAGATATTTTAAAATTGAAACTGCAGAACAGTATTACAAATTTGATCAAATAAACACCAACAACAATTCACATCTTCACCAAATATATGGAAAAGTAACAACAAAGCCAATAAAAAAGCTATCATCTAGATTGGTGTATTAGATGTCCAAACAATGGAAATTAATTACAAGAAACCAAAAAGTCTGCTGTAAAAACCAAATTTGTAATCTTTCTAATTTCTAGAGAATTATAGAAGCGAGAGTACCAGTAAAGCTTTGCCGCAGTTTCTTCAGGAATAACTTCATCTTCACTGATGACCTTTCTAGCAATTGGGGCAAAACCGCCAAAAAGGACCCAGAATTCACCAGAGTCAGATTCAGCTTGTAGGTTTCCATCATCTACATCAAAGACAATGGATCGTAGAAAGATCATACCAACAGAAAAAGTTGGGAGAAAAGTATGAAAGCTTTATTTTCTCTTACCAACAATGGCCACATCACACGTCCCTGCATGATATTGGTCTTTTAGAAACTGGACAACTTCCAAAGCCTTGGCCCTTTCTTGTATGTTGGAGTTTGCACCATTAAACTGATAGATCTTATCTTTAGTGTCCAATATGAAAACATCATCATGATTTAGAGAGGAGCGAGCAAACGGGACCTGCACATTCAAATCACAAGTTTCAGTACAGACCACAGCATACAGAATTTCATTAATGAGATTCCACCCAATAATACCTGCTTCATCTTAATTGCTCTCTTTCCATGACAGACGTACAACCTTGTTTCAAACTCTTCTTCCACTGGCTTTTTGAATCCAGATGCAACTCCACCCTCTAAAGGTATGATGCATGGTTTGAAGTACGACAAAAATTTGTCAGATTCAAAACCTTGGAGCTCCCTATGCTGCACAGCCCTCCCTCCAAGAGCTGCATCTAGTTCGACTGTTTTAATGGCAGCTGTTCCAGCCTCATCCTATCATAAACGTAAAACACACAGTAAGAGTCAACTCTACAGTAACCCAAAAAATGAGTTTATAATAAATGGGCAGATGAAAACCTACCTGGCTAGTATCTTTACCAAGCCAAAAGTGAATGTCATAAAGATAAGCACCCCCTCTACCAGAACTGGCCTGCAAAAATATGTATCTCAGTTTTTAGGCAAAAAAATTAATGTAAGCTCTCAGGATGAGAGTTTGGGAGCATACAAGTTGCACATTGATCAGGTCTATGTAACAAACTCAGATGTCATGCCCTCAATCTACAATCAAGAATGCTCAAGGCCAGAGAGTTTGCAAGACCACAAGACTCAAGCAAAGCAAGACTGTTGTATTGTATTATATTAGTATAGCAGTAAGTACAGTAGTATGATTGTAATAAGATAACTACTTCTATTACAATATTCGCCAGACTCTCCCACTACTTCTATTACAATATTCTTCTTACCTCAGTACATCTTATGTGTATGTATTTATACTAGCCACCTTCCCCATACAGAATATTCCCTCTGTTGCTCGTGTGCCCATCTAACAGAATCAGTTATGCATTCTCAACAGCTTTCTCCCTTTTCTCGTCTTGCCTTGCTTGATTTAATGCTTGCTTTGCCACGCCTTTTATACGTCTGCTTGATGACTTGAGCCTTTGGAAGGTTCATTACAGTCTAGACGGAAAATCATCATAATTGAAACACAACAGATAAAGAGAGATTCTTTCTCAAAAGGATGCAAGAAATGTTCGTAGTAACTAAATCAAGCATCAGGATGATAGGAACCAGAGCAAACCACCAATTATTTTCACATACAAAAGGAGGAGAGCCACAACAACTTAGAAGAAGCAAGCAAGAAGTGGAGCAGCGAAGGAAAAGGAACAAGCAACTGAAGCTAAAAGAAGAGCTTGCAATTAAATATATATATATAGAGAGAGAGATATTAATAATGTATTTACAAATATAGGAGAGACAGTGGATACTGATAGAGACAGGGGATGGGGGGAATCTTTAGTTGTTAGGAGGTTTGTTAGAAGAGGTAGTATAAAGGGATACAACAGTGTAACCGAATGCTTATGCAAAAATTGAATACAAAGATTATTGGAGACCCCTACTTCTTGAACTGTAGGAATTGTGCCTTGCTTTTGTAGCTTCATTTTGTCATTGTAGCTTCAATATTAAAAAAAAAAAAACCAATAAATCTCTTAGGGATGGCAAGCAAATGGTGAAGGTAGTGGAGAGTCTAGAGAGGATGGAAGGCAAAATAGAGTGATTGAGGATCGAACAAGAGGCCATGATTGAGCAGAATAAGTAATGGGAAAAGGTGGGTACTCATCCAGCCCTACGCCTGTGGGGAAGAGCACCAAGGTAGGAGGGGGAGGAGGCATACCCACTCCGCAACAAGGTAGTTATGTGGGGAAGAGCATCATTGGACAGAGGAATGTGGGGGAAATTCCGCAAGAGGAGCAAACCGAAGATTCAAGAAACTTGAACTACCCCTTTTTGAAGGATTGAACCCTGATGGCTGGATACTACAGGCCGAAAGGTATTTCGAGTTCTACTGGATGAATGAGGCCGAGAAGATTGAGGCAGCAGTGGTGTCTTTGGAGGGAGATGCGTTGTTTTGGTACCAACGGGTACACAAGAGAAAGGCCATAAGGAACTGGAGCGAACTTTGAGAGATGTTACTCCGGCAATTTCGAGTGACGTTGACTTTGTAGACAAGAAGGGTTTGTCACAGACTACACGAGGAGATTCATTGAGTTGGTGGCTCCTTTGGAAGGGGTGACTGAGGAGGTAACTGGGTCAGTATATCACCGGGTTGAAGGAGGACATCAAGGTAGAGGTTAGGCTGTTGGGTTCGGGCAATTTGGACCAGGCCATTGAGGTGGCTTTGAAAGTGGAAGATAAAACTAGGGCAAGCCTAGGAAATAAGAGAGGCATTGGATTTCCGTCCCAAAAACCAAAAAATACATACGGCCCAATTTACAACAATTCTTACAGCCAAAAAAACTCTAACTCACCACTTACTTATCAACGAGGCATAAGCCACGTGTCACCTCCAGCCTCCTCTTCAACCTAAAATTCCACGAAGCGGAATCAAGAGATTCGAAAGTTGAGTGAACGAGAAATCCAAGAAAAACGAGCCTAAGGGGTTGTGCTTTATAAGCGACGGCAACTGTTGTAACATTAAGGAGCTGAGTGTTTTAATGGCTTATGAGGAGGAAACGGAAGATGGGGGAAGGAGATGAATGGGAGAAGGAATCCAAGATGTCACAACCCACGGTCTCTCTTAACTCGGTTCTTGGAATTACCAATCCTAAGACACTCAAGTTGAGAGGGTGGGCGAACAACCAAGAAGTAGTTGTCATGGTGGACCAAGGCGCCACCCACAACTTCATATCTAAGGCGGTGGTAGAGCGGCTAAAGGTGGAGGTGACAAATACACATGCTTTTAGGGTGTCCTTGGGCACAGGGGAGGTTGTGTAAGGAGAAGGGGTTTGTAAAGGGGCGGTGTTACAATTGCACGGGTTAACGGTGGTGGAATATTTCCTTCCTCTGGCATTGAGAAATTCCGATTTGATTCTTGGAATCCAATGGTTGGAAAACGCATACTCTGAAGGTTGTTGTAGGGGGGAAGACAGTGGCATTACAAGGTGACCCTTCCCTGGGGAGAACCATGGTTTCTCTAAAAGCCATGGTTAGGGTGCTGAGGAAGGAGAAGCAGGGTTATTTTCCAGAGTTTAATCATTTGGATGGAGAAGAAATTCATAACCTAGAGCATGTGCCTGAGTTTTTGACTGGAACTCTAGATTAATATCAAGAGGTGTTTAACCTGCCAAGAGGGTTACCTCCATCCAGGGCCAAGAAGCACTCGATTATATTGAAGCAGGGTACTAATCCCATTAGTGTGAGACCATACAGATACCAATAGGTGTGGAACGATGAGATTGAGATGCTCATCCATGACATGCTCAAGGCTGGATTGAATCAAGTATCCACCAATCCTTTCTCTAGCTTAATGAGGAAAAAAGATTACCTGATAAATTCCTAATACCAGTAATGGATGAGTTGTTAGATGAATTGAAAGGTGCCACCATTTTCTCTAAGCTAGACTTGAAATTAGGGTACCATCACATCAGGGTGAGGAAGGAAGATGTGCTCAAAAATGCATTTCGAACTCATAAAGGCCATTATGAGTTCCTTGTGATGCCATTTGGGCTGACCAATGCCCCAACCACAGGCTCTTAAGTTGTTAGGAGGTTTGTTAGAAGAGCTAGTATAAAGGGATACAGCATGCAACCTAATGCTTATGCAAAAATTAAATACAAAGATTATTAAAGACCCCTACTTCTAGAATTGTAGGAAATGTGCCTTGCTTCTATAGCTTCATTTTCTCGTAGTAGCTTCAATTGCCGCCAACAACCCAGGGCATACAGGCATAGACAGTCATAGACACTAGTTAAAGAGTTAAATGTCTATCAGGATATCCAGTACAAAAAAAAAAAAAAAGAGAGAATCCCACCTCCTCCAAATCAGGTGCCTTTCTGACTAATATGATATCAGTATCTGGTATATACGTATTTAAGTTTCAGTAATAGATAGATCCTTTATAATACATAGCTGGGTTGTTGCACAGGCTCTGAAATTATGAGGGACAACAATTTTTGGAGCCCAAATAAAATTTTTTTTTTTTTTGAGATTTTTATTTCTATGTTCCCTTCCCTTAATTACTCCTGACTGCCAAGTGATTGATTGACTTCCCTTCCTTCTTTAACAATTCCCTTCCAATTATTTATCTCTCAGTTTACAGTTTTCAATTTTCAACTTTCCATCTCCAATCTTCATCATTCATTCATTCCATTCATCTGATCATCTCCTAATTTCCACCTAACATCAACTTTTTCTTCAACAAATCTCCTAATTCAGTAATTCTATTAGTCGCCTTTAGTAAGTATTGATCGCATTTTCTTAACCATTCGCCAATGATCCAGTGATCCAACACCGATCCATGGCTCCACCTCAGCCCTCAGGCGCCACTAGTCCAAATGTAGTGGTTAACTAATTATCCAATTGAGTCGTTCCCAGTTTTCCCACCTCTCCTCACTCTTTTCTCATCTGTGGACTAATTTCATGATTTGATCTAATCATCTAATGGTAACTTGGTAAGTAGTACTTTTTCTGTCACTTCAAGTTTTGATGTTTTGCACTATACTATTGTGAATCTATTTATCTATGATGATTCCTATTTAGATATGTATTTTTCATTACATGATAATTCTTAATTTCAATCTAATTCAGAATTTCAGGAGTTTTTATTTCAAATTTTTTAATGTGGTTTTTTCCTAAACAATGTTGCTCCTTTGATTACATCCTTCCCAAGTTCCTGCTTTTGTTTATATTTTAACTTTGTCTCCTATATTTAGAAAATATGAGTCTGGGAATGAAAAGCATAATAAAAGAAAAAATTCGGAAGAGATAACTCAATCCCAAAAACTCAATCCCAAAGAGGAGATTTTGATAAAATTGTTATACAAGAATCACAAGCCCCCGTTGAAAATGTTGAAAATGCTAATGTTGAAATTCATAAAAATGTGACTACTATTTTAAAGCCCTTGCGTTCTATCATGTTACAAGAAAGGCTTCATAGATTAGCAACAATAGCAATTGAAAATGATGTCCAGGAAACTATACAATTTGAAAATGTGAATACCGTGGAAACTTTTGCATTCTATCATGTTACAAGAAAAAGACTATATGGATTAGTAATGATAGCAATTGAAAATGATGTCTCGAAGACCATACAATACGAATATTTGGTTGATGAACATGCTTCAAAAAGTGTTAGAAAGACAACACTTTTTAAGTAAAAGGTTGATATTAGCTTAAATTTGTATTGGATATTATTTACAATATAAATGAAGTAACATGAGTTTTTTGTAAAAATATTTTGAAATAAATTTCTGATTAAATTTTTGATTTTAGTATTAGGAGCCAATTTTTAAGGTTAAAACAGGGCCACCTAAATGTTTAAGATGGCCATGAATCCACATGCCACAACATATCGTATCATCAGCAACAAAAATAGAACCAGAATCTGAGATATTGAGTTGGTGACCACAAAGGCACATGAATAGATGATAACTAGAAACCATACCAGATCAAAAGTTAACTCTCTACCCGAAATTGAATGCAAGCAAGATGGGAGAGCATAAGAACTGAATCCTTAAAAGTACAGCCAAAAAAAAGCGTCACAAACAATTAAAAAGAGTACCTGTAAGACAATGTAAGAATCTCCAGAGTAGAATTTTCCATAATCAGACTTTGGCAATAGAACAGGTAGGAAATCCTCAATTCGCCATATCTCAGTCCCTCTACTAGGAGTTAAGACTCAAACATATAGTCATCTATGAGAGGAATCAGCACGATTAACAACAATGCTGACTTAAACAAACAAGGATTTGGCTAGTCATATTTTCCCAATCCTTTCCAAGAAACCAATCTACGGATACATATTGCCTGACATGTACATCAAAGCGCTGTGCTAAGCATAGTAGTTTGAGATTCACACAGCCTTATGCCTATCATAAAACAAAAAAACAAAGAGGGATTTGGCTAGTCATATTTTCCCAATCCTTTTCAAGAAATCAATCTACGCATATACATTTCCTGACATGTACATTAGAAATCAAAGCGTAGTGTAAGCATAGTAGTTTGAGATATATACAGCCTTACGCCCTTACGCCTGTCATAAAACAAAAAAAAAAAAACAAAAACAAAGAAGGATTTGGCTGGTCATATTTTCCCAATCCTTTTCAAGAAATCAATCTTCCCATACATATTGCCTGACATGAACATCGACACCATACACCACACAAAAATACAGACATAACATAACTGTATAAAAACTTATTAAATGGCGCGACAAGGATACGGTTTCTGCCCTGCTCCTTGGAAAGCAGGATCCAAAGCCTTTGCAGCGCCAGACATAGCAGGAGTTCTCAATCAGTATGCTGCCACACTACGCTTCCAAAAGTTAACAAACCCTAGCTTTTCTATCAAATTAGCCAAACAGCAAACCTGCATATACCGAAACACAAAAACAAGCTGCAATTCACTCCATATCAGCAGCAAAACACGCATCCTTTAGTTTATTCGTCAGATAGTGACCAATCATGCGACGAATTTGAACACTCAGTAGAGTCGGTACTAAAATCAACAAATACAGAGTAAGCAGAAAAAGTCATGCTTCATCATGCAATTGATAATCATCCAACAAACTGCCTCAATTTGAGTAAATTCATCAATTCAAATTCATGCAAATACATATGATGAAGCCACAAATTCAAACCTAAATCATAAAAATAAGATAAAAAAAGAGAAAAATTCACAAAGATGATGAATTAAGCTAGAAAAATAAACCTATACTATTAAAAAAAAATTAAAACCTCGAATCAATAAAAAAAATCATGAATGAACAAAAAAATGATCGGAAAAACGATGAGGAAGATCTAAGAACCTTACGATTGAAGCAAAGATATTCAAAATTCAAACCTAAATCAAATCAATCATCAACGATATGAAGATGAAGATGAAGATGATGATGATGAAGATGTGGATTACGAAAAAGAGGAGGAATGGCTTTAGAGCTGGCAAAATGAAAAAGAGATGAATGGAAGACGAAAGGATATTTCTTGCAAAAAAAGGAGAGAAAGTGATTCAATTATTGCTTCCTCTTTTTTTTTTTTTTTTTGTTGAGTTTTGTTGCAGAGGAGAGAGATTGATGAAATTGAAATGGAAGAGGAGGGGTATGTTTGGTAATAAAGTCGATGAAGTAGGGGTTATTTTAGGACAGCCATTTTTTTTAATTGAGTAATTGGGGAAGATGGGATGACTGTGATGGTGGCATCGGCTGACCGGCCATGTCATGTCTGTTTTTTTTTTTGGGAAATAAATTTTGTTTTCCAGCCACCCGGAAATCTTGTGCCTTTGCTTTACTTTACTCCGTTTAACTTGTAAATTGTAATCAACGCAATAAATTTTGTACTCGTACGTTACTTGTTACGACTTTTATTACTCCACTACTTATATAAAGCTTATGATTCAAATGTAAACTATGTAACCATTAATACAATTTATATTCTCCTTTCATCTTTATTTGTTTGCCATGTTTTTATTTTTAATGTCAAAATTTAAAAATTTAGACAATAAATTTTAATTATATTATAATAAATAATATATTCATGTATGGTTTTATTGGATGCACTAAGTGTAAATTTTTATAATATCAAGTTTTTATTATTATTTTTTTTCAAGAAAAAAATGTTCTAAGTTGTGTATTATAAACTGTAAAAAGTCAAATGTAGCAAACAAATAGAGACGTAGTATTTTAATTATGAGTTTAGGAGAAAAAATTTTAGTGTATTTTCTTAAAATTAATTATTTTATGGAAATACCATTTTTATGAGATATGGCACTTTATTTTGTTTTTCCCCAATATTTACCTAATAATACTCAAATGTTGTTCATCCTAATAATTGTTTTTATTTTAATTATTATATCCATGGTAAGTGGGTTATGGGAAAAATGAACCTTTATCACTTTATGTTTAATAGTTTCATTTGTTATAACAAATAAAATCTTATATAGTGTTATGACTGTCTTGTATCTTTTCGTGATTCTATATAGAAAGTATGAAAAAATAGAAATAGTATATTTTTTAATAATTTTTATTTTTAATTAATATATTCATGCAAGTGGCCTGGGTTATAAGAGAAATGAATCTCTATAGTAATAGCTTTATTTATTATTACAATGAAAATCTTATATAATATTATGATTTTCTTAGATCCTCCCCTAATTCTATTTAAAAATATAAAGAGAATAGAGATAAGGAGTAGTATATATTTTTTTATATTAATATTCCATTTTTTATTTCTTCCATTATTTAGTAAAAATTAATAAAAAAATTCTTCTAATATGATTTTTTTTTTTTCTTACATATGATGGTGTAGTGATACGACCCTTCATTTTGATGCTTGAAGTGTTTATTTTTACCTAGTTAGATTGATTTGTACGTAAGAAGTTCTAATATTTTATGTTCAACGATGTAACTTGTTCTCGCTTTTCAATAATTGTACTATTTTCATTATTCCCATCTTTGATATAGAATGATGGTCATTATTTTATATTACTATAATTATTGTGTCGATATGAAGTATATATATATATATATATATATATATATATATATATATATATATATATATTTATATATATGTATATACTCCGTAAATAATAGTGGTCTTGTAGTAAGACTATTTATCTTTTCATTTAGAAGTTACAAATTTAAAAGTTACAATAACACTTTTAAAGGTAGGGATATCCCTTATTCTTTGTCCCCTCTACCAAAAACTTTGCTAACATAGATAGGTTGGGTACTTCGATCAATTTGCGTGGGGTTGCAAACTTACAACTTAATATGATCATGTCTTTCTCCAAATCAAATGACGAACTGGCTAGAAAACAAGAGAATTGAGACGAATTTATTTATCTACGTGCGGTTGTAACGTTGTATGAAAAGAAAAGGGAAAATTGAAGGCGTACATTTCTTTCAAACATTTTGATGGACTTGCTAAAAGTAGGACCCAAGTACCCAAGTACCCAAGTACCCAATCTTGCTTAGACTAACCCCACCATTCCATTAATTGCCAAACTCCTTTTGCTTCCTGCTTTGTCTAATAATATTTGATGAATTGATGAGATTAATTTAGCCTTGGCCACTTTGCTATTAATAATCCAATCTTTTTTTTTTATTCTTGAATAATCCAACCTTTAACCTCAATCCGCTTTTATTGAGCCAATTTACAGGTTATCTGCTACTGAGACATTAGTAGGTAATTTCAATCCTTTTATTGAGCCCTTTTACGGGTTAATTATCTAATTATATGTATTATCATAAATCCCTTTAATTACTCTTCAACAACCTTACCTTTCTCTTTCATATATATATAATATCCTTAATTCTCATTCTACCCATTGGTGTTTGAATTCGTTGATATTGGGAACAAGAAGGAAAAAGATGAAGAAAGGGATAAGAAAAAGGATGAGTAAGGATTAGAAAGGGAGAAGGGATTAAAAAGAGGAAAAACAAAAAGTAAAAAAGTAAAAAACATAAATAACTTGTTCTTGACTTGTTATTATAGGTTACTATTTCGTATTATTCAATAAAAGCAGATTGGGGTCAAAGGTTGGATTATTAATAGCAAATCGACAAAAGGTTCAATTATTCCCATCAATTAATCCTTATTTAATTTGTTTAATATAGCCATTGAGGATTATACTAGGAGTACTCCCTATAGCCCTAATTTTTTTTTTATCCCATTTAATTTCATGATTTTCAAAATACGACTTAGAATGCTTTTATCTCAAAATCTATTAGACAAAAAATTATGAAAATTTTTAATATTTTACGGAGTAATAAATTATATTATCCACAAGATCTTACCTGAATATATTACTTATTATAATATAATTAGAATTTTGTGTCAAAGTTTTTAAAATTTGACTCTAAAAATAAAAATACAGCAAACAAATAAGGACGAAAGAAATGGAGTATAAATTTAAACTTAGAAGGAAATGAGTTTGTTTTACCCCTTTTGGTTCTCTCCCTCACAATTAGAAAAACATATAGACCCTTTATTTCATAAAAAAAAACCCTTGAAATAAGACCTCAACTTATATAGTATTTTCATGATCCTATAATAAGCAAAAAAAGTGATAAATAGTGTAAAAGAAAATTAATGTCATATTACAACCATGGTCGGCTAAGTCCTGTATAAGTTGGATTGATGCACAAAGTATCAAAAATAGAAGAGCCCAAAAAATTAATGAAAATATTACTACGTACTACCAAAACTGTTAAATTGAAGAATCGAAGCGTTGATCTAGAAAATGGAGGTGATGCACCAAATATTTATGATAATATGGATAATCAGAATGTCGATGTTGAAGTTAGTGATGATTTGGTTAATGAAAAAAGTGTTAGAATAATAGAACTTTTTAATAGAATTTATATTAAGATGTTATTTATAATTTAAATAAATTTTTGTAAAAATATTTTGAAATAAATTATGTATTATTAAAATTGTAAATTTATTAAGGGCCCAATTTTAAGATTAGAACAAGACCTCTGAAATGTTTTAAGACAACCCTGTGATTACTACTCTTTAAATGAACTCATTTCCTCACGCCACGTACATATCATAGCAATCCCATCAAAATTATTATAGAAAGTTACGTTAAACCTTGTATTTAGAAAATTACTTTGACACACCAATTACTTTGACACATCAATACACCATACGTTGATATTGATATACCTCTTTACGATAATATAATTATGGAGTACTCCTTTTGTCCCTAATTTTTTGTCCCAATTGACTTTTTATGGTCTCTAAGATATTATTTAAATATTTAGATTTTATAACATAATGGAAATTTATGGTTAAACTTTTTAAACTTTTACTGTAAAATTTTTTTTGACAAAAATAAAAAGACGGAGAGATTACTTATTTATTAAAGATAAACATTCCAAGTATTTACTACTACTCCCTCTATCCCTAAAAAATTGCCCCAATTTGACTTTCACGGTCTCCAATACATGATTTTCAACTTTCACGGTCAAAATTCATGAAGCTAGCCATTAGTGGGAGGGGGAAGCTCAGTCGTATCGCTACTTCCCCTCTTTCCCAAACAGATCTAGAGTACCAGAAATGGTCCAATAAGACTCATTCGTTATCTCATGTATCTTGGAGAATATATAGTCGTCTTTGGTAAATCAATTTCTTGATTACCTGATTGCAAAGGTGCTATGGAGAGGCTTAGAGGCGCTATACAATAGCTGACACGACGAGCTATAGATATTTGATCTAATGACCAAAGTCAATACCCTCAAGCAAGGAACCGAAAACATTAAAGTCTACTATGGGAAAATCGTGGCTCTTTGGAAAGAAATTGATTGGAGAGTCCAGAATCCCATGTCATGATCAGAAGATAAAACGTGTATAATCAATTAAATTGAAGAATCAGACTCTACCAGTTCTTGGCGGGTCTAAATGACACGTTTGATAAAGATAAAGGGGAGTTAGTGAACAAAGAGCCCTTACCATCACCATACAAGGCATATGCAATAATTAGGAGGGAGATGGCTCGTCGGGAAATTATGGCCGTCGAAACACCACAGAGTAAAAATCCCGGAGGAATTGGGAGTGGTCTCGCCGTCACCAAATTTCGGCCAGCAAAGGGAGCATCTTACCGAAAAGAAGAATATAAAACTCACCTTAAATGTGCTCACTGTGGTGGAACCAAGGGTGCTTTAAATTGATTGGCTACCCTAATTGGTGGGGTGAAGGGAAGAAGAAGAGCAAGCCTCAAAGCAACGGATCAAATGCAATGAAGAGAACCGAGGAAGACGAGGGATTAAAGCAAGAGGAGGAAGAGAAATCGACTGCTAACCAACAAAAAGTAGGTATGACTTAAGGGTTAGGGTTTAAAATGAAGATTAATATGAACCCAAAGCATGTTGTGTAGCCACAAAATGATCCGAAGCAACCTAATGGAAGAAAATTGGGTCAAAGCATGTATACAAGACCAATGAAATTGTAAAACAAATTTTAGCACTTGAGCAAGTTGGGTTCACGAGAAAATTCAGCCTAGTCACAAGATTGC
Organism: Dysphania ambrosioides; assembly: GCA_026401315.1. Taxonomy (NCBI): domain Eukaryota; kingdom Viridiplantae; phylum Streptophyta; class Magnoliopsida; order Caryophyllales; family Amaranthaceae; genus Dysphania; species Dysphania ambrosioides. The sequence goes on from CM048662.1 coordinate 2,939,723, forward strand.
GAGATAAAGAAATAAAATAGATCTTTGACTGTGGAGCAACAGACACCATGACATTTGACAAATGAGCTTTCTAGCAGATAAAAAAGGCAAAAATTAAGCATATCAAAAATGCTAATGGGGACTTGTCAAAGGTCGAAGGAGTTGGAAGTGTTCAAATTTCATCTGATATAACGTTAAAGAGTTGTCTTTATCACATAAGTTACTTTCAATTAGCCAGATGCGGAGGAACTAAACTGCACTGTACTAATTTATCCTCGTTTTTGTCTTATACAGGATATTCGGACAGGGAAGATAATTAGGCGTGGTACTAAGTAAAGTGGACTTTACTATATCGATGAGGTAACTCAGAATGACAAAGCAACGCTAGCTCCTGGAACGGTGGATCAACAACAATGGGCCTGGCACCGTCAATTTGGACACTCCTCTCCTAGGTATTTAGAACATTTATTTCCATCTTTTTCCAAGTTTAATAAGGAGATAAGCTATGAAACATGTATTAAAGAAAAAAGTCATCAGCAAATCTTTTGCCCTAATAAAACCAAGTATGAAATTCCTTTTCAACTAATACATTCTGATGTATGGGGGCCAGCGCCCAAAATTGGAAAAACAGGATTAACATATTATGTTATTTTTATAGATGACTACATTAGAGTGACTTAGTATATTTCTTGAAGAAGAAGTTTGATGTTTTTGAAAAATTTGTAATTGATAGGCGTGTCGTGCACATAACAAAAATAAAAACCTAACTAATCCTCCTAACTATGTAGTAGGATAAGTCAGAGTCGATCCCACAGAGAAATGACGGTCAAATTAATCAACTTTAATACTGGTAAAACTAGTTGAATAAGAGAATAAAGTGATTATACTATTACTAACTAATAAAAATACAAACTGAAGACATTTAGGACTAGGTATTCCCGCTAATATGAATTAACATAAGATAAATCCCTACCCCAAATAATCATACTATAATGGTCAAAAGGAAAGATGCGCCCTTTACAATACCAATAATTTCTTTCGATCAACTTATTGGCTTCCCTAACATATAATCATGTATATTTCATGGAATCATGCATATAAAAGACATTCAACACAACACCCTAACTTCCTAATAATATGTTCTACCTATTGAATTAATCACATCCATCTAAATCCAACTGTCGTTGACAAATAGATATTAGGTTCAAATCAATACCAAATTACGTCTAACTTAGTATTGATAAAATAACACAATTCAATAAGCAAGAACATATAATATAATCAAATTAGGGATTGGGATCGATAAACTCATATATCAAATCATATTAGGGGTTAGGTGGTTATGAAACTAATTAAACATGATAATTAAATAAACAAAATAATGAATAAGAGAAGATATAATAACAAATATAACAAGATATTAGAGAAGAGAAGAGAAAAATATACTTGAATTATAACAAAAGATTGTGGAATACCAAAACTTTCTCCATGAATTGCAAAGGAGAAAGAACAAGAACAAAAGTGAAAACTATTGAAAACCTAAAACTAAAGTAATAAATAATGAAAACTAAGAAAATAAAAACTCTCCCCAAGTCTCTAAAAGTAGCGTGCAAAATCATGGCCAAAAGGAGTCTAAGTTCCCTAAAACTAGTGAACAACTTTTGGGCTTTCAAATAGTTATTCCAAGATGGCCACCAAGGTGTTGTGGCGCAAGTAAAGGACCACCATCGAGGTGCGGTGTATGCTATGAAAAGCATCCTTTTGCTAGCCAAACTCCATTTGCCGCACCTTATATGGGAAGATCAACATCTAGCTAAATCCATATTGCAATAGGTCTTCAAAAATCCCAAAACAAGGCTACTAAACGATGCATATACATCCAACATGAGTTAAGCATGATATCATGAGAGCTTTTATTGCATCAAAACCTATAAAACAAAGCAAAGTATACTCGAGAAAAGCAGTATCGATATATATGAAATAAAGCTCATAAAGGAGGAAAATTTGGAGGAAAGGTGATAAATAGAGATCATCTAAGGCATTAAAACCAAGAATAATATTGTGTTATCAGTAACCTTCTACACCTTTATCCAAACACAATAGCAAAAACACATACAAGTTCTTTGATAATGGGGGGGGTGGGGGGGGGGGGGGGTGGGGGGGGGGGGAGTATATGAGTACTGAAATGAGAGATTTTTGTGAGAAAAGGTGGATAGTCCATCAAACCACGTGTCCTTACTCACCACAACAAAATGGAGTGGCCGAAAGGATAAACAGAACTTTAACGGAAATTACTCGGGCCATGATGATTGAATCATAGGTTCCAAAGACTTTTTGGCCTGACGCTATTGCCACTACCACCTATCTCACCAACAGACTACCCTTAAAAATCCTAGACTACTAAACTCCTATTGATCAGGTAACTCGTCATCTTCTTATACTCTCTCCTCTAGATCTTTCAACCCAAATATATTGGTTGTATTGTGTTCGTCCATATCCCTAAAGTACACAGAACCAAACTGGACCCATGTGCGATAAGGTGTGTGTTTTTGGGATATGCACCAAATCAGAAGGAGTACAAGTGCTTTGATCCACTATCTGGACATATGTATGTCATGATAAACTGTGATTTTTTGGAAACCAAGTACTTTTACCAAAACCCAAACCACCTTAGTAGTCAGGGGAGAAAACGAGTGACTTACTAAGCTGGTTGATCAGTCCAAGGGCCATAGGTCATATTCCTACAGAGTAAGTAGGCGATGCCACCGAGTCTGCCTCATACCACATCGCAAAGCCCCTAACTCACATACACAACCATTATCTTTTCTCTTCAAGCATCTCAAGGTAAGTGTATCTTCGACATCTAGTAACATTGAAATAACTAACCCTATGTTGGAATGTGAAGTACAACCCTTGCAGAAAGTTCTAGAACCATACAAAGTGCCACCTCGGAGTACTAGTGGGATTCCTCCAAAACAATATGAGCCTGAATACACTCCAAGGAACTTATATGACAAGAAGAAATCTATCTCACGAAGCTCTAGCCTTCAACACCACATTATACTCAGCAAAGATACCCAGAATAGTGGAAGACGCAGAAAAATGTGAACATTAGAGAATAGCTATGAAGAATGAGATAGATACACTAATGAAAAAACAAGACTTGGGAGAAGTGTGAACTACCCAAGACAAAGAAGCCAATAAGATGTAAGTGGGTGTTTACAATCAAATACAACTAATAATGGGTCCATTGAGAGATATAAGGCAAGACTTGTTGTATAAGGGTATACCCAAACATACAAATTAATTACTTAGAGACTTTCTCTTCAGTGACCAAGATAGACACAATTCGAGTTCTATTTTCTGTTGCAGCAAATCAAGATTGGCCTCTACATCAGTTTGATGTAAAACATGCCTTCAAGAAGAGGTGCATATGGAGGCACCACCTAACTTCACTGAGGGATTCCAGAAAGGAGAAGGATGCAGACTGCTAAAGGCTCTATATGACCTTAAACAATCACTTAGAGCTTGGTTTGGGAGATTTACCGTAACCATGAAAAATTATGGGTACAGTCAGAGCAACTCATACTACACCTTATTTTTGAAGAGGAAGGGAAATTTGGTAACTTGCTTAAGCATCTATGTTGATGATATGATCATCACTGGTAGGGATAAAGAAGAAATTACAAGCCTAAAAGAAAGACTTTCAAGAATTCGAGATGAAGGACCTACGTAGATTGAAATATTTCCTAGGGATTGAAGTGTTGAGATCACAGGAAGGGATCTTTATCTCATAGTATATTCTAGATCTCCTTGCTGAAACAAGAATGGTAGACTACAAGCCTACTAAAACCCTATGATGGTTAATTATGATCTTCGAATAAATGAGGATGGAAAACAAGTTAATCAAGACCAATTTCAGAGATTAGTTGGAAAACTAATATATATGGCACATACAAGGCCAAAGATTGCATATGTTGTTGGAACTATCAGTCGATTTATGCATAGACCTTAGGAAGAACATATGGAAGCAACTCTTTGGATTGTAAGGTACCTCAAAGGGACACTCGGGATGGGGATCTTGCTTAGGAGAGACATGCATCTAGAGATACAAGCCTATACAGATGTCGACTGAGCAGGAGATCAAACTGACAGAAGATCCACCTCAAGTGACTTCACCTTTGTAAAAGGCAATCTAGTAACATGGAGGAGCAAGAAGCAAAAGGTTGTGGCGTTATTCAGTGTTGAAGTTGAGTTCAAGGGAATTTCAAAAGGAATAACTGAGGTATTATGGCTAAGAAAACTATTAACTGAAATCGGTTTTCCACCAGAAGAAAGTTGTGAGTTGTACTATGACAACAAGACTGCAATCAACATCTCAGAAAATCCTGTTAAGCATGATCGCACAAAACATGTGAAAATTGATTAGCATTTTGTCAAAGAGAAATTAGAAGATAAAATAGTGTGTCTTTCGTATGTTTGCTCTGATGTCCTAACAAAAGCAGTTCTATCAAGAGTCTTTGAAAATATATTCTATAAGCTAGGAATAGTAGACCCTATTATTTAGCTTTAGGGGGAGTGTTGGAAATAATCAACCAAAATCAAGGGGAAATCTGCACAATCAGATCAAATCAAGCAAAATAAGAAGAAAGGATATAGTTAGTCAGAGATATGTTGTGATGTAACACCTTGATAATTCCCATTTCCGAAAACCAAACCTTTAGGAACTACCGGTATGCTACCACCACGTGTTCAAAGGTTAAGGCTATAAAATAGAGTTTTGTAGCGGAAAACCAAAAGACTTTTGAAATAACATTAAATGTAAATCAAATCGTAATATAACAAATTGGAACCTCTATGACCCTTACTACAATGTACCAAATAATGCTCACCTCTAATCCAAATCCAACAGTTTAAAACCGAATCAAGCAAACATAATTTATTCTGAAATCTAAATTAAAATAACGTTCCTCTCAAACCCGTCCATGCATGAATGCTCGTTTAGATACCTATTAATAATTTGCTCCACAATAGTATAAATGTAAGTATTGGATCATCACATTGTCATTAATAGGCAAAAGCCATGACCAAAAACACATAAGGCACGTAATCAGCAAGCTGAGTACATACAAATTACAAAGTATAACAGTTGAACTGATAATTAAATAAGAATAATTATAAAATATAAGAACGTATCACGCAATATTTTATTCAACTGACACGATAAATTGATTAATGACTTGAATTAAGCAATGGACTAGGTTGTCTCCCCTATGTCCTGATTAGGACATCAAATAATTAAATAACTCATGCACTCCCGTCGGAGAGCATCAAAATACAGTATAAAAATCCAGATGGTAAACGGGGCGCGACTTTGTTACTATAGCTAGATGAGATCTCAACTAACCCCAATTTTAAGTTTAAAACTTTATAAAAAAGAAACTCGTAGATCACACGACCTCCAATAAAAGCCACGAATAATATCTTGTGAAACTCCAACCCCTGATTGTCAATACTCTAGACGTGCACTAGCCAAGAGTTTTATTGCTCATCCTCTTTCTCTTTACGTGATTTACTGTTTAACTCAATTTACACAACCACCACAGCACACACATGCAAACATTATGGTTATACAATCAATCTCTGTTATAATGTAATGTTTAAGCTTTTAATTTGAATATCAACTGATAAACCTATTGAACCAAGTCAACTACCCTCGTTATTAAGACTTATAAAATACACCTTTACTCCAATCATACTATCAGTAGTGAAAGAGTAATAATAAACAACCTCATAGATTAATTAATAATTAATACCAATTTAATAAATCATGGTTTCTCACAAATAATACCAAAACATGCCCCTAATATAAAGAACATGAATTCTTTCAAATGGATAACCAAACAATCTCATTCAAAGGGTTCCCTAAACAAGATACTAAGTTTATATTTCACCCTAAATATGCTCTTAATTAAAGGTAACGTTTTTCGTAATTTGTACGTACCTGGTGTAAAATACACAAGTATCCACTTTCTCTATCTTTAAGAACCTTCTACAAATTGTTCTTCTATACCAAATAATACAACCTAAATTAATATACCAACAATACCAAATTTACAACAATCACACCAAATTTTCTAAGACTTTAAAATCATCCCAAAATACGTTTTTAAGTCTCCCAAAAAACACAAGCTAGTTGCTCACATATACTATTACAAGTTAATTAAAAGTTTATCAAAAATAGTTTATTAGTCCATTGTATAGTTTATAAAACATGATATTAAAAGTAAATATTAATTCACAAAACATATAATTCACTCATACTATGACTAATATGATTATATTATGTTAAAAAAATATATTTTTAAAACTATTTAAATGTAAATGAGTTAAAATCTAAAACCCATACGTGCATCTTTAGAAAATGGCCACAAATATAAGATTTTTCTTAAGTATTCACAAACAAAACAAAGAACTTTCAGCTATACCCATTAATTTCTTATTTATTCACCATTAATCAACAAGCCTCACTTTCTCTCACCATATATTTTTACAAAGAGACTAAACTATATCCACTAACTCACTAATTTATTCACCTTTTCACTGAAAACAAATCCACCACCATACCTCTCCTAAATAAGACCATGCACAATTATTTTCCTAACATAATACCCATTAATAGAGTATAGACCAAACTAGTTCTTTGACAATTTTGACTACTTATTCAAATCTATGCACAACCCTATTTTCCATAAGTTAATTTTTTTTTTACTCATATTTCAAACCATTCCTAGTTTGAAATTTTTTCTTGTAAATTGGCACCAAAGTTATCATCTTTCACAAAGTTTGATGTCATACACAACCTATAATCCCCCGTTACTAGTTTTAGGCATTTCAAAAGCACCAAACTTTCTTTAGCCTCTTCACATCCAAGTTTCACATAAATTCAATCCACCAAAATTACAAACCTAAAACAACAACAAATCATAACCCAAACAATCGCAAGAATCAATACAATTTCATGAATTCATACACATCATACATAAATCAAGAAAACAAGTGGGAAGGAGGAGGGAGGAGAGTAAACCGACTGGGGCCGGCTGGTGGAAGCGTCAGAGGGACTGGTGGGCGGCAGAAGGGCTCAGCTCCATGGGTTGCAGCACGGCAGTTTGGGGTGGGGGTTCTACGGGTGGGGGATTCTGCGCGGTGGGGGATATTCCATGGGGTGGGTTTTTTTTTCTTTGTTTTGTGTGGGCTCTACCGGGGGGGGGGGGGGGGGGGGGTTGTTATTTTTTTTTGTTTTTCTTTTCTTTTGCTTTTGTGTTTTGAAAAGTGGGGAGAGTGAGGGTTATTTTAATTACGTAGTTTGGTTATTGGGTTTGGGTATGATAGAGTTTGGGTAGGATAGAATTTTGAGTAGGATAGAGTTTTGGTAGTTTAGGCTTAGTGGGTTACTTAGGAAAATAAAAATTTGTAGAATTTCGGGGGGTTACATGTGATATATCAATTAGGAGGATTGTTAGCCATAAACAATGTATGTAAATTAGGAAACCTTTGTAATATATAATTAGGCCTTGTATTCTTCAACAATATACGAAAAACCAATCAACCAAAACACAAAGCTTAATTTCTACACCAACAAAATCTCACCTGAATATATTATTACTTATAATATAATGAGAATTCGTGGTCAAACTTTTCGAAATTTGACTCCAAATAATGGATTGGGACGTTCTTTTAGGGACGGATGGAGTATGTTGTATTCTTTTATCCTATTCCCCCGATATTTGATGTCCAAACAAAATGTGATAAGAACATGTCAACAAGTGATTATGCCAGAACTATACGCACCATGCAACACAAAATCAGTACACAACGAAAGTGATGTTGTAGTATTTATTTTGCAAGGTAAATACGGAGTATATTTCTCACAGAAAACAGTAGAATGACCTTTGCACGATTTATGAATAAATGAGAGCGTACGTATTACATGTCCAAATTGTCCGACTCCAATAACAGTGAAATATGAACAAGGGTCGTGTCAAGAATTTTTAAATATTTCAAGAAAAATAAATGAGAGGGTAGAATGACCCGTAATTGTTTCAAGAACTAGAACTCTATAAGCATATGATGACAGACACAAGCAGAAAAAATAAACACCATGAAAACTTCAAAAGGGACATGCCGCTATTTAAAAAAAAAAATTATTATTTTTAAAATTTAAAATCAAAATCACTATCACATGTGGTGAGTAGAAAAAAAAAGAAATTTTTTTACTTAAGGAGACTAAAACTGGTGTATGGTGGGTTAATTTAAAAAAAATTATAAAATATTATGGGCCAGTCCAATTCAACAGATCCCTCACATAACAATTTTCATTTGAATTTGAAGATACTTATTGTTGAAAAGCAGAAATCTTAGACTTTTTGGAAAAATTGAAATGATAAATATAGCCTTTTACCCGTCTTATTGATAAAAGCAACATTTGTTTTATTTCACAAAAATACAATATGTGGGTCATTGTATTTAAAATAGCAAAATACAAAAACTGATCGGTTAACTATAGATAAAACATACTTACGTGGATATTTATTTAGTTCTTTAAAATATAATGACTTTAAAAGTTGCATTTTTATAAAATAAAGCAAGTATTAACTTTTATCAATAAAACGAGTATAATATTATATTTTTTATTTTAATTTTTCCTAGTAACTCATTTTTTTTCTAAAGAGAAAAGACTGATTGTCTAAGCTTATTTACAAATTTGTTTTTGGAAAGGTACGAAGAGCACATTTTTTCGGTCGCCCAAATGGAAGAAAACCCAATTGAAGACGCCAAACTCCCATTCACAACAACACCCACCACCAGCAGCGACAGTCGCCGGAGAACATGCACCGGCGGCTGCGACCGTCCATTGAACGTCTGCCTGTGTGACAAAATACCACAGCAGCCAATCTCAACCACCACCCAAATAATAATCTTACAGCATCCTCACGAGCAACGCCAAAAGCTAGCAACGGTTCCCGTTCTCAAAAAATGCCTCAAAAATTGCGAAATAATTGTTGGTCGGAAGTTTCGCGAAGGTTCTTCTTCAATCCTCGACTCACTCTATCATGAATGTATCGATTCAGCTGATTCCAGCCCATTTCGGAGCGCTGTCTTTCTTTTTCCAGGTATTCTTAATTTGTAGATTATTTTGTGTTTGTTGATAGAATAAATTTGTTACTTTTACTAGATAATCTTGTAGGATTCAAAGTACAACATCTTTTTCTGTAAATATTTACACATATTACAATCTTTACGAAGTTGTTTTAATTAAGTCTAGTTACATTGGTAACGTAAAATGACCTATAATGTTGTGTTATGCACTAAATTGACCTATAATCGTATAATATATAGGTCTTTACGAATTTGTTCCTATTGAGTTTACGTTTGAATGACTTATATGTTTTTCGTTTTTGAAGCAAGGATTATATTGCGTAGATTGAACATAGAAAATTTGACCAAAAGAATATACGGGGAAACCTCCCTTTGAATACTAATCTAGCTAAATGATTAGTGAAGAACATGTAGGAGAATGGATAGGATCAAAGATACGTTGGAGACTGAATAGGGTATGCCTTCTTTTTGCAAGTTATTTAGCCTTAGAATAGGTTTTAAGGGCAGGGTCAGAAGTCTTGAGATAAGCGTACTGAGGTCTTATGTCAAGGCCTTGAAACGAATAAGTGTAATGGTTGATTAGGGGCCTTGACAGAGTAATGCTTGAAATAAAGAACGTAAATAAGAATGTGGAAATTAAAATAGACAAAACAAGATAAGTTCTTTACGAAGTTTGTTTACAACAAGTCTACATCTCCGACTAGGGTTGTCCAAGCCGTAGATTTAACTTGCTTTATATTCACTTCCTTTTGAGTCCTAGAGAACCCCTATAACATTGCAATGTCTGTAGCTTTTTGCTAAACTCTAGCAACTCAGATCCTAGTGAACTAAAAAGCTCTTTTCTCACTTTTGTATATGTTTGATATAATGATACTCTTAGTATAACTTACTCAAAAATAATACTTTAGTAAACTCTCGAAGTGTTACAAAGCTTAGAGAAAAATGAGTGAAAGGGTAACGAATTTTTCTTTTCTGTAGCTTCTGTATATTTGTTGTTGTATCCTTAGAATAACAATTTTCAGCTAATCATGGTTAAGCACGTGGCAATGCCGTTCAAGATTTTTTTTGGAACCGTTGGTTACTGAAATTTAGTGGCAGCCTAACAATAAGATAATCCGTCAACTCAAAGTAGTTAGGCATGCTTAACATATAAGTAGTTAAGCAAAATTCAAATAGGAGATAATAAATAGAGATAAATATAAATAGGTGTTAAGTAAAATATGGAAGGGATGAGATTGAGCAAGGATAAAGTTAAGAGGAAACTTATATTATCCTAATCATCTTGGCAACCACTTAGAGTTCCGTGAATTAACATGTTCTAGCAAAATTTAGGCAAAGCTAAAAACATGTAACACGTTAATCCAATAAAAAATATTAGATAGATTACACTTGGGCTTAATACCAATGTACCAAAGTACAATAGGACTTTTCTTCCACACAAATGAGTAGTATAAAAACAAACAAAAATAAGAACAAACCCAAATCATTTTGAGCTCAACAGATTAGGGGAAACAACTCAATGGTTCAATGCTTTGAAAGTAATGTTGTATCCATTTTCGACAGCCATCATCATGCTTTGATATTTACTCCTTTTTGGCTTCTATAATAAGCAATATTACCAAGATCAGGTCTTCAATCAGGAACAAAGTTCCCATTTCTAATCACATGTGACCAAGAATAAAATGCAAAAAGGAGCTAGAAAATAGAACATCACCTAGAATTGAGTTCAAATCCTAAGAAATAGACCCAGCTTTTAGTGATTCGTGCTACAATGACCTGGAAATTCATCTCGATAACAACCTTCTTCACCCCAAAAGGACATATATGTCACATAAGTGAAATTTGTCTAGAGCGACTTATATTTGGGATTGGAGGGAATTTATTAAAGTTAAGGATTTACTGATTTACATAAACTTCCTCCTTGGTATTTATAAGGTGACGTTCAAAGTTGCATTGGTATCATAGGGTGACTTTTATTTGGATAAATAGGAATTAAGGAGTATTCTTGTTTAAGAACTATCTAAAGACGAGGATAATTGATCTACATAAACTTCTCCTTTTAATGTAGGCACAAAATCGATGCCTTCAATAGAAATAAATGAGTGGAGATTGTCATCAAATAGAGGTTGCGTAGATGGGGTTGTTCTAATTGTATTTGACGGTACTTGGAAACATGCTAAGGAGATGGTGTTAGCAAGTCTTCCATTCATAACAAAATTTGCAACTCCTGTGTGTTTTGATTGTGATTATGAGGTTGGTGGTGGGAGCATATATGATTCAGAACTCACTCTGAAGAAGGAACCATATAAAGGGTGCATGAGTACTATGGAAGCAGTTGCTCGAGCTTTGAGAGTTCTTGAGTCATCTGGGGTAGAAATCGAAGTAAGGCTGGTTGAGGTTTTGAAGTCAATGGTTCATTTACAAGCCTGCTACTTAAAGCCTAGGAAACCAAGGCCAAAGTTGTTAAAGAAGCGTATGGAGCGAAAGAGCAATATAGAAGCAGTTGGTCCGTGAATATTGATTACCGAAGTCTTGTCTTCATTTATCACAGCTACATTGGGACACGAGTGAGTAGAAAGCTAGTTATTACTATTTACAATGCATCAGATACAACTTTGCAGCCGTTACAAGCATTGTTCAATGCCACCCTTTTGGTTTTCTTCCCTGAAGAGCAAGGATATAAAAAACAGAAACCAGGGGACCTCCAGAATCTAAGAAAACTAGACACGTCCTGCATCATAATTTCTGTTGAATCGCGGTACATTTGGGCGCAGACTTTGTCAGGTCATACTGATATTTATGTGTGGATGCCATTTGATACTAATGATCTCTCCTTGTTTGGTCCTCCTTCAGTTCTGATAATTTTGTGGCTAATGAACTCTGTTTTTGGTTCTTGTAACGAATCACAAAAGTAATTTTCTTACAGATTGAAAAACTTGAGTATTTATTTTTCGTTTTCATTTAAATCAACTATATTTTTCGAACTTGTGTTTACATATTGAACCATGATGAGAAGTTAAATAACAAAGAGGTTCTTAAATGGGAATAGAAAATCTTGTAACTTGATCATTGCAGGAAATGCGTTTCATGAACTTGAAGGACAAGAAGAGATCAAGGAGTGATACTAATAAGAAATCCAAGTTTCCATGTGGATTACCGGTCACTGAGTGTAGATTTACAGAACTCAGAGAAGCTAGAAATTTTTTTCTACAACTACTGTAGCACTTTTCTTTCTTATTCTAAATCCCAACATTTCGCACTGTTTTTTTTTTGGAGGTTAGCAAGGAGGCCAAATAAACTTGGTTGCTCTGAAGATTTTGAACAAAAGTGGAGCAATACAGTAAATGTAGAACTGAGAAGCAAAGAAGCTATTATCGATATATACCAGTGTACCTTCTCACCTACTCATTGCATACTCTGTCACAGTTGTATTGGAGATTGCTAATGAATACATATTCTTTATTGTTTATATTCCTTTCCATTTGTTTTTTTCTTTTATCACAATTTCCTTCAAAACATCATAATCCAAATACTTATCTTCATAATCCAACTTTGATCAATAGTCTAACAAAGTTGTCGTTCCTGCAAAATAATAATTATGGAACATGAATGAATAACAAATAGCGCACAATAAGGAAAACAGAAGCTGCAGCAACTACACTCTCAAAATTTGAACATTTCTATGCTACTTCTGCTTTCAAACCGACACTACCCACAGTGCCGCAGATGAATGAAGAGCATCTGCCCACCCAAGCAATTCAAGGAGCTAGCCGTCAGTAGTTCAGCACCTGGTTACCCTGCACACGAACTCCTATCAACTAAGCAACAAGCTACGAGAGCTGCTCTTAAACCTAGATTGCACTAGTAAGGTTTGTAGAAGGCCAGAGGCAAGTCATCCATGAGATATGTTTACTCAGCATCCATCTTCACTGTCTGAAAGTAGGAAATCCTGGAACTGAGAATACTGCAATATGAACTAACTTGTCCATTTTCTAGTCAATGTTTAAATTCTACACATGATTTTATGTATAGATCACATACCCTGTTTGGCATGATTTTGAATATTATATTTTTTAAATATTTTCGATTTGATGAGAATAAACAATCAAAAGAATATACAATCATATGACCAAAAGGGATAATTTGAATCTGACATATATATGCTTCCACTTTAATCTTTATCATAGTTATACGTAACATTCATATGTTAAAGAGATACACTCTATTTTTTTGAATTCATGATAGTCATATTTGAAAAGCTATCTCCTACCCCCACCCATAAACTTGATTCACTTTTCTTTATTAGGATACAATTTTTGTAAGATACAAATTACAAAATAATCCCCGATGATGAAATAAATATCTTACCTAATACAACTAGTACAAAAAATTTAGAGTCAAAGACAAATAAAAGAATTTAACATTTAACTTGCTAGACTATACCCTTTAAAGAAAATTATCATACATTAATCTTATTCAAATTTGTGCTATTATGAGCATCAGACAAATGATAGTCCCTTTAAATTTCGTAACCCTAACTCATTCAAGACTGAACAACAAATTCTTTGTGCTTAAAGAAACTCACTCTTCAAACCCACCTTTCTCCCTGTCTCTCGCCTCTCCAACTCCCCATCTCATCGGCGCCATCACTCTAACGACGTCGTTTCGAACTTCAACATCAAGTCCGTATTTCTTCTCTCTTTTTCTCTATTATTGCTTTCACTGCATCCCGTGTTGTTGATTTTATATTAATAGTGTGCGACATGGTAAGACCGTCTCATTTTAATTTCTTAGTAGGAATGTAAAATTTGGGGGTTGAGATAATCTTTGCTTGTCTTATTGGGTTAACTCTTCAATTACTTTCAAAATTCTGAATGTTGGGTGTAATGTTATTCATCTTAGTTGTTTTGTGAGTAGTTTGACATGTTGTGCTGCATTTGCTTGGAGAGTTATGTTGATTGCCGGGTTGAAAACCGGGGACATTGCCCGGGCCACTCACTAGTCTACCCGTTTTGGGTTTTTTGTTGGGATAGTTTCCTTCTCTATTACCTGTTTCCTAGTAATGAAAGTTTTGGGATGCCCGTCTTCGTGCTCTTACTACAGGGGCGGATTTAGAAAAAAATACCAATATATACATTTGTGTATAACATTGGCTCATTGGTATGCCTCCTAACTTTTTACCCAAACAACTAAGGTTCAATTCCTTTCCCACCCATTTTTTTTTCTTCTATTTCCACATTCACTTAATCACTATTATTTGAAGCTCCAAAACAAAACCCTAGTACTTTACCCACTCCCACGACCCACCTACGGTCTTACCGACTTACCCAAGCCCCAGCCCAGCTCTTCACGGCTTCACCGACGATCGACGGCTCGTCGCCTCACGCACAGGCAGCAGCCCAGCACGCCTCTCGTCTTGTCTCAAGTCTCTACTCTCTAGCCCACGGCCCCACGCTACTCCCGTGCACCGCGCCTCCGCCAGACCGCAACTGCACCGCGCCACCGCCGGTTAGCCACCCACTCCACTAAGATAGTGAGGTTCTTCTCCTCAATTGATTTGAATTGGGAATTATCAATTATGTGGATTTGTCATTTGTGAATTATAATTTGAACTTTGTCATTTTTAAATATTGATTTACTTGATTGATGGTTGACTATGTTGTTGATATAAATGATATTCAATTAGAGAAATAGAGACATAAGTGTTAGTATATTAATTGTTGTTCACTTGTTTGGTTTGAACTTTGAAATGTTGATTAATGGTTGTTATTGTTCAAATATTCATGTTTGTCACTTGATTAATTGTTGTTGAAGAGATTAGAATGTTAGTTAATTAGCCTATTGCTATGTTAGTTAATTAGCTTATTGTTGAATAATGTTGACTACTTGATGAAGTTTATATCGACTTCAACTATTGAATGATAATTTAGTCACATTTATTGAGAAAGAACTTTTTTCTAGTTAAGGATGATGATGTAATAGATCGTTTTCAAAACATAGAAAACTCGTTGTATTGCGTTGTAATTTTTTCATTATTGTAATTCCTAATTTAGTTGGTTGGACCTTCAAATTGTTCTTTGTAATTTGAAATTTTAGACTATTCTATATATTGCATCATTTGATAGATTCTGAACCCATAACATAAAAATCCTGGCACCGCCATTGGCACCCTAGTCCCTCTGTTGTTCCGAATTTCGATAAAAATTGGGACTTTGGCGTTTGGGTATTGTATTAGATTAATCCAAGTTTTTGAGAATTTACTGCTAGGTGATTATCTTTACAGTGTTTATATTTCCATTATTAATTTTGTAGGGTGTGTGAATCTTAGGGCATTCTAAGCAAAAGTTGAGATGGGGTCTTCAATTGTTTCCGGAGATTTGTCAGCTGAAATGGAGATTGATGCTTTCAGGCGGTTGTTTCCTGTACAGTTCTATGAACGGCATTTTGCCAAGTCTTTAAGGCCTGATGCAAGGGCGCTTAGCTCGGCCAGAGATACAACTGTGGCTCTTGGTTGGTTTCAATCATCTTTGCTTTCCAAAAATGTTTTTTCATTTTTGAATAATTTTATGAACTGCTTATGTAAAAGTCTGGGTTAATCCATTGATTACATGTCACGTATATCACGTACGGAGTAGTAGTTTTGTTAGAGGAATGTAAACATATTCTGTCGAAAAAGGTGAATATACTTGCATTCCTAGTTTTACTTTGTCTTTTTTTTTTAAAAAAAAAAACTTGATTTTAATTGAACCATATAGTTTATACAGTCATGAAAGTTGTCATTTTTGTACTTGCGTTATCGAGAGATTTGAGCATACCTCATGCTATGTTGTACTCTTTACAGGGGCTGTTGCATCTGCTAATGGTTCTGCACTTGTAAAAATTGGCTGCACTGTAAGTTATTATTTTGATTGTCTATCGTAATTGAGTTTAATAGTTTACTTTGTTCAACAAAAACAAATTTACATTTCCTACAGACTATGCTAGCGGCGATTAAGATGGAAATCATGACTCCTTCAACAGAGTCACCAGATGAGGGTAATCTAGGTAAGCCTATATTTATCTTAGTACTGTCTTTGGTGTTAAATATGTTTTGATTTCAGCTCATGACTAATAACATCCCTATAACATTGTTATCTACTTTATATGCAGCTATTGAGTTTCACATGCCTCCTATTTGTTCACCCCTTGTTAGGCCCGGTAGGCCAGCAGATGCAGCACCTGTTATATCGAAGCAATTAGCAGACACCATTTTAAGGCAAGTAAATAGCTGTTAATTGTTACTTGCAAATCCCTAATACTCAATAACTAACCCTCTTCTGAGCCTTAGACATAGATTTGTCTGCACCTGAGGCATAATTGTCTTTGACATCATGTACATTAAGACACCTTCTATCAGTTGTTCTTCCTGAGTAAGTGGCATAAAAATTTGAATTTCTTTTTATTTTGTATTATTAACACGATCAGGTTGTTTGCTCATGGCTTTGGCTGTTGAAATTTTGATATTTCCTCTGTTCAGTTAAAATGTGTGGTTTTGAGGTAAATACACATTGTTTGATCAATTGCTGGCGAGTCTCCTCAATTTGAATAGGGCTATCACTTATCAATCACTGGCAGGTTTGTGGTGGTTCAAATTGTCCAGACTTGTGGAAATGTTGAAGACCACCTTTCTTAAGTTTTTCCCATATGATGCCTCTTGGTTGATCAATCTTATTCCAAACTTTAATATATGGGGTGTATAATGCTACTTTTGCACTGCTCTGGGCTTTTTTGGTTTTATTGAAGTTACCTTTCCAGATAAATATCAAGGTTCCCATCTCTACACTGCCGAAAGTTGGTTTTCAGTGTTGTTCTGGTCAGGATAAGCATTAGACCATTTTGGTTAAGTGGTAATCTGTCAAGTAGCTGAATTTATGGTGTACAATTGTGCATGTGGTCGTCATGATCTCTAGGGTCTTTCTTCAAGTGGTTTGTGCCTGCACAAATTTTCTTTGGATAGCTTCCACTCCACTCAAGGAGGTTGAATCTAATGGTTGGGACAAGAACACTCAACCACCTATGGATTGGGATTCTTAACTTGAGTGAGTTATTAATCTAGAACAAGGTACCACTTTCAGGTATTGAGTGGTGAGAGAGAAGTTTCCTGTTCCCTGTTCTTTGCACAGCATATGTAGGCAAAAAGGTTATGCAGAGAGTTCATCATTTTCTTCATATCTTGAAAGATAAATTTTTGGCATGGAGTTATTTGGGAGAGCCTTGCCAGTTGCCAGTCAAGGTTTGGGTCAAATAGTATTATTTGCAGGATATGTGTTGCCACTCAATGTAAGCTTTGTGGTTTGCTTCTGAATCTGTATAATAGATATTTATTGACTCTGGGAGTTTTGAAGATGTTTGGGTCAAGGTTCCTGGTTGTTGCAACACTCCTCCTTGGTGCACCCTTTTTTGTTATGTACTAATGATTTCCAGGAAGTTTACCTCACTTCCATATGTCGGGTCTAGCAGAGGCGTTCTGGCTGTGGGTGTGTAAGAGTCCTTCATTGAGAGATATAGGGGGTCTTACTATAATCTGGCTAGGAGCAAACTAGTATTAGTTATCACTTTTGTTTAAGATCTTTTTCCCAAAGAATTCCCGCTCGACGTTTTGAAAAGTCATGTACTCGCCGTCCTCTATAGGAACTCCCAGAAAATTATATCTGTACAACATATCCATCCGTTTAATCCTCGTCTGCACAAGGTATGAGATGGGACTCATGTCTTTGGGGTTTTGATTGTGAGGGGTCTTGGTCTGCTTTTTCTAACCATCCATTGGAGGATTGATTTGAATTTTCACCCCATAAAGTACATATATTTTGTATTTTGTACAACAGAGAAATTTATGTCCAAGATTTATTGCGTATGGTGGCCATAATCTGTAATATGATTTTCTTGATTCTAAGAGTGTTATGTTTACCTCACTTATCTGAACCAAGATTTTGCCCCATCTGAATGGTTTAGAATGGCCGTATGGGTACATTCCAACTCGCTCTAAATCACTAACTGCTATTTGGACTATGCATTTTTAATTTTGCTCTTGATATTTTCAGCCCCGACCTCTGGCTTCTTAAAGTTATCATTTGTTAACTTGTTTACTATGAATAGTACTTTACTGAATGAATAAATCTTAGATAAACCTTTTTTTTTGGAATATTTGAAATGCTTCAGTTTATTTTTTAAGTACCCTATATGTGGGGATTTTGCAGCGCTGGGATGTTAAATCTGAAGGAGTTATGCTTGGTCAGTGGAAAAGCTGCTTGGATGGCCTACTTGGTAACTGTTTGCTCCTTCCACAATAAAAAGGAAATTAATGGTTTACAAAGTCAGGACTTGTGTCTTAAATTCTCAATTCAAATATCTGCATTTATTTGGAGTACTGACTGGTTCAGGATATATGCTGTTTGGATGCTGATGGTGCTCTTTTTGATGCTGCTTTACTTTCAGCAGTTGCTGCCTTTTCTAATTGTAAGTTGGTCCAATGCTCATCTGTGTATCATATTATCATTCTCACCGTTCCGTTTTAGGGTTTTTAAGTCTCACTTTCATTTCCAGTAATATGTTATTGCTTGATTTCTCATTACCCTTAATGTGTCCAATGGGGAGTAGAGTGGGGTGGACCTGTGGGTTGCAGCTGTTAGTGCAACTGGCATAGAATATAACTGTAGCATTATACAAAACTCAAAAAAGCTTGGTTGAAGCTTTTGACAAAAACTTCTGAGTTTCCTGGAGTATATGACATTGCCGACTAGGTTTTAGCCTCTGCATGTGTGAGTGTCATCATTGATGTTTCAGAGAATTAAACATTGCGACTGACAATCTTCGCTTTTTGTCATTCTTTGTAAACAGTTCACATCCTAGACCCCATTTGCTGCTCAGCATATTTTCTTATTAATTGTGCCTACTGTTCATAGTACTCAAAGTATTATGTGTTTAAGCATTGTGTCTCTATTTGGTTTATAATTGTGAATCTGCGTCCCAGATTTCTTTGTAATTTTTGTTTCTTACTATGTGTGCTGGATTTAGCCTAGCATGCAGGCCCTGTTGATGAAGAGTCATTTGATTGCCTTCCTGTTTTATGTAACTATGTAAGCAATACAACTTGCCCTTGTCTTTTTTCCCAAGCCAACCCTTATGTAAGTTGTGGATAATGCATATTCATAGGATCCAGTGCATGATTCCCTTTGATCGTAGGCTCATATCCTTCTTATAGGAGTATGTTAATAGTATAGTTACTTGTTGAGCCTTTTTTAGGTTTTCTTTTAGTACTTTTTGCTACATCAAGTAGTTGTGTGTTCCCGATAAACCAGCTCCTCTTTCTAAAACAACAAAAGGGAGAAATTTTTTTTTCTCTCTTGTGATGATGCTATAATGAAGGTAGCTATTTTCTTTGAAGGTTGAGTATTATAAAAATTTATTTGCTCTGTTGGATCCTCTTGTTTTTTGAGCCATATAGGCAGAATGCAAACTGTTTTTTGAGCCCATAATGCTGCCAGCTTGTCTCATTGTCTGTATCTAGTGGCATTTAATAGCTATATTGCTCTTTGGAATTTCTCTCAATCTCTTCCACTTTTCAGTCTGGCTATTGCTGTCATATAGTCAATATAGATAATACTTCCTGTATTCCAAAATAATCTTCTTCATTAGTGTATCCAGAGTTTATATTTTATTTTATTGTGGGGTTTCCAAATAGATTAAGATTGTTTCGAATTTCATACTCCCTCCATTTCCTTTTGTTTGTCACATTTGTTTTTTGTACAGTTTCCAATATACATATTAAGCTATAATATCTATAAGTACGTATTATAAAAAATATATAAAATTTGCATATTAAAAAATTGTACTTCAAGACCAATATATCAAGATCTCATATGAATATATTTTATAATATATATATCAACGAAAAATCATATTTAAGTTTCTCACTCCTCAAATGGAATATTCTAAATAGGATAAACAAAAGGGAACACAGGGAGTATTCATAATCTATTACACCAACTTAAGGTTTTTGCTTCACTTAACTACCTTGGAAATGTAAAGAAGGGTTCTGAGTGTTTGGGTTGAGTACAAGTATGAGGCTTTTACTGATTAAGTCATTTGGAATTTTGTGTAACTTTTTTTTGTTTTGGAATTGCAGTGCGCATCCCAGTTGTATCCTTGAATGATGAAGGAAGAGTGTTTATTATGTCGGAGGAAATGGAAGAAAGGAAGTCAAAGAGAGAACCTGTTAATAAAGAGCAAAGAACACTCACTTTAAGCAACATTCCATTCTCACTTACTTGTGTTCTTCACAAGAATTATATATTAGCTGACCCCTCTGCAGAGGAAGAGTCCATTATAGAAACTTCACTGACTCTGGTTTTGAATTCATCTGGTCAACTTGTATCTCTATACAAACCTGGTGGACCTGTTCTAGCCTATACAGCAACCATTCAGGCAAGTTTAGTCTCCATACTTGAAAATTTCATGAATTGCTACCTCTCTCTCACATTTTTAGGACACTAGTTTAAGATCATAATAGGCAAGTTTGTTCTGTGACCGCTAATTCAGTAAGTTAGAAACTTAGAACATCCACTTTTGCAACCAGACAAGCATGAGTCCAGCATTTGGCTGCATGTAAACTTTGTTGATGTCTCAAATGCAGATTATGAACTCTAAGTGAGTAGCATAACGAGTGAACTATTATTGGACATGTATGATAAATGTGAGATTGTCTTATGTCTCATATATTACCTCTCTGCAGTCCTTTTTGCTGTTATGAGAACTTGAAAACAAAATAAAACATCTGAGCAAGAAGAGTTGTCTATATCAGTTGTTAGTGGTAGGGGCGAACGGTTAATAAAATTCAGTCTTCTTAGTGGCCTTTAAGTAGCCATGTTATCTGCTATGGAAGTTAAGGTATCCTTGGAAGTCCTTATACTGCTCTTAGATTGATATTTATTTCTTCTGTCTTGGTCACATATACTATTTTAGGATGTGCAGAAAAAAATTTCACCATTCCCAATAATTAGGGTTATCAAATTTATTATGCTCCTACCTAATTCAGTGGTGAGGAGTTAATAGATATAACTATAATATTTTATGAAGTGTATTCTTGTAATAATGCTATTCCTTTAATTGTAAGAGGTTGGTTCTATGTGACTACTAATTCCATACAGACGGAGTATAAGTTAACCTAAAGTTCATTGGCTCATTGTTGAAGAAATCTACGTACAATGTGATTACTGTCTCAGCCACTCTCTTATGAGAGGGTGAAGGCATGATTTTGCTAATTGCTAATGATGCTACCATGACTGCAGGATTGTGTTGCATTGACAAAGCGGAGAGTAAAGGAACTCCAGATAATCCTAAATGAAGCCATCTCTGACATGGAGGTAGATTAGTTTGAAATGGTTAGTTTAGCAGGTGGCAGTGGCTAAAATTGTACATTTTATATATTTTTTTTTAAGGAAAATGAGGTCATTTGGCTAGCTTTGTAGGATATATTCAAGGTTATCCACAGGGTTTTTTTAGCACATGGGTAAGATGATCTCATTTTGATTGTTCATAGGCTAAGAGGTTGATAGGTAGCTAGTATTCCATACCACAGTGCCTAGTCAGTTTTGATTACCATTTCCTGATCAATCTTTGTTGTTTGAATGAAATTCGACTATTTCCTCAACTTACTGCCTGTATTGTTGGGCATTTGAACAGCAATTGCCCTGTACATGCTCTTGTGCTTTTGTCTTCTTTGATTATTTGTTGAATCTTATCTATATCATTGGTTGCGGAGGCAACATGAAAGGTTTTAACATGTGGACTAGAAATGATATGACAGAAATAGTCTTTGGTATACTATGAGGACTTGAAAATAGACTGCAAAGTGCATACTGCATACTAGTTGTGCAGTAGAAAATTCTTAATCTAACATTGATAGAATGTATCGTTGTGGTTGGACGGGAATATACTGTTTTTAGGAGTTTGCATCTCGAGCCTTTCTACATGCCTATATTTTGTATCCAATTTAAACATGAACTAAAATTTATTCGAGCTGTTAAGCTTAGGCTTCGTTATCCTAACCTTTCTATATCTTCTTCGAGGGGCTTTGTTATATGGGAATAGATATTAAGGCAGCATTTGGGGGTAAGAAATAGAGGGGACATTGTTTGATGGGAATCTATTAAATTATTGACAATTTTCTTATTTGGCAAGAGACGAGAATTGGTTGAGAAATGATATCAAAATTACCAAAATACCTTTGTGTATCCTTTTATAACTTCTCCTTATTAATTGCATTTTAGTCATTTCTTAACCTTTCTTAATTCTCGTCCTCAATTAACACCTCCAAGGCATTATATCATAAGAACAAAAGAGAATTATTTCACATTCCCAATTCTCATACACTTCGTATTCCTACATAACAAACAAGGGAAATGTGATGGGTTTTGGAAATAAATTCTCATTCCCAACCATATTTTATAGTTTCCACATACCAAACACCCTATTGTGTTTTTCTTAGGCTTTGTTATTCTCGATTTATTTTGATTGACTTAACCTGGTTTCACTCAATTTATTTTTGTTGAATTTATGATTTGTATAGACAAATATTTTTTTTTTTTGCTGAATTTTTTAAACCATTTTCTCATTAAAATTGGACTAGGTGTAGCAGCATATCACCATCAAATGGCCAAAATTAAGTGTACTTGGTGCCATCTCAATCTCTCAAAAAACATCCATTCTCTTTTACTCTGAGACACAAATCCAAACCCCTAAATCTGGACATGCAAAAACAACCTTGGTTTCATTACCTCTTCCCAAAAACAGAAAAAAAAATCTAGTCATATTTACAGTCCCCTCATCACTCCCACTTGTCAGTTGTCACGGCTAGGGTAATCCAAATCAACCAATTGGAAGCCAAGAAACTTCATCATTACACCCTTCATTGAGATAATCTTACCAAAGTACACTTTGTAGTGCCACGTGTTCACCTTCTATCCCACTAACTGAAACAAAATAGACTGAAAGCTCAACCCCTTGCCATTTTTCACTGCTTTCCACTTTATAGTGCCACGTGTTCACTTCTACTCCCACTAACTGAAACAAAACAGAAACTGTTGACACTACCATATAACATCCCCCACTTCACTCCTCTGTTTTCAGAACCTTTTGGTTTTCTGCTGCATTCTCTGTCCGAAATCCAAGACTGGGACTGTGGGAGAGAAGAATTTGCACCCAAAAAATCCACACCCAGTTCGAATAAACTATCAAAGACAATATCCAGATTTCAGAATTTGCATCCTCTCTCTAAAAATCACAACTTTTCTAAAATTTTTTGACCCCTGAAGAACAGAGCTTTTCACAATGTCTTCAATGGTATCCTCAGCTTTCACCTTAACGTCAACCAAAACTGACCTCATTTCATCAATCTTTCAGAAAAAGTGCATTCTCAACTCTTTTCTCCCCAAAAAATCAAGCCAATTGAGCTCAAGATCAGCCAGAAATGGTGAAATCAAGTGTGTTGTGGCTGGAAATGGGCAGTTCACTCAGACATCACCAGAAGTTCGAAGAATTGTACCAGTAAAGAACAAAAATTTACCCTCAGTAAAAATTGTGTATGTAGTCTTAGAAGCTCAGTACCAATCCTCCCTATCAGCTGCTATCCAGACCCTGAACAAAACCTCTGATGTCGCGAATTTTGAAGTTGTGGGCTATTTAGTTGAGGAGCTTAGGGACAAGGAGACCTACCAAGGATTCTGTAAAGATCTTGAAGATGCCAACATTTTTATTGGGTCCTTGATTTTTGTGGAGGAGCTTGCAGTCAAGGTGAGGGATGCAGTGGAGAAGGTCAGAAACAGGATGGATGCTGTGCTTGTGTTCCCTTCAATGCCTGAGGTAATGAGACTTAACAAATTGGGGTCTTTCAGTATGTCTCAGCTTGGACAGTCCAAGAGCCCATTTTTCCAGCTTTTTAAGAGGAAGAAGCAAGGTGCAGGTTTTGCTGATAGTATGCTTAAGCTAGTTAGAACATTGCCTAAAGTGTTGAAGTATTTGCCTAGTGATAAGGCTCAGGATGCTAGGCTTTACATCCTGAGTTTGCAGTTTTGGCTTGGTGGGTCACCTGATAATTTGGTTAATTTTGTCAAGATGATTTCTGGGTCTTATGTGCCAGCATTGAAAGGGATGAAAATCGAGTATTCGGACCCGGTTTTGTTCTTGGACAGTGGGGTTTGGCACCCTTTGGCTCCTTGTATGTATGATGATGTTAAGGAGTATTTGAATTGGTATGGGACTAGGAAGGATGCAAGCCCTATGCTTAAGAGCAAGAATGCACCAGTTATTGGTCTTGTTCTTCAGAGGAGTCATATTGTTACTGGTGATGAGTCTCACTATGTTGCTGTCATTATGGAGTTGGAGGCAAGAGGAGCTAAGGTGATCCCTATTTTCGCTGGTGGGCTCGATTTCTCCGGCCCTGTGGAGAGGTTCTTCATTGATCCCATCACCAAGAAGCCTATGGTGAACTCTGTGGTGTCACTTACTGGTTTTGCTCTTGTTGGAGGACCAGCAAGGCAGGATCACCCAAGGGCTGTTGAGGCCTTGATGAAGCTGAATGTGCCTTACATTGTTGCAGTGCCCTTGGTGTTCCAGACTACGGAAGAGTGGCTGAACAGTACCTTGGGTTTGCACCCTATCCAGGTGGCGTTGCAGGTTGCTCTTCCTGAGCTTGATGGTGGCATGGAGCCTATTGTATTTGCCGGACGTGATCCCAGAACAGGCAAGTACATTTAAGAGCCAAAAAAAAAAACTTTATTTTGTTGCTTTCTATTTTGATCTTTTTAGTCTGCAAGTATATAAGTATGTGTTCTTGATTTTGGCTTATAGAACATGGCAATGAAAATGTGTGCATTGTTTCTTTTTTGGATGTAAATTACAGCTTAAAATACATAGTCTTGTTTTAGACCTCCGCATTGCTCAAGATAGACAAACTGAAGTTTTTGTAGCCTGATTTTCCTCTTATCATGATTACATGGCAATTTGGTGTAATGATGTCTGATTAAAATATGGCATTGACATTGCAAATATCTGAATCCTAGATGGGGTGCGAGATTAATTTACGTTACAAGCTAGATTTCCATATTTTAAAAGGATGCCTTCAAGTAAATCCTTTTTTTTTTCTCATAAATAACCTGGTTTTAGTTTTTTCACCCTCGTGATTATAACATGGAAATGGTGTTATAGAATGTTAGTCTTCTGGAACTAATAGGTAATAACCTTGACTTGATGCAGGAAAATCACATGCCCTTCACAAGAGAGTGGATCAGCTTTGCACAAGAGCAATTAAATGGGCTGAGTTAAAGAGGAAAACAAAGGTAATTTCAACTATTCAACATATTTTCTGATAATATTCAGAAATACATAGTACATAGTTACATAGCTCAAGGGTAAAAAGATGTTTGAAGTGTTAGTCTTAACTGAATGAATGCTAGTAAGAATTTGTTATTGGACCCATCATATTTGTAACTCTGAGACTCCTGTCTTCCTGCTTTCTTAAATTTTGAAAAATTATTCTTGAAGCAGTAGTACAGCATTCACTAGTCACTACATATAAAGTGCCTCAACTGGAAATGATAACAGAAAACATGAATGTTTGCAGGCTGAGAAGAAGCTTGCTATTACAGTCTTCAGCTTCCCTCCCGACAAAGGAAATGTTGGAACAGCTGCATACCTGAACGTTTTTGCCTCCATTTACTCTGTCCTAAAAGACCTCAAAAAGGATGGTTACAAAATTGAAGGCCTCCCAGAGAGTGCTGAAGCCTTGATTGAAGATGTGATCCATGACAAAGAAGCTCAATTCAACAGCCCCAATCTCAATGTTGCATACAAAATGAGTGTTAGGGAGTATCAGGACCTGACTCCTTATGCGTCACTCTTGGAAGAAAACTGGGGAAAAGCCCCAGGTAATCTGAACTCTGATGGAGAGAATCTCTTAGTCTATGGAAAACAGTATGGGAATGTCTTCATTGGTGTTCAGCCTACATTTGGTTATGAGGGAGATCCCATGAGGCTACTTTTCTCTAAATCAGCTAGCCCACATCATGGTTTTGCTGCATATTACTCATTTGTTGAGAAAATCTTTGGTGCAGATGCTGTTCTTCACTTTGGAACTCATGGTTCCCTTGAATTCATGCCAGGAAAACAAGTGGGAATGAGTGATGCTTGTTTCCCTGACAGTCTCATTGGGAACATTCCCAATGTCTACTACTATGCAGCTAACAACCCATCTGAAGCGACAATTGCTAAACGTCGTAGCTATGCAAACACTATCAGTTATCTAACCCCTCCTGCAGAGAACGCTGGACTGTACAAGGGGCTCAAACAACTCAGCGAGCTCATTTCCTCATACCAATCCCTCAAAGATACAGGCAGGGGCCAACAGATTGTGAGCTCCATCATCAGCACCGCGAGACAGTGTAATCTAGACAAAGATGTGGATCTCCCAGAGGAAGGAGAAGAGATCTCTGCTAAACAAAGAGATCTTGTGGTTGGAAAAGTCTACTCCAAGATCATGGAAATTGAGTCTCGACTTTTGCCTTGTGGGCTTCATATAATTGGTGAGCCTCCTTCAGCCTTGGAAGCAGTGGCAACTTTGGTGAATATTGCTGCTTTGGACCGTCCTGAGGAGG
Organism: Dysphania ambrosioides; assembly: GCA_026401315.1. NCBI lineage: Eukaryota > Viridiplantae > Streptophyta > Magnoliopsida > Caryophyllales > Amaranthaceae > Dysphania > Dysphania ambrosioides. The sequence goes on from CM048662.1 coordinate 2,966,548, forward strand.
GAATTTCATCCCTCCCTTCTATACTAGCTGAGACTGTTGGAAGGAGCATAGAAGATATCTATAGAGGAAGTGACAAGGGTATCTTGAAAGATGTTGAGTTACTAAGGCAAATTACCGAGACATCACGAGGAGCTGTCACTGCATTTGTGGAAAGAACAACTAATGACAAGGGTCAAGTTGTGAATGTCAATGATAAATTGACTTCAATCCTTGGATTTGGAATAAATGAACCATGGATTCAGTACTTGTCAAACACTAAGTTTTACAGAGCTGATAGGGAGAAACTTAGGGTAATTTTTGCATTCCTAGGGGAGTGTTTGAAGCTTGTTGTTGCTGATAATGAGTTGGGAAGTCTGAAGCAAGCTCTGGAAGGAAAGTTTGTTGAGCCAGGTCCGGGTGGTGACCCAATTAGGAACCCAAAAGTCTTACCTACTGGGAAAAACATTCATGCTTTAGACCCACAAGCAATTCCAACAACGGCGGCCATGCAGAGTGCAATGGTGGTTGTGGATAGGCTGCTAGAGCGCCAGAAGGCTGATAATGGAGGAAAGTTTCCTGAAACAGTTGCACTTGTATTGTGGGGAACTGACAACATCAAGACTTACGGAGAGTCGCTTGCTCAAGTTCTGTGGATGATTGGAGTGAGACCAATTTCTGATACCTTTGGAAGAGTTAATCGGGTTGAACCTGTCAGTCTTGAGGAGCTTGGAAGGCCTAGAATTGATGTTGTTGTTAACTGCTCAGGTGTCTTCAGAGACTTGTTCATCAACCAGGTAAATATCCTTTTTGAAATCCACAAGCAATAAATTGCACATAATGTTGATTTTATTATTTGAACTGTCATATTTATGGTTAAAATGTAAAAAGGGCCAAAAAGTAATATGTGGTTCAGATATGAGCAACCTTTTTTATTTTTTGAGAGATAAGATAGTTATTTTACTACTACAAATTAAAATATGGACATCTCAAGAAGCCAATGAGGTGATCTTTTTATTTGCTCAAACATTTATTTTGGTTTAAAAAATATCGAAAACTGTGAGATAAATGGGATGAAGAAAGTTTTGGTTACTAGACTAATAGAATTCAGGCCTCCTGCATCATTATGCTTAGTCAATTAATTTCTGATGCTGATCTGCCTTGTATCAGATGAACCTTCTTGATCGGGCAATTAAGATGGTGGCTGAGCTTGATGAGCCAGAGGAGCAGAACTATGTGAGAAAGCATGCCCTGGAGCAAGCAAAAACCCTTGGTGTTGATGTTAGAGAGGCTGCTACAAGGGTGTTTTCCAATGCCTCGGGATCATACTCCTCAAACATCAACCTTGCAGTTGAAAATTCCTCATGGACCGATGAGAAGCAGCTGCAAGACATGTACTTGAGCAGAAAATCATTTGCCTTTGACTCTGATGCTCCTGGTGCCGGAATGATGGAGAAGCGGAAGGTGTTTGAGATGGCTCTTTCGACTGCTGACGCTACTTTCCAGAATCTTGACTCGTCGGAGATCTCTCTGACTGATGTGAGCCACTACTTCGATTCAGACCCCACAAATCTGGTGCAGGGACTCAGGAAAGATGGGAAGAAGCCAAGTGCCTACATAGCTGACACTACTACAGCTAATGCCCAGGTGAGCTCAGTGCCATCTATAATTTCTGTTCATCATAATAAATTTGAATAAGCTAAAAAATAAAGTACATCATAAAAGTAATTTATATGATGAATTTTCTATAATTACTTGAAATTTTGCAGAATGTTACTATAACTATTTGATCTCTTAGAACATACCACATTAAGAAATAGAGGTAATGCATTCAAAATTGACTTATTTTATATAAGGAATCCAAATATTTATAAGGTCACATGGTTGATTGATTGACTCTTGCTTTAGCATGAAATAAAAGTGAAGGATTTCAATTACATCTGGAAATAACAACTCAAATGATTTTTAAAATTTAATCCACTCTTGATTTAAGAATTTCAGTTTAGTTGGTATTTCATTCACAAGTTGAACACTGTGATTCCACATTTACTTGTGTAATTTGAAAACTAATAGAGTAATCAGTATTTATCAGTTAAATTCTATTCCAATTATAAATATATCGGTTTTAATCAGAATATCAGATAAAGGATACACCAAGTATAAAAATATCAGTTTTTTCTATAAAAAAAACAGTAAAAATATCAGTAGTACATGTTTTCAGACAAGCGTTTTAAGAATGTTGAATGACTGGTAAGTTTTTTTGTACGGCTCATTTTCTGTAAGAAATTTGTCATTAATTAGCTATACATACATTGACTAGATTTCACTAAAATGGCTGTATGGAAGTTCTGCAGGTACGTACCCTATCTGAAACTGTTCGTCTAGATGCACGAACAAAGCTGCTGAACCCCAAGTGGTACGAGGGAATGCTGTCTACTGGCTATGAGGGTGTCCGTGAGATTGAGAAGCGGCTCACTAACACTGTGGGATGGAGTGCTACCTCAGGCCAAGTAGACAACTGGGTTTATGAAGAAGCCAACACAACATTCATCAAGGATGAGGAGATGCTGAAGAGGCTGATGAACACTAACCCCAATTCGTTCAGGAAGTTGCTGCAGACGTTTTTAGAGGCCAATGGAAGGGGTTACTGGGAAACTTCTGAAGATAACATTGAAAAATTGAGACAACTGTATTCTGAAGTTGAGGACAAGATTGAAGGGATTGATAGGTAAAGTATGTAAAATAAGCCTGTGAATATGTCAATGTTCTAATCATTATGAGCCATAAATGGTGAAAACTTCACCCAAGATTCACTGCAGATCTTCTTTTGATATCAAATTTTTCACTCAAGATCTGATATCATCTCCTTGCACGTCTAGAGTATCAACATATTTTACTCAAGATCTTTAAATATGAAATTGCTGCACCATTCCAAATTCCCAACAAAAAAAATTGCTATGATCGTCCATTATCTAGATTGTTTGCTAACGAAGGGGTAACATCTGGAGTAGGTTGAGGCTGTACAATATAAACATACCTTTGCCATTCGGCTTTTTGTTTAGTATGATATGAACTGCAATCACCCCTTCGGTGTAAGCGCTTCTTATTTAGTAGAAAGCCAGGGAATTCCTTGCATGATACCACCTTTCTGGCAATACTTGACATTAAGTCCGCTTTTAGAGTCAAGTCATATTCAAGTCTATTGTCAAAATATTTGTATAAAAATCTTTTAGTAGTCATATACTACTGTCTACTGCTAGGGTCAGGGTGGGTTAATACAATATTGGATATAGGCTAGGCTAGGCTAGGCTTGGGATGGGGTGGGGTAATTTAGATAGGGTATGGGTCAATTATGCGAGGTCTACTTGGATTAGACTTTCTTCTGCTCTAATTTTGTTTAGAGTGACCAATTTGGATGGTTAACCTATAATGTTGATATTTGAATATGTTTTTATGTCTTGCTATCCAGAAAGCGTACAAGGGATGTATCTGATAATATTTTTCGTCAAGTTTTGTTGAATAAGAAAGGACGTCTGCATTAATTCATGTTGCTAAGGAAATTGTGGAGTATGGATTCCCATCCTGCCAACTGCTAATTGCTAACTTCTATTCTGCCATTTTAAATAGGTGATTCCAAGATCCATTTTGGTTCAATTCCTTGCATTGTAGAATGCAGTTCCAATGCTTGCAACCCTCCTTATAAAAGCACTTGATTTAAGTAAATATTGCAACACTAGCATGTATAGAAAATCTTATTCTAAATTTAATAGATTTTCATCTATATAATGTCAATTTTGTAATAAATAGAAGTAAGAAAAAAGAAAAATTGTGTTGATTCTTTTTTGCAAAGTTCTACTATTTTATCATAAAAAAATTACATTAATAAAATGTCCAACTATCTTTTCCTAAAAACAAAACGTAGAAAGGGAAAAGTGAATGGAATGAAGAAGTGAAACAAAAAAGGTGGGATCTAGAGACATTTTCTTCTCTAGTTAGACTCGGGTCGAACCCATCAAGATCCAACTTCGACCTAAAAAGTTCTCGAAGCTCCTTTTTGGATTTGGGTTTAGATCCGAGTCCAAAGTCGTTGAGCCCGAATTCGATCCAATTAGTCAAACTTACCTTATAATTCAAGTAACACTACTACTCTATACTCATAGTTACATACAATGGTTTTGTAAAATAGAGGCAGCAAATAATCGAGATAAAGAGCAAAAACAATTGAACTTACATTGGGGTATCCAAGAAAAAGTGTGAGGCACTAACAAGTTCCAGATCCTAGAAATTCAAACCAGCTCCAATCTAAACTAAAGGTAACTTGCTAGTACGTTGTAATGTAAGATAAGATTAAACAAAGATAAGACAGAATTAACAAAGATTAGATAGAGTTGCAAATAAGATCATTTATGTACAAGATAAAATATAAGAAAATATAGATTCTTAGAAAGAGTACAATATCGGGTTTTATCAAAGACTTGGTATATAAGTATAGCTACTTTGTACAGAACAAAATCAATTCAATTCAATCAAATACATAAAACCTTAACCGAACACACTTAAATCTTTTGTCTTGGTATCAGAGCCGACACTGTAGAAAGAGTATTTTTCGGCCTTTGCATCATCATCTACCAAGAACACTTACCTCAATCAATGGATGACACCCCAAAAGGTCCGAATGACAACCACATTACTATGGCTCAACTCTAGCATATTCTTGAGAAAATGAATTATAGTAGGAGCCAATATAATCATGGAGGTTCACTATATGTCTCAGAGAAAATCGGCAATCAAAACCATAGTAAGTGGTCTCGATTGATGCTAATGGCGATCGAAGGGAGGGGGAGGCTCACACACATCACAACCAATCCCTACTCCACAGACACCGAAGAGCATACATTGTGGGCCCAGAGAGACACCGTAGTCAGAACATGGATTATTGAGAATATAGACCCAAAATTGGTAATCCAATTCTTGGATTTCTCAACAACCAAGGAACTCTAGAAGGGCATTGAAGCATTATACAGTAGGAGCGGGGATGGACTACAAATTTTGACCTCAATGTGAGGGCAAACACAATCAAACAAGGGTGTGATACCATATAGGTGTACTATGGAAAACTTATCAAACTCTAGAAAGAAATCGACCGGCACATGACAAATCCAATGCACTGCTCAGAGGATATTATAGTGTACAACAAATTAACCCAATAGAATTGTCTATATCAATTTCTAGCTGGTATAGACGAATCACATGATAAAGAAATGAGGGAGCTAGTAAATCAAGAGCCCTTACCCACAGTTGAGACCGCATATAGTGTCATCTGAAGGGAGATAACAAGAAGGGTGATAATGAAGGGAGGAAACATACCTGACTTACCTACTCTGGTGGCCAGGATTGGAAGCGGTCTTAATACAAAGATCAAGCAAAGGAGATCGACACGGCGAGATGATAAGAAGTCACAATTGAGGTGTACCCATTATGAAGGCACGCGCCATACAAAAGATGGGTGTTTCAAATTAGTGGGTTATCCTGAATGGTGGCATGATTTGAAGAAGAAAGGCGGTAGAAGAGAGGAAGCTAAGAGACGAGGGGTTGAGGCTGCATCAGTAGGCCAAAACTCGAAAGAGACCATGGAGGTGGAGCACGAGACGGAATAGGAAGGCGTAAGAGAAGCGGCGAGAGAGAAGTCAAAGGAGGAAGGTAATGATCAACTAAGACCTAACCTTAAAAATCATCCCTCAATAACTATGTTTACCCAAAGAAAAACCTAACAACCTTTTTGATGTGTTTAAAGGCAAGCCGTAAATCACCGAAGCTCATAACATCTAATGACCCAAATAAATGGAGTATGACAAGAGGTGTGACGAATATGGTAAAACCCGAGGTTCGGTGAATCTTTGACTATAGAGTAACGGACACGATGACCTATGATGTGCAGGATATTGTGACATCCAAAAAACCCCAAAAATTCTTATCCAATCTGCTAATGGAGAGTGTCGGGAGCCGGTGCAGTTAAAATTTGGAATCAAATTTCCCTAAATAACTGTCTTTTTATTCCAAAACTCTCCCATAAATTGCTTTCGATTAGCCAGTTGACACGAGAATTATAATGTATTGTTCTAATGAGTTCTAATAATTGAATTGCATAGGATGCTCGGGCCGGGAAAACCATTGGGCGTGGTATTAAGAAAGATGGGTTATATTACGTAGACACGTTTAGAAAAAGTGGTGTTATGGTGGGTCATAATTCAACGGAGAAGCAACTTCGGATGTGGCACCAATGTTTAGGTCATCATTTCTTAGGGTATTTAGAACGTCTTTTTCCCTCTCTTTCTGGTTCCAAATTAGTACTTAATTGTGAATCGTGTTTTCTTGTAAAAAGTCACAAACATTATTATCATAGTAGTATTAGCCATGCTAGTAAACCATTTTATTTGATACATTCTGATGTGTGGGGCCCTGCCCTATTGGTAGTCATAATTTGCGATACTATGTTCTTTTTATTGATGATTGTACTCGAAAATGAGCTAGATTTACTTTATGAAACATAAATCAGAAGTATTTGAGATGTTTATGATTTTTTATCAAATGATTTAGCTCAATTTCAAACCAAAATCAATATCTTACGTTTTGATAATGGGTGGGGGGTATACATAAATCATGACATGAAAACCTTTTGTCTTAACCATAACCTATTACATTAAACCACTTATCCAAATACCCCACAACAAAATAGAGTTGCAGAAAGGAAAAACTGCACTCTACTTGAAATGATCTGTGCCATGATGATTGAATTAGGTGTACCTAAGTCTTTTTGGCCCAAAACCATTGCCACAACCAACTATCTCACCAATAGACTACCCACAAAAAACTACACTAAAACATACCCCTAGATACCCTACGCACTCATGATCATGAATTGTCCGCACATTGCCTTCTTCCTTGTATATTTGGGAGTGATGCATATGTTCATCTCCTAAAATGAGATCAGGATAAATTAGAGCCTAGAGCTGTTAAATGTGTTTTCGTAGGATATGGTGTGACTCAGAAAGGATATTGTTGCTTTGGTCCTATCTCTGACAAATTGTATACTATAGTGGATTGTGACTTTGTGGAAAACACATTTTTCTATACCCAACTTCGATGTTAAGGGGAGAAAGGACCTAAAGATGATCTAAGTTGGTTAAACCTCTTTAATACCAACATTGATGACAATGTAGAGCATAGTTTTGTTGGAACAACCTAAAAAATGTGGAACATCCCATGCTATCAGTACCATCATCTGATGTTATTCTTGAATCTGTGCATCAGGAAGTTGAGGGAACGTATACTTGAGAACTTATTAGAAACTGACATTGTAATTTGTGATGATACTATTGAAGTGCAAGAGATTGTGATTTATGAAGAAGGAGGTATAGACAGATATTAGTTACCTCCTAGAAGCACTAGAGAAATTCAATCGAGGCGGTATGATCCTGACTATGAGCCCAAGAGATCAAAATATCCTTTGCCTAATTCATCAAGTGAGAGATTGCCTCATATGGCAGTTTCCTTTAATGTGGCCATGTATTCTAGAAAAATTCTAGATACGATGGAAGAAGCACTCAGGACTAAACGTTGGAGACAAGCTATGAGAGAGGAAATTGATGCCCTAATAAAAAAATCAGACATGGGAAAAATGTTGTTATTTCTAGAGGAAAGAAAGTTGTGAGTTGTAGATGGGTTTTTACTATAAAGTATAAGGCAGATGGGAGCATTGAAAGATATAAGGCACACTTGGTAGAAAAAGGTTATATCCAGGTTTATGGAATTGACTACTCAGAAAGTTTCTCTCCTGTAGAGAAAATTGATACTATCAGGGTATTATTTTCGGTAGCTGCAAATAAAGGTTGGCCCCTACATCAAATTGATGTCAAAAATGTATTCCTACATGGAGAAATCTCAAAAGAAGTGTACATGAAAGCTCCACCTGGTTTTCTTCAAGAGTTCTCTGCAGGAGAAAGATGTAGACTGCGAAAAGCCTTGTATGGTTTGAAATAGTCTTTGAGAGCTTGGTTTGGCAGATTCACAATAGCTATGAAGAGATTTGGTTTCAAACAGAGTAATCTTGATCACACTCTGTTCCTAAAAAGGAGAGGAGATTTAGTTACATGCCTTATTATATATGTAGATGATATGGTGATCACAGTAGATGACGAGGAGGAGATTAATAGATTGAAGAGCAGATTATTTCAAGAGTTTGAAATGAAAGATTTAGGAGCTCTCAAGTATTTTCTGGGAATTGAAGTACTGAGGTCAGAAGAAGGTATTTTCATTTCTTAGAAGAAATACATCCTTAATCTTCTGGCAGAAGTTGATAGACTGTAAACCAGTAGATACTCCAATGGTGGTGAATAATGAGTTACAGATTGATGAAAATGTGGAGTCCATATATCAAACGCAGTATCAATGGCTAGTAGGCAAGTTAATTTTTACTTGTGTCATACTCATCCTGATATTGCATATGCAGTTGGTGTGGATAGCATATTTATGCATAAACCTCAGGTGCAACATATGGAGGCTGTGTATAAGGTCCTCAAATATCTTAAGGGAACTCTAGGGAGAGGTGTAGTGTTCAAGAATAATGGACACTTAAATCTTCAAGCATATACAGATGCTGATTGGGCCAGAGATAGGGATAGTAGAAAATCTACGTTAGGCTATTTTACTCTGGTGGGAGGAAACTTAGTAACATGGAAGAGTAAAAAACAAAAGGTAGTAGCAATGTCAAGTGCCAAAGCAGAGTTTTGGGGAATTGCAAAAGGGATCACAGTAGTACTTTGGCTGAGAAAGTTGTTAATCAAGCTAGGATATCCACCAGAGTAAAGTGCGAGTTGATATGTGATAACAAAGCAGCGATTAGTATATCCGAAAATCCAATTCAACATGATCAAATGAAACATGTAGAAGTGGATAGACATTTTATAAAGGATACCCTGGAGTCAAAATTGGTATGTCTTCCGTTCATAAGATCGAGTTATCAAGTAGCAGATATATTGACAAAAGCATTTGGAGTAAGCGCGTTTGAAGGAGTATTGTGCAAGATGGGCGTGGAAGATCTTATGATCCAACTTGAGGGGGAGTATAAGATAAGATTAAACAACGATAAGATAGAATTAACAAAGATTAGATATAGTTGCAAATAATATAAGTTATGTATAAGATAAAATACAAGAAAAGATAGAGCCTTAAGAAGAGTACAATATCGGGTTTTATCAAATACTTGGTATATAAATATAGCTACTTTGTATAGAACTAAATCAATTCAATTCAATTAAATACAGAAAACATTAACCGAAAACTCTTAAATATTTTGTCTTGTAACACATCAACATATCAAGGACATATATAAAAATAAGATTAAAAGAGTTGGATGAAAATGTTGGATACAACGGGCACGATAGGTTTATCAAGCTATCGAGTGCCCTAGTAATGATTTTATATCAAAAGGCCCACATCTCGATCACACATATACTTGCATTATAGATCAAAATCAAGTCATGCATTAGCAGAAATAAATTATATATATGCATGATATGTATTGAAATCGCAATTCTACTAAATATTAAAACCATTTACTCAGTTTTACAAAGGATTTGCATGGGGTACTAGACATTTAAATAGAAACAGGCCTGCGCGAGGCAACAATGATTGTGACTGGTGATGACTCGGTTGGTCGTGACTCGTGAGTGTGGTTAGGGTGGTGAGATTTGAGAGTGAGAGCCGATTTGGGCTGTAAGACTTGAGAGTTGGGAGTGAGGGTTGGTTAGAGATTTACGCGACTGAGAGTTTAGAGTGAGGAGTAAACTTATGCATTGGGTTGAGTCAGGTTCGGAATGAGTTACAAACAAAACAGGCCGGGTGATGTAACAGTCCGATTTGATTCGAAGTCAAAAGTCCGATCAATTCTTGGATACAATTTTGGACTATTTTCTCACCCATACATGAGATATTAGATACATATTTCTCACCCATATAACATGAGCCAGATTCTGTTTGGGTTATATACGATTTGGACGTAATATAAGACCCGAGTTCAACTCAGCTCATATTCATAGTTTTTTCAATGGGTTTGATTGGACTTTTTCCTTCGAATCAAATCGAACTGTTTTTGCATTTACCCATCCCTAACTATTACCAAATAAGTTCTAATTGGAACCAAACTAGTCCAAAATGGTATTGTAATAATACAACAATACCATATTGGCAAAAGTTAATACCAAACAAGTCTTCTTTGTTACCAAACTAGTCCAAAATGGTACCCTGATGTGATTCCCTTCTTGAAATAGACAACACATGTATATGGGTGAGAATTTTAAATCGTAACCCTATTTTAACGATGAAATTACGAATTTCCCTTGATAAGGTTTCCAAATATGTATCTAATATCCCCTGTGAATCACCTCAAAGCTTGCATATAGCTAGATCAATCAATGGTTAAAAACATTCTGCAAATCTTGAGGATATAAACCTATGTAATCATATATAAACCAACAAGTCAATAAAAAATAATGTAAGAAATTTACATTATAATTGGAAGAATGTTCCAAAGAATTTCCTCCTGTTTCCCTTAAAATATTCACTCACTGAATTTGAATCATAAGGAAAAATTTACAAAAACTCCTCCCCCTTCGAGGGCAGGAAAAAGAACTAAACACAGAAGAAGTGTTCATTCACAATGAAACATATGCTTTTCTACTTCCTGTTTCTGACTTAAATGGCAAAAGAATGGAACTGTCCTTCACTTCAAACCAACTCCATTAGAAGAGGATCTCCAGCTGCCATTACCCTTATAAGCTTGATGAAATCTTGTTCACTTGACACACTCCATGGGTGAATAGCAGGTGCTTCAGCAGAATACAAGGTTGTGTTGCCAGACGGTGGTTTCATTTTATAAACCATCGTACTGAAAACTGGGTCGTAGTTCTGAGGTGAATCCATCGCCAGAAAGAACATGGGAATCGCAACCTTATGATGCATTTCTATATTTCCTACTAAAGCGACTAAATCGATAAAATCCTCAACATTTCTCCTCGGAACAAAGAATAGCTCGGAACTGCACACCACGAAGCCCTGATTGCTCTTTGCAGCTTCCTTATAATTTATCTGGAAATGAGCTGGCATTGTGTTCACAACATTCTTTACCATTTCACCTTGTTTGGAAAACCAGATACCATTGTCGGCTGAGATAGGAGTCCATGACTTGGATACCTGAACACCATTAAGCTTGTTAGATATAGAGAACAGTGAAAGACAGTGAATTGAATAAATTACTCAAGATTCAAGAGAGCAAACAAGTTTTTTTCTTTTATGGTAGTTTTTTCATCTTCTTATATTTGTAATTGATGGTTTGTCCAATAAGCTCATAACACCATTCATATAACAACAGCAGATTGAATATGTTACTCAAAACTCGAGAGGAAAATCTGGGGCCAGTAAGTCTGGTTTTTACAAATGATCTTTGCATCCTGCCATAACAGATACGAGGAAGTGGGGAATTGCAAAATTTTGAGTCCAATTTCCACATCAAGTATAACAATACAAGTGGGGAATGCAAAACCTTAAATTCAAATAATAAAATAGAAACTTTGATCCATATTTTGTTAAAATAATTAAGAAAAAAATTAGGGTAAAAAGATAGGCAAAAGATGCATCTTGAAAGACTCATTAAGTCCATGTTTATCACTGTTAGACAAAAGGGATTGATTCCATAACATATAGGAAATGAAAAAGTCATTGCAGATTTCAATTTTGGTAGAGAATCCAAGCCCGGCGCTCACCCTCTCCAAGTTTAAAATCTTAATGAAAATCCTACAAATCAGAGAAAATGATACAATGAGGATTGCAATGGATATAAAGTTCTTATTACCTTGTTAGTGATCCAAAGCTTAGTCTTGTCAGCTTGTTCTAGATTCCAGTAATTAAGGACAGTATTATCTTGAAGAAAAAGAAATCCTTCAGCACTTGAATATCTGTTCATTATTGAAGGAAGCTGCCTGTAAACCAGATTGAAAATGTGGTCAGCAAATTGGCCACTATGATTATCGTGAAGTACATTCAAACTAAGTTTTAACCTGCATCAGTTAATATCTCTGCCAGCTCAAGAAATTCCATTGAATTAAAAGAAACAGATTGTAGGTAACCCAAGCTTTCTTCTGCAAACTATTTGCTTGGCTAGAATACAGTTTTGCCTCCCATACTTGATTAATAATTTCATCAATATGCTGAAACTAAACTGAAAAAATTACAATGACAAGATGTCATACCCTAGAAATCAAGTTCCTAATCCTGTACCCAGAAAAGCATAGGAATAGTGGGTTCAAGTTTACTCTGATAGCTATTTGTAAGAAAAAGATGTCTTTCATAGTATGGGTTTTCTTGCAAGGAGAATTTACTGAATTAAGTGAATTGTTAAATAATTACATACGCAACAGTTCAGAAGTTACAGGTGGGTGGGTGGCTGGATGATGATGTTTCATTGGGCACAATGAACTACAATAGGAAGCAATAACAATGAAGTGATTTAAACCAATAAGTGCCCCCCTATTGAAGAAAATATGTGAGTTAAAAAGAGAGACAGACCATTTGAGCACAGATAGAGAATACAACATATGCGTCATTGAAAAGGAGTGAGGATAACATAACTTTCAAGATAGTTAGGTAGACACCTATAAATACTTGGAGGAAGGTTATCAGGGCTTGGCTTATCAGACCTTCCAAGACACGAACTTGACAAGAAGCTGTGGTAACTAAGTTTTCAATCATGAACTCTAAGGGGGTCCTCGGCCCCTTTTTTCAAAGTCATAGCACATTTTTTTTACTAAAAATTTAGTACTCTTCTCACTGTTATCTTCCCCGTTAATTTTTATAATCATTTTACTAAAAACAACTTCACTAGTCTTTGCTAACACAGGCATGCGTACATTCGGATCTCCCCAACACTGTCACGAGGCCCTCTACAGAATGTAATGCATATCAGGTGGTCGTGTTTTTTCTTGTGGTCTTTCTTTATTAATCACCTTCACATGTTGGTCTTGACAGATAAGTTGTGAGGTTCCCATCTTGACTTCCCCAAACACCATCTTGGACATGGGTACTGAGCCCAAATTCTTGGCACTTTCACCAGATACCATTATATAAAATTCCTTAGACAAGCATAATCAAAAGATTTTTCTAGAGGAGCAACACAGCCAATAACCAACCTCTAAAAAATATTAGCTACCTCTGTAAGTTCAAAACTATTTCAAATAATGTCTCAAACACAAGGCTGATAAAATATTCAAACATCACTGAAATAGTCTAAGCCAGAATATCAGAAATAAGCCATTTCAGCTTCATAGAAATCTACCTATGTATACCTGATCTCTAGAACAATATTTAATCACCAAGAAAGACAACAATAAAATCTAGAAACAAATGAAATGAACTATAAGTGATTAGTTGAAGGAAAATGTATAAGTCACACCCTGCTCTATCATATCATTTTTATATAAACATAGCCACATAAGGAGCACCATGAACTGCCCTACATTTCACAATACTGTGTTCACAATTCCATCATGAGAAGCAACTAAAACCCTTACATATAGCAATCAATAAAGCTATTTACATGCAAATCTAGCTATAAAGCACTATCCAAAACATTAAGACATGCAAGAAAGTTCCTACAAAATCTAATAGACAGCCATTACCTATTGAATTTTTTTTAAAGAAAAAGCATGATTGACAAATCTGATAAGATTACTTACTTGTATGCATAATCCAACTGGGCTTGATCAACAGCAAGATCTTCATTCTTTTGTGATGACAAAATGATGACGGTTTTGAAGACTCGTCCATAAAGTAATCTCCATTCCAAGGCAGTACGTTCAACAGGACCACTGCAGAACATAACTAGCACAATGTTTCCAAAATCCTTCCTCCACCGAATCAATTTCGCGATTTCATAGTTCACACTACCTGTTTCCTCAACCCCGAGATGCACAGCTGGCAATTTTCTCGGAACAAATTCCTTTCTATCTCCATGACCAATAGCAGCTCTAGGCCGATCGATTTCTAGAGACATTAGCCTTGGTTGCTGGTAACCCACAGCAAGCAAATCTTGAAGCCAGGCTGCTGTAAATTTCACATCTTTCTCAGTCCAAAATCTTTCTTCTGCCATAGCAAAACTTAGCTCCAAAATCTTTTCAAACAGTCTATTCTTGTGTGATTTCCACGAAACCAAGAACTTAGCCAGACGACCAACGTTCACATGAAGATCTTTTTCCTCTGAGAAAAGGTATGACCCAATTCTATCATATCTATGAACTGTGGGAGGGTAAACAACCACATACCCTCCGATCTCCCACAAAAGCCTCTGAGCCCAGTAACCTCTCAACACATCAGAAGCCATAGTACTGACAGAAACAGGAAGCATCAAACCCCAAAATGCCGAGGTATGAAACATTGTATTGAAAGAATTAAGAGGCACCATCATACCCTGGGGCAGGGCAACCTTTGAAGCCTTCTCGTCGAACCTAATATCAAATGCTTCCAGCCCCGTTTTCCTAGTAAAATAGAAAACTGAATCTACATCAGGCAGACCATTAGAGATCCCCTGCTGAATAAACTGCTTCCCACCAAACACCTCAGTGTAGTACTCCTCATACCCAATTTCACCCACATTTTCAAGAGGCAATCCCCTAGGCCAAACGGACCGCTGCCCAAAATGTATATACGGATTAACAACTGTCCGGTTCGGGTTCTCATGACTATATTGCAATATAATCTCTTGCCTAGCCTGCTCCCCCACCAACTCCACATCAAAATGCTTCCCTAAATCCCCATCAATCACTTCCCCTCTATTATCAGCATCAAAAATCTTAGTGGCACCATGCTGAATAGCAAACAAATAACCAACACTCTTCCTTACATAAGAATCATAAGGCAAGTAATCCAAAACCCGAAAACCCAACTTCGATTGTATATCTAATGACAAAAAGATAGCCCCTTTAAGACTCCAATCACTAGGGGTCTTAGAATTCCCTATTGCCAGCACCTGCCAACCCTTGATCCTCACCAAACCCTTGAGCGCATCGGTCGGGTAATCTGAAACAGATACAACGATCCACCTCTCGGCCCGAAAACTTGAATACGGGGTGACCTTATCAGTAATGGGTTTGATCAAATTCCAATCAACTTTAGGGAAATGAATGGTTTCAAGCTCTTTAGTCGTGCTCTCAAAGCAAAGAAATGCAGCAGAATTACCCACATTACGAAGGAAGAAAAGGGCAGCAACAGTAGCAAGTAATACACAAATTGAAAAGATTTTGTACAAATTGTCAGATACCCAAGTTGATAAATCAAGAGATTTTGACTCAGAAAATCGACTTGGATGTAACGTAGGCAGATTTCGAACCTGGGATTTCGCTAAATTTGGTGGGGTTTGTGCTGAACCCTTTGTGAGAATTCGATCTTGGACCAACATTTGTATAAATCAGCTCAAATTTTTGCACAAATTCAATCAATAAACTTTGGGTTATGCACAAATTCCCCTTTGTTAGTGTAAAAAAGTGGAGATTTCAGTTGCCGACAGTTGAGAGTTGAGCTTGAAATGCAAGATTGCAGGGATGGTGTTAAGGGGAGAGATAGAGAGAGAGATGTGGGTTGGTGACTAGGTGAGTTAGAGGAGCTGTCGTGATCCGTGGTAGTTTTGTTCTTGCTTTCTCTTTCTCTGATCTGCAATATTGTTTCTTCACATTAATCAATTCATTTGGGGTTTTCGGATATATATACGGGAGAGATCTAACGAGAAGAGTGTTTAAAATAAGAAGAATAAGAAAAGATGTTGGTTATACAAATAGTAAGATCCAACGCTAGAGATTTCACGTAAGAAAATATAGTTACTATAATAATAAAAAATAGTCACTATAATAATAAAAAGAGTCATTATAATTATAAAAAGAGTCATTATAAGTGAAAAAAATTATTTGGTCACTATAAATCAAAAAAGGGTCACTATGAATACGTAAAATATCATCCGTTGGATTTAAGAGATGAAAAGTTAAGATGTCTTCTCATCCTTCTCATTTTAAGTATTCTTCTTATTTTAACTTATATATATATATATATATATATATATATATATATATATATATATATATATATATAATATGCTGTTTTAAGGATTTTTGTATCGTTGTCTCATTTTTATTTATAAAGTTAAAATATAAAGTAATTATAATTTTTTATTATCTTATTAGAAATAATATATTTAATGAAATCTTATTGAATGCATAATATAAATTTTTTATTTTAAGAATTTGGAAATAAAATTTTAAGTCATGTTGTGGAATTCGTGAAAAATTAAATAGGGTAAAAAAAAATTAGGGATAGAGAGAGTATGAATGAGAAGCTTTAAATTCAAATATTGGATGCAATCAATTTAGTTTATGAAGTGAACTATCTAAGTCAAATTAAGTTTGACAAATTTTTTAATGACACTATAATAATATTAAGTAACATATTGAATCCTCAAAAATAAAAGAGATATATGAAGTACTATTTACTTATAAAGTGTTTCAAAATTTTAAGTTGTGCTTAGTAAATAAAATTTAAAAGGATACAAATATTACAGATAAGATCTATATTTTAATTATAACTCAAAAAGCACAACACACAAATTTATGAAAATTTGATATTTGAAAAATATCTAATGAAATGCATCTAACAAGCTCTACTTAAGTATATTATTTTTATATTCTCGTGATAATTATGATTAGATTTTTAAACTTTGGTCCAAAAATTACATGAGACAATCTATAAGGAATGGACTAAATATATGGCATTCAAATTTAAAATTATAACCAGACCTTTTTAAAGACATATAGTTGGATTTTATTTTTTTGAGGAGATGCATAAAATTAGATCTTTGTTATATACTTATTTAGTTTTTGGGACCCAATTCAATAAGTAGTTTTGTTTGCGAAAAATTTATACAATTAGTAAATTAGTAGTCTAATTATAATGGTACTAATTTAATGAGGAGTAAATTTTGTATTTTGTACATTTTATGAGGTGCAAACTGGAAAAGGTTGATGGTGATTGGGGGTGTTTGTAGTCACTTTAACTACATTTGCTTGCTTCATAATTCTATTAGAATTTTAGTTTTTTTTTTTACATTGTTTTAGAATTTTAATTAGTTAACATGTCCTAATAACCTACCTTGAGTTGTGTGGGAATAAAGCTAATTATAATATCCCATATTTTAGACATTATATTAAAAACTTTTATATGTTAAGTTATATTTTAAATTAAATGTACATTATATATTAGCATTTTAAATAAAATTATTTTAAAAACATTTTAATACCATAAAATAATTTAAAAAGTATTTTTTTCCAATTATAATTATGGACCGCCATTTATATATTAATTTTATAATTTTATTAAGAAAATAATATATTTTCATAAATAAATATTTAATTCCTCAATTATTCCATTAAATTCCCAAAAAAAACCCTCCAAAATATCCCAAAAAATATCATGAGTATTCACTTTTATTCTAGAATATTATAGAAGATTTTAAGATATTATTCTTAGTAAAAAAATCAGTTTAATATATTTATAAATATTATTTTTAATTTAAAACTGATTATGTTAAGGATCGAAAAGATTTTCAAAAAAAATAAAATAAATAAAAAATAAATTCGATCATATCTAATCATGGCCAGCTTCCATGATTATTATTTAAACAAATAATTAAAATTATCATTATATTTATTTTATCCTAATTTAAAGGATAGTTTTAGTTAAAAAGATAGTTTTAATTTAAAAATAATAGATTTTCAAAAAAATAATAAAAATAAATTCTAACCTTATCATATCCTTTTCTATGATTGATATTTCAAAAAAAATACTATTATTATTATTATAAAATTTTATCTTTTTAACTAATTCTAATTGGTTTGTTTTGAATTAAATAATTTTAATTGGTTAAACTATTTAATAATTAAATTATTTTTTTTAAAAAAATATTTTTTTGAAAATTTAGAGGATAATTATCATTTTAAATTTATATGTATCTTTTAATATTTTTAAATTTTAAAATTTATCCTAATTTATACTATAAATAGACCCTTAAACCTCACATAATTTTTCATATAAAAATAAAACTCTTTCTACTTCTCTCAAACTTTCTCCCCCTCTCTCTCTCTCTAGCCTCTATCTCCATCCCTTCGGCCATCTTGCGCTACCAACAACCACCAACCACCATCATCTTGAAGTTTAGTAAGAAGTTGCTAGGAAATACTAGAATTTAAGGTACATATATGTGTTAAATTTTTTTTATATACAATTAAATGTTTTGTTGAATTATATTACATTTAGATATTTTTATTATGAATTTTTAAATAAATTATAATTGAAATTTTAGCCATGCATCATTTTAAAAAAAATATATGTTTATATATGATTATTTATTTGAAATTCCAATTATAAAAAAGGATAATATATATTTTTCTTATTTTATTTAATATGTATCATATTTCAAAAGGGTCGAATGACATTTGAGATTTAAAATTTTTCATTGAGCTTTAATAATCAAAGCAAGGTATTTGTATTTAAAGAAGTTATAAAAGGAGAGTTATTATTATACATTACCGTTTGATTTCATAATTAAGAAGTGTTCATGCTTCAAAGTCCACTTTATGGCAAATAAAAGGAAACTCTAAGGATAGATCCGTGATGGAATAACTAACTTGGGTAGCGTGCACACTTAGGATTAAGGAGGGGATATAAGAAGAGAAAATTGTTTTTATTAAGTGTTTTAATAATTTCATTTGTATTGAATTATTATAAAGGAAGGTTTAAAGTTCATTAATTTATAAGAAGACAAGTTCGAAATAAAGAAATTTAAAAGTCGAGTATTTCTTTTAGCATATATATGTACACAGTGTTTTTAAACTAACACATATTTTTCTATTTATTTATGGTTTTCCCTACTTAACATTTATGGTGAGTAGATTTGTAGGAATAAATGTTCATGAGAGCATTACATCAAGGGGCACATATTAGTTATGAGCTTTTATAATTTTTCTTATTCAATTTTTGTACCTTTGGATAATCAAAATTATTTTTTTTTTATAAATAAATCGAGTTTTTCTTCCACTGCAATATAGTAATTAGTTAGCATAGCCGAAACGCGGTAACTCGTGGCGGTAATACCCCTAAGTTACTAAAATTACTATTATTATTATGTTAGTAATTTGGAGGTGTTATACTAATGATTTTGTATGTTCCATCTTGATTGAGGGAGGGGTGTGTGTGTGTGTTGTGTGTGTGTGTGTGTGTGTGTGTGTGTGTGTGTAAAAGTTAAAATAAGAAGGATACTTAAAATGAGAAGGATGAGAAGGCATCTTGGCTCTTCATCTTCTAAATCCAACGGATGATATTTTATGTATTCATAATGACCCTTTTTTAACTCATAGTGACCAAATAATTTTTTTCACTTATAATGACTTTTTTTATTAATATAGTTACTCTTTTTATTATAATAATGATCATTTTTAATTGTCATAGTAATCAATTTTTTTTACATGAAATCTCTAACGTTGGATCTTATCATTTGAATGGCTAAGATCTCTTCTTATTCTTCTTATTTTAAGTATCCTTCTTATTGGATCCCTCCCTTATATATATATATATATATATATATATATATATATATATATATATATATATATATATATATATATATATATATATATATATATATATATATATATATATATATATATATTTAACACACACACATGAGAATCACCATATTCTATCATATCAATTTACAAACTTAAATACTACCACACTCTTCTTTCCTCTCACACACTCCTTTTCACTCCTCTTGAAAACTTTATAATTGATCAAAGAGGTTAGAAACTATGTCCACTCCTTTCTCTAACCTCTTCTGTCATTAAACCTCCATTAAACTTCATCTCATCCATCTTCATCTCATTCATGTCAAACCTAAAATTAACAATAATGTTCTACTCTTTTCAACTCCTCGTTCAAAAAATTTTGTTAGGTCATATATGGTAGTCATACTATTTCTCCCTTACTATCTTACTTCATCTAACCTTCTATTTAAGCTTTGCATCATTGATTTTCACTAATTATTTGAATCTTATATTTCAAGCTTTGTCACCATTGAACAACCTCATCGAATTCCTTATCCTCTTTATTTTGTAAGGATTTGCTCTTCAATTCGATATTAGTCACGTACATTTTTTCCAAATTTTAGTAATTAAATGAGCAATAATGTCATTAATTTAGAAGTTCTTCATGTTATGTTCAACATTACAGTTGATTTCTATTTTAATTGAAAATTTTAAAGATAATTGAGAAATTAGAGTGTTAATTAGAGAATAAGAGAGGAACAAAATTAGATTTATTTAGTAAAATTTTCTCATTTTTGTAAGGTTGATAGTTATATGTACTATATGAAGTATTATTATTATTATTATTATTATTATTATTATTCATTCTACCTATTTTGGGTTAATTAAAATAAAGGAGAAACCTAATTAGTATGTTTCCTAGCCTTGAGAAAATGCAGTTGCTTATTTAATCAAATAAGAAAACTAATAAGCTTTTTCAAAGAGATTTTGCAATAGAAATTTCTCTAATAATTAGATAAGAAAAACAAGTATTTGTTCCTTTTTAAAATGAGCAAAAAAAAAAGTTTGTTCAAATGAGCGACTATTTCGATGAAAATTACTACAAAAATTTCTCATTGGATGAAATGAGCCAAACAAGTATTTGTTCATTTGTGAAATAGATAAGAAAAGTATTATTATTTTTGTCAAAAGGGAAACTTTTTTTTAATGAAATTTGCAACAAAAGCTTCTCCTCTTATTAAATAAGCAAGATATATATATATATATATATATATATATATATATATATATATATATATATATATATATATATATCACTATCATTGATTTAGTTCTATCTTGACCATTTAATATCAACTTTTTGTCTTATAAATTTTCACACAATACTTTTTTAGTCATCCCCACCCATCTCCTCTTTCGCTCTCCTCCATATACAATCATTACAGAAATTCACATACTCATTCACTCTTTTCTCTTTACTAATCTACTATATTCTACTCTTTTCTTTCTCCTTTAAAAATCGCAATAACATGTTTCAAACATTAGAAATCATAATAACCAGCTTTAAGCATTATATTTGTAGTCAAGCATCAACCTTCAAATTGAAGAGAAGATGAGATGGGCCATGCAAGTAGTAGGCAAGGTGCAGCGACCGACGTGCATTGTTGGTTGAGCAAAAAGTGAGGGCAAGGGAGGTGAGAGGGAGTGAAGGAAAATGGAAGAAGTAATAGATAGTTTTGGGAGAACTTAATTGATTGAGCATTAAGTTTTTATTTGAGAGTCGCATCATCGATTTTTGGTTTTCATTGATTTGAAGTTTAAATTCAAGCAATGTCACTACATAAAGAACCTTCATTCTCCATCCTCTTCATTTATCAAGGTTTTATTCATCACTTTATTTAATAGCATATGCATTTTAAATATTGCAGTAATTAAATGAATAATAATGTTATAAATTTTAAAGTTACATGTGTGTGTGTGTGTGCGCGCGCGCGCGCGCTCAATTTTGCTATTGAATTCTATTGTAATTGATGAAATGAAGAATTTGGGGAATTTTTATTATGTGATGATTATGACAAATGAGCAACAAGTAAAACAAATTTAATTTGCTCATTCATTTATCAAATTAGAAAATTTAATTTGTCCATTACTGCTATAAGTGTTGATATGTGTTCCTTATTGTTGATTATTACATGTTTTAGCTTGATTTTGTTTATGGATGGAAATGTGACTAGGGTTTTT
The DNA here is from genome assembly GCA_026401315.1 of Dysphania ambrosioides. Lineage (NCBI taxonomy): Eukaryota > Viridiplantae > Streptophyta > Magnoliopsida > Caryophyllales > Amaranthaceae > Dysphania > Dysphania ambrosioides. The sequence continues at coordinate 2,988,456 of CM048662.1, forward strand.
ACATATATTAATTATCCATTTTGTTAAATGAGTAAATATAAATTATCCATTTTGACAAATGAGCTATAGTATTGTACTATTGTACTTATGAGATTGCAAAATTTGGTCCAAACTGACTTATTTGGTTAATCACATGTCATTGTTAATAGTATCATAATTATAGGGCTAAGCAATTTTTCGAATTTATATTGACATGAAAAATATGAGAATTTTTAATGATATTATTATGTTCTATTTGTAAAATTGGTAATTTTTACTAGTGTTATTTGTGTGGTTGAAATATTGTAGGTAGAGTAGTTAAATAACTTGTGCTTTAGCAAAGAGAAGATATTAAGGCTTTAAACATTGTATTTTTTCTTTGAGATTGCAAATATTAATTGTCCATCTTGTTAAATGAACAAATATAAATTTATACGTTTGTCAAATGAGCAAACATAATTTTGTTCATTTGTTAATTGAGCAAATTTTTTTTCCATTTTACAAATGAGTAGATATTAAGTATTCATTTAATTTGTAATTAACTTGATTAAAGAATTAAAAAATATGAATTGCAACGTATACTTCACCTTTTGTAGATATTTATCAGGTAAAAACGAGTAAGTTTTAGTGTTCAATTTAAAGGATAAATATTAGTGTGTGAGTGTTAGTTGTGAATCTTTTGTACAAAGATAATATATGGGATGATTTAGTAACATAACTATACTTATATATCTTGTATCGAGTCGTAATTTGGGTGCTTTGAGACAAGAGATCACATGTCAAAAAAATATAAGAGATCAAATATTTTGTAGTGTAACGTACTACAATATGTATATATATATATATATATGTATGTATATATATATACATATGTATATATATATGTATATATATATATGTATATATATATGTATATATATATATATGTATATATATATATGTATATATATATGTATATATATATATATGTATATATGTATATATATATACATATACATACATATATATATATATACATATATATATATATACATATATATATATATATATATATATATATATAGAAATGGGATCATGGGAGAACCCCTTACTTATATAAGAACCCATCTAATACCATTGATTTAGTATGATTCAATCAATATTAATGGCAAATTGGTAAATAGAATTAAGTCGCATTTGTTAGTCAATGAAGTTTCCATGATTAATGGGCAGTTTTTCACTAAAATTCGCATAATTGAAAAATCAGTTTTACTCCATATTCAGTTTCCTATTTTAATCCATTTAAAAATGACAATATAGGTTTTAAAATCAGTAGTGTCTATATATTTCATATTCAAAGTATAGATTTTCTGTTTTTGCATTGGAAAATAAGGTAAATGATTCTTTTTTTTTCATAATTGAGTCATTAGTTATAAACTGCATGATTACGAGTGTATGAGTAGCTTTTAATGATGAAATTGCGAGTTCTATGTTTTATTTCGTGTGTTTTCAATAAATTTGTTCGTCTTATTGCATCATATGTAATAGTCTTGTGTTGTAAATGTTCTACTTTGAATGTTCTAATACTTCCAAATATTATAAATGATCTGTAGTGTAGTATGTTATATTAGAGTTATGATTTAAAACAATAGAATTATAAATCAGTACACTAAACTGATAAATCAGAACAGTGGAGTTATAAATAAGAACACTATAATAATAAATCAGAACAATAGAGTTGTTCTTTAGAACAATACATTTATTAATATGAATAATAGAGTTATGATTAAGAACATTAATATAATAAAATGAATAATTGAATAATAAGTCAGAAATAATATGGTTACGATTAGAACATTAAAGTAGTTATTTAGAACATTTAGGAGTATAAGATCGCATTAGTATATATTGGTATGTAATTCTCATTTGATTCGCAATAGAATAATAGAATTATAAAGCAGAACAATAAAATTAGAAATCAGAACATCATAAATTTAAATATGAACAATAGTTATGTATTAGGACAATATAATTCTAAATCAGAACAATTGAGTTATGATTTAGAACATTAGTATTAGTAAGTTGAAGATCGATACAGCGAGTGATCTGCTACATGTTCTTACTATAGAATTCTAAATCAGAACAATAAAGTTCTGATTTAGAACATTAGTTTAAATGGCCTATGGGTTTAGAACATTAGAATAGTTAGTCAGAACAATAGAATAATGTTATGATTTAGAACATTTATATAAATAATTTCATGCAATAGTTTTTATCATTAGAACATTAATAGAACTCACAACGAATAGAATTATTAATCAACGAATAGAATTATTAATCAATGATTGTGTATTATACATTTTCATAGTATCTCTTATGGCTCAGCATTGTCTGATTTAGTACATTAGTATATACAGATGAGTACAATAGTTATATGTATGAGTATTATATAATCATATATTAGAACAATATATTTATGATTTAGAACATTAGGATAGATATCTTAGTACAATTCTAATAACAATAGAATACAATAAAATAGGTCATTCGAACATGTTTGAATATTTATAGAACATTAGTATAATGCATAAAGAACACAGTAGACTAGAGTTTAGAATAATACATAAATTTTAACGCTCTTTAATTATATTCTTTGTAGCGATGAGCATCAACGAGGAGTGTAGTGTTTCTAATTCAAATAAGAGCGTTTCTCCTGGAGTAATACCTATATGCACTACGGGGGGAACCAAATCCTGGATACCATGTTGTTCCAATGATGTGAAACCATATGTTGGAATGAAATTCTCAAGTGTTGAAGAAGGTATTTCATTTTATAAGTCATATGCAAATGAAGCTGGGTTTAACACTAGAAAATCAACTACGAAAAGAAGGAAGAATGGTGTAATCAGTTTCCAATATCTTGTGTGTAATAAAGCTGGATATAGGTGTAAATGGAAGTTTGTTGTGCAAGACAAGGGAAAACTAAAAGAAGGTGAATCATTAGGAGGAGATTGGTGACTCGTGTTGGATGCAAGGCACAAATTGTATTGAAGATTTGTGATGATGGTTCTTATGGTATAACAAATTTCGAAGAGGGTCATTCTCATGCACTCATTTCTACTATATATCAACATTTCCAAAAATCAAGAAGAAATTTGAGCATCTTGCACAAAAAGATGATTGTTGATAATTCCAAGGTATATATTCTAATGCTCTAACTCAATTGGTACCTTATTTTAAATAAGTATTCGATTGTTCTAAATTTTATTCAAGTGTTTTGAATCATTATATTTTTCCTTGTGTTTTTTCAGATAAATATAGGGCCTGTAAAAACCTTTAGAATGATGAAAGAGTATGTTGGGGGGTATGAAAATGTTGGTGCCTCAAAGTGTGATTTTAAAAATTTCCATAGGGATTTAAAGGCATATATTGAAGGGTCAGATGCCCAAATGTTTGTAGATAATTTCAAACAGAAGAAGTTAATGTGGTCTGCTTTTTTCTTTGATTATCAAATTGATGATGATGATTGTTTATGTAGAGAATTATGGGCTGACCCGATTTGTAGGAAGAATTATGGACTATTTGGGGATATGGTATCTTTCGACACTACGTATCAGACGAACAAGTATGTAGTTAATGCTAATAAATAATAAAGTTATGGCACATCATCACTTTAGCACAATATATTTATTATTCAGAACAATAGAATAATGATTAAGAACATTAATATAACAAAATGAATCACTGAATTATAAGTCAGTAACAATAGGTTTACTATTAGAACATTAGAGTAGTTATTTAGAACATTTAAAAGTATAAGATCACATTATGATATATTGGTATGTAATTCTTATTGAATGGCATTAGAACAACCCAGTTCCCATTTTAAACGTTAGTATAACTAGTTTAGTACAATGGGAACTGGGTTTAGAACATTAATATAACTAATAACGAATAGAAAACTAACTATGCAGTATAATAAGTTATTGTATTTATGATTTAGAACAATAGAATTATAAATCAGTATAATAGAATTATAAACCATAACAATAACTATATAGTCTTTATATGGCACAATATGCATGACTGTTTTAAATAGATATTCGACTGTTCTGAATTTTATTAGAAATTAATCTTATTGTTCTATAACAGGTATAACATGGTGTTTGGACCTTTCACAGGAGTTGCCCATCATAAAAAATGTATCACTTTTGCTGCTAGGTTTATAGCTAAGGAAGATGTAGTTTCTTTTGAATGGCTATTTAGAACCTTCCTTAGAGCAATAGGTCAAAATGAGCCAACTTGCTTAGTTACAGATCAAGATCCAGCAATGAAAATTGCTGTGAATAATGTATTTAAGAAGTGTGAACATCGATTTTGTTTGTGGTATATAATGAAGAAAATTCCTGATAAAATAGGAAGAAGTATTATCCAAGACACTGATTTTTTAAAGAGGATAAGTGATTGTGTTTGGAATTTGGAAAGTGAATCGAAAGAATTTGAGGAAAAATGGAACAAGGTGCTTGTTGAGTTCCATTTATAAGACCATGAATGGCTTCATGTGATGTTTGAAATGAGATAAATGTGGATTCCAGCTTATTTTAGAGATTTATTTATGGGTGGTATCATGAGAACTACATCAAGATTAGAAAGTGAGAACAATGTCTTCACATCTTTTGTCAATCCCCATGTTTCCCTTGTAGAGTTCTTGATGAGGTTTGAAAGTGCTATGGATGCTCAAAGGCACACTCAAGCACAGAATGTCAATGATTCTCAACACAAGCATCCTGAATGCAAGACACAAATGGAGATTGAAAGACATGGGTCCGAGGTGTATACTGTTAATGTTTTCTATGATTTTCAAGATGAAGTGTATAGTGCTTGTTATGAGTGTGGGGTAGAAGAGTTGAAGAAAGAAGAGGGGTTGGAGGTTGCAAAAGTGAGTGAAAGTAATAGGAGAAGAAGTTATGAAGTTCTTATGAATCTTAAAACTTGTGAAACAAATTGCTCTTGTAAGTTATTTAGTCGACAAGGAATTCCATGTAGGCATATGATATGGTTATGGAAGGCCAAGAACATTATAAGAATACCTGAACAATATGTTGTCAATAGGTGGACTACCATGGCAATGCAAAAGCCAATGTTTGATCTTGATGGGAAAGAGATGGTCAGTTGTTCAATTGGTGTTGAAAGGAAGGGTTTGTTAAATGAATTATGGTCTGAGATTCACAGTAGTGTAAGTTTGGCTGAAGGTAATGAAGATAGCTTAATTGATCTTGTTAGACATCTTTAGGTCTTTAGGTCAAGATGTGAAGAACATAATGTGAATGCAAGTTATAATGCTCATACGAATGACCAAGTTATCGAGAAATTGATTGGATTATGCACTCCTTCCTAAATTCTTATTAAACCTCCTAAGGTTCCAAAAATAAGGGCACTGGAATTCATACTGGTAATGACCAATGCGTTGGATCATCGAAGAGGTTTAAAGGTGAAAAGGAGAAAGCAGTGGAGCAATCAAAAAGGAAGAAAAGGTTATGTAGAGGATATGGTGCACTTGGATATCATGATGTTCAAAACTGTCCGGACAAGATTAGTACATCAGGTTTATAATGTTACACATTTAAATAAAAGTTTTGAACAATAGTTACTTTTATCGAAGAATAAATAAATTTGTAGTTCAATTGGTTTTTTCTTTAATGGTATTATATATGAACAATACATTCATGGATTAGAACATTAGAGTTATGGTTTAGAACATTAACATTCGGAATCAAAGCAATAGATTTACTATATAGAACAGTATAAAAATGAATCAGCACACTAGTATTATGAATCAGAACAATAAATTCATGGTTTAGAACATTTAGATTATGAATCAGAACAATAATATTATAATCAGAACACTATAGTTGTAGTTTAGAACATTAGAGTTATGGCTTAGAACATTAACATACAGAATCAAAGCAATAGAGTAATTATATAGGACAGTGTAATTCATGGTTTAGAACATTAAAGTTATGGTTTAGAACATTAACATTCGGAATCAAAGCAATAGAGTTACTATATAGAACAGTATAAAAATGAATCAACACACTAGTATTATGAATCAGAACAATAAATTCATTGTTTAGAATTACGAATCAGAACAATAGTATTATAATCAAAACACTATAGTTGTGGTTTAGAACATTATAGCTCGTCAATGAAACAATATCAAATGAAGGTTAAATGCTTCGAACAATATATACAACACTTTTGAACATGTTAATATGATTAGAACATTCGTATAAATAGCTCTAAGATTTATACTAAAATTTTAAGTTTTGAACACTAAGTACAATACATTCGAACAATAAGTGAATTATTTCAAAATATATTTTTAATATTTAAAATATTTTGAACACTAGAAATATATTTAAACAATAGGTGGAAAGTTTCACACAATTTAGAACATTAGTATATTCACACAATAGGACAATAGAAATAGCTTTAGAACATTAGTATAAATAGCTTTAGAACAATAGAAATATATTCACACAATGTAGAACAATAAATTAGTAGTTTCAAACATTGATTAATACTTTCGAACAATATATACTTAAATTTCAAACAAACAGTTAATAGTTGATCTAACAATGTACATTAACATTTAGAACAATATAGTAAACAATTCAAACATCAAACACTTAAATCTAACATTAGAATCAAAACATGTGGCTAGCTTTGCTTTAGCTGCTCCTTCGCCCATTCCTTTGCCTTTGTTATTAATTCATTCTTAAGCTTGTTTTCGTTGCTACATAATATTCTAGCACAATATTGAATTCGTAATTTCTTCAATGCTTCACCCTATAATAATAATAACTGATATTATTAATTGATATATTATAAAGTATGACATTAAAACTAAAATTATATATGAATTAATATCTTACATCATTGGGTTGGAATCCAATATCCCATTGCTCATCGCTCTGGCCTTGGTATGATTCCATGTGCTTCATGATGAACACCCCACAATCATTTACGTTGGTGTTGTCCCTCCATTTCATCCTCTTCAACACACCCTTAAATGTGGATACCAAAGCACCATCACCTATATTTTTTTCCTTCAAAAATCTAGCAAAGGCCTTCATCTGCCAATTAAAATATTAGAGAATGGTTATTATAAGTGTAATACGAGACATTATGGATAGGACAATAATACTAATGTGGTATGTTATTATAGAGTAACGAATTAGAACACTAGAAATATATATCAGGACACTAGAATAATAAATCAGAACAATGGAGTTATAAATAATTAACAACTTGAATGATTAATCAGAACATTATAGTTGTTCTTTAGAACAATAGAGTTATAGAGTGGTAAGTTATTGTATAGTTATAATTTAGAACAATAGAATTATAACAAATATAACATTAATGAAGAGCATTAACTGTATAATAAAGAAAATTACCATTGTCTTGGGAAAGTGTTTGTATTTAGATATAAACGTCACACCCTTCTCAAGAAATCTATTGTTAATCACCTCAACTGATTTTTTTAAGAAATTAATACAGAATAGGTAATAGTGCTCATAGGCACACACTGGGAAGAACACCTGAAATAAAAATTAGAACATTAGAATAAATATATACTACAATATGAGAAAACTTATATTATAACATTTATACTATGAATCATAACAATAGAATTACATACCAATTGAACTTTTTCAAAAGAACTGATTTGGGAGTGCCTTATTTCATCCTCTAGTCTAGATCTAAAGGCAAAAGGCAAGGTATCTGTCTTCAAATGGATCACTCTCTTTGAAGTATGTATTACTGCAAAGAATTATCTGTTGTGGAATATATATATATATATATATATATATATATATAATATTAGTATAGAAATACATTTGAAAAAAATAAATTAGTATAGAATAAATTTAGAATGTACCCATAATTCACTTGTGCAAAAGAATCTATTCTTTGCTTTTGGGCTTCTTCTTCTATTCATAGCATTTAGAATACGTGCCCATGAATCAACTATATTGTTCGTAATATAGTTGTTTTCTGTAAGGGACATTATGTCGTCCCTATTGATGAAATTTATTTCATCATTGTATAAGTCCTCACTTTATCCAAGCAAAAATAAGAGAATTAATCTTAATTTAGAGCACCACAATTAAACAAGAAATTATAACAATAAGTTATAAACATTAGAACATTATAGTTACTATATAGTTATATATCCTCACTTCATTGTTCTGAATGTTATACTACATAGTGTATATATATGTAGTATATTTTTCCACAAAGAACATTATATCATAAACGTATAACAATACATTATAACATTTAGAACAATACATTATAACATTTAGAACAAAAATATATTCATAGAACAATGAACATAGAATCGCAAGTTTGACATATAAAAAGTTATAACATTATGCAGTTAAAATATTATATCATAAAATTAGAACATTAATTGATATAATTCTAACACTATATAACATTTACAGACTAACATTAATTCTAACACTCAAATAATCAAGAGCAATAAATATAAAGCTATCTTTTTTAGAACTTTAAAGAAAACATAAAGAACATACTCTATTGGACCATCAGAGAAGGCATATTCTGCAACCTTTCTTTAAGCAATATCCAATTTCTTAGACACTCTCTCATGGTTCACTATGAAAGGGGAGCACAGGTACAAAGGAAGGTTATGTTTAGATCTTTTCTCACGCATTTATTGAGGCTCCTCTTCATCAAAACTGCTCAAGAATAAATGTTTATGATTTATAACAATTAAGCATTATAAACCTTTATCATATTTATAATAACTAACCTATCCTTTGCAAATTCTTTGACAATTGACTGAATCAATTGATGTAGATGCTCTTCTAATTCTTGCTCTTGCAAATGGGAGTCATCCTTCTTATGTGGCTCAGTCAATGGGGGTGGTGTTGGATTTTTGGGCAATGGTAATGTTTTGGAGGCATCCAGGGGCAATGCATGTGATGTTAGGGTGGCCCGGGGGGGTTGGTTTGAAGAGGGGTGTTGTAATGGTTTAGAAAGGGGCAATGGTTCGGATGGTGGAAATGGGGGAGATGGTGGCGGTGGGGTGGATTGTGGTAATTTGGGAGATGAGGGGTTAGGTTGGGGTGGTTGTGTATCATTGAAGATGTTGAAAGTAGGGGGAGTGAAAGACACTTGAACTATTGTATCTTCTACTTTGTCTTTCTGTTTAAAATTAGACCATGCTTTCCCCATAATCTCATTGAGCTCTGCCATAAATGCTGGCTCATCAAACAAGTGCTGGTCTTGTCTAAGAATAGTTGGACCCTTGTCTCCTTTCTAGGTCATGGATGACTTCTTTGATAAATATTTGTTCCAAATATTATCAATTAAAACATTCATCTCTTCCTGTAATGATGTTTCTTCAAAAATTATGCTAGCTTTGTCAATCAAAGTGTACATCTCATTGACATTTACAGCAGTAGTCTTAGCCAAGTTACCAAAAGTTTCCAAATAAACCTATAAAACAATAGGTTGCAGAGTAAGTATTAGAAAAATAGGTATAAACCATAAAACATAAGGTGTTTTCACTTCATTGCAACATATGTATTATTTCCTGAACAATTGCTATAATAGTTAGAACAGTTAGGTTGTTATTTAGAACAATAAGTAAACTTCTTAAAACAATGTCATTTATCTATCAAGATTTTATTATTCTAGAATACTAAGGTTAATTTTACGATAAAAAGAGCATAGATTTAAGACAATTTTTAACTTATAACAATAAGTTAATTATTAAGAACAATAGTTACATGATACTAAGAATACAAGATAACTTAGAACACTAGGTTATTTAGAACAGTTATGTATGTTATTATAGAGTAATGATTTAGAACAATAGAAGTATATATCAGAACACTAGAATGATATATCATAACAATAGAGTTATAAATAATAAAAAAAATTAGAAGGCTAAATCAGAACATTAGAGTTCAGTGTCATCTTAGAATATTAGGTTATATATTTAGAATAATAGGTTATATATTTATAACAATAATTATAATAATACGATATTAGTATAATAGGTTACATAATACTAAGATTAATACAAAGTGCAACAAGTTGAATACCAGCATGTTTGCAGACGCTTTTGATATTGTAGGTTCGGTGTCATATTCTTCTGTGTTCATTCTGTCAAGCACAATTCCCTTACCAAAGCCCCTCTTCAATTCAATCTTCATCCTAGACTGGATAAGATCCTTATTCTAGACAGAAATAAGAGGAAACATTCTTGGGGGGTGAACATCTCCTCTTTGTAGTCTATCAAAATATGAAATCTGCATGTTTAGAACATTAAAATTTAGCACACTGATTTAGAAAAATAATAGTATGATTTAGAACAACATATCATAACTTTAGAACAGTAACAGCTTATAATTTATTACCATAAAAAATGGTAGAGGTCCTGTAAAAAATGATGAACCTTCTTGCCATTCAGAAACTGAACGAAGCATGTGCTTATAAGTGTAAGCACATCAATCAAAATTGTTTATTTTGCTGACATCTTTGCAGCAATGTAAAAATTTGAAGTTAATAGCTTGATTTGTTGTTGACCTAACACAACAATTTATTGCAGCAGCAAAAAAGTTGATCAGGAACTCATCACACACATCAACTCTCTTCTGCTCTTCAATTACATAAATCAGAGCTGAATTGTTAGGACTTCCATTCTTCAGTCCAAACGTAGTCTTCCATCTCTGTAAGAAAGCTTGGGCTTCTTCATCCTCATCTATTTGCTCATTAATGAGCATACCTCCAATGGGTAATCCATATACCATGTGCACATCATCTGCAATCAATGGTATTTCTCTCCCTTGTGGTAGTACTAGTGTTGACCTATCAGGGTCAAAGCTATTGATCAACTCAGCACAGAATCCAGATTTATGAGAGTCTAAGTCCAGGGTTAAGAATCCTCCAAAGCCAATTCTTCTAATCGCTTTCTTGTGTTGTTCAGGAATGTCCTTCAAGACAACAAACATAAATTGCTTTGGGGGTACTATCTGATTCAATACAATTGTATCATGAGCTTCTTTTCTTTTCTTCTCTTTAGACTGTATTTCAACAATCTCCAGTTGTTTCCTTTTTTTCACAATTGCTTTTTCAATTTTTTTGGTTTTCCCTGACTTTGATGGACAACTATAGCCTGTTCCTTTATGTTTTTCTTACTCCTTTTCTTCAAAGGTACACTATAAATGTTACAAGATATTATCATAAGAACAATTGGTAAAAATATAGTACAATATATATATAAAAAAGTACAACAGTATATCATACATGAACAGAACATGAGGTTATATTAGGTTATAATAATAACAAAACATTAGGTTATATTAATAGAACATTAGGTTATATTAATAGAACAATAGGTTATAAATATACATTAGGTTATAATGATAAAACAATATCATACAATAATATCATACATTACAATATTCAAAAGCATTTGAATAATATTTTTTATTATAACACTAAGTATATTTAGTTATAAAGATGTATATTAAATAACACTGAAATTTTAAACTAGAACTCTTGAGAAATGGGTTAGAATAATAGAATTACTAATTAGAACAATAGAATAATGATTTCGAACAATAGTTAATTATTTCAAATTTAGAACAATAAATCACTTAAATATAACAGTAAGTCACTTAAATAGAACAATAAGTCACTCAAAAGTTTATGTACATTTCTATATACATGTATACATAATAAAACATCCTATAAAATTTTTTGAACATTACGGTTAAATTTTAGAACACTATAAGAAATTATATTAATAATAATTTTACAGATAATATTATGAAGTATATTTCGAGAAATAAACAGTACTCTTTGTGTTCGTCAACTGCTACATCCACCGGTGGAAGTGATAATATAGGAGAGGTATCTTCGTTAATCTGTTGCCTGACAACAATTAGAGACGAGTAAGAATTAAGTCACCACAATGTAATGTTTCGAGAAAAACTGAATAAATAAACTTACAACAGGTTTTCAATGCTCTTCTTCTTTGATTCGATCGATTTTTTTACAGTTTTCAATTTCTTCATGCCTTTCGTCGTCTTCTCCATTTTTTAATGTCACTAGAAATAAAAAAAAAATTTGGCAAAATTTTGTCAATAGAGGTTATAGGTTTTTTTTATTAGTTCGAAAATGGAGAAAAGTGATGGTTTGGAGGTTTTGATAAGTTTGGAAAAAATTGAAAAGACTGCAACTCTGAAATAGGAAGCCAAAAGGGTGCAGCAGTTTCTTCAGAGTGTTCCGTATTTTTAGGCACACTCAAGACTTAGAGGCAAAGTTTCTTTATTTTTTTGTTATTTTTTTTTAAAACGTGGTACTTAGTACCTTATCGTATTGTTTTAAAGCTACATAAATCTTTTAACACAGTATAAAGATATTTTACAACGAATGATCTATACATAAGCGTTGATGTTCGGAATATAATATATAATGTTTCAAATTATAAACACTTAATGTTCTAAAATTAGTACTAATATTTTTATATTAATTTAAAACACTATATTTTACGTTGTTCTTATAACATCGATGTGTATGACAATGATTGTTATAATTTCAAATCTTAATTTTCTTAAATATTTATATATTGTTCTAAATTGTTTCTTTGCCAACAATGGATATTTGTTTGATTCAATAATGCACTTGTGTACTTGAGCTCATGATTTATAACAATTAAATATGAGTTTAATTGCAATCATCGTGTATAGAGTTTAAATATGAGGTTAATTGCAATCATCGTGTATAGAGTTTAAATATGAGGTTAATTGCAATCATCGTGTATAGAGTTTAAATATGAGGTTAATTAAATATGAGTTTAATTACCATCAACGTTATTTATATTTATCGTTCAATTACAAAATGGTTATAGTAATCTCCAGTTGTTGAAATACAGTCACTTAAATCAGCGTGTGTAATGATCCATATCGAACAACTGAACACTTATATCGAATTGTAGGTATTTGGTTTTGAACAACTGCATATGATATATAATACAACTACATGTGATATATAGAACAACTGGCTACATGAATAGAACAACTATATACGAGTTTAGAATAACTCATATTTATCCATTTTTTTATATCGAACAACTGAACAAGTATGTCGAAGTGTGTTTAATGGATTTAGAACAATAAACTATGATTTTAGAACAATTGCATATGATTATAGAACAAGCACATGTGAGATTAGAACAACTTGATACGTTTATAGAACAACTAGATTTCCATTTAGTCCAGCCTCAACCCTAAAACCATTCACATCTCCAAACATGGTACATCATCATTTTTATAAACCATGATCAGTTGTTCTAACACGATGCAGCATTAATCTTTCATATCGAACAACTGCACATGTATTTCGAAGTGTAGTTAAATGATTCAGAACAAAAGAATATGAGTTTCGAACAACTGTATGCATTCATATAATAACTACATACGAGTTTAGAACAACACCATACGTGTATGAAACACTTGAATATGATTTTAGAACAACTGTATATCGAACAACATCATAAATGTTCATTATATATATCGAATAATCATATTAGCAAATAGAACAACTAAATATGAGTTTAGAACATTAGATATATATTAATAAGCATGTTGTATTTATAGCATGTACGAATTAAAATAATTACCATTAAGTTTTTTATTATATTATATATATTTGGAATTAAAAGATTCAACATTAATGTTTCATATCGAACAACTGCACATGTATTTCGAAGTGTAGTTAAATGATTTAGAACAAAAGAATATGAGTTTCGAACAACTGTATACATTCATATAATAACTACGTACGAGTTTAGAACAACACCATACGTGTATGAAACACTTGAATATGATTTTGGAACAACTGTATATCGAACAACATCATAAATGTTCATCATATATATCGAAGAATCATATTAGCAAATAGAACAACTAAATATGAGTTTAGAACATTAGATATATATTAATAAGCATGTTGTATTTATATCATGTACGAATTAAAATAATTACCATTAAGTTTTTTATTATATTATATATATTTGGAATTAAAAGATTCAGCATATATTGTATTTTGACTAGTCTTGCGAAATGAAAGGGAAGTTTAAAAAATTATATTGAGGTTGCATGAAATACGGTAACTGAATAAAAAATAAATTAAGCCAGTTTAAAGACAAATCATTCAAACCGTTAGATTTTATTATATTAAAGGCGGAAGATGGGTTCTTATATAAAATGAGTTCTTATATATTGAAGGGTTCTCACCAGAACCCGACCCTATATATATATATATATATATATATATATATATATAGACACACACACACACACACACATTTGTCACTATCATTGAACTTAAAACCATGTGAGATGAGTTACCAACTTTTTGATGCCAATTGCTTAGGAGCTTGTTTTCATAAAGTGATTTATCTAACTTACATACTTTGTGATCGTATCATGGATCACAAATCCTTCTAGTTGATCCATGTAGATTTCTTCTTCTAGCTTACCATTCAGGAACGTTGTTTTAACATCCATCTGATACATTTAAAGATTTTGAATATCAACAAGAGATATAAGTATTCTTATAGATGTTACTCTAGTCTATAACATTTAGCTACAAAACGAGCTTTGTACCCATTAACTAATCCATCATCCTTTAATTTCCTATTTAGGATCCCCTGACAACCAATTGTTTTACATCCTGGTGGCAAATCCACTAAATGCCACATTTGGTTTGACACAAGAGAGTACATCTCATCATTTACAGCTTTTTGCCATAATTCTGCATCTACTGAGATCAAAGATTCCTATAGGCTTGAAGGATCCTCCTCTACATTAAGAACTATAAAATTAAGCCTAAAATCCTTAGCCAACTTAGCCCATTTACTTCTCTTTACTTCAAGTTCAGGCTCCAAATTCAGAGTTTCAGTTCTAATTTCAGGAACAATACAAGAGGATGGGGCCTTTCTATTTTTGAATTTGAAGGGAAACCAGGTCTCAAAGAAATCAACACTATTAGATTCAATGATCCAACGTGCATTCAAATCAAAGAATCTATTTGCTTTACTATCCAAGGTGTATCCAACAAATGTACACTCATATGCTCTACTTGCAAGTTTTACTCTTTTTGGATAATAAATTCTAACATAAGTTATACATCCCCAAGTCCTAAATTATGAAATCTTGGGATGCCTTTTGAATAATACTTCGTAAGGATTTATAAAGAGAAATCTTATGCTTTGTCTTTGAAACACAATTCAAGACATAACAAATAGTTAGTAAAATCTCACCCCACCAATGAGAAGCTGCACCTGAATTAAAGGAAATAGCAACTACTAACCCTGTTAGTGTTCGGTTTTTTCTTTCAGTTTTACCATTCATTTTAGGAAAGTAAGGAGCAGTCCTTTCATGTATGATACCCTTTGAATTGTAGAATTCAACAACTGGGCAAATCCATATTCAGTTCCACGGTCACTTTGTAACCTTATTACTTACCTGTTAAACTTATTCTCAAATTCAGCCACAAACTTCTTAACACATGTCAATTGTATGACTTTTATTTTTCAGTAGATACACACAAGTATAGTCTAAATATCATCTATAAAAGTGATAAAATCTGGGTTGAGCTTTATCGAGTTTGCACCAAGTCATTAATGACATATTATTATTGAGTTATGACTCGATATTTGATTATTTAGTTGTATTCATCTTGGACATATCGGGTAATTTTGTATCAGCTCATGCGATTGCATTTATTATATGATGATTAATTCATAAATAGTATAATGATAATGTCGATAAGTCATTACATAACAAAATATTTATGAGGTAATGATTATTAAATGTATATTATTATATCAAAGAGATGAAATGAGTATAGGATGTGTATCTTTAGTGTATCAATATATCATTATATTATCTATATTAATTATCTACATTAATGTGTATCATATAAATATATAACCAATTTGATGGTTGAATAATTTATCAAATACGAATAAGTATCAAATATTAGATATAAATATATATATCAAATAAATACAAATTCGGATAATCAATTGAGCAAGATATATTTAATCAAATCAAATCAATAGTGAATACTAAGTAACTTGATATATTTATAATTGCATAATTTAACTTGATTAGTAAAAGAATACTATGAAGTACAATCTTTTAAAGTGCAATTAGACTTTGGCAATGCTTATAAAGTGTCTAAATATGGTGGTAAAAGACACGTCATAATTTGACAGTGCTTTTTGTGATTTTATACCAATAATTATAAATTGTGTATCAGTGTGATAAAGAAATTTTAATTTCACCCTACTTTGTTGTGAACAATTCACAATAGGCATATCTCCATATCCGCATTGATGAAAATAAACAAAGTAATGTTCAAATATTGATTAGTAATAAAATACTTATTAAATATTCAATAAACATTTCAAAATTTTGATTTCATAAATATACTTATTAAATAATTAATTTAACAAAATGTTTAGTTTTAAGGTTATTTGAAATTGGGTAAAAAAACAGGCCAAGTAAGATTAGGCCACATATATTCATATTATTAGCATGTGGGGTGAAATCGAGTCACCGGCTGTTATAAGTTAGGCCATATCTGTCATTTGGCGGGTTCAATCGGGTTTGAGTTATTTTCAAGTTGGGTTTGTAATGGATCGGACACCAATCAATTTCAGGTTTTCGAATATTGAGCTAAAGCTATTTCGAGTTGACTTTAGGTTAGGTTAGAACGATTTTTGAATCATAATCGAGTAAGAGAATTTATCAAGTGGAATTAGACTAGCTCTATTTTGGGTTGGTCAATTCTCTCCGTTCCTTTTCTCTCTAGAATTTCCTGCAACAACAAATGACACAAAATTGTTACACAGTTGTAGACAGAGAAACTCAAACAATAACAAACAAACAACACAAATCTCTTCACACCAAAATCAAAACCCCTGCGCTCGCTCGCACTCTTCTTCTTCTTCGTCGTCACCCTCGCCCCCTCCTTTTTCTCTCTCCTCCTTTATCCTCATTTCCCATTTCTCCGATTTATCATAATTCAATCCCATATTCAGATACCCTTTTCCTTCAATTTTTGACTCTTTTATGCTTCATCTTCACCTCGAAAATCATAATTTTCTTTATTGATCAATTGAATTAATTGATTGATCCAATAATCGTATTCGATTTGAACTTTTCTGGGTTGGTTAAAAGGGTACAAATTTGATGAAGAAAATTCTGGGTTGTTGTTGGTGTTTGAAATTAATTAAATAATTATTAATTTTGGATTTTGTTAAGAATAATTAATTAATAATTATTTGAGGAGGATGCCGGGGTTAGCATCAGCATCAGCAGCTGAGCGTACTGATCAAGTTTTAAGCAATGCGAGGGCGTCTTATTATTTGTTATCGAGAAATAATAGTAATAATGGATCAGTTTCATCAAGTAATGGGTTTTGGTCCAAACATCGCGATGATATTAACTATAATCAGCTTCAGAAGGTACAATTTAATATTGTGTTGAATTTTAATCTGAATTTTGTTGAATGTTGATGAAATGAGGTTTACTTAAAGTGGGTCTTAGTGTTGGGTTTGATGTGTTTTGGCATTGATCATTTTGAGTGTGTTTTTGTGTGAATTTGGATCCACTTTTTGGTGTTTTGATTGTGTGTTTGAGTTATTGATTTGGATTTTTTTAGTTTGGTTGATGACTAAAATGGGTATGTCATGTTTTCGGTTTTTCGAGGTTGATTGTTTATCTGTAGTGGTAGTTGTTGTTAATTCACTTATTTAGTTGC
Organism: Dysphania ambrosioides; assembly: GCA_026401315.1. NCBI lineage: Eukaryota > Viridiplantae > Streptophyta > Magnoliopsida > Caryophyllales > Amaranthaceae > Dysphania > Dysphania ambrosioides. The sequence continues at coordinate 3,006,294 of CM048662.1, forward strand.
TGATATTGGATGTCGATATTGAATTGTGGGTTGTAGTGGCATTTCATTGATCATGGTTTAGAATGTGGATTGCCAGGGGCTTTAGGGATAGTTACTCATGCTGTATTCATCACTTTGTTTGTGTTGCTATGAGTATGGATGTTTAGGTTTGAGTAATGATGGACTGCATCAAGTGACAACTTTGAGTAGAATGCTAGGTGAGGTTCTTTAAATTTAGTGTCTTCTTTGAAATCGACCTATTTGTTCTCAAGGTAGTAGGGTTTGTGTAGAATTTGGCACTTTTATTTGAGCTCTTTTCGTTGGCTGCCAGCCTCGGGATTGGGTTTGGGTTGATGGTTTGGTATTTTGGTTACTTGTTTAGATATCTGAGTCGCTTTGTTGTATTATAATTGCTGATGTATTTTCGCTTGTGGTGTAGTTTTGGAGTGAGCTCTCTCTGCAAGCTCGCCAAGATCTCTTGAAGATTGACAAGCCAACTCTGTGTGAGCGAGCTCGGAAAAACATGTACTGTTCCAGATGCAACGGATTGTTGCTTGAAGGGTTTATGCAAATTGTTTTGCATGGGAAGTCATTGCAGCATGAAGGAGCTGTTGGTCAGCTTCCTTTCAGTAGAGGTGGGATCTCGAAAGATCAAATGCATGGTGGGATGTGCACTATACCTATTTGCCAAGACGAAACTCAGGATCCCTCTGTCCATCCGTGGGGAGGTCTAATCACCACTAGAGATGGGGCACTTACGCTTTTAGATTGCTATATATATTCAAAGTCTCTTAAGGGCCTTCAAAATGTGAGTCCTTTCATAGTTTTTTTGTTAATTTATTTTATGAGTCATATTGTTTTTCCTGTTCGTCTTGATCCATATGTCTTGAAGGTTTGATTCATTGATTTATTAGGTTTTTGATAGTGCACGTGCAAGGGAACGAGAACGTGAATTGCTTTATCCTGATGCTTGTGGTGGTGGTGGTCGAGGTTGGATAAGCCAAGGAATAGCAAGTTATGGAAGAGGACATGGGACTAGAGAAACATGTGCATTGCATACTGCTAGACTCTCTTGTGATACATTGGTAGACTTTTGGTCAGCACTGGGAGAAGAGACACGACAATCTCTATTGAAGATGAAAGAAGAGGATTTTATTGAAAGACTCATGTTCCGGTATGTTTTTGAAGAGTATTTTCAAATCGTTCAAAATCTTACATCTGATAACTGTGTAATATGATGTTATTGTTTTGCATTCGTTTAGGTAAGTGCAAGTTTAGATCAATCATGTTATGCCATGCCTTTCTGTATTTACAATTTTGTGGTGGATTTGTAACTTTTACCTTATGTGGTTATCTATTAACACATTTATTATCAATCTTTATTGGATTGGACAACTTGGAAAACCTTATTTTACTTATCTAATGGACTAAAAGACCTCTGAAAGGCACTACTTGCTTGTGTTCTTTGTATTTGTGAATAGCCTCCTTTGTTCTGATTTGTGATAGAAATAAGACGCCTATTTGCTTTAATATACCTAATATTCATTCTGCATGTACAAGTTGTGAAGATATATTACCTAATTTGCTTTCTTCTTACTCTAGTTATTAAGTTACTCGTTAGAATGTATGACTAAGCTGAAAATCTTCTTTATTCTGTTGCAGCATTAATGCATTGGTGGCTGTTAAAGCAACATTTCATGCTCTTATTTAAAATAGTTAATATTAGTGTATTTATGAGCGGAAAAATATACTTTTATGAGATGTTTCTTTACTATGTTCAGACACCTTGTTGGTCAAAAAGTTACATTGTGATGCATACTGCTAATAACTGAGATGTGTTATTCACCCTTGTTTATTCTGTAGATCTGTATGTAGTCGAGAACTCATTTAAGTGCTCAATTTTTATCTTGGAACCACTCTTTCTTGGCTGCCTTGGCTTCATTAAAAAATGTGAAACATAAATATCGAGTTGGGGAATCATAAGAAGTAAGTCTCAAAGATTTAGGATAGCCAATGAAAATAAAGAAACTGAAATAATGAGCCGATTCTTTTGTGTAAAAATCTGACATTATTTTACCTGTTATTGACAAATATATTAAAAAGAAGTAATAAGTGGTAGTTTGTGTTTATTTGAAAAGATTATAAATAAGGAAAGGTACAACTTTCAAATTTAAAAAAGGTAAAAAGTAAACGTCTTTTAAAGAAGAGGTTTTCTCAGAGGTCCTCTGACTTTTCGAGCTTCAAAGTTTCTAAAGCGAGTTTTATAACTTTCATAAGAGTTCGTGCACCAAACTTTGTTGTAAGAAGTGGTTTTGGTCATATATATATGATTTGGTGGAACGGTGATGTTTGTTTCAGGATTTGTGGGTTAGATTATATTTTGAGATATCAAAACATGTCTTTTCAGTAGTGGTTCTATACCTTAATGGGTTGTGGTTTAGTGGGTCTATTTGTAGAAATCAATATATTTTTATTCAGAACTGTTTATAATCCCATTTTTTTTTTTATTCTTGTTATTGAAACTGGATGGGTGTACCAAAGATTGGAGATAGAATGTGATTAATACCTCTCCTTGTTTTCATTTTCTTTAAACAAAATTCTTAAAAAATGATAACCTGGGTTCAATAGCTAGCAAACAGGACATTTTGTAAAGACAAAGATGGATTCATGTCATCAAAAGTTGGGTTCAAGCATTAGTGAAATTGAAGATGTGGCTCTTGTGCACAATATCATAGAAGATACTCAAATGAAATATGGTGATTTGAAAGGTTTTAGAAGTGTCGCTCAGCATAAGTTTGTACATGAGCATGTTGCTTCCATATTTTTGAAGTTTTGATGAAGTATAGCCATGTCTCTTATTGATCTATGTTTTTTTCCTTAAATTTATTTTACTGTGAGTAGCATCAATATGTAGCCTTGTCATGATAGATATTGGAGTCTTTCTTGCTGCTTTTGGGGTTGTACTATTGTCAACAAATGTATTACGATTTTTATCATTATGTATTCCAAGTATGGAATAAATATCTTAAGCTTATACCAATTTGTTATTATGTGGCCACTGTTTCGAACTATAGTTTGTGCAGGTTAAGCATATTTGGCATCTTGAATGAATTTTTATGATGTGTAACCAATGAGGATGTTGTTGTGGCTTAAGTTGGCTGTCTTATCAATACTTTGAAGAGATTAGCTAAGGGCATTATTGTGGTACACATGTAATTAGTTAGAGGAGTTAGAGGACTGAGGAAAGTGGAAACTAATTTGCAATTTTATTTAGGAAAGGGTAGGCATAATTTGTCTTATACTGCAAAACCACCCATTACAAGTGGTCATCGCAATTTACAAGGGATTTTTTTTTTAAAATCTAGGAAATCAGAAATATTTATGCATACTAGTGCTTTTGCTGAAGTATTCCTAGTGTGTTTTGTTCCATTATCTATGTTAATTGAGAGCCTGACACAGCTGTAAAATTGCTTATCAAAAGGGTCTGTTATATGCTTCTTTTAATTTATGAATCAGATTGGGTCTTGAGGAAGGTTAATCATTATGTTTTTCCATTTGTAATCATTCTTACCTGTAAGCTGGGTGAAAGTGTGCTTGTAGCATCTCAATTCCTAGTTTTTGTTGAGAGAGTTCATTTTCATGTCACAGGTTTGATAGCAAGAGATTTTGTAGAGATTGCAGAAGGAACGTCATTCGTGAGTTTAAGGAATTAAAGGAATTGAAACGCATGCGGAGAGAACCTCGATGCACAAGTTGGTTTTGTGTTGCGGATACTTCTTTCCAGTATGAGGTATTCTCACCTCTGAAAGTACCTCAGTGATTTTCTGTTGCCTGTTTCATTCACCATGCTCTCTTATGTCTTCACTTTCACATTTTTGGTTGCTAGTTGGTGTGGTTTTTAATCCTAAGATGTAAATATGCTGTTTTATCTGGAATGTCTTCTTATGTGTCTTTTTCTTGTGCAAATGCTAAGATTGTAAACAGCTAATATGCTTTCTTGTTTGAAAATATCAGGTATCTAATGACACTATCCTTGCTGATTGGCACCAAACATTCATTGACTCTATTGGAACATATCATCACTTTGAATGGGCAGTAGGTTCAGGGGAAGGAAAATCTGACATTTTGGAGTTTGAAAATGTTGGGATGAATAAAAGTGTTGAAGTAAATGGCCTAGATCTCGATGATCTCTGTGCCTGTTATATCACCTTGAGGGCTTGGAAACTAGGTGGCCGTTGTTCTGAGTTTTCTGTGAAAGCTCATGCATTGAAGGGAAGGCCATGTGTTCATTGTAGACTTGCTGTTGGAGATGGTTATGTAACCATCAGTCATGGGGAAAGTATAAGAAGATTTTTTGAGCATGCTGAAGAAGCTGAAGAAGAGGAAGTATGTTCTGTAACTTCTTGTATATAGGTTCTTATTATGTGTTGTAATTTTTCCTTTTATCTCTCTTCTCTTCCCAAAAAAAGACATGGAGGATTTCCATGTGTAGCTATGGTTTATTTGTTTCCCTTCCCCTCCAATTGCTCCATTAAAGGAAAACACCTCATCCTTAAATCATGTACATGTATTCATTTCACCTTTTCTTTTCATGAACTTACTCTAGGAATTTGGCATGTTTTTTCATGTGTAAACTTTCAGGATGATGATTCCATGGACAAGGATGGAAACGATATGGATGATGAATGTTCTCGTCCTCAGAAGCATGCAAAGAGTCCTGAACTTGCAAGAGATTTTCTTCTAGATGCTGCTACTGTCATTTTCAAGGAACAGGCATGTTTTTCTTGCTTCTTTTTCTCTGAAGGATTGGTAGCTTGTGTCAATATCTGTGTAGTATATAGATGTTTTTGTTTGATCTTAGAGATGTTAACATATGTCTGCATTAGCACGTTACCTCTTCAATGGCAATACTGATATTATAGGTGCAGCACATTTAGTGTCGTTTTCTCTGGTGGAATGTTATGATGGCCTTGTTACTTATAGATTCTTAAGCAAGCACTGTGACCCTTACTTCTTGGGAAATGATTACAGCTTTTAAGCTTCCTTTTACTTTGTGTGCATTTGGACCTTTTTCTGTGTTTTGTGGTTCTCTTAGTTTGATATGCTGTTTGTGATAAAAAGACACTTGTACAAATAAGCCAGACTAGTATGGGTTACTCAGTTTGATGATCTTACATGAGGTGATGAGGCTACTATTTAAATGATATTTACAGTGGCCTATGCTTGACAGCAAGCTCACTTCACTTTCCCTGCCTAGTTATGTTTTGGAGCTCAAGTTTGGTTTTTATTGAAGTGCATTAGTACATTATTGGTATCTAAACAAGCCACCTTTAAATGAAAATAATTCATTACCTCTAACCATAAGAAAATTCATCTGGAGTATATTTACCATTTTCTATGGGAGACAGAATGTTCATATTCATCAGATTGCCATTAATTTTGACATTTACCCCTTTCTCCTATCCCCTTACATGCCTTCATAGCTCATTATGACCAATCATGGCGGTTTACAAGTTCATACCCTTCAGTCCTTTCCTAATGTAAGAGTGAACAACAGACACGCCAACTTCACCTTATGAAATAGGCCATCCTAGATCTTGATTTTTAGGCCCAAGAAGACTTAATATTCATGTATATTGTCTTGCTGCACAGTTAACTGACATTCCTAAACATAGCTTTTCTTGTTTGACTCCAAATTTTTGTAAGATTTTGGCATTGGAAGTGACTCCAAATTTTGGCATTTGAGGCAGGCAATCACGTGTAAAGACTTAATTCTAGTTTCCTATGTCATGTTCCATGATGTGCTAATAACATTATTGATATATATGTTTTGAACCTCCACCACTTCTTCTCCTTGCAGAAGCACCACTATCTCTCTTCCCTTCTATATATGGGTATAAAGTGCATCTAGAATTTCTTTCTCATACAATATTACTAAACTTACCACCATCCAGCCACTTCCTTGAAGGTTTTGCTTACACCATTAAAAGCCAAGAAATCAAGGGGAGATGACAAAAAAAGGCTTAAGTTCAATCCTCCTCAAACATTATGCAAGGGTGTAACAAATCGGTTGTCACAAGGCAAAATTTGATGTTACTTTTTTCTTTGTTGAGTCAACTTTGGGTATAGAGGTTAAGATCTAGCCTTAATGGTCAATTTCCACCAATTTGAGGTCTAGAAGGATGAGAAGAAGGGAGTAGAAAGGGGTCAAGATCAGAGTAAAGTTTATGAGAATATGAGATCAGTTAACGCTTGCAACAAATTTACCGAGAGTGAGAGTAAGCTTGGGTATTATTATGGAGATGGTGGATGAGATTTTTAAAGTATTTAACATCCTCATTTAGAGGTAATATTTAGAAGTTATGGTGGAGTGACAGAGCACTATCCTATTATAATTGGGTTACACCAATAATCTGCGCTGAATCCTTTCCTTTTTGTGATTTTCAAAGTAACATGATTAATACAAGATGAGATATCTTGGTATTTACTTTTTGCTCATGACATTGTTTAGGTAGATGAAACAAGTGAAAAGGTGAATGCTAAGTGAGAGTAGTGGAGTCAAATGTTGGAATTTAGAGATTGCAGAGTTAGTAAGAGTAAAATAGAGTGTATGGAGTGACATTTTAGCATAGGGAGGAGGCTAAGTGAAGATAGTGTAACTTTAGATGGCAAGGAGTTCCCTATAAGCAAATTTTTCAAATACCTAGGATTAATTCTCTAAAGGAATGGAGATATTGATCAAGATGTCACTCATAGAATAAAATCTGGGTGACTCATATGGAGAGCAGCTATAGGACTTTTTGTGTGATTGCAGTGCAACCTTAAGGTTAAAAGGGAAATTTAGAAGGTAGCTAGACCAACATTATTGTATGGGTCGGACTTTCAAAAAGAAATACGTTAAGAACATGAGTGTAAGATGTATAAGTCAAGGTGGATATGTGGGAATATCTCGATGAATAAGATTAGAAATGTGGATATCGGATATTGAGGATAAGTTAAAGGAGAATCGATTGCGTTGGTATGAACGGTGATGAAGGTGAAAGGTTAGGGTAATGGAGACCTCAAATGCAGTCAAAGCAGATAAAAAATGACTTGGATAGGAGTTAGGAAAGATATGGAGAAAGTAGGTTTAGAAGAAAACGTGACTCTAAATAGGGGAGAATGGTGGAGGGACATTTTTGATGATCAACCCCATCCTTTTTGGATTAAGGCTTGGCTTTGTTATTGCTGTATTTTAGAGGTAATTTTTCAATGGTTTGATTATGGTAGATATGGTTACTTTTCCTTGTAGTCCTCTTTGCTATGTTGGTCTCTTTTAGTCGTTGCAAATGGACTTGAGGCTTATCAGCATCATGTCTTTTGGTTGATGAACTTTCACAGACACCATCGTTTGATTTGCAATTATATTGTCACAGGTTGAAAAGGCTTTTAGGGAAGGGACTGCTCGCCAAAATGCACACAGCCTTTTTGTCTGTCTTGCGTTGAAACTGTTAGAAGAACGTATGCATGTTGCTTGCAAAGAAATAATAACACTGGAGAAGCAGGTCTGCATAGTTGGTTGTGAACTTTAATTTGACATATTTTGTGAATGACGAACATAAGAACAGGGCTGATGTGCCTGCTTTCAACGTTTTTTGATTCTCCATTAATGTACAGATGAAGCTTCTTGAAGAAGAAGAGAAGGAAAAGCGTGAAGAAGAAGAACGCAAGGAGAGAAAAAGAAACAAAGAAAGAGAGAAAAAGCTTCGTAGAAAAGAGAGATTGAGAGAAAAAGATAAGGATAAAACATGTAGTCTGTCTAGTCAAACTCCTATTCATCTTGAGGTCCAAGAGGATAATTTGTCACCACGTATTGATGAGGAAGGCTCTAACAGTATTAGAGACTTAGTTAGTGAAAATGGTGATACTAATTTTTCTGAGTCTGCCTCTCCTGGATTTCAAGATGAGTCGTCCTCAAATGATTGCTCTGCTTCTGATTATCTAAACATCTGTTTTGATGGAGCTGATGGAGAGCTTTCTGATGGCAAAGAGGGGAATGGTACATTTATGATTGATAGTTTTAAGGGCACACGTTGGAAATCAAAATCCAACAGGGACTTCCTGCAAGAGTCTTCTATAAAATGGTCAGACAAACGACTTAGTTTGGATAATGGGGCTGTTGCTCTTAAATCTGAGTCAAGATATTATGACAACCCTTCTGAAAATTTTTCAAAGGAGACTAATTATTTTAGTAGGCAGTCCAGAGCTAGTCCTGTGAAGTTCACTGCTAAAAGTAGTGGTCCGAGGTTTAGTCATAAGGTTCCGTGCTCCAACATCAGGCCAGATAAGAGTGATCTGCATTCTTGTGGCTGTAATCAACATAATGACTACAGGTCAAAGATTGAGCCTCACATGTCTGGAACACGAATTAGTCGAGGGAGTAGATCTTTGATTAAGATGGAATTGGTATCTGACGTGGCCAAGCCTGTTCATCGAATCAACAAGTTTAGTGAAACAGATTATATGCGTGATAGTTGTGGAAGAACTAGGAGCAAGATCTCTAGTTATAGTAGTGCTTCTGGCAGGGATTCACCTTACACCAAGAAAGTCTGGGAACCTGTAGAACCTCAAAAGAGGTGTCCACGGAGTAATTCAGACTCAAATATCACATTGAGATCATGCAGTTTCAAGACAGAAGAAATCGAATCCAGTGAAATTATTGAGAAAGGTTCTGGGAAACCTCAGGTGAATGATTGTGAAACGAAATTCAGGATGGAGAGAAGCAGCCAGGATGAATTTCAAACAGAAGCCTTGTACCACCCCAAGAAAGCAGCTGAAGAAGAAAATGATTCCTGTTTAATAACAAGTTGTAACCTTAACGGGGTTTCGGACTTTTCTGCTATCAGCAGCTCAAGTTCTGATAATGGCTCATCTTGCCTGAGTGAAGGAGAAAGTAATACACCATCCTCTAACCATCAAAATCTAGAGTCTTCGTCTATAACAGATTCGGAAGATTGTAGTGAACAATCAGAAGGAAGGGATATTTCTGTTTGTGTTAATGGCTTCTCTGATTGTCATAATGTTGGGAAAGAGAAAAGCCAAAATATTATCGAACATGAAGCTACCCACTTGACACAAAGTTTTTCATCTGATTGTGTTAGTAATAATTGGAACTCCCCTTCAAAAACTTCCATACAGAATGTGGAAAATGGGAGGCCTGTAAATGACGTAGCACCTGTAAAACAAGGCTTGCAGCCATCAATGCACAATCCGAAAATTTCCTTTCCTGTTTTTCAAGCTCCATCCACCATGGGATACTACCATCAAAATGCAGTTCCTTGGTCAACAGCTTCAGCTAATGGGATGATGGCATATCCCCATCCAAATCCTTACCTCTTTCCTGGCCCCATGGGATATGGTATGAATGGGGACTCACAGTTTTGCATGCCGTATGGTCAAGTGCAGCATTTAGCATCTCCTTTCAGTAGCAGTCATCAGATTCCTGTCTACCAGCCAGTTTATACAGCTAATATCTTGAACCCACATGAGCAAACCAAAGCCCCCGAAGCCAATGGAGTAAGAGATCCTTCAGTTGAATCAAGGAGAGAGAATGCTGTCATTGGACAGCATCCGGGAGATGCACATTCAAAGGGTAGCTCAGACCAACAGAACCTGACCAAATTAGATACAAGAAATTCAGGCTTTTCTTTGTTTCAATTTGGGGGTCCTGTGGCTACTCTTCCTACCTATATATCCAGCATCCAGTCGCCAGATGAACAAAAAGCTGACGGCTTTTCTTCCTGCCATGTTGAAGGTGATCATGCTAATAAGAAAGAAAATACCATTGAAGAATACAATTTGTTTGCCGCAAGGAACGGGATACAGTTTTCTATCTTTTAGTATAGCTGAGAAAGGTATAGAGGTTGCAGTTTGAAAGTCAGTCTCTGCCATTATATTTCCATAGTTGAAGCTTGAGTTCTTTGTAGTTTGGAACAATAAATAATGCTTTGAAAAAATATCTGCATAAAAGCTTTTTTTTTCCATTTTTTTTTTTTGTCGCATTGATTTGATTTGTACTATCAGTTTTGCTATTGTAGAGAAACATACAGATTGAGAGTGCCTAATTGTTTGAATATTTTCCTTATCTTGAATAGTCAGGTTTGAGTGGAGGATACTACTTGCTCTTGTTTCTCCGAATAATATTTTTATCTTCTGGTTTTTGCTTGATGGTTGAAGTATTCTAGAATATATTCCTGATCCCAGGAGGCTACAATGAGTCATTCTAGATATTTTGACAGTCTTCAGACAAAAATAGAGAAAATAAAGATTTTGACAGAAACCTGTAAATAGCTTTTATACAAGTATCAACCTTTGACATACATGATGTAGTGATCACCCTTGATTGATGCACTGTCAGTTTCCCTTGCTACTCATTTGGAGCACCGGGATTCACTGGAAATAGTAATATACCCTTCCACATTTCCACATTCTCACTGACGTACTTTTGGAACTGGACTTCAAGAGGACTTATTTCAACCTATCCAAACATCCCCACTTGAGGTATCCACTCCCCACCTCTTACCCCTTTATATAAGGGTAATCAGGTTAGTCATCTTCACCCCTTTAAGCAATTTTATTGCTACTATCCTTATGCATCATATAAACCTGTTCAAATGGGTGGGGTCCCGTTAAGGACTCTTTACCTGCCCGTTTGTAAAAAGGTTTAATCAATAATGGGCTTAATGGGTCGGTCTCTTAAAGGGTCATATTTTATTGGGTTTTTAATGGGTCAAGTCGGGTCAATAATGGACTTATAGTTTCTAAGACTTTTAAATACTATAAGGTAACGAATTATTTCCACTTACTTGCCAATGTCTACTACCAAAGATTGGAGGTGATACACGTAAATTATCTTCCTCTATAGATAAAAGCTACACTCTTTTTTGGATGGCACAGCCCGACTCGGCCCATTATATATCTCATTTGGCCCAGCTCGTTTGCATGCGATCCATCCCGGCCCTAACCCATCTCAATGCACAAGTCTAGCATCATATCTGCTTGCAGTTTGGTTCAATTGTGGCTGAAAAATCTTTTAGAAACGCTGTCCTCTCTAACCCTTCCGAGAATAAGGAAATCTCGAGTCCTATTTAAAATCTCTTGAAAAAGGAGTTGGGTAGTTCAGGACTAGGATCTATTTGTAGACTCTATGGGAGAAACAAGTAGTCTTCTTGATGGAAGAAGTTAGGACTGTTATGTATGTCGTGAGATGGAACATAGTTTCTGTTTTTTTTTATTTTTTATTTTTTATTTTGGATATAGCAAGTCCTTTCTTGTGTGAGGAACTGAGGATGACCGTAGGTGTCTCTTATTTATACGTTTGTGATGACCGTAGGTGTGACTACATTTTGAAATGTCTATTTGAAGCCGGCGCCCCAATTTGGTTTTGGGATACGTTTGCTAAGCATTCTCGTAGAGATGCTTACCATAGCTTTGCACGAGGATGCAAAGCAAAATGGTTTCAAGTCATTAGGAAACGTGACTGGTGTGAAGCGGAGATATTGAGAGTATTCAGATCCTTGAGATTGTATCTCTGATGATGAATCAATGAACTTACTGGAAAAGACAAGGCATGCTGATTTATCTTAGCAACTCTCATCTTATTTTTATGTTGGTTTTGATCATTGCATGCACAGTTGTAAGCAACCTTTCACCTCAATGGCTTACCGATCATTGTCATTATTCACAATGGATCAAGAAGGTGGGATGGTAAACCATTTTATGGTCCGTGGTAAGTGTGCTCATGGTTTTGGTTTTCAAGCAATCTAGCTCAACCTGGTGAAATCCTTCCAAGCCCATGGTGTTGACTGTCGAGATTTTTCATTACTCCAAGTACTGTAATAGCTTATTTGTCAAAGGCCGTAGATGGCCTCGTTTGTGGCTGTTGTAGCTTGGGTGTTAAACCCTGAAATGGCTATAGTTGTAGTTGTATAAGGGCCTTGTATAGTTTGTGTCGTTCTATATCCGTGATTGTTTTATCCAACTCCCTTTCTACTTAGAAAAAATCCTCATTTAATTTTCACGGTTTCCAAGACACGACTTTAAATGCTTTTATTTTCAAATCCGTAAGGCAAAAAATTATGAAAAATTTGATATTTTAAAAATTTACACTGAGATGCATTTAACAAGATCCTACTTCAATATATTATTTCTTATAACATAATGAGAACTTGTGGCCAAACTTTTCAAATATTGGCTCCAAATAGTGAATTGAGGCTTTCTTATAGGGACGGATGGAGTATTAAATGTATCTATATTTATGCAAAATTAGCTTTTATCAAAAAGATAATAAAATCCCGCACGTATGTAATGCTAACTATTAATTTCATTATTTTATTTATCCTACACTTAGAAAAGCAAAAAGGAGGAAGGGAAATGTGGCTTTCACTCGTTACTTACAGAAGAAATTAAGAGAGAAAATCTGTTCTGTCAATGCCTCGTTGTGAAACTGTTTTCGGTTTATGAAGCAATATTATTAATCACTTTTTAGACCAAACTACAGAATAGGATTTTCTTCCTGCCAAACATATACTACAAGAACCCAAGTAATCCCTTTAAATTTAGAGTAGAAACAGGATTTATATATATATATATATATATATATATATATATATATATATATATATATATATATATATATATATATATATATATATATATATATTAATTCAAACACCTAAGTCAAGGAGGAGTACTAGGTAGTTTGATGAGAACAGAATGCTCAGGCTTGTGATCACACTCGAAATCTAGATGCACGAACGCACGCTCAACTTCTGGGAGCTTCTCAATCTTAATCTGCAATGACTCTCCAATTGCATGAGCTTCTTTCAGGGGCAAGTCTTCCGGCAGCTCAATGTCAACCTTTTTAAGGTCACAACCATTTCAGATGTTCAAATATGACACAATTCATAACATCTAGCTGAAAATTATCGTCTTACTGAATGAATGAATACTTGAGTTATACAGGAAAGCACACTAGAGGCTAACCTCAACAAAGTATAGAGCACCAAAGGTGTATGCCCGGACTGTATCGACGCGTTTAATTTGAGCATGATGCTGTAAAACAAGGTAGGTCAGTTTCTGCAGGACTTCCGGAGGTGCTGCTTGCCCAACCAGAGAGACTGCATACAATTGTGAAAGAACGGTAAATACATTGACTTGCATGTATTGCTCTTTGAGGATGAGTTAAGAGTGTACCTGCATTTTCCAAAACCGTTCCAGACCAATTTGAAATTGTATAGATAGCAAGAGCTATAGCCCCAATAGGATCAATCCACCAATAAAATCTGTCACCAAGGACCGCAGCTACCAATCCCACGACATTTGTCACCACATCAAAGTAATGATCCTGTCAATCAGTAAAACATAACTATGCCATCCTATTTCCATGTTATCTATACTAATACAATCTACGATAGTGCTACTTTTGACAGGAAATACCAGTCTTAAAATACGAATAGATACCTTAGCATATGCACGAACAATCCTATTCCCTGAGCTTCTGCAATAAACCCAAAGTGCGAATTTCACTGCAGTGGCAGTAAGCATTATGGAGTATAGCCAAAGATGTTGCTCATGTGTCATCTTCGGAGAAGGCTTGTTTCTTATCAGTTGTTCCACAGCTTCAACAAGCACCTGAAAACCTGCGCAAAAATCATTCATAGTGAGTTAAAGAGAAATTGTTTTGCAAGCCAACAGCCTACATACTGAAACAAAGACTATTGCAACTATTTATACATCTTTATGTACTGAACTTACCAAGTGTGGCCATGACAGCTGCAAAAATCACAATCCCCACAGGTTGAACTCTTAGTTTGCCTATAGGGTATTGGTAAATATTGATGTTCTTCATCGATAAATGCGTAAACCAAAGAATTCCACCAGCCATGAGATCTAATAAGGAGTCCAGTGTAGAGGCTGCTATAGCTATAGACCCACTTCTTATAGTTGCATATATCTGCAATTTGTTAAGTATGAAAAACATGTTTTTGTGACTAAAAACTCAAGAGGTGGAAACATTATTGATGCCAAGTTCTTTCCAAAATGAATGCTACCTTGTGTAAGAATAATTACCTTTAATGCAAGCAACACAATATTGGCCCCATTGGATATGTTCATTGCTCTCTCATGTTGGGCTTGTTCTCGTCTTTCTTCTTCTTCGTTGATGTCTGAAGGTATGTTCAGAGCATCAACTTCCTCAAAAGATTTCAATGTTGAAACCTGTTTTTCATAGTATTTTTTTTCCGCTGCAATGAAACAATACAGAGTACACGATAATGCCAATAAAGAAATTAAAACAACACAAGGATAGTAGATTCTAGAAAGACTGAATCTCATATATCATTGAATCTGGCAGGCTTGAGAATGGTCCAGCAAGTACAACCTTAACACCTTTGCTGATTAGAAAATGTCAAGAAAATGTGGGTAGTCGTACACTAGAAATGTGAGTCACCTTGAATATAACTATATACAACTAGAATTATTTTGATTAAACTCAAATAAACCATGGTAACGTGGATGACAACTAGCTTAGTTGGTTAAATTCTTCAAAACCTATAATCAGTTCCAATCTACATCAATTGCAGCATTGTTCTCTTTACATAAATAAAAAATAAATAAAATAAAAAAAACCATGTTCAAGCAAAACGTGAGAAAAAGAGCATAAAGAAAGCAATCACCTTTGATTAAGCCAGAGGTACTGGAAAGGTCAATGTCAAAAGGGGAATCAGGATTCATAGCATGCTGAACTTTTTGAGGCAACTTAGAAAGGAAGTCATTTTTCAGACTTGTAAAAGAGTACCGATGACAACATATATCACCTCTTCCATTCCCACTGTTAATCATGTGTTGTTCTTGCTCAAATGACATGACCAACAATGGTTTCTTGGCATCATTATCTAACCCACCACCTTGCTCCATTTCTCTTCTTCCTTGACTAAAGTAGAACTATATGTCAGAACGACCAACCCCAAACTTTGAACTAACTTATTTTATGCAAGGAACCTACAAAATGAAGTATCTAAACTACCAACTTCTAGCTTTGAATTATGATCTCTAGCAGGAATGACACATCATACAAACGATGAGCACGAAATTTGAGCGAATCCTATATGCATATTTGCCATATTGTTGAGCTACCTGCAGCATATGATATATGCATGTAGGAAGAACCCCATGCTAGAGATAAAGGGATAGACAACATATTTTTATAGACCCACCCCACCATTATTAATTAAATTTTTTTTTTATTATTATAAGGTTAACAACAACAACAACAAAACCCAACACACAGGAAGCGTACGAGCAACAAACCAGTCAATTATGCATAACAACAAAAACAACGACAAAGATAGTTGACAGACTAATATCTAAACAAGAATGAATTTTAACCACAAAATATGCTGAGAGAAACAATCCAAAATTAATAAAATGAAAAGAACATAAACTTTTTACAAGAAAACGAATAAAATTTGCTAATTTATGAAGAAAATTACAAAAGATTTAGGAGTTCATTAAAGGTTGTTATATTATTTTCTTGGTTATGTGTAGGGTTGCTTTGAAAACACCTAAGGCCTGTTTTTGCGTTAGCACATGGCTGACGATCCAAGGACTTACCGCTTTAAGTTTAAGAGTTGACAGCTTCTTTGTTAACTTAAGAGTTTGGACACAACTTTAAGATTAATTATGGTCACAAAATCTTGGAATTTTATCCACAAATGGTTATCTAATTTTGGATTTTACTCCTGAATGATTCGCGGTGTAATGGATTTTATCCACAAATGTTTATATTTAAGACATTATAATCATGTCATTTATGCATAAGTTTATTGATTTTTTTTTTCAACTTTCGTCAGATCAAAGAAGGATAACATACATGAGATGGGTTTTGAATTTTAGATTTTAGTTCTGATTTTAATGATCTTGAAAGTACGTGTCTCTTTAGGAGAAGATATTTTGGTCTGAACAGAATTATGTCTAGCTCATTTGCTGATGGGCAGAACAGAGTTTCACGTGTTCAACCCTTCCAAGTTGTGACTGGTGAAAGGTTTGTAATGAGGGCTAATCTGTCATGATCTGTGGGTTAGAGGGTTATGGCAAGGTGACGTGGCTATGAGTTACGAAAGCATATACAAATACAAATACTGGTACGAATATGAAAAACGGTAAAATCATTTGATTGCTAATAAACTATGTTGTACTAATTCGAATTTAGATAAGAGTATGAAAAATTGCCTACTATATGAGAATTCATGCAACATAATCTATAAGCATTGGTTTTAGATGGAGAGGACGGTGTCAAGGAAGAATGACAAATGCCTAGGAGGAGGGACTAAGGTGGGGCAGACTCGTAATGAATTTGTGAGAAAAAAATGTAAGGTTACTCACCTAAAAGTCTTAAACCTTAATGCAGTCACGTGCATATTTAATGTTCTAGACTTCTAGGGAGTTCTCAGCAATTATGAAATACGGATTACGGAGTACAATTATTGTTTGTCGTTTAAGGTTTGCTCTTTTTTTTTTTTTGGCGAAGCCTTTAAGGTTTGCTGATGAGGCATTTCAGGAGTCCCCCAATTTCCACCATTAGATAATTTACGCTTTTTATGAAGCCAAAATAAATTAATATGCCATCCTTTTTTTTACCTGGCAAAAACAAAAAGGATAAAAAAAAAAAGAAACAAATACAAATGCAAAAGATCTAATATATACAAGGAATATAATAATGTTGTTGTATGTCAACAAAGTTACCTCTTAGGGCATGTTTGGATTGGGGGTAACGCAAACTAAATGAAAAACAAGATTAGTGGAAGTAGTTTATAAAGAAAATATAGTGTTGGTTGGGTGATGAAAGGGGAAATAATACCATCATTTGAGGGGTAATAGATATTCTCCACACCCTTACGATACTTATACCATCATTAGGTTAGTAATCAATCTCTCAATTCCTTCTTTTCCACCTCATCCCCTTATCACCAACTCTATTTACCTTTTTTTCATTAGTTTGACTTTTATCACCTCCTAAATCCATCTTTCTCAATCCAAGCATGACCTCATTATAATAAAAGTTATTCCCTCAAAATAACACAACACAACATCTCAGTCTTTATCAACTTTAAAGAATATTTTTTTGTCCTACTAAGGGATACATATGCATACAAGACTTGGTCTTACAAATATGGATGCTAGGATTTCAAAGATTTACACCATAGGAAAACAAATGATGCGAATGCAAGTATAAAAAAAAAACAGTGTTGCACAACAGCACAATACTCCTAGAAAAAAAAACAGTTTACCCCTTAAAAAAATAACACTTACACTAGTCATAGTTACCAATCATTGAACAACAACAAAATTTAAACGGGCCATATTATATTTACTACAAATCATTTCATATTTTCATGGCAGACACTCTGCTACATCAAACCATCTCAAATTGTTACTGGTGTCCCATTTTTTTTAATTTTTTTTTGACAAGGACCTTTTACCTATATGCAATCATGCATGCGTCTTGTCATTACTCACTCTGTTCAATAAATAGCCTGTCCAATAGTTTTCCCTTTGTTCCGCAATCACAGCCTCATTGTCCCATCACCCCACAGTAAAGGGGTTCATCACAAAAAACAACCTTAAAAAAATAATCATTCCCGTTACATACTCTCTTCACCACAATGTTAGAATAGGTAGACATTTAGCCACCATCTCGTTTAAATTTAAGTAATGTATTGTAAACATTCAAAGACATTATTCATGGCTGATATTTTTGGTTAAGAATACACTGTTATTGTCCTTCAATGGCCTGCTGTTAGTACAAAACTTTGATGGCATTCATGAAGAAGAAACAAACATGTGGTCACTCTTAACAGTACAAACAAAATCTATGGTACCACTTGTACACTTGGTCCACCAATTACACTTCAAATCAATATCTTCATTGGATTAGGCACAAGGCATGGCCCTGTGACACGTTTGGTCACAAATGCAGCAATTTTTTTTCAATTTTGTGGAGAAGATAAGGTTCGTGAAGGTCCTCAGACAAGCACTACAGTTTAATCAAGCTCTGCCTTCTCCCTCATTGATCAGGAAATCAAACTGTAAACACACAGCAGTGGTGCAACTTACTCCACTAGATAACAACTCTCTGTTTTTGTCAACCAAACAATAGGGATACTATTGGGACTACTTCTTTCCCAGTCCTTCAATCAAACACGCATGGATACTATTTACTAAGAATCCTAACCCCGAGTTTCCACTTAACAAAATTCACCATTGATCTAGAATAATGGGGCAAATGTAACATGGTTATTGTCTTTGCTAACCAAGTTATTGATCCACAAGACCATACAATTAGCTCAAGTGAAACCTAACCATAACAATCCTACTTTAGCTAGAAGGTCTATGGTTATATCATAAGCAGAAAATATTATATCAAAATTTCCTTTAAAGTTTTTTATATTTCCATACGGTAACACGGCCTCCAATGACAAATAATTGACTATTGATATCTTCAAATGTGTATTAGTTTATAAAAGATTGATATTTAGAAAATTTGCAGTGAAATGAATCTAATAAGCCCCCTTATGAGTTTTTGTTCCTTATGTTTAAGCCACTTATTATGATCAAAGTTTCAATAAATAGTAAATATGAATATTTTTAGTCATAATTGCAACTTTGCAAGTAATGGTAAGCTACACAATCAATTTGGTAAACCGGAAACCATCAAACAATTACTCCGTATTCAATATCTACACATTCAATGAAAGTAGCGAACTAACATAGGCTAGTGGTTAGCGCCTTGCAAACACAGCCAAACCATTGAAATAAGCAAACTGCCAACGGTTTGGTCACTGCAAAAAACTTGGAGTTTAGCGGTTTAGCCTTAACATTGACAAGTACTTCAACAAAAAACAGCAAACTGAGACAAATATGTCAAAAAAAACCTGTACATCATGTCCTAGTGCACAAAATAGGTCATAGCTTACAACTATACCAAACCACTAACATCTTACATTTTGGCCTTCTTGAGTAACTCTGAGGCAAAAGCCACTACCTAAGGTTGCATCTTGGTGACCAAACTGTAACAGCTGAAATGTTGGTACCCCTCAAATTTAAAAATAAATGAAAAAGCATATGATGGATGAAAAGAAATGTGAAAATGAGGGCTGGAAATCTCTATTACTTTCATCACATACTCCATTAATATACACAACTATATACTACCATCAACAATTTCCTGTCAGCACTCAGTACCCTCACAAAATTTCCAGCAGCTTTACAGATTTATTTACACAATGATATGATGACATTGCCTCAAGTGTAAGATCATAAAACGAACGTCAACAGAATTGGAGAAGCAGTCCCTCGGTAGCCAGGCCCTGAATAATTTGCTCATAATAATCTAAAACTATGAGCCCTGTGCTTCTTTCTCAATGGTCATAGCACTTTGCATGCAATACTTAATGCCTTTAGAGACTCATCTCATTTCATGTATCCGAAAGCAAGTGGAATGAATGAATGAATCAATCAATCAATAGAAGCACTCAACAGAAAATTTTCTCTTCAACTTTCAACACTTTTAACAGCTTAGACACTGTACTGGACATTGTCATCATATGTTGGGGTGTGACTGGCTATAGAATTCAGTGAAATCAAGCCGGAAAAGGAGAAATTTCAGGTCAATATGTTGCTGTACTGGCAACATAGAGATGAATCCTTTAAGGAGGGATGAATATTTATTTCCAATATCATCCAGTTCCTGGCTCATAGTGCTGAGAAATTTTGCAGCATGTTGTGTTAAGGCCTTCCTGCCCTCAGAGGCCCATGAGCCAGGTTCTGCAGGTCTGCTACTTAATTTCCTAGAGAGTTTTTTCCTATCATCAGTAGACCTGAAAATCAAGAAATCCTGAGACGAGTCATTGCATGTGCAAAAAGTTTGTATGCCCTACGTATTATCAAGATAAAGAGTGAGAAATACCTTGCTTGCACTTCGTATATGCCTTCATATAATCTGTCTGCTAGACTCCGAAATTGCAATATTAGGTCGAACAAAACAAAAAGTGTCTCGTATAAACTCAGAGATCTCTCTCCAAGAAGAGACTTTTCAACAATAGAATGGAGATACTTTTCATGGGCAGCCAGTAGGTCATCAAGATCTTCTGTTGCTTCCATTTCATTAGAAAAATTAGACCATGACACTTCCAAAACTTCAAACATAATGTAGTATTGCAAATTGGAGACAAAATGATTCATCTCATCCCAAAGAACTTGGCACTTCCGCAATGTTGAAAGCAACTTCACCTTAACAGCTTGTTGTAATTTGACAAAGGACCGAGAAGTGATACAATTTGGCTTCATATTTTTCCAAGTACTTATCAGCGCATGCTCAACTCGCCTAAGCTTCCACAAGAAATTGAAAACTCTTAGATACCATGACATAACAGATTCCGTGAACACAGTATCTAGAGGAACTCTGGCGTCATATTCCAGTGAGAACACATCCCAGCCCCTGTCTCCGGTATTATGTGGCATCATCTTGACTCTCAGTCTATCCAATATATCACGGTCATCATACTGCGCATTTGATGACCTGATAGCAGTTTCCAACAGACCTGCCAGCTTAAATGTACTTATACTATCGGCAGGCTCAGAGAGTTCTGGCCCAACCATGTCCATCAGATACTGTACAAAATCACCCTGCCCAAGCAACAAATAACGTTTGATTGCCAAACAATGATCTTTAAACTTGTATCGATTGTAGATTACTCCCAGTAGATGCTTATCAATTCTCTTAGCTGCTTCAGCAACCAACAATTCAAGAGCATCAGTTTCTCCATACCCAAGACCACCTCTCCCAGTTGTTGTTCCAGCAGCAGCTGCAGCCTCAGTTGCAGCATCAGCCCAACCTCGGTCCTCACAACATACCCTTAGGAAATTGATAGACTTCCCTGTCCTTAGTATGCGCTGTGCAAGAGATGGTGAGATGAAAGAGGGAAGCATCTCAGGATGAAGCCCATAACCCTCTCTCCAAAGGGATTCAGCTTTAACAGGCTGCCCAACCACGAAAAACTCAGAAAATATATCTTCAAGCTCCCCTTCCAAGACCCAACTTCTAACCATTTCAAACAAGGGTGAGCAAACACGACGCAGCAAACGTCTCATAAAATCATGCACTAGAGGGTCCCCATGCTGAGCATGCATATGAATAGCCCCTGCCAACGCCCCGCCTCTTAAAACCTTACAAATATCAACCAAAACAGCCATAAGCCTCATCTTCACCATGGGCTCCGTGAACCAAACAGAAAGTCTCCTCAAAGACAGATAATTACCCGAACTAACATTTTCAGAAACTAATGGAATAGGATTCATAGCTTGCGCGTCAAGCACAGCCAAAAGCTTACAATACTCAGTAAGCTCATCTTGCAACGCCGCACAAAATGCTTGCCCCACATTCCCGACATCTTCAGCAGGAAAACGATCCATACACTCCGATATATACCCTTTAACCTTCCTAAACAACCAACCCAACTCACAAAGCTTCTGTATCATAACACTAGTTGCTCTGGGTACCTTAATTGAATCCAACAACGCATATCCATCTATATTTTCGTCGAACTTAACATAACTTCCAACAATTCCCTGACTAGCATACAACACATCCCTAACCAAAACCTCCTCAGATACATCACTCTCTTCCTTCAATAAATTAGCAAAGTCCCGAAACGCAATATCGCGAATATTCCCAGGATCTTTCGACAGCACCAAAACCCCACCACTCCACCCAATTCCCTTATCACGTACAACCCTCGAATTGTCACTCAACTGAGCATCAAAAATCGCTGGCAAACCCTTAGAAACCATGGAATTCCGGTGTTTTATCGCATCCTTACGGTCTTCCGACACGACTCGAAGCAAATATAGGACAGCCCATTTGTTATTTATACTACCAGGACCAGTTTTCGAGCCGAATTTCGAGTAAAGATCCGCGAACGTAAGAGCTTCGGAAGATTTACCTTGGGTGACAAGCTGACGCTTGATGGATTCCGCCATTGCAGCTTCGCCACAAGTAATTGAAGGCGTCATGCGACTGGAGAGGATCCGAATTGCATATTTGAGAGCTTGATTGAAGTGATTCGGGTCGATTGAAGGGGGGTTGAGGTCTGCGGAATTGGGGATATTAGGGTCAGAGTTAGGGCACTGGGAGAGTAGACGAGTGACGAGCTCTTTGATTAGATCTAGAACCTTCTTATCCTCCATGAAAGTGGGTATCGGGGTAGGGTGGGGAAGGAGAGTTGGGGGTAGTGAACTGTGAAGAGAAGGATTTTGGGGATGAATTTTAATTAGGGTTTTAGAGGTTTGTGATGGGCGCGCAAAATGTTTACTGTTTGCCTTTTCAAATAAAGAATGTCACAGTTTACCTTGAATGCCTTTTGTCTCTCGAAAGCATCCTAGCATAAACAAGTCTCCTTTAGGAAGAACCACCAATGTGCCAGGAACATAAGGACCCCATAAATAATCTAGAAGGGAGAATGCTTAGTTGTGGCATAATGGGTTCTATTATAAGCAAACTCGGCATGGACAAGCTTAACATCTCAATTGTTAGTAGTTTTGCTCACCAAACCATGTAGCAAACTACCTAAAGTTTCATTAGTAACTTCGGTCAGTCCATCAATTTCTGGGTGATGAGAAGTACTAAATAACAACTTTGTTCTAGGAGTGGCAAAAACTGATCCGACCCGAACTCAACCCATTTATAAAGGGTTGGGTTGACATTTTCAACCCGATTAATTATATGGGTCAAACTAACCTAACTCGATTTCAACTCGACCCGACCTGTTTATTATTGGGTTTGATTTTTATATATTGGTAGGGTTTAATTAATGTTGTTCATAAATTCAACTCATAATTACCACCGATCAACCCTAATTTCTATTTCCTATTTGCATTTCGCCGCTCTATCTCTTCACTTTTAGTCTTCAATTTGCATTTGCTCATCTCGTCGTGCCTTCTTGTTCACTTCTCTGTTCTCTCTACCTCTTCCTCACTTCTCAATGCTCTCTACCTCTTCTTGACATATTGTCAAACTTTTCAATTTGTTTGTATTAAGACTATGTTAAAATTTGAGATTTTATTTTGCATTGCTTAGAACTTGGAAAATTAAAAACTTAAATGACTTTTATTTATTAAATAGGTTGGATTTGGTTAACCCGAACCTATAACGGGTTGGGTTGGATTGAAATTTTTAACCCATTTAATAAACAGGTTGGGTTTGGGTTGACATATTTTAACTCGAACTCAAATAGGTTGAACCCGAACCCAACCCAACCCATTGCCACCCCTACTTTGTTCCCACGAATTTCCACAATGTCTTCCAAAAGTGACTAAGGAACCTCGTGTCACGATCTAAAACAATGCTTTTTGGAATGCCATGAAGCCTAATAATCTCTTTGAAGTACAAATCAACAACAAGTATTGCGCAATCGATTTTATTACATGGTATAAAATGTGACATTTTTTAAAAACAATAGACAGCACCCACTATTGCATCACGATTTCAAGTTGTTCTTGGAAAACCAACTATGAAATCCATGCTCATACTATCCCAAGGAGCATCCTGAATAGGTAAAGGTGTTAACAACCCTTTGCGAAAGAAACTTTTAGCCTTTTGACAAGTAGCACAACATTTAAGCACTTGTTGCACATCACTAAGCATCTTCGGCCAACAAAAGTGTTCACAAAGTAGGTCACATGTCTTATGAACACAAAAGTGACTAGCCAACCCACCACCATGCACTTTACGCACCAAAAGTTTCTAACTCCACTTTTAGGACACATAATTGAATTCCCTTAAAAAGAAACTCATCTTGCACCATATAAGCACATGTTGTAGTTACAAACTCATCCTTGAAGTTTGAATCAGTAGCATAGTGATTCTTTAGCATTTCAAAGACAAGAACATTAGCTTTTAAAATAGTAAAAATAAAGTGTATAACCGGTTCATATTAACGGTTATTTTACCAAACCGTTAAAAATTAACAGTTATGGTTACGATAATGAAATTTTTGTAACGGTTAACCGTTATTGTTATTTTAAAAAAAACTAAACTTAAAAGGCTAAAACATGAATAAATATCATATGTTTTTTTATACATGATCAAACCTTGTATAAATATGTGTTATTACTATTGTAGAAGACCCAAATGAGCTAAAAAATCATACAAATAATTTCACAATATTAGGTTTACAAGTGCATAAAATGGAATGAAACGGTTAGCAGTTAACCGTTAACTGTACCGTTAAATACCGGTTAACCGTTTATCGGTTACCATTACTTAACGGTATGGTTATGGTTAGCCTTAACCCTTTTATAAGGGAATATAAGGTTGAATCATCAAGAGGTGTAGAGTCTTAAGGAGTTTCCCTCACATACAACATGCAACCTATGGACTTTCCTTCAATTCTTCTTCGAATTAAGAATACGATATGTAGCAATTTTATTTGGGAGTTAGACCCTTCATTAGCGCAACTCTAGGAGGAAATGGCTCCAATTTGTATTTTTTGTCTCCTTTCCCCACCCAATACACATTGCTTCTCCCAGCATATTTCACAGTCCTCTCCCATTGCCAAGGTCTTCTCAACAAAAGAGTACGAGCAGTCATAGGCATTAATTCACACCACAAGTCATCAATGTATGCCTCAATGTTAAAAGCGACTAAGGCTTGTGTCTTGGCAGCAATTGAATCATTCTCATTGAGTCGATTCAAGGATTTTCCTTGGTAGGAAGATTAAGAGTGTTAACCATCATCAAGGAAGCAACATCGTGCAAGACCCACTATCAATTATCACACTATAAACTCTACTATTTACCATGCAACAAGTGTGAAAAGATTCTCCTTTTGAGCCTCAAATTTTAAAGGATTAACTCAATTTGGAGTATTCTTCTCAATATCAAAGTCTCTCTATCTTCAACAGGTTCACACTCGACTTTTTCAAAAACCCAATTATTCCCTTCCTCATTAGCTTCTTCAGTGTCATACTCACTAGCTTTGAGGCTATCATACCATTCTTGCATAGCTAACATAGCCCTAGCTTTCTTTACAGCCTTCACTTCTTCCTCCTCTTCTCATTGCATCATATAAGCTATTTAAAGCTTATGAGTGTCCTTAGAAATAGAGAAACGTTAAGTAAAATATTTCAAAATATGCCCAAAGACTTAACACTTGAAACATTACTTCTTAGATAAGGCTGCTTGCAATTCATTGAGTTGAATTTTTTGCTTAGCTTTGGCTACCCAATGTGATGAACTAGGGGAAGCAGCTACATATTGAGTTTTATGAGTAAAAGATGGTTTGTGTGGAGGTGTAAAAGGACCCTTAAAAGAGGCCTCCTCCTTGGCTCTTGAAAACTCAAGTTCTAGTCTTCCAAATCTTTTAGTTAACTTGAGAACATCTTTAAAGAAAAAATAGCTAGAAGTTTCAACCTTGTTAGAGATAGAAGGACGCAAACAAGTTAGGAAACAACCTAACTTCATCTCATCCTTCTCATGAAGATCTCAAAGGATACAAAGCTTCTCAAACTCCTTAGCATAAATAGACATCAACTTTGACCCTTGTTGAATGTGGTTAAGCTTGAGAAATTGATCTTGATGGTATTATCTTAAAATGAAATGCTTCTTAAATTGTTGCTTAAGTTCTATCCAAGTATCAATACGTGGATCATCATCCCTTAAACGCTTACCATGTAAGTTTCAAACCAAATTCCAATATATTTGGTGAGTTTAAGATGCGCAATGTTAAAGGATTTGCGATCATCAAAGCCCTTATACTCGATCACCTTCTCTAATTGATGAATCCATTCCATAAAATCTTCAGCATCTCCAGTGAAGTCATGAAGCTCCACCAATTTAAGATCCCTATTATTATCAATAGGAGGTCTTTGAACCCCTTGTTGTCTAGGGTGACTAGCTTGCATTGCTAAGGAATCCACCCTTTCAGATAAAAGCATTTAAATTCTCACATAAACCATTCATCATCTTAAGGATGGTTTCAAGGTCACCCCTTGTTAAAGGAGCATCCATGATACTTAATGAAACAAAACCGACTACAAGTAGGAATAAGAGAAGCAAAACCTAGTTGTACTAGGAAAATAGGAATTTGCACGGATGGGAAGCAACTAACCAAGATCTTAAAAAAATTGGATCTTGAAATTTTTTTTCTTGATAAAATCCTATAGTTACATACCTCTTTCAATGAAACTTTGAAAAAAAAACCCAAAATATCGAGAAAAAGATCAATTCTTGCAATGTTCTTGTATTATGGAAATACGTAACCTGAAATCTGATACCAAATGATGTGTAACTAACAAATAAAGCAAGTAAAGACTAAAGAAACGCGTTCCTTAGGTTGGAAACAAGCAAGCAACTTGAATTCCCAGCTCAAAAGGTTGTCACATAAACTTGAAAGCAAGCAAATAAGCTTTACTCAACAAGATTCTTATTTCAATTCAATTTCGATGTGCTGAAAATCCAGCCGCTAATATCCTATTTTTATTAGCATTAAAACATGAGTAGGTTTAGGATTCTATTACTACTCCTACTTAGATTAGGATATTAACAACAAAGTCCTAAATAGTTTACCTAATTTGACTCGAATTCTCCTAAATACCTTTGGAACCGACAAGGGAAGCTTGAATTCATCCCATATCATATCTATGGCTTAAAACATGAAAAATTCTCTAAAGTGAAAGGTAAAAATACGTAAGCAAAATAACTAAGACTCTTATAAACTTCCAAATTAGGATCTTCTAAGGCACAAAAAGCATGAGTTTCCAAGCTCAAGTCCACGTGTTTCTAAACAAATAGGTTTGAATAAGTTTCGGCTACTTATTTTAGTCTTCTTGAGTTCATCTTGATGCCTTTGGTATTGACCTTGATTCTCATCAGTTTTACTTTCTTTTAGTGAATTTGTTAGTAAACATAAGTTTAGTGTTCATAATATTATGCTTTTCGTGCTGCACATACATCTCTTTAGACCTGTGCATTGGGGCGGGTCAGGGTCGGGATGGGTTGCAAGAAAAACGGACCGGGCCGGGTGGGTCAAAGAAGATGCAAAACGGGTCGGACCGGGTCGGGCTAAAGGAGATATATAACGGGTCGGGCCGTCCAAAGAGAGTATAGTTTTTATCTACAGAGGGGGATAATTTACGTGTATCACCTCCAATTTTTTGTAGTGGATTATCGGCAAGTAAGTGGAAATAATTCGTTACCTTATAGTGTTTAAAACTCTTGGAAACTATAGGCCCATTATTAACCCGACTTGACCCATTAAAAACCCAATAAAACATGATCCTTTAAGAGATCGACCCATTAAGCCTATTATAGATTAAACCATTTTACAAACGGATCGGTCAAGGGCTCTTAACGGGCCCCCACCCATTTGAACAGGTCTACATCTCTTAGATAAGTACATAATGACCTAACTCGATAAAAAAAAGTTTCTAATATTTTCTTGCACCTACTACATAGTATATTTTCTTCAATCCATCATCTATATAACGTTACAAATCAAAGTTATTTGATCATGCATGTAGTCATATGGCACGACACTAGAGATAAATTTAACAATTACCCTGCATGATTCAATGTCTTAATCAACATCTAATAATCTAATCTCAAAATAAAATATTTCTACAATTTATAATCTAATCTCAAAATAAAATATTTATACAATTCTAAGTCATATAGCATACCCCCAAAAAATAATGTAAGTAAATAAAGAATAGAAAAATGTGAACAAGTAAAGAGTATAGAGAAGGACGTGCATAAGATGGGGAAGCACGTCAGGAGATAAATGTGGCAATTACCGGTTAGATAGTAAGAACCGAATTTCGTGCCCAACAACTAAAATTCTCTCCCAATACACATACACACACACCCATCTCCTTTACTCGTTGACACAACCCATATTCCATCCCTTCATACATTTTCCATTCTCTCTCTTTTCTCTCTCCTTTGCAGCAGATCACAAAAACTTTTCATTATTTTCTGGAACAAAGATTGATCTTTTCCCACTATTTCTTGGGTAATTTGCTAAATTTAATCACTTGGGGTCACCCATCATTTTTTGTGTTTGGAATATATCTTTTAACATATAATGTTTGGTTTTTATATTTTTTATTGTATTTTGTGTTATGTTACTATAAAGTTGCGTATGTGTGAACCTTCCTGATTCGTGTATTTGAAGGATTATGTAATTTGCTGTGCCTTTGGTACCTTTATGTTTAGCAAAATTTTTTTTTTTTTTATGGGTCCTTAACGGGCAATGATTTTATGATCTTAATCGTGTTTCTTATATCCATTTTATTAGAATCTGGATTAACTTTTGTTGTATCTAGGTTGTTTAGTTTTCGGGTTTATTTATATGCACTCGGGTACACCACGAACATGAACCTATTATATAGTTGGCACGAGGTGCATTAGGGTAGGGTGCATACAAGAATTTGCATCATCAAAAAAGCTTTATGATAGCCAACATTCTCCTTTTCCATGATTAGGGCACATTTTTTTTCATTTATAACCCTTCCTTAATATTGTTATGATTACCCTCATTTTTTTATAAATTTGTTATGCAGGAACTTGATTCGTTGGATATTTAGAGCTTAAATATATAGGATTCTGATTGAAGTCGAATTTAAATAGAACTAAAGAAAACTACTAACAGACCACAGAGATCTTTTGCGTGTTGAGAAGGTACGTTGCTGCACCAACAACTTGAACTATGTTCTGCTGTGGAGGTGCAGAAGAAGATAACGTGGGCCCACCTGCTCATCAACAAACAGCACCTCCTAGAGGTCCAGTTGGTGGTAATCAACTCCTTTTAGCTTACTTCTTTTATTTAATTATTGCTTTTCTGTAGGATCATTTGTGTGCAACTTATCACATTCTGTATTTTGTGAGAAAAACTTGTACTTGGAATGGTGGGGAGATTTCCGCTGACCACTATATGCTGTGGAAGAATTGCTGGACAATTAGGTCAGGAGATGTGATGATTGAATCAGAAACCTCATGAATGGAAGATGGCCGGGGACGGGGGCTTTATCATTAAGCTCCCTTAAACTCACCAATGAGTCAAGGACCACAAATATATATACATTATATGAGCAGTAATTTTGAAAACTTAACTACTATAGTCTAACCTATTCTCTACTTTAGGTGGACTTTGTCGAATCTCTAAGCCAATAAAATATTAAACGCGAGTATCTCATATTGATAATTTAATAGATAAATATCCCTATATAGAGTTGAGGGTCTACTCCCTTATCGTCATATGATTTTAAAGTGGAACTCTCTTACTCTTGTAAACGGGTGTGACCCAAATTTATTTTTAAAAGACTTAATTTACTGTCTTCATATTGTGGATTGTCAAAATATGAATGAAACAGTCATGAATACATATAAAAGTATCCATTAACTGTGTCAAAATATACAGAGTATGTGTTGCCTAAGCCTTGCACTGATGTCTTTTAGCAGGAATTAGTTGTTTTTATATGGAACTTTCTATTGGGTGCATTTTACAGGCGGGGATAGAGGGGAGCCCAAAACTGGGAACGGAACGAGAAGTGGAGCTCCCGTTAAAGCTTTACCAATAGAATTGCCAGCTTTGTCATTGGATGAACTAAACAAAGCTACTAGCAACTTCAGTCAGAAGACATTGGTCGGAGAAGGTTCGTATGGCCGTGTTTTTCATGCAAAGTTAAGCAATGGCCAAGAGGCTGCAGTAAAGAGGTTGGATACCAGTTCTGCACAGGATTCAGATTCTGACTTTGCAGCTCAGGTTTCTTACAGTTTTCTTCACTCAATCGTAAATTATTTCGGAAAATTTGATCCAACAGTTCTATGCTGAATATTTTGGTGGCTCATTGCAGTTGTCGATAGTTTCAAGACTAAAGCACGAGCATTTTACAGAGCTAATGGGTTATTGTCTGGAACAAAATAACAGAATATTGGTTTATCAATATGCAACAATGGGTTCTTTACATGATGTATTACATGGTATTTCATCTGAGTAATCTCGTTATTGGATGTGCGGATTCATGCAATAATGTAACCAAATTGTCTTTTCTTTCCTGGGTAGGAAGGAAAGGAACGCAAGATGCAGCGCCAGGACCTGCTCTAACTTGGGCACAAAGGGTTAAAATTGCCTTTGGAGCTGCAAAAGGTCTAGAATACCTGCATGAAAAGGTGCAGCCATCCATCGTTCACCGTGATGTTAGATCCAGCAACGTCTTGTTGTTTGATAACTTCGTGTCAAAAATAGCTGACTTTAACCTTGCAAGTGCTTCTTCAGAGACAGCAGCGCGCTTGCACTCAACTAGAGTCCTGGGAACATTCGGTTACCATGCACCTGAGTAAGCCCCTCCTCAGTGCCTTAAAGCATTGACAGTACTCTGCACTTATTAATTATAATCACTAGTGTAGCAGTGTCTGTTAGTAAAGATCTCATGCTAGTTGATTTAGATGAACAAACTTGCTTGCGTCTGTTAGTAACCTGAAAGTTATACATCTTGTATAGACCTATGTCGGTAACAATTTCTTTGTTTTTTCATTAGGTATGCCATGACGGGGCAAATAACTCAGAAAAGTGATGTTTATAGTTTTGGCGTTGTTCTTCTTGAGCTTTTGACAGGAAGAAAGCCAGTAGATCATACTATGCCGAAAGGGCAACAGAGTCTTGTTACTTGGGTGTGTCTACTGTTATCATTGCAGTATATACTTTTTTTCATAAATTTCGTATAGCAATTTATTTAAAGCTTATTTCTCATAACAGGCAACACCTCGCTTGAGTGAGGACAAAGTGAAACAATGTGTAGATCCCAAACTTAATGACAATTATCCGCCGAAGGCAGTGGCTAAGGTTCTTCCTCTTTCCTCTCATTCCAGTAGCATTCATCTTTTAAGCTACTATCGCAAAGGGTTGGATTCATGGTTGGATTCATCTCAGAGTTCATCAGACCTTTCTTCTCCACCTGTTTACTTTCATGTTTCTGATTATGGTTGTTTAACTAATATTCGTATTTATGTACATGTAGTATTGACTTTTTGATATTGATGATTGATCAGATGGCAGCAGTAGCAGCATTATGTGTTCAATACGAAGCTGACTTTAGGCCAAACATGACTATTGTGGTCAAGGCTCTGCAGCCTCTTCTGAATGCTAATAAACCAGCAGGCCCTGATGCACAGGCGTGATACTATTTCAGATACCAGCTTCTTACATCATGTCTATGATTCTTTATTTCTTAGTCCTCTTTGTGTATTTCTTATTTTTAGTACTTCATCATTTAGACTTTTGATGCAGAAAAAAGTTCAATTCAAAGTCACTGAGACTCATTCAGTGTTACACTGTCATTACATACCAAGTGCCATTTACACATTTTTTTGTGAACGGCGACATCAAGTCCAGTTCACATAGGCAGATGATTCTCCTAGTCGAGTGTCTTGCATAAGATAAAAGTTTCAATGGTTGCGTATTCGTTTTCTTGATTTGTGTATAAAAACTGAGATCATGCAGCCTGTCAAAACACCCTTTTAGTTTCAAAATCATTGGAACATTAGAACCTGTTTAGCTTGTAAAAACACCCTTTTGTTCTGCATATCCTCACTCTAATTGCGATCCTTTTCCAATGAAAAGAAATATGAAAGATGTTATATACGAAAGTAATTCTGAAAAATACTATCTATTCATAACTTTAGCTTGTGCTTGCTAGGCAGTTCGCACACTATAATAAAAAAAAATACGTCAAAACTTGTAGCATAGATAAGAGAAAAAAAAAAAAAAAAAGGCAAGCTATTTTCTCATCACATATGGTTTACAGATTCACATACTTCAGAGGACTTTTTTAGTCGATATGAATCCATCAATCTGTATTCATTCAGTGAAGAGTTTCACTGTCTGCCATATCTCTCATGTGTTAGAAGCCGTCACTTTCTCATTTGAAGGCTTTGTCGAACTATATGAAATCAGACTTGCAGTGGTGTCACTGGTCTCATTCAACCGCCGTGCACTGCCAATAAGGGCACAAAATTTGGTGTATTTTCAGCATCTTCCTTGTGCTTGGAAACTGTTTTATTTTTCTGGCTCTTAGTTGTCCAAAGTCAAACTGCCCATCAGTTTCGATGACAAACAACGTTGGCCTGACTTAGCATCTACTACATCAACATACCACTTCTCCTCATGATTAATCACAATACAAAAAATACCCTAAACGAAGTGCACCCTCAGGAACATCTCTTATGCCTCAAATGTCCAAGAGCTTTACTCTGTGTGGCTGCAACTTAACGTAAGATCAGAATTATCAAGATTGACCATACCTCCAACTCCTAAGGAGAAAGTTTGTCATCATCCACTCAGGCATTATCACCACCCCTTCTTCACAGCTGAACTCCATGACCCCTACTGTGAGCCTTTTGCATTGTCAGGGTTCTCGATTGTGAAAAGCATCGGGATTCCCACCCCTGCACATAGCGAGCAGTTACCGGCATAATGATTCTGCTGCCCTACTCTAGGCGTGTTTTCTCTATAAAATAAAGGATACACAAAATAACATTTCCTGAATTTACCTGCTTGCTGATCCCGCGTATCTTCATTCATACCATCACCATTGTACATGAGTTTTCTCCTCCTCCTCCTCGACCTCCGCCTTCTATATTTATTCACATCATCACATGCATGTGAGTTTTCCCCTCCTCGATCTTCCATCTATTCGTATGCACACAATCACCATCATACGTATGAAGTTTTTCCACCACCACCTCCTCAATCTCCTAAGAGCATCCGCAACAGCGGGCTAAAATCTCCTCATCCCTCTTTCTTTACCCATTTTATCTCTCATCCACATCATTTCATGGGCAAGAATTTTTTTCCGTAACTCTTTTCATCAATAGGCTAAAAAAATCTCCCCATCATTTCATGGGTAAAAGCATTGATGGTTTTCTGATTGATAAAAGCGTTTTCAGGATGCAATAAAAGCATTGATGGTTTTCTGATTGGTAAAAGTATTGATGGTTGTCTGATAAAAACATGTCAGGATGCAATGAAATTACCAAAATTCAAATTCAAATTCAATTCAAGTTAAAATTGCGATTAAATTCATAAAGATATAAACGAGTACACGAAGATAATATAGTGCTAATTGTAAAAAAACATAAATTAATATATTAATAACTTAAATAAACTAAACATACATTCATAACTAAAAAGGTAACTAAAGACATAATCTAGTACACGAAACTTACAAAGACAAACTATTACATGAAACATAATGGAATACACTTAAAACATACACTAATCTTAAATAATTAATTACCACCATATAATTCTGAAAGCAATTTATCCCTGTAAATCTCTTCACATGGAGATAGGATATGCTTAGATAGCAAGGTCTGTAACATGTTGACTTTCATCCTCTTTTCATCCAATTGTAGCTTCCTTTCCTTCAATTCCAATTGTTTTTTCTTTCTCAATTCCTTTTCCTTGTCTATGCTAATTTTTCTTGCTTAAATTGGATATCAAGTCCTCTTACTTCTGTGTGAGCTTTAAGCTGCTCACCAATACTCAAAACAGCTTCATTTGATGCTATTCCTTTACCCTTTCTTTTGCTCTTAGCTTTTTTCACACCATCTAGTCAGGGAACACCTCCAGATACATGACTACTGCTAACCACAATGGTATCACCATCTTCATCAAATCTAACTCGCTTGTCGCTATCACTACTTTTGTCTTCACTAGAAGTTGAAGGAATTGCATCCCTTTCCTTTTTTTGACATCATCAACCTAACTCTTCTTTTCCATTTTGGATAATTAGACAACATCATCCAAGCATGCTCATATGAATTTTTTTTTCAGAGTTACGAAATAACCTGTGAGCGTTCGTTATCACATTTTCTACGGTGTTCCTGCTCCCCGTTAGTTATACGCACAGATTCTTCATAACAAGCAACCCACTTTATAATATCTATACTCATTCTTCTCCGACGGTTCTGCATCATCTTACTATTTCGTGGCGGCAATTCTTTGGAATTTGCTGCTTGAGCTACTTGGTAAGAATCAACAACTTTCTCCAAAAAGACTGATGCTTACTGGTTGGTTCCAACAATTGAATCAGAGCAATGCTCCATGTAAGAAGTAATTAACACTTCATCTTCTCTGATGGACCAATTACCAGCATTGTTGTACTCTGCTTTTGTCTTTGTATTCATAATTCTACTCCATTTACCCATTTTTATATCTGCAGCGCGCCTCTTGTTTTTGAAAATATCATATGCCTTCTTCTCAACACAATTGCTGATGTGCCATGTGCAAAGAAAATGGTGCGATTGAGGAAATAACTCTGCAATGGGACGAAATAGACCTCTCTCACAATCATTCACTATCACTTTAGGGTGCACATCAAAACCAATTA
Source organism: Dysphania ambrosioides (assembly GCA_026401315.1). NCBI lineage: Eukaryota > Viridiplantae > Streptophyta > Magnoliopsida > Caryophyllales > Amaranthaceae > Dysphania > Dysphania ambrosioides. The sequence goes on from CM048662.1 coordinate 3,040,757, forward strand.
GATGCCTCAATTTATCTAGCACCCACCAGTAACTCTCTGATTTCTCATCCTTCATGATTGCATAACCAATCACGAAGTTTGAATTTGTCGGATTCATTCCAATTATCTCAACCAGCGGATATCTATACTTGTTTGTTTTGTATGTTGATCAATTAGAATCACATATGGCCACATACGTAACATCAAGCTAGATTCAAGATGCACCATAAACACACAAGTCAGTTGAAATGTCTTAGTGTCGACATCGAACCAGAATTCATATTTATATTTCTTTGCTTGGTTAAACACCTATTGGATCGCGTTCCTTCCGTTACAGTTTTTCATCCTCATCTTTAATCTCTCATTATAAATATGTCGCACATTCGGATTGTCTTCTGGAAATTGGTCTAATATTGATGCTAAGATCTTCTTCAATTTCACATATGTGTCACTCATTTCCCTTGCGATTTTCTTTAGTTGCTGGACTTAAGCCACTCACATGTTGATGCCCCACTTGATACACCACCAACTCATGGTTATGAAACCCCCATTTCGGAACACCCTCGATACACCAACCATCACGCTCTGGACGCTCCAATGCCTTGACCCTGAATTTGCAACCACACCCCTTTCTCTTTGTGTTAAATCTTTGCGCATTCGAAAAGTCTTGATCCTTCTTCTTCCCATATCGGTCGCAAAACAACCACATATACACACGACCATCAAATTGAGGCTTATGTGTTGCTGAAACCAACATAAATCCATATTTCATGGCTTCTTCTTGAGCCCATTTTTAGCATCCATAAACGTAGCAAAATCTTGTTTGTGTCCAAAACCCCCGAAATAATCAATTTCATCCCCGTCAAAGTCTTGCAATTTCATATAGAGATCATTACATTAGAAATATAACTCTAATACGTAATTAACATCAATAAGTATTGTTCATTTAAATCGGCATTAGCAATGAATATAACATTCGATTAGCAATGTATTTGTAGAATCTGCAATCTGCATAGCAGTATAGCAACTTTATAATTCTATGTTTTTATAAATCATTGTTTCAAATAATAAAAAGCAATTAACATAGTCTTCTAATTGACATAATTAAACTCTAAACCCAATAGTAATTCGTAAATAATTCATAATCCTTATTGACTCTATAATGACCCAACTACACACTTGTGGGTTCATTAGTTCAAAGATTGATTTTTTCAGGTGATTTCATTACCCTTTGATACTTTTCAGTTTCCTGTTTAACATTTCTCCTTAATCTTGTCACTCATAGGTATAACACAACATCTGCCCCCTAACTCATGGTTACCTAATTACCTTAGCTTAGGGTGGTGATAGGGCCAAATAGGAGGCTAATCAAAGCCTCAAAGGCCTAACACATAAAATTCAAAAGCATAAGCTAACAATACGACTTGTATAAGAATTGATCTCCTAAACTTGTGGCCAAAAGTGCAGGAGCACAATGCATTTAGCTTCCACTAGGTAGAGAATTGTGAAAATTTGATCCATTTCCTCACCTACAAAACCATCCAAATTGGACGGTTTTTGTGTGCCTCAAAACCGTCCAAATTGGACGGTTTTCTACCCACAGGAACCGTCCAAATTGGACAAATTGGATGGTTCTTGTAAGTAGAGAATCATCCAATTTGGACGGTTATAAGGCACAAAAAAACGTCCACATTGGACGGTTATATGGCACAAAAAAACGTCCAATTTGGACAGTTATATGGGTCTCAAAAATTGCCCAATTTGGAGGATTATACGATGTAAGAACCACCCCCTTTATCTGGTTTAACTCTTCAAAAACCGTCCATTTTTTACGTTATATCCTTGGTCTAAACATCTGCCTTTTACGGTTACTAAGCGTCACAAACAGTCTACCTTGGACGATTGATGCATGGTCTAACCATCCAAAATAGAAGTTTCTCTTAATTTGCATGTAACTCCATTTTAACTAACATAATTCTACAATTATGACATGTTTATTAGCGAAATCACATGTTTGTTAAGCCAAATTAGATACGTTTAGATAACTAAACATATGAACTACAATGTGTATTTCTATAATTAACATATAAAAATGCATGTACTTAAACCTAAAAAAAATGAAATGCACTACAAACATCGAAATGAAATGAACATAAGAACAATGTGTACCTCATCCGACATTGTTCAACTTGAGTTGAGAAATGTGAAATACAATGCTTCTAACTATAATTGAGAAATGAAGTGGAGATGTAAAATGCTTCAATGTGGGTGAGAAATGAAATAAGGTAAAATAATTCTAAACGAAGGAAGTGGAGGTAAAATATTGAAGGAGAGGTAAAATGTTTCTAATTAAAGTGTTACATGGAGTAAAATGTCACTGAATTGAAAAATTCATAGTAAAATAGGTTTTATTGAGTGAAAAAAGTAAAAATACATTTGACATATATATAGATAAGAAGTATAGGCAAATTTGACATTTCACGAACGTGTTTACTAAACCTTGAAAATAAGCTTCTATATTTAGTTTGTGAGACCTTCTAGACTCTTCTTTAGATCAGAATCCTCCAGAAACGCATTCATTTTTACTTCTTCTCGCCTCCGCCCCAAATCCCAATTTCTCGTTCCCATACTCTCTCAAATTCACCACCACTTTCTCTCTCCGAAACACCACCACAACCACCAGAAATGGCGAAGTATGGCGAGGGAGACAAACGCTGGATAGTAGAAGACCGACCCGACGGAACCAACGTCCACAACTGGCACTGGGCCGAAACCGACTGTCTCGAGTGGTCCAAATCCAAGCTCAGCGACTCCTTCGCCTCCCTCCCCATCCTCTCAGGGGAAGGAAACATTGCCATCAACATCACCAAACTGGAGAAGCTTGAAGGGGAAGCCTACGTCAACATCCGCAAGGGGAAAATCATTCCCGGGTACGAGCTCTCCCTCTCCCTCTCCTGGGAAGGCCAGGTCACAGATGAAAATGGAAATCTTATCTTGAAATCCAACGGAAAGGTCGACGTCCCGTACATCTCGGACGAGAACGCTGATGAGGATCCTGAAGTCAAGGTCTCGCTTGACGATGAGGGCCCTCTCGGGTGTAGGATTAAGGAGGCCTTTCTGGACAAGGGGAAGCCCGTTGTGCTGGAGAAGCTGAGGGGGTATGTTGACAGTATGGCTAGAGGTGGGCCCTGTAAGGAGGAGCTTGAGGTCAAGAAGGTGGGCCCCAAGAAGGCGGAGGTGGGGATGGGGGCGGCGGAGATGAAGGTGGAGGTGGAGAAGAAGGAGAGGAAGGGGTATAGGACGATAAAGTTGAGTGAGAGATTTAGGTGTAGGGCGGGGGATTTGTATGAGATAATGATGGATGAGAATAGGTGGAAGGGCTTTACGCAGAGTAATACTAGGATTAGTAGGGAGGTTGGTGGGGAGTTCAGCATCTTCGACGGGTCTGTCACGGGGACGAATGTGGAGTTGAAGGAGGGGAAGTTGATTGTCCAGAAATGGAGGTTTGGGAATTGGCCTGATGGAGTTTTCTCTACGGTAAGATATGATGTTTTTATTTTAATGTTTTCTTTTTTGTTTATGATAATTTGCGAGTTAGAGTTCTTGATTTTGTGTTCGTTTGCATATTTGGTGGTAATGGCATTTACACTTGAATTATCCTGTGAAAAGCTTCCACCCTTGACTCCTTTGATAGGAATTATTTGATTGTGGTGAGCAGGGGAAAGCTTTAATCCTTGAGTATTTATGCTGAGGTTTGAGTTCAAATGTTGTCGTTCAAATGTTGATTTCTTAGGTTTACAGGTTCTAATTCTGTGAAGTATTACTTTCTTGATAGTTAATTTTGATCATAAGTGTTTAGTGAGATTATTGTAAAGATTTATACTATATACTCAATTTGATTTAAGTAGGTTAATTTGTTGAGCCAAAGTAAGAATTTCTGGTGTTGGATGTTCTTTCTGTTTGATAGTTTTGATAAATGTCATACATTAGTTGAGTGGATCTCAAGAATGCGTTTGAATTGGGCTATCAATGATAAAGATGGATGATGACTTGATGAGGAGAGCATATTTTGTGAACTACAGTCATGTGCCACCAATTTTGTAGTTGACGACAGGGCTTTATGGTTAGCTTTGAGGAATTCACTTTATTAAGAGACTCTACTGACAAATACCACAGCCATCCTGTGAGAAAAGATTTTACCTTTGATCCGCTTTGAGTTGGAGTTCATAGATTTGATGAGCAGGGAAAAAAGATTCATCCTTGAGGAAATTTGTTAAAGGTTTGAGATGTAGTGTTGTTCAATTGTTAATGTCTTGGGGAAATTGCTAGAGTATTTACTCTGTTTATATCAATTTGGGACCTAGTGAGATCCTAAAGGCTTTAGTAAGTCTGCATAGAGCTAGCTGTTGAGCAAAAGTAGCGCTACTTACTTTGGGGACTTCAAGTCACTGAAAGTAGATGAGATTGTGGGGCTTGGCACTTTGTGTTTTTCATTGTTTGACATTTCCAGTAGTTGCTTATAGCCTTATACTATTCTTTTATTGTTGAAATTAGCTTGGTTTTATGAGGTATTGGTTCAGCATTATGTTATATGCTTTTGTTGATATTGGTTAAATTTAGGTTGATTAATTTACCTTGCCATATTAGAGATATTAAGGTATTTGGATTTGTCTTTGTCAGAAGGCAATTTTGAAGGGGGAGTGAGGGGTGGGGAGAACTAACGCGTCAGGTTTTTGGCAAAGGAGTGTGTAAGATTTTCGTGAAAGCTTATGGTACACTGGCAAGTAAGTCTCAAAAAGAAAATGCCTTACACACTGGACTAAAAAACAAGGCATTCTCGTGATTTGATGGAATTTCTTTCATCGAAACAGTTTTATGAGACTGAACCCCTTGTGCAAGACTAACCAAGGTAATAGTTTTTTGATGCCAAGATTATAAAACATTTTGAAAACCATGGTAAATCAGCTTTTGATATCAAAACTAGATTGGATCTCAGTACAGGGCTCTGCTCTTACATGAGCAAAATGAACCTGAGATCTATTGACCTTAGTCACCTCACTAATATAGGGTTTTGGAAAGATGTAAGCTAATCTTCCCACGTATTGGGTTACACTTTTGATTGAAACAAGTTCAGAAGTGGACTTAGCTCAATGAAGATCATCAATGAATGAGAAGCACACTCTTTCTCAGTTATGAGAGCAGAAGTCCTCTGTGTCTCCTTGAAATCTTGACTGTTAGAATCTACAGGCACCTGAAGATGCTCAGAGAAAGAACATTTCCCTAGCACCATCTGGAATTCATAGGAGTGAGTGAGTGACCTACCAAGATTATCACTATGATATCAAGAGCAAAAGCAAGGGAAGATGGCAGTTACTGAGCTGAAACTAAACTGTGAAAAATCAATCTTGCAGGTCAAGACATTTTGCTAAAGACTGAAGGACATATGTTTTGGAGATAGAGAGAGAATCTAATGTCTAGGAAAATCTTTTCCTCAATTAAATTTGTATTCCTTTGTGAAAAATGCTTCTGATCACAAATAGGAACAAACTTACACAATTTGCATTCTTTTTTGCTTTGATGGAATGACAAACTTTGAACAGAGCAGAGTTGGTTCTCATATTCCCTGGTTTGAAGGGGCAGAAAATTTAAATGAACCTGTAGTACTAAATGAGATGCATTTCTGCACTCCTAAATCTTTGACTAATAAGGCATATACTAAAAAAGCAATAGTTCCCATGAACTCCCGACAAAGAAGACAGGTGGAAGTAGTTCTCTTCTTTTAAGATATCAGAAATTGCGATATAATAACATTATATTGAATCCTTGTCTTTGTAGGGATAGAGTTGTCAAATTAGAGTACACTGTCCTTGCACTGGTCCGAAATTGAGAGATAGGTATTCTAAACTTTTTGCTATATTAGACAGAAGAAATTAAAAAAAAAAAAAAAAAAACCCATAACACAGGAGGTGTGTTATCTCCCTTTTGTTAAAACTACCACATGTTGCTTTATAATTTCATCAAAGTCATTAACGTATGTCTGTATGAAAGGAGTGGTTAAATCAGTTCCTTGCTCTAAGTGGGCCGGAGAGGCAGGTAAACTAATGGAGGAGCTCTCCACACCATATGAGTTTAGAGGAGAGTAAGAATAAGGTATGGAAGGATTTTTTGATTGGTGACTTTGGACTAAATGCTTTGGAAAACCAAGGATATCTATGAAACGAGAGTGCAGTCTTGGTATCCGTGGAATAAGAATTTGCCATGCTTGCATTGTTAGGTTAGAATTCTAGTAATATGCTATGTTTAGGAACCTATGGGAATTCTAATCTCAAGCACTTCTTCCAAAACATTTGTCAAAGATTAGAATTCTTTTAGAGGATGAGGCAGTGAAGAAATTATCAGCCCTGTTAGTAGTGTTGACAAATTTAGAACTATCGATGGACTGAGGCACTCCTTTGGCTAGGATTTGATTAATAATACAGACCCTACTTCAATATTCAATTTTCCGAAACAGCTTTCTAGTAATATAAGAAATCCCTCCCCCCCCCCCCCCCCCCCCCCCCCAAGGAGCATTCTTTAGAAAAGAAAAATACATACAGTTAGATGAAGGACTTCCTTTTTCACCCAATGATTACCATGCTTATCAAATGGATTCAACCATCTGGATAGACCTATATTAGAGTTGTTACAGTTGGCCACTTAGCTGTTGAGATTTTAGTAACAAAAAGAACATATCATGCTGTATTTGCCAATACAGAATTATGTGTGAAAGTCGAGATGAGACCAAATTAACTTTCCTGGGCAAATCATCAGCTCTAGGGCATTTGTAAGATTTGTTTACCCAAAGATTGCTACGCTTGTTGTGATGCAGATGAAGCAAAGCAACAAAGCCATTTCCTAAAAACAAGTTTGCATTAAACCACTCTTTCATGTGTTCTGAAGGTGTTACCACACTTTCAGCTTGGTTATTTTGAAGCAAGTATTATAATGTCATAGCATCCAGGAATCACTTCTGTTGATAACGTGTTTATCAACAATTTAACAGTGCCATACCTTCACTTTAGATCCTGTTGTATCATTTAATGTACTTCTTCAGTGAGCTCATGGTACTTGGTGTATGTCAGGTGAAGTTGACATTTGAGGAGCCAGAATCTGGTGTCACTGTTGTCAAGTTGGTTCAGAGTGATGTTCCTGAGGAAGACAGGTTGGTGATAGTTAAGTGTTTGTTCGTGTTATATACTATGGTTCCCTATGTCTCTTCCTGGTAGCTTAATGGTATGCTTTCTATCTGATGCAGATATGGGAATGAGACTGTGGTAGAGAACACAGAGAGAGGCTGGCGAGATCTTATCTTCCAAAGGATTCGAGCAATCTTTGGCTTTGGACTTTGACCACTCAACCAAGAACATTCCTTTTCTCCAAGTGTAACAGCCAAATTGATATTCCTCCTGTTGTTTAGCCATGAATGTTATTTGTTGAAGTGGCTGGACTACTTACTGAGTATTGTGATTTGTGGGCATATTGTGTCTCCATTTGGTGTATTCTCGTATAACAGTCAATGTTTTCTGAAGTTGTGAAGTAAGGGGTCTTCTCTCCTAGTCTTCGTTGGTTGCTTCGTCCTTCGTGTTATTGATCCCCGTTGTATTCCTTGTATTGTTGCGTTTGTGTTTTTCATCCAGTTTATAGTCCAGCCCCTCCAGTGACCTTTTAACATTATTAGAGCTGTTAAAAATTGACCTGATTCAAATTATCGACTTGAACTTGTAATGATTTGAATCCGACTTGTACTTGTTTTATATGTGAAATTGGTACACGCAACTCGATCTAACACGACTTGATATTAATTGACAATCGACTTTTTCTGATAGAATCTAACCCGATTTAAAAAATGCATCTGGCTCGACATAAACCGATAATAGACTTTAATTGACTTGACAATAAAGCAAATTCGAAATAACACCCAGTCTGATTAGACCAAAACAAATTATAACTTAGAGACGTGTTATAGCCTTGACCTATAGTGACTCATAACCTGATTATTTTGATCTCTTGTTGACCCGATTAGTAGTTGACTAAAGTTGTAATAATTTATAACTTGATTTTTATTCGAGTTATGATCGATGACCATTCAATCATTGAACTCACCTAATTTATAATGTCTTGTGGTTATTTATTATTTAGTAATTTGCATTAGAACTTATCTAATTTATTTTACTTAAAAGTGAAATAAATGGAGATATCCCTTATATTTCATGCATTGAATTTATACGAATTTATTATTTTTAAAATGATATATTTGACTAGTAGAATGTGTGTTTGATAATAAAGTTTAATACTATTAGTCAAATATTATCAAACACGCGTTCTATTAATTATAAGTTATAGCTATAATTTTGAGTATCTATTAATTTATAAATTATAGCTATAACTGGAATACTCAAAATTTAATATGATACGAGAAATTATATTATATTACTTTGTATTAATTATAATATTAACTCTAAAATATTTCTAGAAAATTTTAGGAATGTTTTGCCAGGAACAAAATTTTCTTTGTAAGTTACTTAATATATCTAAATAGTCTCTTGACCCAAATTTGACCTGCATTATATAACATCCTACTTGATAATTTTTTGACCTAACTTTAATTGACCATTTTGTATTGTTTTGTTACTTTTGTATGAGATATATTTCTTCTGAAATTTAATGTTTCATCGTGCTAGTTATACGACCCAAATCTAATTTGAACCCGAAATACTTGTTTAAACCTTCCAAATATTGATTCAAACCTGACATTATCCGACTTAATAATTATTCAACTCGATAATATTAGACTTAAATATGACCTGTACTCGAAATTATCCACCACAAACCCTACTCAAACCCGAATTACTACAACCTGAACCCAAAATTGAACCAGACCCAAATTGACCGAACCAAACCCGATCTATAGCCGAAAGGGTAAATAATCCAACATGATTTGATCCGAACTTAACTTGAGTTAACTTGATTTGATATAACCTGACCCAAATATGACCCGAAACCCGACATGACCTGATCCGAACCTGACTGGAGCACCCGAAATTGACAACTATAAACATTATATTACATTTACAGTGTAAAAAATGAATAGAAAAAGATTGGATTAGTGATGCTATTGATATGGTGAACTATATTAAATTTGAAGGGGTTTAACCGTCATAGTGGTTAAGTGGGGTTATTTAATTTTTTTAGGTTATGCTCCGATACGTAGTCAGTAACTTATGAGGCATCATGGATATGTCTGTCAAAATCAGTCTCGACCTTACAAGTTACGTGAAACCAACCTGAACCCGACTTGATTATGACACGAAAAGTGAGACTCGAAAACTGATCTAACCCAAGTTGAAGTCAACATGAAACCGATTTGACCTGATATTCGAAGATCTGAACCTGATTTGTGTCCGACCGGTTAGGGACTCGACCCAAAGAGAACCTAAAAATGATTTAACCCGACACATAACCGATATGATTCGATTTATAATAACACGTGATCTGAATTCACTAGATATGTTAACATCTAAGTATATGTTAATGTGACATAATCTTGTCTGACATATATTTTACCCGATTTCTAATAACCTTAAAACCAAGTATTTTTATTAATTTAATTATTATGTTATAATTTATAAGTATATATTGACAAATGATTGTGCATTTATAATTTTACCAATATTTTCTAGCTTTTCATAAGTCACTAATTGAAATTAGTCATAAAATACAAACTCGTTAAGTCATTGTCATCATAGTTTATATCATTCAAGGTTTAGTGATCAATAAGATCATATGTGATTCGAATCCATGCAATTTATTTTAAATAATCTATATTAATATGATTTAAATTCACTTATACAAACTTGTCCTTTCCCATTCAAACTAAACATATTACAAGTTCTTTACTTTTGTATATATAAATTTAACTTCATATGTTATAACTTTTAAGTATATATTAAAAATTATGCATTTATAAATATATGAAATTACTTAGTGTTCACTATTGATCTGATTCGATTATCCAATTTTGAGTTTGTTTGATAGATATGTCTATATATATGATATTTGATACTTGTTCATATTTAATAGAATAATTCACTCATCAAATTGATTATATATTTATATGATATATATATGCATGAATGTAGATAATTGATATAGATAATGGGTCATAATACAATGATACATATCATACATTGATACAATATAAATACATATTATATACTAGTTTGATACGGTAATACACATTTAATAATCATTACCTCATAAATATTTTGTTCTACAATGACTTGTCGACATCATCATTGTCCAATTTATGAATTAACCATCTTATAAAAATAAGTTATCGCATGAGCTGACTAAAAATGAGTCAAATGACACAATATGGCATGGGATGAATACAACAAAATAGTCAAATATCGAGTCATAAATCGATAATCTGTCATTAATGACCCTATGTGAACCCAATAAAGCCCAAACCGAATTTCAAAAGAAACTGTGGTGACTCATTACCATAATTGACCTGGCCCAAAATCTACATGAGATATACCCGAACTTGAAATAACATGTTATAACTCATTCAGGAACCGACACGATATTACCTAAATCAATCTTGACCCGAACCGAATACAACCTAACCCGAACCAAACCTAAGCAAGAAAATAATTAATTTAACCCGACTCGATAATGACCTGACCCAATTCTACCCGATCCAACAGGCCAAATTGACCCTATTTAACCCGAACAGATAAGAGCTAATCCCGAGAACCGACCCGTGTATCCGATTTGACACCCCTAGTCATGGACGGTGCATCGAAAGCTCATGGTTATATATCTGAAACCTTTTAGGGGTGTAGCTCATATAGTGAAGATAATAGACTAATAGATATGCTTGTGTTTAGTAAAGAAAAGTTCAACCCACATCCGAGATCCAAAAGATACAAGGTTAAGGTTTAGGATGGGTCTTATTATTTATCGTCCCCAAAATATTCATACCCTTCGAAATTATTATTTTAAATCCCTAATTTTTTCATTCATTTCATCTTCTTTCTTCTCCCTTCCACCTTTAACACGTAGGGAATCTCCAATCCCAAGGGTTGGCTGCAAATTTCATACGGCTCCCCACTAATATTTTAAATGGCTCCCTTTTTTTCTCTTTTGTATAATTGTTGTTAATTAGTGTTAATTAATTTTAAATCATGTTAGTGTTTTGAACGCATAATTAGTTATGTGAAATCATGTTTTTGAATTTTTTTTATTAAGGTTACTTAATGTTAGTAGGTGTTAAGATATGTTAATTTGTATTAACAAGTATTAAAACAAAAATAGTTAATTTCAATTTTTTTTTAGATAGCTATTTTCCGGCGAACAAAATTTTCGATATTTACATAAGATGATGACATGGACCATTCCTCCATGCGTTGGTTCTTTTTCGGTGTTAACTAAATTGGTTTTTGGTGTGGTGGTCGGATTGTGGTGTAGTGGTTGGCCGGAATGCGGCGTGGTGGTCGGCTGAAAAGTTGCGGGGTGTGGTGGGGTTTGATGGGAAGTGGGAAGAAACAAAGTGTGAAATAAAGAGTAAAAAAAGTACAATGCTAAATTTGAAAACTAAGACCTTAAAAGAACTATCGGTAAATAGCACTCCACTTTAGGTAATTTTTTGTGTAACACCCCGGTAATTTTACTTTTCGAAAACTAAGACCTTAAAAGAACTATCGGTGTGATACTACCATGTGTTCAAACGTTAAGACTTTAAATCAGAATTTCGCAGCAAAAAACATTAAACTTTCAAATGAAACTTCAAAATGCCAAACTCAATCAAACATACATTTCAGAACCATTACAACCCTTTTTAAATATCCAAAACATCCATCAAACTAAATCCAAACTAGTTCTAAATTTCTAGAAATCATTAAGTCAAACAAAGATAGGAAAAATAAACTACTCTCCACGCATCTCAACAATGCATGCAGATTCCCGCAATACCTGTCAGAAATCTGCTCCCCAAAATTACAAGTGTAAATATTGGATCATTAAAGAGTCATTGAAAGGTGAAGGCCATGACCAAAAGATCACACACACATAGCACGTAATCAGCAAAGTTGAGTATATAAAGGTTACGAAAACAAAATGAAACGTATTAACTCCCTAACAGTAAAATGCAAACATAAAAATAAGTATATAACCTCATGCTCTCTCGTCAGAAGGCATCAAAAACAATATAAATCCAATGACAACGAGCGTGACTCCATTACCATAATTAGATGAGATCTCAACTAACCCAATTTAAGTTTAAAACTTTATTAAAGAGATTCATAGATCACACGACCTCCAAGAAAAGTCATAGATAATACCCTGTGAAGCCTGTCAATATTCTAGACGTGCACTAGCCCAGAGTTTTATTGCTTACCCGTCTTTCACTTGACGTGAATTACAGTTTAACGCTTGGGTTCTAATTCATCCAAGAACATACATGTAAAACATCACAATTACACAATCAACATCTTTTATATAGTAATTTTAACACTTTGATTTCCTTCTTAAATTTTAACATATTGAACAAAATAAGCTAATCTAGTCATTAAGACTTGATAATCACCTTTACTCAATTCTTACCATTATTAATGAAAGTGTAATAATAAACAACCTAATGGATTAATTAGCAAATTAATTCCACTTTAATCAATCAAGATTCATCAACTATATATAATCCTTTCCTGATTTGTATTAACAATTCATTATTCATAATTCATCAACCATATCATATCATGCTTCCAAATAAAGAACATGAAACCTTTTAGTACAAAACTAAACAATCTCACCCAAAAAATTCTCTAAACATGATACTAAGTTTTCCTTTTATCCTATATCATGCTCCTAAAGACAAGATTTTCGTAACTTGTACGTACCTTGAATTACCACTTTTACAACTACGCATCATCTCCTATGAATCGTTTTCCTAAACCAAATAACGTAACCTTAAGCAATACCCTAATAAACAAGTTTAGAGAAACTATACCCATTTAAAAAGGCTTCCAAAATCATGTAAATGATTTAAAGTTTTGTTTTTAATATTTAAATTCTTGAAATATAATGAAAATCGATTTTATAAATTTTGAAAATTCCCAAAGTCTACAAAATGATTATAATTAAGATGGCAATGTGTCAGGTCTAGGTTAGGTCTAATTAGACCCATACTCATTTTTTCAAATTAGACCCATATCCGCCCCAGATCCATTGGGTCCCAAACTTTTAGACCCTTACCCAAATCCACTGGATTTGATGGGTTTTGGGTCCAAAATGGGTCCTTAACATATTTGTATATTTTTCGCATTTTAGATCATAGAATTATTTATCGACTAAGTGTTATCTCTAATGAGAGAAATTAATCAATCCTTTCTTAAGCACACAATTCGTATTGTTGAAATAGTTGGAAAACAATATTTAATTTAGTGAATAGAAAACAAGTAAGCACTAGAGTTAAAATTAAACAATGAATCGAAAGTTATGAACTGAACAGTACTCTGTTTCAATGTTTTTAAGATCAAGTACATCACTACTCGCACAAAACTTAATAATCTTAAACTCATTTCAATATGTTGGCAGAGGCAGGCGATGAGAAGCTAGTAATCACAAAGCACGAATTATCACCATACAGGAAAGTATACATCAAAACTATATGAATATGTTACATAGCGAGTGGCGACGAGAAAGAGTTGGAGGCTTCCAGTAGATTAAGAGTGGAAAATAGAGGATAAAGAGGAGAAAAGGAAGATGGCGGGATAATGTGAATGAAACTTTTAGTTTAATTCTAAATGGAGATTAGGTTTTAGTTTTATTTTTTTTAAAATATGCTAGTCCATGGGTTAGATCTTGGTCTAATTTTTTTAATCTGGATTCATATTCAACCCAAGGACATTTAAACCTATATTCAACCATCCAGTGAGTCTAAAAAAATTAGATCTATACCCTAAAAATCGGGTCGAGTCTGACGGGGTCTGGATTAGGTCTTCGACATGTTGTCATCCTTAATTATGATGCTCTAAACAAGTAGTATATTGATTAGAATCATATACTACACATAAAATCTTAAAATCCTTCAAACTCTCAACATTAAAATCCAAATTTCCTAATCCATAAAATCTAAAAATTTATCTTGAACATAACAACATTAAAGTTATCACAAAATACTCTTAGTTTCATAAAAATAACCAATAGTTATGATCATAAACCTTAAAACATGAAAACTAGTACATTTAACCCATAATTTCATATATAAAGAATGAAAATATGTAAAAACATATATAAATTCATAAAATTATTATAAACAAATTTAATATATAATTAATCATTGAAAATAATAAAAAAAACCATTAAAATAACTCTCAAAAAATCATGAATTCTAGGGATAAAATAAGGAAGAAAGGAAGGGAATAAGGGACATCGGCCGACGGCGGTGGCTTGCAGCAAGGAGGAGAGGGGTGGCAGGTTGTTGGCTTCCTCTCTTATCTATTTTTTTTTTCTGATTTTGTGAGTAAATGAGCAATTAGGGTATTGAGAGGATAGGTTTACATATATATATTAGGCTTAAAGTGGGTTAGATATATTTTGGGTTTTTGGGTTTATGATGGCTTAAAAAATTATTTTTTATAAATAATATATCTCATGATTATTTTAGGTAAATAATTAAACACATATTTTGTTAAATAAATCTTGTTTAGTTTATACTAAAATTATACTTGGAATAAAATATAATTTAAATTCTCGTAAATTTAGGGGGATTACAATCTACTCCTCATAAAAAAGTTTCGACCCCGAAACTTAACTCAAAATTGGAGATTTTCAAACAAAACTGCAGGGGATTACAATCTACCCCTCTTAAAATAAGTTTTGCACTAAAACTTAACCCCAAAATCCAAGATTTTTGAAAGAATATTGTTGTTAACTGTCTGCAATGCAACGAGATATCTAACATACTCTAGAGATATGCAATCAAAACAATACAAAGCGTGAAATTACATCGCATTCCACTTCCCTTAAAAGAAGAGAGTAACAATCTCGTAACTCACCTCAACAAATAACTCAGGGTATTTCTGCTTCATTACATCTTTGGTTTCCTAGGTAATGCGCTCACTAAAGTCATTCCAACACACATGACTTCTACATTTCCTTCCATACAGAGCCTCATAATGTGCCATTCCAATACTCGCATGATAACTATTATCATACGAGAATTCTATTAGGTCCAATTGATCCTCCCAAGTACCTTGGAAATCTATTGCACAAGCTCTCAGCATATCCTTAGTCTGGTTTGTCCTCTCTATCTGCTCATCTGTTGCAGGGTAAAAAGTTGTACTCATTTTGAAGGTAGTCCTAAGATCGTCTTGTACCTTCTTCTAGAACTTAGAGAAGAACCTCGAATTTCTATCAGACACTATATCCTTAGGAAATCCATGTAAACGGACTACATTTTTCACATATGTCTTCGTTAGTTGCTTTTTCTTCCAAGTCTCCTTAATCGTAATGAATACTATAGACTTGGTAAGTCTATATATAATAACCCAAATCGTATCATTATTCGTTCTAGTCCTTGGTAAACCAGTCACAAAGTCCATGAAAATTGAATCCTATTTCCATCCCGGTATCTCTAATGGTTGCATCTTCCCTATGGGTCTTTTATGGTCTATTTTCACCTTTTGACACGTCAAACATCTTGACACATACTCAACTATTTCTATTTTCATATTCGACCACCAATATATCTGCTTCAGATCCTTATACAACTTATCACCCTAGGGTGAACTGAATATGGGGTATTACGACTTTCGTTCATGATTCTCCTCTTAACTTCATTACATTTTTGAGGCACACACCATCTTCCCTTATACCTCATATTATCGTCCTCATGGATTTCAATCTCAAAATCTGAACCGGTAGTCACACTATCTTTAATTTTCTGTAAAGATTCATCCCCAATCTGTTTTTCCTTAATTACTTTCCTCATATAAGGATGGTTCTATCGACAAGGCACTCAACGGGTTTTCCGACTCCCCATGACTTATTACATCATTGTTTGCATTAGTTTGCATATGTCATTGGAGTAATTTTTTTAAAAAGTACTACAAATGTAAGTTTAGTCATTAATCATCCATTTTAGGTACATGGCTTACTTGAGGAGGCGTATTAGGGTATCATACAATTAGGTTAGTTCACCAATATGAGAGTTGGTTCCATGATGATTGAATTGTCAATAAGTATATAGTTGTTTGCTGCTAGCTTATGTTGCAATAGAAACTATATGCCACCAATAAATTTGTGTATTCAAATGGATATTTGCATTGATGCACTTACTAATCAAATTTGTGTGTTGGCTAAATTTACTTCAAGAAAGGACAAAAGACTTTCAAAAGTATTTCATTTATGCTTTTTATTTAATCATTTATCTTTCCAAATGTTTACTAAAACTTGGTTGCATTAAGCCATTACATCTTTATGCATTACATACATCGAGAATGATTCATCAAATTAGGCTTACCAACTAATTAATGTTTAGAAATTGCCATTGTATGCTCCAATTCTTTTGCATGCAATTGTCCGCTTCTTCTTGTGACAACTACCAAATATGTGCATTATTATGTGGAACAACTTCATCTTGAACATTGAATTCTATTAGCGTTGGTCCAATAATATGTATATATTGTTGTAACAATAATGGTAAACATTCCTAAGTATTCTTTTTGTACCTCGAGTCTTTTAAGAAGTACTCCCTTTCCATTCTTTGTGTTTCCTACATGTGGTATTATAAAATTGTTACCTCCATGCTGCTTTATTAAATTTCTACAATCGTTACATATTGCAATGATAAAACACATGATTGTGTAATCTCAGTTCAAACACATTAAATACATGATTCACTGATTAATGAGTTCTTTTATTATTCTTAGTGATTGCTTATGTTATATTGCTTAAATAGCTCTAAAAAAATTCAAGTCCAACACATTAATATCTAGATTGTTTCGTTGCGATACCAACTACATGTGAAAACCATTTGAGAGTGCTATCTTTTAAAATTTTGCATCTAAATCCATCATGTGGTGTTGCATTATATATTATGATGTATTATCTTCTAGACTTCTCTTAAGAAAAAAGCTTCTATAAGACCTTCTAGACTCTTCTTCAGATCGGAACCCTCTAGAAACGCACTCCTCTTTACTTCTTCTCGCCTCCGCCCCAATTCCCCATTCCCACGTTCTCACATAATCACCACCACTTTCTCTCTCCGAAACACCACCACAACCATCAGCAATGGCTAAGTACGGCGAGGGAGACAAACGCTGGATAGTAGAAGACCGACCCGACGGAACCAACGTCCACAACTGGCACTGGGCCGAAACCGACTGTCTCGAGTGGTCCAAATCCAAGCTCAGCGACTCCTTCGCCTCCCTCCCCATCCTCTCAGGGGAAGGAAACATTGCCATCAACATCATCAAACTGGAGAAGCTTGAAGGGGAAGCCTATGTCAACATCCGCAAGGGGAAAATCATTCCCGGGTACGAGCTCTCCCTCTCCCTCTCCTGGGAAGGTCAGGTCACAGATGAAAATGGAAATCTTATCTTGAAATGCAACGGAAAGGTCGATGTCCCGTACATCTCGGACGAGAACGCTGGTGAGGATCCTGAAGTCAAGGTCTCGCTTGACGATGAGGGCCCTCTCGGGTGTAGGATTAAGGAGGCCTTCCTGGACAAGGGGAAGCCCATTGTGCTGGAGAAGCTGAGGGGGTATGTTGATAGTATGGCTAGAGGTGGGCCCTGTAAGGAGGAGCTTGAGGTCAAGAAGGTGGGCCCCAAGAAGGCGGAGGTGGGGACGGGGGCGGCGGAGGTGAAGGTGGAGAAGAAGAAGGAGAGAAAGGGGTATAGGACGATAAAGTTGAGTGAAAGATTTAGGTGTAGGGCGGGGGATTTGTATGAGATAATGATGGATGAGAATAGGTGGAAGGGTTTTACTCAGAGTAATGCTAGGATTAGTAGGGAGGTTGGTGGGGAGTTCAGCATCTTCGACGGGTCTGTCACGGGGACGAATGTGGAGTTGAAGGAGGGGAAGTTGATTGTCCAGAAATGGAGGTTTGGGAATTGGCCTGATGGGGTTTTCTCTACGGTAATATATACATATTCGGCTTACTTGCGTTTTTATTATAATGTTTTCTTTTCTGTTTATGATAATTTGCGAGTTCGAGTTCTTGATTTTTGTGTTTGTTTTAATATTTGGTGGTAATGGCATTTACACTTGAATTATCCTGTGAAGAGCTTCCCCCTTTGACTCCTTTGATTAGGAATTTGTTGGTTTGTGGTGAGCAGTTAATCGTTAGGGTATTTTTTCTGAGGTTTGAGTTCTAATGTTGTCGTTTAATTGTTGGTTTCTTAACTTTACAGGTTCTAATTCTGTGAAATACTACTTTGTTGATTGTTAATTTGGATCGTACTGATTAGTGAGATTGATTGTAAAGATTTATAGTGTATAATCAATTTGATATAAGTAGGATAATTTGTTGAGCCAAATTAAGGATACTACAGGGAATTGGAGGAAATGTTGTTATATATGAATTTCTGGTGTTGGATGTTCTTTCCTGTTTGATAGTTTTGATCAATGTCATACATTAGCTGAGTAGATCTCAAGAATGCGTTTGAATTGGGCTATCGATGATAAGTGTGGATGATGAACTGATGATGAGAGCATATTTTGTGAACTACTGTTATGTGCCACCAATTTTGTAGTTGAGGACAAGGCATTATGGTTGCTTTTGTTATAGCTTTCAGTAATTCTTTTTAGTTAAAGACTCTACTGACAAACACAACAGCCATCCTGTGAGAAAAGATTCTACCGTTGATCCCCTTTGAGTAGGAGTTCATAGATTTAATGAGCAGGGAAAAAAGATTCATCCTTGAGGAAATTTTTTAGAGGTTTGAGATCTAATGTCGTTGTTTAATTGTTAATGTCTTAGGGAAACAGCTAAAGTATTTACTCTTTTGATATCAATTTGGGATGTAGTGAGATTCTAAAGGCTTTAGTAAGTCTGCATTGGGCTAGCTGTTGAGCAAAAGGCTACTTTTGGGACTCCAAGTGACTGAAAATAGATGAGATTGCAGGGCTTGGCTCTTTATGTTTGTCATTGTTTGACATGTCCAGTAATTGCTTATATTATTCTTCTATTGTTGAAATTAGCTTGGTTTTATGAGGTGCTGGTTCAGCATTATGTTATATGCTTTTGTTGATATTTCTAAATTTAGGTTGGTTAATTTACCTTGCCATATTAGAGATATTAAGGTATTTGGATTTGTCTTTTTCAAAAGGCAATTTTGAAGGGGGAGTGGGGGTTGGGGAGAACTAGCACGTCTCAAAAAGAAAGGAGTGCAAAAGATTTTTGTGAAAGCTTATGATCCACCGACAATTAAGTCTCAAAAAGAAAGTGTCTTACACCCTTGACTAAAAACCAAGGCATTCTCGTTATCTGATGGAATTTCTTTCATCGAAACAGTTTTACTAGACTGAACCCCTTGTGCAAGACTAACCTAGGTAATAGTTTTTTTATGCCAAGATTATAAAAGTTTTGTGAACCGTGGTAAATCAGCTCTAGATATCAAAACAAGATTGGATCTCAGTACTGGCCACTGCTCTTACGTGAGCAAAATGTACCTGAGATCTATTGACCTTTGTCACCTAACTAATATAGGGTTTTGGAAAGATGGAAGTTGATCTTCCCACATATTGGGTTGCACTGTTGATTGAAACAAGTTCAGAAGTGGACTTTGTTCAAAGAAGATCATCAATGAATGAGAACCACACTCTTTCTCAGTTATGAGAGCAGAAGTCCTTAGTGTCCCCTTGAAATCTTGACTGTTAGAGTCTACAGGCACCTGGAGATGCTCAGAGAAAGAACATACCCCTAGCACCATCTGGAATTCATAGAAGTGACCTACCAAGATTAACACTATGAAATCAAGAGGAAAAGCAAGGGAAGATGGTAGTAGCTGAGCTGAAACTAAACTATGAAAAATCAATCTCACAGGTCAAGATATTCTGCTATAAAAACTGAAAGGCATATGTTTTGGAGATAGAGAGAGAATCTAATGGCTAGGAAAATCTTTCACTCAATTAAATTTGCATTCGTTTGTGCAATATGCTTGTGATCACAAAAATTTTGAACAAACTTACACAATTTGCATTCTTTCTTGCTTTGATGGAAAGACAAACTTTGAACAGAGCAGAGCTGGATCTCGTAGTCCCTGGTTTGAAGGGGCAAAAAATTTAAAAGAACCTGTAGTCTAAATGAGATCCATTATTGCACTCCTAAATCTTTGACTAATAGGGGTATATATTAAAAGTGCAATAGTTCCCATGAAGTCCTGACGAAGAAGGCATGTGGGGGAAGGAGTTCTTTTCTTTTAAAATATCAGAATTTGGGATATAATAGCATTACATCGAAGCCTTGTCTTTGTTTGGATAGAGTTGTCAATGAGTACACTGTCCTTGCACTGGTCCGAGATTGAGAGATAGGTATTCTAAGCTTTTTGCTATATATGACAGAAGAAATTGAAAAAAAAAACCCTATAACACTGAAGGAGTGCCAAGCATTGAAACATTAGAAGCTAAGTGCCAAGCCTGTGTCATTAGTAATGAGTGTTTGAAATTCTTATTACTCCTGATACCCTAAACCCCCATACATACATATAGTTGAAGGACTTCCTTTTTCACCCAATGATTACCATGCTTATCAAATGAATTCAACCATCTGGATAGACCTATATTAGAGTCGTTACAGTTGGCCACTTAGCTGTTGAGATTTTAGTAACAAAAAGAACATATCTTGCTCTATTCGCCAATACAGAATTATGTGTGAAAGTGGAGATGGGACCAAATTTAACTTTCCTGGGAAAATCATCAGCTCTAGGGCATTTGTAAGATTTGTTTACCCAAAGATTGCTGCGCTTGTCGTGATGCAGACGAAGCAAAGCAACAAAGACATTTCCTAAAAACAAGTTTGCATTAAACCACTCTTTCGTGTGTTCTGAAGGTGTTACCACACTTTCAGTTTGTCTATTTTGAAGCAAGTATTATAATGTCATAGCATCCAGGAATCACTTCTGTTGATAATGTGTTTATCAACAATTTAACAGTGCCATACCATCTCTTTAGATTCTGTTGTATTTTTTAATGTATTTCTTCAGTGAGCTCATGGTACTTGGTGTATATCAGGTGAAATTGACATTTGAGGAGCCAGAATCTGGTATCACTGTTGTCAAGTTGGTTCAGAGTGATGTTCCTGAGGAAGACAGGTTGGTGGTAGTTAAGGGTTTGTTCGTGTTATATACTATGGTTCCCTATGTCTCTTCCTGGTAGCTTAATGGTATGCTTTCTATCTGATGCAGATATGGGAATGAGACTGTGGTAGAGAACACAGAGAGAGGGTGGCGAGATCTTATCTTCCAAAGGATTCGAGCAATCTTTGGCTTTGGACTTTGACCACTCAACCAAGAACATTCCTTTGCTACAAGTGTAACAGCCAAATTGATATTCCTCCTGTTGTTAAGCCATGAATGTTATTTGTTGAAGTGGCTGGACTAACTGAGTATTGTGATTTGTGGGCATATTGTGGCTCCATTCGGTGTATTCTCGTATCACAGTCAATATTTTCAGAAGTTGTGAAGTAATTAAGGGGTGTCTCCTCTTCTAGTCTTCGTTGGTTGCTTCGCCCTTCGTGTTATTGATCCCAGTTGTATTCCTTGTATTGTTGCCTTTGTGTTTTTGATCAAGTTTATAGTCCAGCCCCACCAGCGATCTATTAAATTATATTAAGTTTACAGTGTTTAACAACTGAACAGAACAATATCGGATTAGTCGTGCTGTTGATATGGTGAACTAAAATAAAGTTGAGGAGGTTTAGCCGTCATGGTGATTAAGGGGGGTTCTTTTTTTTTTAGGTTACACTCTTATACGTAGTCAGTAACTTATAAGGCGTCATGGTCGGTGCATTGAAAGGTCAGGGTTATATTTCTGAAACCTTTTATAGTTTTATGGGTATAGCTCACATAGTGATGGTAATAATAGGCTAATAGGTATGCTTGTGTTTGTTAAAGAAAAGTTCAACCCACATATGAGTTCCAAAAGATACAAGGTTAAGGTTTAGAAAGGGTATTATTATTTATCGCCCCAAAATTATTAATATCGCTCATTGAAATAATTATTTTAATCCCTAATTTTTTTACCATTTTACCTTTTTTCCCTTCCATTTTCAATACACAGAGAATCTCGTTGAAAATCTTTTTTTTTTTTATAATTATTTTAGTTCTGGGCCGAGTGGTTATCCTAAGGGCTCCTTTTTTTTCTTTTTCATGTAATTGTTAATTAGAGTTAATTAATTTTAAAATATGTTAATTAATGTTTTGAACGTACAATTATGTTTTTGAATTTTTATTAATTAAGGTTAATTAATATTAGTATGTGTTAATTAATATAAATGTGTGAATTAGTGTTAAAACAAAAATAGTTAATTTTCTTTTTTTTAATAAAGGGGAGTCATCTTAATAAAAATGCAACTCTTTGGGCCAGCCATTTTTTTTGGACGGCTCCCCTTTGGACTGACCTTTTTTTTTTTGGATGGCTCCTTTTAGGCTGACCTTTTTTTTCTATGGCTCCTTTGAGTTGGCCGAAATTTTTCAGCAAATGAAATTTTCGATATTTACTGAAGACGACAACGTGGACGATTTCTCCATGCGTTGGTTCTTTTCTAGCATCAACTAAGGTGGTTTTTGGTGCGATCGTTAGATTGTGGGGTGGTGGTTGACCGGAAAACGACGAGGCGTGGTGGTCGACCGAAAAGTGGCGGGCTGTGGGGATTGGCTGGGGTTGAGAAGTAGGGAGTATCAAAGTAAGAAATAAAGAGTAAAAAAAGTAAAATATTAAATTTGAATTAAAATTTAATTAAAGGAAAAAGGTAAATTTAGAGGAAGACATGAGTATTTTGGTGACAATAAATAGCGCTTCACTTTAGAAATCCCAGGACAGTGGTTCATATAGTTATATACTTATCCTTTAGGTATATAAATAAATTAAAAAAGATTTCCTAACTATAATATAATGCATGATATTAAGAAGAATTAAGTATAAATTTCATATCATCTTGTTTTCAATTTCGTTTTAATAATTCTTATCTTTGTTTGAAAAAATATTTGGTCAAATTAATAATTTGATTGTGACTAAAATTATTCAATCTTTAATTTATAGCACAAATATATACTTCATGCAATTTTTAATAATAAATAGGTACCATATATGAAGTCAAAAATTCTAACTGATATGTCAAAATAATGAATATCAAATATCATCTTGTATAGTCATAGACAAATAAGGCAAAAGGTTGGAAAATACTCAGCTATTAAAATGTACAGGAAAAATAAGTTACTCTAACTATAACTAAAAGTCTAAAACTGCCCAATTTAAAATCTATCTACTCCATATTATTTACTTAATTTAAAGGATAATTTCAAACTTAAGAGCACACCACTTGGTATTCCTAATTCTATTTCTGAATCATATTATTGCTTCGTAATCAAACAGCTATATATTATTAATAAATTAAATCTTCATTGATTTTCTAACATTCTAAATTATAATTATATTTTATTTTATGTTAAGATTAAAACATAATTGGCAAAATATAGAAAAAATAAACTAACTAAAAAACATTAATATGCTAAAAGCATGTCAAAGTGTTTGAGTGTGAACTATCTATCTAATTCTGACCTCGAGTATGAATGATATTGCTTCTTTGATGATCTAATGTTATGTACGATTCTCATAACATAGTAAAATGAAAGACGAATAATTATTTAAAAGAAAAAAATTATAATAAATTAAATGATCATCAATATTTTATGTTTTTTTAGCGACTTTTAAAAATAGCATAAGTGTTGTTTATTTGACAAGTTTGAATATTGTCTTGCTACAAGAGTTGTAAATGCATAAATATTATCAATACGGAGTAGATGATACCCGTTATTGTTTAAAGTTCGTTTTTCTAGATATTATTTATATATCTAGCATGAAGGTTTTGAGTGAAATCGTAGGGAAATTTTTTGATAATATGGTGTTTGAAATTGAACCTTTCACGAACATAAATCTTAATGCAAGTATTCAACGATTATGTGCCAGGTGGATGCATGTCAATGGTCTATGAATTTCATTAAAGCTCATCGACAAAGATACTATATTATACAATTAAATTTTGCTGTAGACAAAGGTTCTATGGTGTAGCGGTTAGTATTCCGGACTTAGAATCCAGAGGCCTGTGTTCGACTGCCGGTAGGACCATTTTCTTAATAAAAAAAAAATAACGTATGTTGATCAGCAAATTTCGTAATTTATGGCCCAAGTTGCTACTAGATGATTAAATCAACTTCCTCAGTTATGACAACACTTATAATTTTAGACTGCTGCAAAATACGTGCACTATATTTTGTTGGTGGTTCTATTTATATATTTTACTACATATTATATAGGGACATATTATACAAATTTTCCCTCTTCATTTCTTAGGACATGCTTGAATTAGAGTTAATACACTACGAGAGTAATAAAAGTCAAATTAATAAAAAATAAGGTTAAGGTTAGTGAAAGTAGTTTATAAGGTAAATATAGTGATAAATAATCCTCATTTGAGAGATGATAGATATACATTACACTTATAGGGTAGTTATTATCACTATATTGAGGGTAATAATCAATCTCTCAATTTCTTCTTTTTTCTCATACAACCACTATAATATTTTCTTTTCCACCTCATCCCCTTATCGTCACATCTGTTTACCTTTATTTTTCATTAGTTTGACTTTATTACCCACTTAATTTATCTTTCTCAATCCAAGCATGGTCTTATTGTTAATACAATAACACGGTTGGAGTAATAAAATGAACTAATGGCATATATTTACACAAATTGGTTAATTAAAGCAAGTAGCCAAAACTAAGCAATTAAAAAATTATTTCTGCAATTGGTTATATGTGCTACAAATTGGTTATGCAATAGCAAGTAGCCAAAATAAGCGATAACAATTTATTTCTGGACGAGGCTTAATTTGTTGCTACACTTTGCATTATGAAACTAACAATTTGGAGTATGGTTGCTTCCATTAATTCAGTCAGAACCTTACAAAAATTTCAGGATGAGTTGACTTTCTATTCAGTAAACCTGGCAATACATAGTCCAACTTGAAAAGAAGAAAAAATAAAATATAAAATTATTCGACGCCTGAGAGATTCGAACTCTCGCGGGGAAACCCCATGTACTTAGCAGGCACACGCCTTAACCACTCGGCCAAAGCGTCTTTGTTGAAACAAATCTCAGGAAAACTAGATAAATATTTTATTGCGGACCCCGAATAAAATAGAAGATAATATCGTAATTCCGTAGCAAAACGTTAACGTACCATTCTCAATGTAATGGACCTTTACAGGAAATGGACTCGAATTCATGAGTGTCAAATCGTAAAATATTTACGGGTCGGATTAATTTAGCATGTCGAGTTGGGTCAAGTCATTATTGGAATGGGTTAAATCGGTTATTTGCTTGCTTGAGTTCGGTTCGGGTCAGGTTGTATTCGGTTCGGGTTCAGGTCAGGTTGTATTCGGTTCGGGTTCAGGTCAGGTTGTATTCGGTTCGGGTCAATGTCGGTTCTTGAACGGGTTATAGCGGGTTATTTCGAGTTTAGATAGATTTCGGGTCAAGTTAATTATGGTAACAGGTTGCCTCGATTTTGGTGAAATCCGATTAAGTTTTATCGAGTTTACATCGGGTCATTAATGAAAATTTTTGGGTTCAATGTTATTAGACATTTGGTAAAAATAGGTCGGGCAAGATTAGGTCACATTCACATATATTTAAATTGTTAATATATCGAATTAATTTGGTTCACAGGTTGTTATAAATTGGGTCATATCGGTTATGTGTCGGGTTCAATCGATTTCGGGTTCTCTTCGGGTCGGGTCGGGTCGGGTCGGGTCTGTAACGGGGCGGGTCCCTAAAGGGTAGAACACAGATCAGGTTTGGGTCTTCAAATATCGGGTCAAATCGGTTTGGGGTTGACTTCAGGTCGTGTTTGGTTGGTTTTCGGGTCTTACTTTTCGGGTCATAATCAAATCGGTTTCGAGTAACTTATCGGGTCAGTTATGATTTTGACAGCTCTACTCAGATTCCTAATAATTAACACACCGCACAAATATGACATGGATAAATTCACTTAGTTTAAGATCAATTTTAACGATTTGTTTTTCACCTTCAAGGCTTTCTTAGCAACATGACCTTACCATTAATTACTTCAAAATTGAACAATAAGAATAATATAGATTAGCTAAAATAGGCCTGTCAAACGAGATTCGAATTCAACAATGCTGTCTAAAATACGAAATGTTTAAGTTTGGATTGACTCAAATAGTTAAAAAATTTGAATTCGCTATTTTGTTTTTGGGTCATACATATGATTAAATATATACATGAGTATACGAAGGAAATAACAAATGTTAAAAATTAATCATCTTTACTCAAATTCCACCATATAAATTAACTTATATTTTAAAAAATCCATTACTAAAATCAAGTTTTTCTATAGTTAAAGATACTTTATGTAATAAAGCAAGTCGATCTGTCTTAATTGATATGGAGACTAGGGCTGGCAATTCAATATAAATCTGATTCGACTTCGATCTGATTTGAAGGGAAAAGTTTAATCCAAACCCATTTAAAAAAATTTCGAGTCTAAATCTAATAAAAAAAAGTCCAAATCCGAATAGGAGATGGATCAGACTCGGTTATTGTACTATATCCGACTTAATATGATCCGAGTCCCACCTGAATAAAATCCAGTTCATATTTAATATTTTTTATTTATTATTTATATAAAAAAATATTAATTGATTGCAAACTTTTACTACTAGTGTTTTCCATTTTGAGAAAATAATTTTACTTAATTTTAAAAAGGTCTATTATTATATAGCATTAAGGCCCAATTAGAGAATTTTAATTTCCCATTTCATCTTAGTTTATCATTTTATATATATAATTTTATAAATCACTTTAATCACCACATATTTTAACTAAAAATCAAATATGATTGACTTCAAGTAGTATAGTATTATTTTAATAATAAATAATAATAATTCCTACGTGTACTTCTAACCTTCCATCTTACTTTCTCATCTACACGTTCATTCTTTATTTTATTTATTTAGAATGAATTGGCCAATAGCTTCCTTATTCTTTTTGTTATTGCATTTGAGAAATATACTCCTTATTTTTTAATTGTGATTTGTTATATGTCTTACCTTGTATTTGAGGCTAGACTAACTTCTAGTGTTGTATACAAATTTTAAGCAATAAACGCTAGCTGAAAGAATGGGTTTAATACTTTGTAATATTTAACTCTTAAATTATATTCTAGTAATATTTTATAAAAGCTATTGCAAGTATTTTGCAAAAAAGATAGTAAAGCTTTGACAAAAGGAAATCATGATAAGGCTTACCAAGCCAATTCACTAAGAAGCATGATGTTATAAAAGTATAATTAGTATCAAATATTAAAAAAACATTTTGATATTACTATTACTATTACTATTACTATTACTATTACTATTACTATTAATGTACCAACATAAGAGTATATAGTATGAAGTGTTGTGTGTAGTCATTTATTTTATTAAGATGTTGTTATTTAAGATATTATGAGTATACAATTGAAAAAAAAAATCTTATATAAATTATTAAAATTAATCCTAAAATTAGCAAGTTTTTATCTTTTTTCCTCCGAAACAATTTTTTGTTGTTTTTACGTAGACGATAGGTTTAAAATTTTGACAGTGATGGGGAAAATGTCTAATATTACCGTGTTTTTGTGTCTTATTTATATCCACTAATCTTATTAATCCATATTTTAATATATACTTGATCATCAACGTCATTCAACTAATATTTATAGTTTAATAAGAGCATAATTAAATATTTTAATTTGTCAAATAAATTCTAAATACAAAGTATAAATCATGTTTTTATTGTCTATAATAGCATGCGTTTTTCTCTTTTTTGATTGGTTTTGAGGCATACTATTTTTTTCTCTCAAGAGGAAGGTGTCTACACAAATAGGATTATGCACCTGATACAAAACGCAAGAATTATACACATAAAACGCTAGATAAAAACATTTGGGGTAACGTAATGGACATTACGTGAAAATGCAATGAACATTGAGATCAGTTCTATTCATTATTTCACTGCAGAAGTCATCATTAATGCTTTGTAATTTGCGTCATAAGTGCTTTTGGGATTCTATTATTTTTGCATTGGGAATAAGTCCCTTGAGAACTCCTACCATTATTAAAAAAAAAGTGTCATTCCTGGTCCTCTATATAATCAAGAGGCTTCCAATGAACCTGCAAATTTCTGATTATCCGAGCTATGAAACAACCGGATATAAGAACATAACCATTCCTTAAAAGGAATAGAGACATTATCCTTTGACCGAAGGACTATTGACTGAAGGGCCAAGGGGCTTATTAGCCAGAAAATAGTGGTTTTAGGGCAGAGCCTAAAAATGTGATCTACATATTCAATGTTGAGACCACACAAACCATAGAGGGGATCCAAATCATTCCTCTTATTAGAAGATTATCTTTTTTCTAGTGTCTCATTCCAAATATCCCATAAGAGATGTTTCCACTTTGAAAGAACATTACTTCCCCAAATAGCCTTGAAAAAGGTTGAGTCCTTTCCCTGGCATTCCATAGGATTCTTGTTCTTTTGGCTGAAACTGTAACCTGACTTACCTGCGAATTTTCCAGATGTATGGAAATTCTAGATTAGGAAGTCCTTTATACTTCTTGTGGGAAGTTCCATGGCTAGGATTGACAACGTATCTTTAGCTTTAAAGCTATCACAAATTTTCTTCGCATCACATTGGTTGGAGTCGGTATTAATAAATTCTGCCACTTTCCACCTCCTTGCATTATGGAGAGTGACATTTGAATTTAGTTCCGACACCTTCCCTTTCACCTATCTGTCTCTCGCAGCTTTTACCAAAGTCCCTTATCCTATCTTCCAAGAGCATCCTTCTAAACGTGGTTTCTCAGCCTTTCTAAAACCCTTTCTTTCTAGATAAACCCCTGCTCTATGCTAGGTTAGGATCACCCCCGTAGATAAGGCGAAGGGGGCACCAACTTTATACATTTTGTAGAGAAGGATCTGAGGATTAAGGTGTGTCCTCCAAACCTGCTTCATAAGAAGAGCATCATTTAAAGAACCGATTTCATGGATCCCTAGACCTCCCAGACCTTTAGGACGACAAATAGTGCTTCTCTTGACCTAATTTTGGAGGACATAAAAGTAAGGACTTGATGTTTATGTGTTTTATTATTGGAGCTTCATCAAGAAATATAAAACTAGAAAAGGCTTATCCAGAATGTGAGTTGGACTGTTGGAGTTTGGAAGTTGGAAATGATATAACGTTAATGGTTACTATGATCGATCATGGGTACTCATTTGGCTGACCGTAGCTCAACACAAATCAAGTATGGGCACAACTTGGCCCAAATCGAATTTAAAAGTGGGTGGATTGGTTATTGAACCCCTTAGTCCCTTTGCATTAACCCAATGTGAAATTTAAACTATGTTGACTCTGAGTCAGTGATTTTATGGTTTATAAAATCCAAATACTTCGTATTTCATATGAAGTACGAAATAGAATATATACGGTTTGAGTAAAATTTTGACAAGTCTAGCACAAAAACAACGAAGTTACTATTTTATCTAGGTTGATCTTGTGTAGACCATGCCTGTGTGGCCAGTTAAAGGTAACACCAATCATAAGGTATAAGGGCTTCATATCTCACCTTCCAAGGTTCAACCCATGCGAAAGTTAAAGGTAACACCAATCATAAGGTATAAGGACTTCATATCTCAACTTCAAAGGTTCAACCCATACGAATGGGATTTGCGAAAAATCATCATCTAGAGTTTGTATGATTAGAGCATCCACAAAGGTTAGACAAAAGGACTAACTTGTAATTTCCATATTTTTCAAGCTTGAGGCTTAACCAACTAAGATATGTAGCAAAATTGTGGTTGTAGCTATGGAAAACAAAGTGGCTAAGTGGAGCTAGTAATTTCGGTAATTCAACTAAATATCTTAGTGAGTCCACGTAATTTTTTATTTTTTAACTATATTCTGTAAAATTAAAAATATTTTGTTGGCATAAATACTCCTTTCATTTCCCTTTATTTTTTCTATTTAAAATATTTTATTTGAGGAGTGAAAAACTTAAATAATATTTTTCGTTAATATATAGTTTATTGAAGGATTTTCGTTGATAAATATAAGTTAAAATACATTCATGTGGTACCTTATTAAATTCGTCTTAAACTATATTTTTTAACATGCAAATTTTATATTTTTTATAATATATATTAATAAATATTTTAGCTATAATATATATGTATATTAAAAAAATAATAGACAAACAAGTCAGAAATACTCTGGTAAGGACGTAAGGTAAAGTCCACTAACTAGTTCACTTCCTCAAAAACAAAGAGTTTCTCCACTGTTCACACGAGTGTAGATTGGCATTGAACTTGCCATTTTTCTTAATTAATTCTTGACGGTGATCTAAGATCTAACACACGTGGCATGGTCTGCAGTGCATAAAAGTATAGAGAAGCACCATCAGAGGGGTCCACACAAATTACGAAATGGGTCCCACTCAAGTCTTTTCAAGTGTAATAGCATAAGCCCTGAAGTTAATGACTTATGAATGTAGTTGCTAGTCGTAATTATTGACCAAACACAAACGCCAACTTACGAGTTTAAAGATATTTTTTAAACTAATTAACTTAAGGTGTGTTATATTCCGCTGATTTTTACTTTTTTTTTAAACAATTTTTTTTTCTATTGCTAATTTTGTATGAATTAGACTTATTTTATTTGATTTTATTAAAATTTATTTGATTTTATTAGAATTTATTTGATTTTATTAGAATTTATTTGATTAGATATTGTTACTCTTATATTTTTTTCTTTATCTTATTTGATTTTTTTCTTAATTAAGTGGAAAGAAGGCGAATAAAATGGGACCCGTTTAGGCCTAAATAAAATGTATTAGACATGATTGAAACTTATTGAATGATTTTAAAAGTTTTCAAAATTTTTATAATTATTAATAATAAAATAGTTAGACCTGTCTAGAAAATAAATTTGGTAACTATAAATTATCAGTAGTTATATAATTATTTAAGGATTCTTTGTATTAATATTATTGTTATTATTAAACATTTTGTTGTAACCTAACTATTAGAGATACAATATTAAAATAGTTATGCATGGATTACTACTTAGCATTGCTAAATCAACTTTTTTTTTTCTTTTTACATGAGAATATTACACTTTGACATCCGAATAGACGTAAATCAACTCTTACCAAACCATTATTCGTGTACTTCAACCTTTTCACTCGACGATATTACTCGCAGCTTCAAATTAATTGCACGGTGGGACTCATAAAATCCTAAACAAAGTTAGTTTAAGAGATATGAGTTTATGATGTTATTAGTACAAATTTTTCATATAATCAAACTAGGAACAAAATTCTAAATTTCTAATATACAGTAATCAATTCATTTGAAATAATTTAATATTTAAATCTACTTATATAATGCCAATTATCTCGTCAATAATGGACACATTAACCCACATTTAGTTAATTATTAAATAATGCACTCCCTTGCCTTAAATTTATAAAGAGTATTGTAAAACGCGTTTATTGATACTAAATTTTACTTAATTTTCGAGGTCTAAATGATTTTCAATAATAATTTTTGGTAGGATTTAAGATTTCCAATTAAAATATGGCATGTTAATTGAGGTCAATGCAAATTTATGTTATCTTCTATGGCACAAGGTCAATTAACCTTTCAATATCACTAATACTAGAACTAGAAGTTGGTATGATAAACTCCATATCGATTCATCACTTTCCTTTCCCCTTGTTGTATAAATGTTCTAGGTGAGTATTTATACAATTAGGGTTGATTAGGATCTAGTCAATTTTGAACTAAAAAGCCGTTAATACTCCACATATTTCACCAAATAGAAGTTACCTTTGGGCACCATTTGATACCTTGAGATATAGATTCAACACTTAAGAAATCAAAGTCTTTCTAGATCATAATTCAACTTTCCATTCAACTTGCCAAATTTAAACTAGTATGGAATGAATTTTTATAAGCTTTCCATATACAATTGGTGTATTGAATTGGTCATGACCATAAAAACTAGTTAATATTACAATAACAATATATGTAATTACTGTTAGCAGGAAGAAGAATGACACTTATTTGACCCTTTAATTTTATAGATATTGATAAGAATAACGTTTTCACTTCACTATGAACAATGTCACTCAAAATTTTTTTTTTTTTTTTTAAAACAGAGATATTAGGGGAGGCCATGAACACTCTCTAGATTAAGCTTAAAAAATTAATATGTTTTAAGAGTTATACTCATGTAATGTAGCTCAATTGGTTAGAAACAAGTCAAGGGATCGGGCCCCTTTGTACCAACTCATTTTTAGTATATTTTTCTTCCTTATGGACTAATGGTAACATGCATTGAACTTAATGGGCTTTAATAAGTTAATAGTATAGTAAGTTTGAAATTATTTTATTGTTTATCTTCTTAATGCAATCCTAATATAAAATAGTGTTGACATTTCCAACCTCAAAAATTAATACTCATAATTTTTATTCATGTATTAGCTCTATACTAATATACGTTTTATCTCTCCCCTAAAATAGCAGAAAATCATATACAATTATTATCCTGTATACTTTCATAACTACAAGTATAATAATTTCGTATAAATCCCAGTTTCTCTCACTACAAAGACCTCTCGCATCTCTATACAAAAACTATAAGACAAAAAAAATTAAAACCCCGACTTGGCGATGGCTTGAGCCTTGACACTCCTCTAGGATTGTCAACGGGCAACTTAAGTTGATTTATCTTCTTTCCGAAGATCCATCACTCGAGTGGGTGGATATCAACTAGTCGGGTTTGAGCAAGGACATTATTAGATCTAATTCCCAAGCAGTCAATAATAACCTATTACTAAAGCTTTATTTTTCCAAATGCAACCATCAACAAACTTGTGCATAAAGGTAAAGTTAGGGTTAGGGATTTCTTGTGTTTGGGATAGGAAGTGCTAGGTTGCTAGTATGGTTGTCCGATCTAGTTTTAGAATTAAGTAACTTTAATATTTTTGTGGTTTCAAAAATGTTGGTTTTATGAGTGGGTTAGGATTTCTACTTTTGGTGTAAGTTTTGCTAAATTGAAAAGGTTCATTTATCCTATCTTGCCTTCTCACTTTATTTGGTTTAGATAATAATATATATTGTTTAGTTTAATTAGTATGATGTTTGTAGTTTGAGCTAAAATCTAAGTAAATGCAAACTACATAGATTAAGACACACCTTACTGCGCATCAATAGGTTATTACGAATTTGCCTATTTGGGTCAACAACGAATCGAATAAAACGAGTCACATATCACTATAGGTGGGGTCCATAACAAGTTATATTGAGTAATAATCAGTTTTAGGTTCTAATCAGGTCATGAGTCGTTTTAGGTTTGCGTCATTATCAAGTAGATTCAAATTAGTTATCGATTTATATCAAGTAGGGTGCATATTTGGTGTCTAATCATATAATAACAGCTTACGTTAGTTGTCGGTTAATATTAAGTCTGATTAAGGTTGTGTTACGTGTTATCAATTTCATACATATAACAATACAAATCGATTTCAAATTATTGAAGATTCAAGTTGGTAATGTGGGTCGGGCCAATTTTTGACAACTCTAATATTCCGTCCACATCAATGAGTGAAAAACTAAACTATGCATGCGAACAGGACACAATACGTTGGCTACGAGAGTTACATTTTGTTTTTGTAAGCCAAGAGTTACATGAAAGTAAACTTAAGCTTTATTGTTGACATATCAAATTCACCTTCATTTCTTCAAATAAGCACCTTATTTCTCTTTTGAGTACATATAACTATTTTTACCCAAGAACAAAATTCCAGAATTCAAACATCGCATGAATAATCTAAAATTAACTTCACAATCAATCTCAATCAAATAAACATGTAAGGTAAAAATTTAACAAATTGGAGAATGAAGAGTAGAAAAGGAGGCAAAACTTCTAAAGTTGGTCTTTTAACTTCTAACTTCTAACTTTTAAATTAGAAATTATGTTTTATGATTTTTTTTTTAAAAATTAGATGTATATAAGCATGAATAAATTATACGTCGAATTTAAATCTAAAATTCGGGCCAATAGTATTTAAATCTAAAATTCGGGCCAATAGCATTAAAATTCAGATCCATAAGCCTAAAAAAAATTAGACCTAAATTTTCATAAATAGATTAGATATAACGAAATTCGAGTTAAATTCTAAATCCATTATTATACTCAAATAAGAGCACCAATAAAAATTCAGACGAGTCCGAATCCAATCTAAACTCAAGAGTCTGAGAGGTATCAGAGTTAGACACCCTAGTTAATATATACTCCGTACTTACTTTGGTAGTTCAGTATGAAGCGCAAAGCCGCTGCTGAGAACTCTTTGACACTCGTCTTCTTGGTCCTCTAATTTAACATTTAACATTTAACATTTAACATTTAACCCCAGCATTCCAAATCTCCAATACTGATTACAGTATTCACAGTTACACACACCGTTCTCTTTCTCTTTCTTTCCTCCCTACTTTCTCTTTTCTCTTCATTCATTCTGCATACAAAATAGTTAAGCAACGGACAACAACAATGGCAGAAGCAACGAAATACCAGTTAATCCCAAACAACAACAACAACGTTGCATCGAATTTCAAAGGCTACCTGTCAGTTTTCAGAACCAGAAAAACCTCTGCTTTTGTCTATGGTATTGTCTTTGTTTTCATTGCTTTCACTGTCTTCTTAGCCTTCTCTCCTTCTTCAACTTCCTCCACTTCTCCCTCTTCTTGGTTCCTCAATTTCTTCACGCTCAACTCTACTTCTCCTCCCAATTACACCCTCCAATCCCCCAGATCTGATCTTCCTTCTTCCCAGATTCCTCAACTCAACTCATCTAGATCTCACAAAACTGCTCAAATTCAAACACCCTTTTCAGATTTTTCGCAGAATTTGACTCATACTCAACTTTCTCCTCATGAAGTTGAAAAATTTAAGCCTCCTAATCATGATAATAGTCACAGTAATAATAATAATACTGATACTGTTCTAAATAGCACAGTTTTGCCTCCAATCGCTCCTGAAATCTCTCCAATTCTACCCAAAGAAGATAAAAGCTTGACTTTGAGTGATAGTACTGAATCCCCACTTCAGCAAAGTGATAAGAATAGTGCAGTTCTTCCTCAAATCTCTCCAACACCCTCCCCTGTTTCTGAAAAACAGAGCAAACAGAGTACTACTGTTGCCTCCCTTCCACAAACCCCACTAAAAACCTCCCCAGTTGTATCGAATTCGAGTGTTGAAACGATCGCGAATTCGACCAAGGAAGGGGGAAGTGGGGAGGCAGGGTTTTCTACTTCATTGTCAAAAAAACAGAATGATAGTAGTAGTTCTAGTAGTAGTGGGAACGTAACCGTTTCAGGGGAAGTGAAGAAACACGGGAGTATGGTTGGTTCATTGGTTGGCTGTGATTTGTATGATGGAACATGGGTTAGAGATGAATCATACCCACTTTATAAAGCTGGATCTTGTAAATTAATTGATGAACAATTTAATTGTTTTCTTAATGGTAGACCTGATCATGGTTATTCCAAGCTTAAATGGCAGCCTAAAGGCTGCGCCTTACCCAGGTAATTTTTCTCAACTGTATAATTTTATGGTTTTTTGGTAATTTTTTTTTTTGCATTTATTAATTTCTTAATTTGCAATTATTGCTATATATATGATATGATTCTATTTGGTATAGTTAGTTCCACAAATGTGTGAATAATAAATGTGTTCTTTGTTAAACTTGGGGTTTGTTCAATTTTCCAAATTTATATGATTTAATGGAAGGTTTTTTGTTCTTATTTTGTGCAACAAATTATGAGAGAATATCTCATTGGTTATTTTTCTGGCATGTTTTTTTTTTCCCAATTTTATTGATCTTTGGTATATCTTGTTTCCTGAAGATTCGATCTACCTTGAATATCAAAAAATTTGAATTATGGTAAATTTGATCAAGAAAATTTAATTCAATAGTCTGTTTTAGTTTTGTCACCGTAATTTTTGATTTGCATTGCATTTATGTTTGTTTGGATTGAGTCAAGTGAAATTGCGTGAGTATTGGAACTATAATTGATCATATCCTTTTGTTCCTATATACTTGTATGAGTTAAAGTAGGCTTTTGTGTTACTTGTTAATTTACTTATTACCAACTCTCTATTTCAATGTATTTTTTCTTACTATAGGTTGGATGGGAAGGAAATGTTGAAATTATTGAAGGGTAAGAGACTTGTTTTCGTTGGTGATTCACTTAATCGAAACATGTGGGAGTCTCTAGTTTGCATTCTTAAGAACTCGGCTAAAAATCCGAAGAATGTTTATGAAGCCTCTGGAAGGCATTACTTCCGGAATGAAGCTTCGTACTCTTTCGTATTTAAAGTAAGTTCTGTACCATTAGTGCAAGCTATGAAGTCCCTGTCCTCAATTCTATCCTTGATTAACTAAAACGGCTTATGTTTTGTGGTTGAGTAGGATTACAATTGTACTGTGGAGTTCTTTGTTGCTCCTTTCTTAGTTGAAGAATGGGAAGTCAAAGACAGGAATGGAGCTACCAAGGAAACTCTTCGGCTTGATCATGTTGTTAGAGACTCTGAACACTTCAAGAACGCAGACATTGTAATATTTAACACCGGGCATTGGTGGACGCACGAGAAGACATCGAAAGGGTATCTAATTCGTACTTGTTCTTAACATAATTAACACATGGTCTCTTTTGAATGAGGCTACAAAAAGTTTGATTTTGTATGACAGGGAAGATTACTATCAAGAAGGAAGCAATGTCTATAAACAATTAAGTGTTATGGAGGCTTTTCGAAAAGCCATTACAACTTGGGGGAGATGGGTTGATGCCAACATTAATCCTCAAAACACTCATGTGTTCTTTCGTGGCTACTCTAGCACACATTTCAGGTCTGTTTGGCCTCATGTTCACAATATGCTATGTTTTCCAATATTCTTAATCTTTTCATGGTCTTTCGCTCAAATGAAGGGATTCATCGTAGAAATGATATACACTTAAAGTTTTATTATTTGGATTGTGTAATTAGATTATTTGTTTAGTCATAGCATGTGTTATATAACTATAGTGGGTTTACTACCAGCATTGCTCAGACTAGCTCAACTGTATAGAATGGATGGCCTCATGAGATTCATGAATTGGGTTTGAAAAAGTAAAGATGAGTGCACTCTTAGTCTCATCTAAAGTCATTTGCACTTACCTCAATTACTAGTAAGATTTACCTAATCCTTGTTCTCTTCAACTTATTGATTTCATTACCGATGAGAAATACACTTGAAAACATTAGTGACACATCAGATCAGTGTTGATGATTAAGGGTGAGCTATATTCACGAGATTCACTTATTAAAACTTGATAGAATTTGTTGGCCCCAAACTTTACTTTATTAGAACTTCTCTGAACATATTGTAGCTGTAAATTGAACTTGGGTATTAAAAAAAGTCTTATAATCAGGTCTAATTATTAAAATTAGTTTTGATCACACTTCAGATTTCATTAGTAAAATCTTGTTTTATTCAGCGAAACTTTGTTTAGTTTTGCAAAAATCAGTTTAGTTCAATTCTGGTTAGTAGAACAAGGCCATAATCTTGCCATAGTTATAATTTTATTAGCAAAAATCCGTTTTGATTTATGATTTGAATTTCATCAGTAAAATCTTATTTTAATTAGCAAAAAATTAATTTTATTCTGCAAAAATAGTTCAGTTGACCGAAATATGGTGAAGAAATTAGGCCAGATATCTTGTTGTACTCGTCTGGATATTAGTGTTTTGTGCCTTAGTTTGATAATTGATATGGTTCATATGAATCTGATGTCAAAGGCTTCCTACTCTTTGAGAAACTTACTATATCAAAGTCACGTCTTATGAATCTACTCCTTAACTTATTTACGGTTCCCTCTAAAAGAACTTGAAAAGTGAAAGCTATCCAATAATCTGCTCCTTTCCTATCTGTTTGCAGAGGTGGGCAATGGAATTCTGGGGGGCAATGCGATAGCGAGACGGAACCCATTACGAATGACACTTACCTAGAGAAATATCCATGGAAAATGAAAGTTTTTGAGACAGTAATGAAGGGCATGAAAACCCCTGTTTCCTACCTTAATATCACGAAATTGACAGACTACAGGAAGGATGGACACCCGTCAGTGTACCGAAAGCAACGCCTCTCTACAGAAGAGAAAAAAACGCCACTGAAATTTCAAGACTGCAGTCATTGGTGTCTTCCAGGAGTTCCCGACTCATGGAACGAGCTTCTCTTTGCTGAAATGATAAGAAAGCAATACCAGGATCAGCAACAAACAAAAAATCCGTAAAATGTAAGCTGAACAACACACAGGAAGAGGCTACGCTTTTGTTCAGGTACGACAGTTAAATTGCACAAATTTGAGTCCAAAAATTTTGCGGGTAACAATTTTGAACTCTGGCAAAGATGAGGTTTTGCACTACTACTAGTACTACTACTTAGGTCTTTGCCAAGGGAGATGAAATATTCACTCCTAAAATGTTCTCTTACACTCACACTGTAACAGCACAGCTGTGTGCTCCTACAAGTTGGAGTGTTAAAAGCATTTTTGTGATTGAAAATAGAAGTTCCCTTCGTTTATGAAAAGCATTTGGCCGGTTTGTGTCCAGCGATTGAAAGACGCAGTTGGTAATTTTGGGGACGTTGGCATATGTTTATTTCAGCTCCTAGATCATACAGAATACACAACATATATTTGTACATTACGATTATTCATGAATTCAATCTGTACTGTAATTACTCTTAGTAAATTATTTTTAGTGCAGTAATTTTCTTCATTCTCGTTAATCATCATGAGTTACTCCGTATGACTAGGGGAGGAATCCCTAGTGATATGGCCGGAAATGTTCGTGTTGTATGACTAGCATTGTTTTTTCCCCCTATGGTAATAAGTAAAGACGAGTGACTAACATGTTCAATTCACAACTAACATAAGTACGGTATAGTACTTCCTCCGTCTTGATTTACTGGTTATATTTTCATTATTTTAGCCAAAGTCTAAAAATTTTGACCTTAAATTCTAATAATGTTTTAGCAAATAATATATTCAAATGAGATTTTGTTGGATGTATTTCGATGTTAATTTTTAAAATAAGTTTTCATATTTTTTTGTAAAACGAATTTAGAGAAAAAAAATGTTTTAAGTTTTATTTTAGAGATTCTAAAAAGTCAAATATAGCTATTAAATTGGAACGAAAGGAGTATAATTTTTCGATTTACCTTATGTTTAAGTTGAACAAAGGAGTAAGTTTTGAAACTTTTGGTCTAGTTGATAAGTTAAATTCACTAGTGGTTGTCTCTTTGTTTCTTTTTCTTGAGAATGTATATCATCCAGAATAAAATTCAATCTGCTAGTGACTGATTTAGGTAAAAGAATGTTAAGGGCAAGAAAAATGTGATGTAACGTTAACCAGCTTCTGGCTTTAGTCATGTTGGTCAGACAGTTCAAGGCATTTATTACTATATGTAGATAGAATCATAGAATCATAGAATCATAGATTGCCATATTCTGAGCAAATTTCGCTGGCAAATGCGCAATCATTCATTCGTTCTTTTTTTGTTTTTTCACACATTTTCTTCCACTGAAAATTATTTTTATTCTTTACCTTTTGTTTTCTTATTTTCCTTTATCGATTTGTTTTGAAAATTATTTAGTTTTTTTAATAGGAGTAATGTGAATAGGTATTTGCTTGTGAAAAATAAATATATTTTTTTAAAAAAAAAATTTCAATTAATTACTCCATCGTTCCTTTCTGTTCTTTCCATTTTATTTGCATAGATATCAAAGTAAACTTAAAATTTAAATATCTTCAACTCTATTTGCAAAAATTATAAAAAGTTGATATTTTAAAAATATAGATTGAGACAAATCTTTTAAAACTCCATATAATTATGTTTTTTTTTTCTTATAGATTGAGAATAATTCATGGTTAAAGTTTGACTTTAAAATCTATAGATTCCAAACGAGAAGAACAACAAGAAACAGAGAGAGGAAGAATTATTACCAAAAAGAGCTTTAGTACAACCAAGAATAGTTGGTAAACAACAGAGTTAAATGAACTAAAGGATACTAAATCCAATAGCCAAGGCATCAGTGTGGTTACTACCGTACTTTCTAAAAAGGGCTCGTAATAACCAATCATCATTTCCAGCACAAGTAATCAACAATGATGTTGTAGTAAAAGCAGCCTTTGGGTCTCTGTAGTTCTGCATGAAACCCTGAACTTCAACAGCAGTTGGGTCTTTGTAGGTCTCGCTAAATACCCTTTCATTCCTTTGGACCGCATACACACAATTAGTGAAGAACATAATCACAAGCTTGTATTTATCTTTAGTCTTTGCGTAGCTAATCATAAAGTTAAGCTCATCACCGAAATCAATAGCTCTTTCTTGCGAAGCCCAAGTATGATAGTATGAAGCTCCAGATGTTAGTTGGGTATCTACATTAGAAATATAAATGGATAGACTCTTGACGTGTAATACACAAAGGCAGACATACTCATCCCAACTTTCAGAACTAACATTTTTTTTTTTAATGTAACGTAGACAATCTCCTCTGAAAACTTTGACAGGCAAACAATCCACTCCTTGGGGAAGCTTTGTTATTGCAGACAACTCTTCTCCCAGAGACGTTATGGTGCTCAGCACACAACTTTTGATACACGAGCTTGATGGAGAATTGACCATTTTTTAGCTCATTAGACTGCCCTCCAACTTGCTCAATTAGTCTGTAAAACTCCAAGGTCTTTCTAAGAGGCTAGGAAATATTAGAGCAAGGGACTTTGCTTAGGGACCTCCTCTTGATATATTCTGTAATAGCTAATTAGCTATCAGCCCATCTGCACCAGTGTTTGTCCTTTCTACGTGTAATGACCCATAACAAGTTAGAGATAGCAGCTTGGTTCCACACACACATATCATTAAATTCCAACCCCTACACATCTAGGTAGGCAAAGAGCATGTCAGGAGACAAGGGCTTTCCTAGAAGGATTGGTGTTTCCATTCCATGAAAAGATCCTACAAAAGATTTTGAGTTTCCTTTCGTGATCTTTTCCGAGATAATAATTACGGAGTTTTTTATAATTCACATCTGATATATATTATATCAAGATATTGATATTTCATATATAGGTGTTGTTATATTAGATATAGAAATACATAATATATAAAAATACAAGAAAACATATACCAAATATAGACGTTATGATATCATTGTATTGAAATAAAATTATAAAAATACCCCTAATATATTTATATCAGGTATAAATTAGGAATTTCTCAATAAATATAAGACCGAAAAACCTGCAAACTCAAAAGAGTTGTCTTAACTAACCGGAGTCTCCCTGCTAAGAGAGAGGGTTTGTTGTCCAAATCTTAGCTCTAGTAGTCACCTTACTGATTTAAGGCTTACACTGAGCATATGAGAATTTTTTTGATAGACAAAAGCACTCCAAGATATTTGAAAAGGGATTCCCCTTTAGGGATCTGAATAAAATACAGAATAGCTTGTTTGTTAGTAATTGAAAGCCCAGCAGTATAAGCATGAGTTTTGTCCATGTTGGGTTCAAGACTTGGAGCTTGAGTAAATGCAGTGAACGCTTACAAGAGAAGAGTAATTAATAGAGATGGGATCATCTCTGCAGAATAACAAAAGATCATCTGCAAACATCTATGAGTAATATCAAGTTTTTCAGACTTATGATGAAAGTTAAAAGTTAGGATTTAACTTAGGGTCACCCTGCGTATGTCTCTTTGGCTTACACAACTAACACCCGAGTCGAAAAAATTTCAGGGAATCCAACGGAAACAATAACATCATGTAAAAAAGGACATTCAATGGAGTCGTATCCTTTCTTCAAATCAACTTTGAGCATGCATCTAGGTAATGTATGAGTCTTGGTGAAGCCTTTAA
The DNA here is from genome assembly GCA_026401315.1 of Dysphania ambrosioides. Lineage (NCBI taxonomy): Eukaryota > Viridiplantae > Streptophyta > Magnoliopsida > Caryophyllales > Amaranthaceae > Dysphania > Dysphania ambrosioides. Next base: position 3,083,079 of record CM048662.1, read on the forward strand.
TAGAGCGTAAAACGTTTTCAATTGAAAATGGTTTTCCATAGAAAACCTTTCAATATTTTCAAGAATCTTGTGTAATAGATATCGTTCATTATTCATGGATTACTTCATTGGCTAGTATAAGCATTTCATAAATGTTGTCTAATAATAATATCACAAATAAGAGAACCACTCAATCATAAAAAATATTTTAAAGTAATTAAATATCCGTAAAATTTCAACTTAATTTTATCTAATTCATTAGACCAGGTTAAAACATACTCTGTACTTCATACTTTGTCAATTCTTGATCCACAATTATAGTATTTAGCTTGATATTTATTGCTCCATTTGTCTCTAATTGTTTTCCTTATTTGATTTTTTTGCTGCCTCAAAGACGCGACTTTAAACATTTTTATCTCTAAATCCGTAAGGTAAAAAATTATGAAAGCTAAATATTCTAAAAATTTATATTAAAATGCATCCAACAAAATCCACTTTAATATACTATTTTTATAACATAATGATAATTTATGGTCAAACTTTAATTTTTGAACTTTAACTCTATAAATAGAAATAGGGAAAAAATTAAGGGACGGAGGGAGTACTATAATAGAAGAAAAAAGGAACTTAAAACGACCAACAAACAATCACACATAGATTTACATAAAATCAAAGTCAATGATAGTTACATATAATGAGTTAAGCAAATAATTTTTATATTGAGAAAAGCCAAATTACATATATAATGGACTTAAGCAAATAGTTTTTATATTGAGAAAAGACAAATTACATAATACATGACACATTCGAAAATAGGAGCTTATATAGTACCCCAAAACTGCAATAAAAAAAAGCTCAAAATCAATCAATCAATCAATCAATCAACCACTAATAGTTAAATATGAACTTTGAATGCATGTGATAGCTATTTGGTGGCACAATTTTTTACCAAATGTCAAGTTATGTGAGACTAACTAAGCAAACTAAGCCACATAAGATGTTACATCAATAAAATTAGAGTTGATATTAAGTAGAATTTATGTACTAAGATTTTTATTTAGTATGGACTTTTAATGCTAAGAGTTTCATTTTTATGAACTTACAACATGATTTATGTTGTATAAAATCATATCTCTATTGAATAAAGTTAGATTTATTAGTATTACATGAGGCATAATCACTCAACAACACAAATATCCAACAAGTATTGTACTAGGTTTGATCCACCTACGTATTGACATGTCACGCAAGATGCCACACTAATAATAATATAATTTTAATTTGTATAGAGTTCAAAAGCAAAAAAATATTAGCATTTTGTTTTCATGGACTAAGTATTATTTATTATTTAAAATCTAATATTTACATCATTAGATTTGTATTAAAAAAATAATTTAAAATAATAAGATTCATGACTTAGTATGATAAAAATATATAAATATGAAAATATTAATATAGAAGAAGAGAGTGTGCAAGAAAAGTTAGGAAAGATAAAGAAAGAAGGGAGAAATAAGGAAGAAGAGAAAAACAAGAAGAAAGAAAGGGAATAAAGGAGAAGATTGAGGAAGAAAAGAAGACAATTAAGGAAGAAGAGAACTAGAAAAAGAAAGGAAAATAAATAGCATAGAAGAAGAAAGTGATTGTGATAACAAAGAGGACAAGCATGCATGTGGCAATGTAATCCAAAGTCCCACACTTTGCTATCTTTGTAGATATGATAGGTCAAGACGAGGTAGGGATGTGGAAGATGAATTGGAAGGGGAAGTAGTGGTGATGGATAATGATGTGGTGTTAGAAGAGGAACAAGTTCCTTTAGAGAAGGAAGTTCCAATGGCTACACAGATGACTTTTTAGACTTTTCCTAGGCAAAGCATAATCTACTTGGGTTACGAACAACCACACCTCATGTTCCAATCTCTTTTGGAACTATGGGCTTCACTTTATTCAAAAACTTTGTTATTGTGGATATTGAGAAGAATTTGCAAGAAATGAATGAGGTAGTCACTTCTATGTTGATTGGGCGAGACCATCTCAATACAAGAACGCTCCAATTACAAACCTCAGTTGGTGCTCTAAGTACCACCGTGAGTTAGCTAAAGGGATCTTTGCGTGAGCATATAAAGGACAAATCTATAACTCATGAAAAGATCTTATAGTAAATTGATAAAGTCGCTTTCGAGGTCGTTAAAACTAAACCTAACAACAACTGAACCCAAGCCTAACCTCATACCCACAACCCACTCTTCCTAGCTCTATGTTTTATGTTTGATGTTTGATATCTTGTGGGACCATTGTTGTTATTTCCTTTGTTTTATTCTGCTTAATATTATAATCTATGGATAAACTCAAATCTTTTGGCTCTTAACTATGCTTGAATCTAGTTGGTTATTTATTTTATCGTCTATGCATTTCAACTGCCTTGTTTGGAACCCTATTGCATTTAGAATTGTGCTTGGCATTGTACTCTAATTGATCATATTACTCTATTAGATGATGTGAATGGTTTAGCTATATAAAATATTGCCTTTTTGTTGATGCCAAAAGGGAAAAAGACAATGCAAACTTTCAAAGAAGTAATATCAATCCCTCTAAGATCTACAATCCATCTCGAAGTGTATATTCTTAGCAAGGTAGTCTAGTTTTGTATAGCTTTTTAAAAATTAAAGTTTTCAAAGATATACAATTTTTTCAGTTTTATTCTTATTTTTTGTTTCTAGCTTTATTTCCTATTGTTTTCATTTAAGTTGGTTTTTCGTTAAAATTTGGAATTTCACATTTTCTAGTTTTCTTTCTAAATCTTGTATATTTTATTAGATTTAGATTCCTTTACTTTCTTACATTTGATTTATATTTCTTTTTAACTTCACCAAAAAGTGAGTTCTAGTGATAATAATGCAATCATACTCGATGTTGTTTGTCTAGTCTTGTGAAGGTTAAGGAGCAAGTTTCACAATTGGAACAAGAGAATCTCCTAAGGCTAATGTACTGAGTCAAGAAGAATATATAATTATACAAACATTAAAGAAGTTAATATCTAGGTCTTTCGAAGGAACTTAAGTTTAAGTTCTAGAAGATCCATTATTTATGTCCCAGAGCAGGAATTCAAGAAGAAGCATCTAAGGATAAGTTTCAACCATGGAGTGTATAAAGTCTAAGTAGGAGTATTCTTTAGGTTCCATATAAGTATACATATCCTTAGCAATTGTGAATAAGCAAGGATATTTAAATTGATGAAGTAGTCTAAAGGTCTTTTATATATAAAAAGATGATAAACTGAGGTAAGCTATGAACTTTAAAAAAAAAACGATTTTATCAAAAGATAATCTTTGATATTGTGAGCTTTAACTTCCTAAAAACGTGCTAAACTATTTATAAGAGTGGTTTTATTTTTAATATGACTTCTAATAAGTGGAAGTAGTGCATCCTAGATTTTTTTTTCCTTTAAATTGTTTTGTCCAACGTGCATAACAAGGAAGCTACACTCCACATTTGCCTTTATTGACTAGGCAGTCAAGGTAGTTTCTAAGTTTGTAGGAACACCTCCCTTTATTTTAGGAGGACTTGTAGTGGTGGAGTGGTGCTAGACTCTTACATATATATGGCTTTTCTTTGCAATAAAACACAAAACTGACTCACACACAAAAGGTTTTTGAGAGAAAATTCTTTAAAGTCAGTTTAACAAAAGCTATATTTCTTGTTCTAATTGCTTAAGTCCTTATATGTTTAAGAGTGTTTTTAGAGCTTTTAAGTGTTGCACTGTGTTGTACATTGGAAAGGGTTGAGTGGCCTTTGTAAGGACTTTAAGTGAAGTCGAAAGAGAGAAGAGAGTTGGAGAAAAGAGAAAAAGGGAGTAAGAGAGTGTTGTTTATTTGAGGAAATCGCAGCTAAGGAAACTTAGGTTCATTATAAGACTTAGAGTTTCAAATAGGTTGTAATTTAGGGATTACCTTATTAGTGTAATTAAGTTGAAAATGCCGAGTACATTGTGATTTTTCTATTTAAGTTGGTTACAAAGAGTTACTACGCTAAAATCTCTTATTTTCCTTTTCGCAAGTTCATTTCTCTTTTACAAATTCTAATTTAATTCACCAAAAGTTTGGAACTCCAACACACTTCCAATTCACATTATTTGTGGTACACTGTATCAACTTCTAATAATATAATATTAATTATTTCTTTTTAAGATGAGCTAAACCTAAGGCATAACAATAATAATCAAACTAATAAACTTGAGGCATAACAAATAATAATCAAACTATAACAGAAGAGTTGATGTCATGTTAGGTCAACTAGTTAATATATCATAAGATTTGATTGATACGATAACAAAATTTTATAGTTACTTTACAACTTGATATATAGTTAAGACATGAATAACACCACATCAATAAGATTAGAGTTTTATTTAAATACACTTTATTAAGAATTATATTTAGTATAAAGCATCTAGCATGCACCCTATTGAATCTAGAGCTAGGTACACCTTTGAGTATATATATTGTGGTCATTTGCTAAATTTTTTTCTCATTGGAGTTTTACATGAGCAAAATAATACTGATGGGTGTAAATGCACCCAAATGCATGAAAGAAAATTCTTATTTTCGATGAAATTCTAATATTAAGAGTTTATGTTTTTGAAATTCCAACATAATTTTGTATAGAATCTATCTTACTTCCGTTGTATATCTTATAAATTTAATATTTTACATCATTAGATTCGTAAAAAATATTTAAAAACAAGATTCATTTTGTTATATACTAAATTTTAATAATATAATTTATGATACACTATATTAACTATTAATAAAAAAAAATCTTAGATTTTTTCAAAAAATAATTTATTAATTAAAATGAGTTAAAACATAGGGTGTAACAACTATTTATCAAACAAATAACAAATATTTCAAATCACATTAGGTCAACTGAATATAGCATAGGATTTAAAATAGCTAATTAAATTTTATACTTATGCATTACAACTTGAGAGTAGACCTAATTAAAGGTGACCTAGCTCGCTAGCTTGACTCAACCCAGTCCAAAAAAATGGGTGTGCTTAAGCATTAATTTTAGACCTAATTTTTCTTGCTTGACCCAAAATTTTAAAAAATAGAAAGAGTTTGTGCAACTCAAAATTAACTTTTTTGACCAAAATTTAGGTTCGGCCTAGCCTGAAAAGCCCGCTTTTTTGTGCCCAAAAAGTACAAGCTTGGGAAAAAAAATTGACTCGATTTCAAATTCAAATCGGTCTAATATCAAGGCTTGAAATGAAAAAATATTTTAAATAAAATTCGGCTCAACCCTACCTTTAATCACCTCTACTTGAGAATTAAAAAGAGAGTTTTGTATCTTTTTAGGAAAGAGATCCCATGCTTAACCAAATCATCACAATTTCCATCTCAATTATGATTACATTACATACCAATCCTATCTTAATTAGAAGTGCATCAACACTAATAAGTCATTAGATATAATTTTTAAGAATCATAGCTATATCTACACCCACGTACATCGAAATTAAAATAATAAAACATAAATAAACCAGGGGCCACAAACTAGTAAGCTTAGAACCGAAATTAAAACCCTAATCCAAATCAATATAAATGGAGCCTCCAAACCCCTATCAGAGGCTGATTTGCATCCTCAAAACCGGATTATGTCACCTCCAAGACCCCAACTCATGATTGGTGAACGAGACAAGTGAGTGACTTATTCACAACTTTACTATACACTAAGAACCAATGGTGCATAATAGTTTGAGAATAGATTACATTTTTTCTTTCTTAGTTGTGTTTTTTTTTTTTAATTGTATCACCGAGTCATAAATTGATGAAGATTACATAATCAAATGTTATTATTGTTGGATAATATAAATTATTATATTATTGGTTTTTGTAAATAAGTGAGATATATTAATCTCTAGCATGAAAAATAATCGTACATGGCATTGATGTGTAGAAGGACGAGTGAAAATAGTGTTGGGGTTATGGGGTCATCTACTCTGTCACGATAATATATAACGCAGTAGGATTTGAATCTAATGGGTTTTATTTATATTGCCACAACAAAGAACCACACCTTTAATCTGAATTGAATTTTTACAGCTATGAGAACCTAATGGGTTTGGTCTATACTACAATGACTGGGCATACACACTTGGTCCATTTATGGAATACTAGCACTGGAATGAACAACGATTGTTGGGCTTGGGCTATGGTCCATATTAAATGTAAGTCCAAAACCAAGCTCATATTTAAAATGTCAAAATAATAGCTGCTAACTCCTCTTTGAGTGTTCAAAAAAAAAAAAAAAAAAACCTAGTTACTCTCCCCCTCCTCTTTTCTCTATAAGGTTTTTAATTTTTCAAAGTTCCCTAGGCTAGAAACAACTAAATTTCTTTGAGAATTTGAAATTTTGACTATTTTTATCTTTAATCTTCAATTTGTTCCAATTTTTGTCGTTGATTGTAATAAATTTATATTGTTTAAGTGTAGCGAGCTGCCCTTATTATGAGCTCAATAAGTATTTTGAATTATTTGTTTGTGTCAATGGGATATGTCGATTTATATCACGGTGAAAAAATCATCAAATCTCTATAATGGACGCACTTTGTTTAAGAACAATTTCAAATATGAAGGAATCTCTAATATCAACAGAGTTATAGCATTAATTACGAAGGATTTCGTCCAACTAAAATATGTTTAGAAGCCAAATAATAATTTTTATGGTAATGTATTTCCTATACATATGGTTACATATATCCTATAATTTCGAATCTGATTTTGAATATATTTACTTTTTAGTTATTTAAAGGAGAGATTTGTTTAGTATTTTAGTTCTATTTATTATAATGGAAGAATGATTTGATTGATTATAGATACAATATGACTTTTTGTCCAAGGATAGATGTAGTATGCCTTTATTATAAAGAAAATTTTCCCTTATTCTATAAAATAAAACAAATCCTCTCTTTGAGTTAAACAAATCATAAGAGAGTTAGGTTCACCAAGATTCATTTTCTTTGTAAATAAAAAAAAAGGAAAAACAAATATAAAAAAACGCTCTTGTCTTCACTTTATGAGACATTTTAATTGGTCAATAGCGTATATATTATACTCAAGCATGCATTAAGCTTCGTCATGTTGGATAAGTGACAAATTAATTTATTAGTTATATGTTTTATTATCGGCATTATATTTACGACCATACATTATGGAGTACGAGTACTTATTATAATCATCTAATTAATTATAAGAAACAGAAAGATTGTGAGAGGGATACCTTTAACTGCAAAATTACGTGCTCATGATGAGCAAGTATAATGTTAGGGCATGCGTGTGATCAATAGTACTGATGGTCATGAATTTTTTAGTTGTTTTTTTCAATAGAAACTTCGTAACTGTATTTATTTTTTAGGTGGATGTGATGATTATTTTTGAACAAGTTTGCAAAAAGTTTTGCATCTTATTTGACGGGATTTAATTTCGAGTCATGTATATATTTCCAGTCTTTTACAACTGTAACATCCTCTTTATGATCGATGGCTATTTTTATTGTAATTTCAATAAAATAAATAATTTTTTTTTATTATTATACGTAATTCTGTTTAGTTCCCTTTTAATAAAAAAAAAAGTAATTTGTTAGATTCAAATCAATGCGTATATGTTTCACCCATTGTCAAGCTGGTTTAATTTTAGGTGAACTGTGTTCACGTATCCAAACTGTTGTGTAGAACACCATCGATTTATACAAATGTGATGAAAAAATGTATTTAACGAAGGATTAGCTACCCTCGATCGCATAAGAGTTGAGAATAACAGAATAATAAATATGTACAATAGGGAGGGTTTAAGATCTTCTACATTCTCCCAAATTTAATCATATTTATTACTTTCTCCGTCTTATTTTATATGTAATATTTGGCTTATTGCGATGTGCATGACATAACAAAAAACATTTTTTTTCTCTAAATTTGTAAGATAAAAAATTATGAAAACTTTATATTATAAAAGTTTACATTGATATGCATATAACAAAATTTCACTTAAATATATTATTTGTTGTGATCAAAATTTTCAAACTTTAACTCCACAAAAATAAAAGTTTAGCCACAAATGAAAGTTTAGCAATTAAAATGAGACGGATGGAGTAATTAATTTGCAAAATGAGATACATGATTACGATATATTATTTTATACTAATTTGTTCACGAACACCAATATCTGTCAACCTCCATTTTCTTGTGATCCTCGTCACGTACATACCGTTTTTGTGATACGATTGGTAGAAGATCATTGTCATTAAATATATACTCCCTTTTGGGCAACAATTTATTGGTTTGTACTAATTAATGTCACAATCTACTTCTTGCATCTTTTGCAGCTCATTATTGGGGCTGCATTGCTTGGCCTTTTATCAAGTGTCACATATTTAGACCATTATTTCTATTACTTCTATAAATTACTATTCATTATACAATCTTACAAACTGAAAAAATGTATACATAGGAGCACATGAATAGTACTACGTACAAGGAGAAAACGTGTATGACCTAATGTTGATACGGTTGCTACCATCATCCTACTTATTTCTAAATAATTATTTTTTAAAACGAGTTTTTACTAAAATGATTATGGTCAAATAATTAATTTCCTAATTTCGTTTTCGACGGCAAACATTAAATATTGTTTAAAGTTAACTTATAATATATATTACGTAAAATTAAGAATAATTGATTCATATCTCATGTGATCTTATATGACAAGTAAAAGCTACTTGTGAAGAGCTTGTAACGATAAATACTTTGTAAAAATAGGGGAAAAAATAAAAGCTAGTAATGAGATCGATCGAGTGGAATAACATCCTTGTGCTCCAAACTCCTCTTGATTAGTTGGTGGACTTGATCTCGTCAAGTGACGTATACTAGGACCAACCAAATGTTGACACGTTGAGTAATATTGTCTTATTAAAAAAACAATCAACATATCTCATCGAGAGAGTATATTCCTTCCTCCATAATGCCCATTTTTAGTATAATAGTATTTATTAGCGCATAGAAATTTTTATTGGAAAACCGCTTATATTATGTAATGGTACATTATAAGTCATATAACCATGTAAGATTCGCCTATTTCAATTTCTTTGTTGACAATATCTATGAATCAATACATATGGTAATTATATGAACCGTTAAAAGTGAACATATTTTCCTTGGAGACCTTACCTTGACATTAACAAGGCAATTTTTTGATCAATCGTCATGAAATAATCTCAACTTTGCAATGACTCACTTCCTCCATCCCTATTTATAAATACGTATAACTTTTCAAAATCTCTAAGACACGAGTTAAAATGTTTTTTTTTTAATTTGTAAGATAAAAAATAATAAAAATTTTATATTTTTAAAATTTACATTGAGATGTATCTAACAAAATCACACTTGAATATATTATATTTTACAATATACTCAAAATGTACGGTCAAAGTTTTCAAACTTAAATTATAAAAATACAAACAAATAAATAGGGACGAGAAAATATATACTACATAATATGTCTTCTCAAAACAAGTTCAAACTTTAACTATAAAAATAGATATAAATATATAGTATGTCTTCTCCAAACAATTCAGAAGCAAGGGCGTTCAGTTCACTTGAAAGCTGTTTAGTTCCATACTTTTGGGACAACCATCAAATGCATGGCATGGCCAAAAGCTAAAGAACATGATATGACATAGTAGCTATACATAACATCATGAGTAATGCAAAGGGAGCTTCATGTAACCCCTAAAAGGTCATAATTCCAAGGGAATTTGCTAATGGAAGTTAAGATAGTAAGATGACAATAGTCTTTGAAGCATCTAAAACTCTCTACAAGACCACTAAGCTAGCAATCCAACCAAGAAACAACCAATATTGAAGCTATCTTCATCACAAATTAAAAGAATCCAACCAAAAAAAAGAAAAGAGAAGAGAAGGCCACCCTTCCATTTCTCAATCTGTGGTTTTGTACATTAAAAAGAAAGGCGAGAATAGACAACTCTGTATCGTTCTAATTTTATCGTAGGTCTCCAAAGAGACCGAGAATAGACAACTATATCTCATGAAGCAGCCTGATGAGTTTGACATTTAGAAAAGGGCAACATGCCCACCTTAGGCTTTCCGAGAGACAATGTAACATCATTGGCACTCCCCGGAGCAGCAGTGGGTTTTGCGGCAACAGACGTAGCAGTAGGGGTGGCCGGAGCCGAGGATGGTGCAACAGCCGTGGACGTTGTTGAAGTGGGGGCCACACGCTCACATGAAGGGCACATGGTAAGAGTTGTAGCAGGGAGCTGCATGAAGAAAGGCGGGGAAGTTTTCAAGGCTCTTAATTCCTGAAGCTCCTTCTGTAACCTCCTGTTCTCTTCTGTCAACGTCTCACAGCACCTCTTTAAATACTCGCAATCCACCTCTGTCTGCTTCAACTTTGTCCTGTGTCATATCCAATTCCCACATTCCAACTGCTTTTAAGCTTTATTCTATTTAAAATATTTCATATAATAAAATTAATTCTAAATATAATTTTTTGTTGATATATATAAATTAAGATATATTTATATAAGATTTTGTTAAATTCGATTCGACTATAGTTTTTATTATATAATTTTTTTAATACATACTTCCATAGATATTTAACTCAAACATGTATTTTAAAAAATATAAAAAAAAAAAACAAACAAAAGACAACTAAGAGAGTTTAAAAATTTATAGCATATAATATGAGATATAACATCCCAATGAATATAGCAAAACAAAGAGTTTCTTTCAATAAATTTACTGTATGGTCTGACCTTATTACTAGACATAATAAGCATAGAGTGCAAAATGGAAAGAAAAAGGAAAGAGCTCCTACATTTATTTTTCCATTACAATATACTCCGTATTTATTATGAGCGTGCGTAACCACTGACTTACTACTCCATACGTTCAAGTGTTCTTTAATCTTTTAGATAAAAAACTAAAGAGAAAATCAACATAACCACAAAAAAAGCAATGAACCGTACCGCAAATTATTTGACTGAATTCTTGTATATTTGTTTGTAATTTTGGTAGATAATTATAGAAATTAACTTAACAATTCTAGTATCTTTGTTACTGATTTCGATAGATAATTATTGAAATTCACTATATAATTCTTGTATCTTTGTTATAATCTCTTTCTCTTACATAATTTTCAATTTTCATATATAAATTTTATTATATATAAAATAATAGTTTTCCTAACTATTTATCAATAAACGTTTCATAATCATTATTCTGATGTAATCAATTACAAATTAATTAATCATGTTCTTTCGCATTTTTTTAGTGTAATCAGTCAAAATTATAAAGTAATGATTTCAATGAAATATGAAATAAATTTTTTTTAATGATATATTATTTAATTTGCATAACAAATATATAGAAAAAACACTTGAATGATAATTCTTAACAAATTAGAGAGTGAAAATAGAAATTTGGAACATGCCAAAATAAAATAAAAAATGGGTATCATTTATAAGACATAAAAATTTATAAAAGTTGGTATAACTTATTTTTATTATAATTAAAACTAACCGAATTACTTATTTAAAATTATATTCATTGCAATATGGAGAAATAATCCCATTAATTGCCATGAAATGACCAGAACGTGTCTCCTTATGATAGGATGGAATGAGTCAACCCACCCAAAAAACAATCTTTTTTATTCCTTTTTCACCAAAATTATGAGTTTGGAGACAGAAAAAACGAAATATACATGTATAAATTTAGATCTAGTGGGCCCACTTCCACAAGTTTGTAGCGTAATTTCCCTTCCTCTTGGGGAGAATTTCATTTTCCCACTAGGGGTGATTTCCCCACTCAAAAATTTCTACATTTCAAAAACAAAAAATGTGCACACATAGGAATGCTCTTATGTCAATGCAACCAATACAAATTGGATCGATCAATTAGATCGATTGTTCAAATTCGGGTTTACTTTAGATCAAACTATTTGGGTTAATATTTTCAAGTTGATTCTAATCAGGCTTACGAGTCAAATACTCTCCCCGTCTCCCAAATATTACCGCAAGTACAAAAAGTATCTTTTTATTAAGTCAAAATTGAAAATCTTGAGGAAAAAACTCAAAATAGAAAATTTTTAAATAAATGAGATATTCTTTAGAAAACAACCCAAAATAAAAAATAAATATATATTTATTGTATTAAAACATATACCAAGAATTTAAAGCACCCCAGTAATAAATTGCTCTCTCTAATTGTATCAACAAATGAATCGACCAAAAACCAAGAGAGATCATGTGAATTTTTAAATATTGACCTATTTACTTTCGTATTTTAGCATCTTATGACTTCGTGCACAAAAGACAACAACAAACGACAAAATGTAATAAATTATTAATATATAATAAAATATTAATGTTGGACTATGTTTAAGATAACTATCGGACTACCAAAAAAAAAAAAAAAAATATATATATATATATATATATTAAAATAATACCTGGCTCGTCTATTCTGAAACCAAACTTCCACTTGACGAGGGCGAAGATTGAGTTGCTTAGCTAGTGCAAGCTTTTGCTTCTGTACTCATAAAATCAATGAATAAATTAGTACGGAGTAGTAATAATCACCAATAACATGAAATCAAAAATAATTTCATGCGTAACGTCAGGCGTGATAATTATCCATATGTTACGGATATTGTTAGTGTATAGTTACGAGTTAATGACGGATGAGAAAAAAAAAAAAAGTCAGTTATATTATACGGTGTATTAAATAACTAGAGTAATAATTATGTCATAAATTCTAAATTTATTAATTTTAAATCAATTCGTAAGAGGTACATACTACTTACACTTACGGAGTTCTAAATTTAATTATATCATGAATAAGAAAACAGGCACAAGTATTACGTTCGGCATAAACTATTCAAGGAAGGCTCACAAATAAGGAGATGTATAATTTGAACTGAACTAAGATAAGATGGGCCACGTAGGATAAGACATTACTCATTAATTTATTTATAAGGTTTATAAAAAAATAAACTATATTTAAAAAATAATATATTTAAATGAATTTTATTAAATGCTATTTCATTATAAATTTTTATAATTAAATTTAAAAAATATTAAAAATATAAAAATAATTTATTTAAGATATAAATTAGTAGCCTTCAAATATGGCTGACTTAATGTAATAGGGCGTTGACAAGAGTGGATACTTAGGTTGAAAAAAAAAAAAAATGGAAAGGGAGGGAGGGAGGGAAGAGAAGTGAGACTTACAGGGTTCAAAGTATGGTGCTCTTTAAAGCTCTCCTCAAGAAAAGCAGATTGTTCCTTAGAAAGCCTAAGCTTTTTCCTGGTGGATCCACTCTCCTCATCGTCACTTGTCCCTCTCTCTCCTTGATCACCTCCTCCTGCTATTCCCGTCTTTTCTTGCCCATAATTGCTCTCAATATTACTATTATTGCCATTCTCCCTCTTATTTTTCATGTTTGTGTTGGTATTACTAGTGTATAGTGAGAACTCCATAAACGACGACGTCCCGCTGTTTGGGGATGACTGCTCCTCCACTTCCTCCGCCGTGGGTTCCACCATAAGCCGCCGGTTTGCCTCCATCATTTTTGACCCCGGTCCGTCTGATGAACCCGGTTCAGAACTCACTGTGTGCCCCACATGCCAAAACAAAAAATTATTTACGAAAAGTCAAGTTTATTTGGATTACCAATTCATTACCCACCAAAAATTAAACTTTACCAGGTACAAAAATACAAGTCAACTCTCTTAATGAATAAACCATTTTTATTAACTTTTTATTTTATGTGTATCCAAATGACAAATAAATAGCATAATATAGATATAGAATAATATTTTTCACGAGAATAACAATATTACATACATGAATAAAATATATTAAAAGAGGGGTAAAATATTCAAATTAGAGTTAAAAAAAATTTGAGAAATATTGGGTTCGAATATTTCTACGGCCATTCTTTTTTAACTTTTGATACAATTCTTGAAAAATATCAAAGAAATGGTAAAAATGATTGAAAATGAATATAAAAAAATTGGAAAAAAATAAAAAAAAAGAAAGGATGAAAAAATTACGATTATCAGCGAGCCAAGGGAACCGAAGAGGAGGTGGAGGTTGGATAGACCGCGGAACAGGGGAGAAAGGCAGGAGATCAAGCTGAAGATTAGGTGATGGATCCGACGACGAAGATGAACCCAAGTACTGATTATCATGATCATCATCTTCACCTCCTAATTTCTCTGCCGTTGATTTGGCTGCTGATTCTGATGATCCTAATCCCATGCAGTAGCCCACACTGTTACTCTCTACACCCCTGTTTCCCAAGCTCAAAGCCAGTTCCATTTTTTTAGGGAGAGAAAGTTTCTTAGAGAGAGAGAGCCTTTGAATGTTTTTTCTACACTACCCAAATCCTCCCTAAAAGGGGTCTGCTTTATATATAGGAAACTATATAATATATTTAAATTATATTTGTAGTAACCTTATAACCTATGATTTTATTGGTTTATTTTTTCTGTTTTATTTTTGGTAGCATGTACGAAGAAAATCATAAAGATTGACCGACAAATCCTGGTTGACAAATCACACGTGAATATATATAAATATCACTTCATACGGTTGTTTTAGATTTTGTTGATTTTATTTTATTCGTTTTACTTTTAGTATAAGATTATAATCATATTGTCTAATTCTTTTTATTTATTTTCTGATTGATTGCATAGTTTTATTTTAATGAGACATTATTACTTCAATTGCATGGTTTTGGAGTGACTACATGGGTCTACATCTTATCATAGCACTCATCCCTTGCGGATTTATTTATATACTTTCTAAAGTTTAATTTTTAGTGGGTAATGATGATACTTTATACTTTGTACCTCTATTTCTTCATTTTTACCCTATTATTATTTATAAAATTAAATTTTAAAATTTTTTACTATTAATTCTCATTATGTTTAAGATAAAATTTATTTAGTGAAATTTTATTGAATATATCTAATATAAAATTTTAAAATAACAAATTTTTATAATTTCTGTCTTATAAATTTAGGGAAAAAGAAATGTTTTAAATCTTGACTTTGAGATAGTGAAAAGTCAAATATAGCAAAAAATTAGGGATAAAGATAGTATAAAAATATATATTAATATGGTCCGCGAATTATCATGCATCTAAACATCACCCACGAATTGTCATTTACCCGTATTTATAGTGTGAAATTCTCATTTTTCCCTTATCCTGAACAATTATATATTTTTTTCTTTTTCCAATTTACTTCCCTCGATCATAACCAGCACGAAGCACCACTAACATTAGACCATCAATAATGTTCGAGCACCACAAACGTTTAACTACCACCACCATGTTGTCAGGACGTAAACTTATATCGTCATGAGCCGTCACAAAACTGCAAATGTCCGTATTCAGTGTTTTCGTGACAAATTGTGGGGTGCCTACTCTACTATACAAGCGCCTTTACCATGGTAGAGGCGCCAAACGAACGTCTCCATCTTGAAAGTCATAACTTTTACTATAAATCTTTGTATGGAAATGAAAATTGAAATAGTTATGACCCATACAACAAAAGGTAATCAAATCAAATTTGGTTTTACTAAAGCGTTCATAACTCTTTCATTTTAAGTCGGATTTGGGATTATAGTTGGAATGCTTATAAGTAGAGATATCCAACTAAACAAGTTCATGAATAAAATATGGGTTTATGAATATTATACTTGATTTTTATTCTTTTGGGCATAATTTGATATTAAAGGATCGTGGGCCAATTTTTTTATTGAAATTCTTGAAGTGTTTAAGAGGTTTTTGAACATATAAAAGTATTAGTGAGTTTTAAAAATCCTTCAACTCGTTCTCTTTATTCGAGCCAAATAGGCTATCTGTACACTTCCAACTAATTGATAAAATTGTGGGCCAATTATGATTTAATCTCAATCCCCAATTTAATTGTTTATTATTCATCTTATTTTAGGGTTAGTTTATGCTCATTATTGTACTAGACATAGTATGCATGTTTAATGAATGTGATTAGGTACAAAACATAAGTTGGCTGTTAATTGATTTTAGAACCTCATTTTAAAGTAATTGAAGTCACGACAGTAGTTGACGGATCTTGGTAGGATATTTAGGATAATATGTTTAATAACTTTAACTTTCATGACTCCACAATACTAGCCACGAATGAATTGAAGGAAGCCATTGATTGTTCAAAAGAAATCATTGGTATTGTTATAGGGCACATTTATCCTGTTGAACATAATGTGGTTAGTTAGAGAAGGATTAAGGATTGCATAATTTATATTAGTGAAATACTTAATTCTAGACTCTTAGTTCATTATTTCGTTTATTAGACCATAGTTCAATCAACCCATTGTTTGATTTGACTCAACTTATTTGATTAAAAGAGATTCAATACATTGTCTCACCTTTTATGTGAAATTCGACCTTATTGACCTAACTACATAGTAGTAGGTAATTTTAGTTAGGTTATTTTTTATAGGTCTACGACTACCTTAGCAGATAACATGAAGAAGAGGGACAATCTCGGATCTGTGGGCATTAAAATAAGGTTCAAGAAAGGCTAGCCAAGACTTAAGAAGTTGCTTTTTATAGTTTTAAGTAGGTCAAGTAGGTACTTCCCTAAACTTTAATTGGATAAAAAACAGATACCAAATAAAACATCATCTAAAACATTGCTTATAAAGTTTATTATAACTCTTCAAGTATATAATTAACACAACCATGTAATTATATAATTATCATCATAACTCATATGCGGTATATGTTTATTTGATATATCATCATAAGTCATATGTGCATGCGACACAAGCCTTCTCATTTATTCCACTTAGGACTTGAGGGATGGATGAGATTTGACTAGTAATCTACTTGTTAAAATTCTTAAAATTGGCCCTATAATATTCAACTAGGAGAATATATTGAAATATTAATTAAACTAACTAATAGACTCACTTGATCCAAAATATTTAAACATTTTAAAAATGTCAATATCAATGGGCTTACACTCCTTTCTTTAATCTCGAAACATTCCCATCAAACAAAGACTACAATTTTTATCCATGAATATTTTTGAGATGGATATTCCTTGTTAAAGATTTTCAACAATACATTATAAGCCCAATTCCGATTTAAAACGAAAAAGTTTTGAACGATTTAATAGATCAAACTCGATTTGAATACCTTGTATTGCATGGTATTCAAGTTTTTCAATTCTTATCAAAATGACCAAATTCTAATTTCAATGGTTAGCTTGGTTTCTGCCATTTTTGTTGATATGTTGTAGGTATCATAAAAATACAAGTAGCAAAAGTTATGACCTTTAAGGTGGATGCGCCGGTTATAGGCATCTTCATCATGGTGAAGGTGTCTATTTTAAGCACCTCACCATCTTCCCGGAAAACACCATATATGTTAGTTGTTAGTGGTGGTCGAGGGAATATGATGAGTTAAATTAGAAAAAAAAAAAAAGGATTAGGGGAAAAAAGGATTCTCATGCTTAAAAACCAGGCGATGGTGGGTAATTGTAACGACGTTTAACAATTCAGATAAAGTATGGTGTAAGGTAGAGAGTGTAGTGTGTTAGACTAGCTTAGAAATTTTGAATATCATGATTTTTATTATGGAGTATCAGAAACTGTATAGAAGATAATTACTTAAGATAAAATTGGCAAAATTAAGGTACAATATTTAATGAAAAAAATGTACATTATTAATATATAGTTATGGAGTAACAAAAATATTTCGACCCGATCAACACGTTTTTAATGTAGACTACATCTACAATTATGGGGCCCAATATTTTCTATAAAAATTATTAGAAACCCTAACAAATTAATTTTCATATATACGAGATACCGAATATAACATTTCCTAAAGAGTAAAGACATACAAATACACATGGAAATAAATACACTTGCATTATTTTTCCACTATCTTAAATCTTTGAAATAAATTTGCTTGGATAACAGTTTTGTTTAAACTTAACATTAAAAAAAAATTCATACCAAACTTCTCTTTAAGATAGTCAATGTAAATGGCTTGGATTTATCATTTGGCATAAAAAGCTATGTTTATTATGGATTATAAGTTAATATGATTTGATTGATCTTGATTTTTATTGTTAGTATTTTATAACTTTTGAATATATGAAGTAACATGGCTACACTAGCACCATCATGAGTACAATTTAGGCACTGATTTTTAATTAATTAAACTTATTTTTATTTAACTTAATTTTTGTTTGTTGTACTTAAGGACTAGTTCAATTAAGAACAAAACAATGGTATTTAGTTAAAAATGATTTAGGTTCTACAAAAAAAAGTTTAGTTTAGTAAAAGAAGTCCAGTTTAGTAAAATTAATCTCAATTCAATAAAAACCTAGGTTCTTGATAACAAATATGATTTTCAGTTAGTAAATCTTATATTATTATTTATAAGCATGAATTAATATGGAGCCTTCAAAACCCAAATGGAGGATTTTCGTTGCTTTGGATAGAAAAAATTAAAAATAAATTAAAAAATATTGCTTTGGGTAACTAATTAATTGTATGTTTGGATGAAAAAAAATTTAACCAATAGCTTCGGGTTTAAAAAAAAAGGGAAAGATAAACTTGCATAACCGTTACCCCAATCATTATAACCGTTGCTACAATCATAATTCCGTTCTCCTTTCCACACCAAACCTCACTTCCTCCCTCTCTCCTCATTTGTCATACCTGGACAACAATCAATCAGCAAGATGAACTAGCCAAATCTAATCATTGAATATATATGTTTGAATGTGATTGAATAAGGTTTGATTCAATATGGTTTTTAGTTCAGTAAATTTAATTATTTTTACTATTGAAATAAAACTATTTATAACTAATTTACTAGTATTTTATTTTGAATAATATTTACTAAATTTAATTGATTTGCACTAAATATTGCTTACTATTGGTAGGAGTATGTAGTAATAACATAAGGGTAATTTGGTTTACTATGCTGAAATGG
This sequence comes from Dysphania ambrosioides, assembly GCA_026401315.1. Taxonomy (NCBI): domain Eukaryota; kingdom Viridiplantae; phylum Streptophyta; class Magnoliopsida; order Caryophyllales; family Amaranthaceae; genus Dysphania; species Dysphania ambrosioides. The sequence continues at coordinate 3,102,137 of CM048662.1, forward strand.
AATGTTATGGAAAGGGTATGGATTCAAATTCCCATACAACTATAAAATTATTTGTTTTATTTTTTGAATGAGTTATATATCATATTCATGTTGTTTGATTCACTTTCACAATGAGTTTTATATCTTAATCAACCACAGTATTATCATGCATTATTCTCCTTACAAGTTATGTTCAACAGATACTATACCTCATTAACATTACTATTAGACAAGTCATTATCATTTACGATTACTCGTCTCATAAATAGTTCTCCTATATATGTCATAACAATTGAGATCAACTAGTAATTAATTTAATGATTAATATCAAAACCTTGAGTTACTATCAAATTATTCAACAACACTATAACATTTAGACAAGCACATATAAATCCTATAAACACTAAATGCAAGATCTATAAAAACTCAAATGCAACATCCATTAGATTTAGCATTGATCTCATAAAAACATCTATTCAACATCCAATATATAAATAAATTAAATCTTTTATTTTAATCGGATGATTTTCAACACCTAGTATTCAATATACAAATAAATTCATCTATTCAATTAGGTTTTGGATCGTCTTTTAAACATCGTCGTAATAGTTGAAGGTGACCATAAATTCAGAAACGTAGGTGGTTGCTAGAAAAGGTGGCTTATCTCTTCTCTCTCTATGTTGTGAGTTAGAGTTTGATAGTATAGAGGAATGGATTATGAATATTCAGGAGTAGGGTGAGTATAAAATTTCAAGGAAACGGGAAGGAGATAAATTCATTTGATTATGTGATTTCTTTTAAAAAATGCTCAATCAAGCAAACCCGATAAAAGCATGGATCCAAATCCATTCCGAAAGGTTGAATCAAACACCTCCTTACTTTACTAATTAGAACCAATTCAATTTTATGTATTAAATATTAAATTTATTAAGTAATCAATTATTAATCGAACATAAGTCTTATTTACACTTTCCTAGAACTTTTTTTTTTATTAAATTTAACTTATTTTTCTTAAACTCGTTGTAAAAAGGTGAGGAGAGCGAGTTCTAACATGCCATCATTTTTTTTCTCCTTGTGTCTCCACCATCATATTGCCATTATATTAGTCCACTGCCCCCCGCCCCAAGGAAAATATCGATCCATGGCCTCTCCATCGAAAAAATAATTTCTGAAGCCACATTCCAAACTTGAATAGGTGAATGCGTGAATCTCTGCCACACGATGTATTTGAATATGCAATTAACCATAGAAGTAAAGTTGATATTTAGTGGATGATATGATGATAAGTTCTACAGTCTAATGGAAGAGAGAAAAATGCTATACTTATTAATATAAGTAATTAGGCATGCAGAAGCATTACATGAGTAAGAACAGGTGATCGAGAGATCATTCCTGCAATTTATGTGAATAAAGGCATAAAGCTATTATTATTTCATGTTCACATATTAGAGATGTGATGGTATAAATCTTTGTTATGGTTACCATATAACATGAACAATTTTTTTTTTTTTTTTTTTTCATTCTGTTGTATGGTAAGATTGAATCATACTCTATACATATATATAGATGAAGTTGTTAAAAACTAACCGGATGAAGAATTCGGACAAACTCAACCTGCACCTGACTTTTTAGTGACCCGAGAGTAGGTGACCCGTTACTCATGACCCGATCTTATCATGAATTGAAGTCAACCGGAACCTAGTTAGCACCTGACCCGTAATTGACTCGACTCAGGGTCAACCCACCCCAACCCGATTAAACCCAGAAAGTACGCGACATGACTTAATTTGTTGTTGACCAAACCTGTTTTGTACCGGACTCATCTTTGACCTGAACAGATAGTACCTAACTTGTGTTGGACCCCGCATAATATAACCTTGAAGCTAAACAACATAAACTTTAAATTCTTAAGAATTCCTTTGTATCATTAAATCTTGTTATAATTAGCTACCACGTTCTTTAATATCAATTCATACATTTTAGTGAAAATTTTAACATCAACAAAATATTAGAAGATAGAAATTAAAGGCTCGTAGAGAGTACGTAGAGGCATATAAAATGATACTCAATACATAGAATGACCCTATTTAGTCCAATTTCAATTCCTATATTTTTACCAACTTAATTCTATATTTTTTAACCATATATTACAAAAAATGCTTAATTTTTTATTATTTTTTTGTCAACTAATTTAAGTTTCTGGCTCTTAAAATAGAGAAGGATGAATAAGAAAGTTGTGGAACATAAAAACAAACCTTAGCTTCATAAACTCGAAATGTACGTGACATGAGTGGTCTTTTACAAGACTTTTGTAGCTTTTCCCACTATCAAAATGCATGATTAAAACGAATCAACTTATGTAAATCTGCAAAATCTAGTCATGCTAATGATTTTAACCTTAGATTATTTTTTGTTGCCTTTTAAAATAGTAAAAACTTAGGGTCTTATCAAACCATTGAAACCGAAGTCAACGACGTGAGTAGTAGAAACAACGCTAAACCTTGCACCTAACACTCTTAGTCACATCGAGATATATATTAATTACTAAGAATTATATTGATGCAAAATAATAATTGCTAACCCTTTTTGTTGGTTAATAATTATATATTATTGTATGTTTGACAGAGAGGGGGATATATCGTACTAGTTTGTTAAAGATTACTCGGTCGTAATAGAACACCATTCTCTCATGAATTCACTAACTCAAGGGAAATTAGGGATGCATGCAATCATTTCATGTCATATTTTTGAAAATTATAGCCTATTTGTTGATTAGTACTATGAATTTGCTCCCAAAGGTTGAAATATTGGTCACTCTTATTCCTAAGAAACTTTATAATAAGCTAATCACACTTTTTATCAAACTTGCTTCTAGAATGAATAGCTATGTGATGTTTGCTAACATGCTATACGTAGCTAGCGTTTAGCCTTACGGTAAAATAACATCTTGGAATTTACAATAGTAGAAAATCATTTAATTGCTTCGATACAAATATTGCGGTAATAATATACAATTTGAAGCACTTAATGGTTTGAAATATAACTTAATACCAAGTGTTGCGGTTTTGTGATAAATTATATTATTATTATTATTATTATTATTATTATTTTGACATTAAGAGCAATTGTATAATACAGAATAAGGAGTAAACAATAACATATATGATTTTTGTAGTCAGTGTGCGTGCGGATTATGCACAAATAAATATTATGGGTCTTGAGTAAAATATATTTTTACCTAAATCAATATGATCAACGTAAAAACTTTATATACCACCAATAAATGTTCTACGTACCCATGGTAAGAGTTTTACAAGAAAAGGTAATTCTTTTTGACGTGTGTACAATTTTCAAAGTTTTCAGGGGTTCAAGTTCGGATTACTCGTAATCTAGCTAACTCTAGTAGACGTACTTTAATTTTTTTTAGTAATGTTATTTAGTGTATTCTTCCCTTAATATCAAAAAAATGATTATCTTTCATTTCTTAAGAAAAAAGTGTTATTTCTAATGAAGTTTGTATAGAAAAATTACTAAGAAAAAGAGTAATTGATTTTTTTTTTTGAAAACTTCATGTGGGCAAAAAAAGTTCCCAGAAAAAAAATATATTCATCCGTCCGATTCTTGTAAACCTTACTATGGATAAGATAATTTACTCTGTCAAAGTATGGTTGTTAATGTGAAATGTATAAGTGTTAACCCTAGCAGATTTAACTAATAATTTCTTTGCAATCACTTTTAATAAAAATATCCCTTCAGCAATCTATATTTCAGAAAATGATGAGAAATAATCGAGTGGCACTACCAGCCACATGCCATGTGATGTCCCCCCTCTCTCTGTCGTTCATTCGTTCTGATATTCCATCCATGCATGATTGCTATCACGAGTCATAACAGAGTTATCTCCATCAAAAACACACATCTCCTTAACTTAGAACATCAGTTAAGTCCATTCAATAAAATAATTGACAGTTGTAATTTACAGACCTAAAAAGTGTAGAACAAAACACATAGCCGTGCATGGGCATGCAATTTTATTAGCTCCCCTTTGAGCAATTTATGTGCATCAGCTTCGTTAGGTAGCAGCGCAGCAAGTTCTGCATGCGTTTGAAAGCAAGCATTAACATAAGAATCCTATGAATCTACAATTTCAAGCAAGTTGCCAAAAGTGCAAATATTATATATATATATATATGTGTATCTTGAGTTTGGTGCATCTTTACTATGTTTATTTAGGCTTTCTGAAATAGGGGATATTAGGAACTACTCCAAACTTATTGAATACATTAATTATTAGGTCGCTTGAGGTTTTAATACATGGAGTAAGCTACAAGTTTTAGATCAGATTACACAAAATTAAAATTAAGGTATGTACACTTTACCCATCATAAGAGTCAAAAGTCATCATTCACAATATATAGAACTCACTCTATCTAGTTTTACAATAAATTATTTTAATTACGAGTATATTAAACCGCGATTATTCTAATAAATAAAAATTCGAGACAATACATTAGTTTAATTTCATACATACTTGATCAAAGTCAAGTAAGATTATGAACTAGAAAATATTCAAATCTTTAAATAAATAAAATGAGGCTTTTCTAGCTAATTCATACCTGTTATAAATTATATCAGGATGTTGAGATCTCAGATATGTGTATAAATATTGTTGTATAAGATATAGAAATACCAAAGTTATAAAAATACGGAAAAAATAATATCAGATATAGACATTATAATATCATATATAAAAATAAAATTACAAAAATGTCCTTTAATATATTTATATCAGATATAAAATATAAATTTCTCAAAATAAAATATTCTCATCACATTAGTTAGCAAGTGGCTAAAGAGATTAGTGAATGGAGAGGGGAAGAACACTAGAACAGGCAAGGAAAATGAGATGAAGTTTTATTTAGAGTTACTGTGTAATATACCCCAAGAAGCAGCATGATTACTTCCATCTATCACCTGGACAAATTGATTACAATACTCATGAAATTAGTGCCAAAATGGGGGTATGATAACTAGTTATGGAATGCGATTATGATCATCATCAAAGGAGTTAGAAACCCAACCTTACAATCAACTTTAACAAAGCATTATCATAACTCAAATCTTGTTTCATTATTATTCTTCTATTATCATAAGGTGAAGCCTCAATCATGCTGCTTGTTCATAGCCCGACCCATCTACCCTAAGAAATGATTGTCTACACAATTAGGAAATTTTGTTTGGTTGTCTGATAATTGATTAGCTTAGGGTTGACTAAGCATCTGTAATTAATAATCACTTAAGTATTCATATTGTTTTATAGTTAAGAGTCCGGAACTTTTGTGCTCTTTTTGTGAAGATGTATATAGAAAATTTAGGAATGTTCAATGGGTTCTACAGAACCAGAATGCCCTCAATCACATGCCAATTAACTCACACTGGTCTATTTTGTACACACTTATATCTCCCTCGCCCAATTATTTAGTGGGAATTTGGCTCAAACATCTAAGATATACCATTAGATTTAGGTTTTCATGGGTAAGACATACGGAAGATAATTCGGGATTATTATTTAAAGAAAGGAAAAATCGAAATTAAAAATATAACATTTGACTCGTTTTGTTGACAAAAGTTAATAGTTACTTTATTTCACAAAAAGTACAACATTTGGAATTATGATTTTAAAGAATTAAATGAAAAAGTGATTGTTTAACTACATATAAAAATGTTAATCGACCCCCCAAAGGTTATATTTTTATGAAATAAAACAAATATTGACTTTTATCAACAAAACGGAGCAGAAATAGTATCATTAATTTCAACTTTTCCAAAAAAAAAAAAAAAATGATTGGTAGAACTTACAACAACTAATAATCTTTATTATGAATTGTGATGACTTGCAACTCTTGATGTGATGTTGATACTACTGCACATGACTTGAGTGGAAATTACAAAACCCTTTCTCAAAAGATAGAAATATTTTCATCATTATGGTTCTAAAGTTGATTGAAAAATTAGTTGTCAAAGAAAAAATCGATCCAGGTTAGTTGTGAAAAAAGATACTCCTAATTTTTTTTGTTTTGTTCTTCATTTAATCATTAATTATTATTTTTTTTTACTAATTATATCTTTGAAAATAAACTGACAATTTGCAAGTGCACTCAACTTGTTCAACTTATAGCATGATCCTGAGACTTGACCACGACTTTATTGTTTCAATGATAGATAGCAGTTTGAATTGAGTGTGCTTGCTCCAAACGAATATGGGGCCTTCATCGGGCAACCCATATTCTTTCCGTCTACCAGAAATGGATAAATCATGCTAAATTGATTTTGATTAATTACCTGGCTTGGGCATTGACTTTCCACAGTCAATCATTAATTGGAAATAAAAAAAAAAAAAAAGTCATATCAATATTAATGTTGTATTATTGATAGTTTTGGCTATGCATTTATTCACTTTATTTTAGACATGTGTTACTTATTCCGATTAGATTTATAACATACTTTCTTGTTTTTTTTTTAATAAAATGAAAAACCTTTTGATTTTATAGTTGCAAACTTATGAACATAATACTTATAAAAACTACATGTTAACAAAAAATTTAACAAGATTGTATTTTTTTTTTGTTAAAAGATAATGATTGTCATTATTGTGACATTTTTTTTATATCATTATAACCCATTTTGTACTAAATATACAACAATAGAAATGATAATATCCTTGAAAAAAAAACGAACATATGTACAAAAAAAAAAAACGTTCAAATAAGATATTAGGTAGGAATTTCCTGTATGAATATCACTAAACAAATTAAACGAAATCCAAACACGGTAACAAATTAAACGAAAAAAATATCGTTTCACTTGTTAAGTCTTTTCAATTTATATTTTTTTTTAATAAAGTAGAGAAACATAATGTTATTAAAGCCCATATTCTAGCTACTACGACTAAAAAGGACCCGTACGTCTTGTATTCCTTTTTCCTTGCCAAAAAAATTGAACGAATTATGTGAAAGTGAAGAAGAAAAACGGTGATAAAAGGATCATGACAAGAAAGAAAATTAGGCATTTCCCAAGGTAAAAGAGCTACTAATAATGAGGCAATTGAAGAAAAAATGACACTAATCAAGTAATAAATTGCTTGGACCGCTGACTGGGCAACAACCAGATAGAAAGCTCAAGGGGTACGTGTTGGATGCCTATTGGATGATTGTTGATAAGGGTGTAAAGTGATTAATGGCTTTTTATGGGAACTGAGCATAAAGTCTGAGCAGAGGTTTGGATTAGAATGAGATTTGACTAATGACTGCCTTCTCCTGTTTCCGACAAACCAACACAAATTAATGCTAATTTGCTCCCTTTCATCATATTTAATCTTCACTATTTATTTTTTTTAGGAGGTTTGATTGGAAATTTGGAATGTACCAATTTTCTTTCTTCAACCATTAGTTGACTTTTATACTTTTTAAGGTATGTACTACTTTGATCAATAAAACTATTCAATTACTTTGAAATATAAACAATTTATATCACTAAAATATATTATAAAACTGATTTTAAAATATTTTATTTGTTATTATATATTTACCGTTGTTTGGTTGAAATATATAAACACAATGTACAAAGACACCACTCCACCTCAAACACACTCTACTTTGATTTCTTGCTCTTTAGTCTTAAACATGGGTGCTTTTAATTAACCAAGTTACTCGGGTTCGGCTCGGGCTCGACTCGGTCAAATAGAGCTCGGCTCGAAATTTTATTAACAAGCTCGATAAAATTTAATATATAAATATTTTTTAAATTTAATATGTATAATTTAGATTTTGTATTATTTTTAATATTTTATTTCTAAAAAAAAATCAAATTTTTAACTAAAAATTTGTTGTCGAGCTGAATTTCGAGCCGACCTCCTATTCAAATATCGAGCTCGAGTGCGATTTCAAAAGCTTGTCGAGTTTACGAGTTTAAGCTGGATATATCCTTATCGAACCCGAGCTGAGCCTAGGTCACTGCTATTTGGGCTCGACTCGTTTATTAAACACCCCTAGTCATAAAGTCATAATCAAAACACATAACTCTATGATTCACCTTAGATAATAGTCCTGAATAGAATGTGCAACTATGGAGCGAAATTTACAATTAGAAATTATGAAACAATTCTGAAACAATTATAAAAGTTTACTATAATTGTGATCTGTGTGACAAATTCAAATGGATGGTACCAAACAACTATGTCCGTAAATTAGGGTAGTGGTGAAGTGGATTGAATTGGATTAGATTTTTTGCACATGAAAAACTTGAATTTGACTTTGATCCAAACTTTTTTCCATTCCGATTATATTCAAAGAAATTTACTTGATTTTGAATTCAATCCAGACTTTTTAACACTATTTTTCATTTTGCTTTTCAATTGAATAAAAATTACTATAAACTAAAGTAATTAAACCATTATGGTACGAAAGTAACATAGTGAAGAGATGGAAATTTATTAACCGACATTATTTGTAAATTACACTACACAAGAAAATACTTAAAATGGAAATGTAAATATTTCAAAAATAGACTTCAGTTCTCAAGAGATAAAGCATATAATTAACTAGCTTCGGACCAATGTCATGCCAATTTAAATAAATTTATACCTAAATAAAAATTATGTTAATTTCTTAAATAAAAAATATATTAGGCAATAATAAATTTATTAGATTTAAATGATGTACAAATAAACACTTGAGTAATAAATTGATTTATTCACAATTCACAAAGGCGTTCATTTTTTCACCTAATAGAGTATGAATGGAAAAAAATCGGAATATTAATTAAACACATGAGAAAAACATTATACCCCTTCGTCTAACATTACATACAACATATTTCTTATTCGTCTATTTCAAGTTATTTGCAACACTTTTGGTATGGAACTTCTTTTTTTTTTAAAAAAAAAAAAAAAAAATCTTTCTTTCACTTACTTAAACTAAGAAGTTCATCATTAAAGTGCCTAAAACCATATACATGTCTATCAAACTATTATAGAAGTTTGTTTGTAATTAGCCTTAAAATTACAAAAGGATAGAAAAATAACTTGTGGATCAATTAGCATAAATTCCATGGAATAAGTTTCAAAATCAGATTATAATGATTTAAATTGTGTAGCATGAATCAGTGAATTATTTTGAAGGATTGACATATTGTAGTCATAGTGCCATAAAAAATAATGTGCAACTGAATTCTAAAAATTAAGGTATAAAGGAGGAGTAATATTTTATCTTTATAATAGGCTATATAATATTATATTTACTTCTCAAATTTTCTAATATAATAATTAAATTTTCTACTAAACTATAAAAAAAGTTTAATAAATGATGTAATTGGCGGAAAAGTACACACTGGGTAATAATTTACTTTATAGCAATATAAAGAGAGAGAGAATGTAAAATTTTTATTGGAGGCCAATTTAAATTTTGATATTTATATGACAAAAAATTTATTTTTGATCAATGTTTTTGTAAATATTCTGATCTAAAACCCTTTTAACTATGACATTTTTTCAAAATACATATTATATAGAGTACTACAAAATTAATTGTTTTAATTATGTAATTAATACAAATAAAGTATAAAGTATTAGTTTATATATTAATAATCTCAACATTCCTTAGTACGTTGTATATATCTAAAGATCCTCTTCTAAAAATATGATATTATTTCTTATATCACGAGCATGAAATCCAAAAATTTCCTTTTATTCTTTCTTGCTTTACATCAATTATCAAATTGGGTTTTATAATTTAGTCACAAATTTTTAATATCATAGTAGAAAATTTGAGAAGTAAATATAATATTAGCTTATTATAAAGATCAAAATTTCTCCTCCTTTATTAATATTTTTTTTTTACACAAAAAGAGTCGCAAGCGACAAGATAACAAATGATGTATATGAGATTTGATCACAGGTTTTAGATACCATCATCTTATAATTTTTAAATTTAAAATTTAAAGTATATGAGAAGTGTTGGATCATACACAAATCAAGTGAGGATTTCAAGATTAACCTTAAAAACCAATTGATTGTAAACGCTAATGAGAAGTAGAGTTCAGTTGACAACATGTCATCTTTTTAGTGATAATATCAACTTTGGAGAATTCATATATGGTTCACATTTCTCTTTACTAGAGTTCAATTCAATTAAATAAGTTCTAACAATAGAAAATATTATATATTTTGTTTATCTTCTCTATTTATAGACCAGAATTCAATTAACATCAGACAACCAAAAACTCGATTTTTTTAGACATACATAATAATTTGATAAACTCAAAAACCAATGCTCTATATAACTCTAAAGAACTTTTTTATAAACATTTAATATATTTTTTTAAAATAATAATAATAAATAAATTCGGTGTTACCAATATTTAATTTTTTTAAAAAAATCTTTCCAGTTTACCTATAGCTATATATAGCATTTTTCTAAAAACATAAACAATAACAGAAATATTTCAACGTGAATCACCTGCATGATTACAGATTACAGATTACAGATTACAGATTACAGATTACATCCATATCTGTAAAATTAATGAGGGTATCCAATGATGAGCTCCTATGTTGTAAAGGTGATGTCCCTCTTTTACGCACAGTAGCAAAAATAAGTAGTAATTGTGGATTCATGTACAAGGGTTGTACACGCGTGAGGCCGACTGGTATATGGAATGGAGTTAACATTTATCACAAGACAACGACGCGATTAGTAAACGATACTCATCTACAGTATGTGAGATGGTCAGATTTGTCATGCTTTTGGGATCCTTGCAATTATTAGTAGACATGCAGGCTTTAATGATAAGTTTTTTTTAGATGGAGAGAGTGAGATTGAATGAATTATTGGGGTCGTCACTGATATATTATAAAGTTTTTCAACTACCAATACTCGTCCAATTTATTTCGCCCCAACATTCTCCCTAGCAGACGAAATATAATAATGCTGCAAACTGCAGATGTAGCCTATACAGTAGACAGTATAGTTTTCAAGATGATCGATGTATATCTTTATATTTAATTATATTATTGTATAGAGTATTTTTTTTTAAAAAAAAAAAAACAGTTTACAGTTATGAGTGTTTAATATTTACTATTTTCTATGTAACTGGAATTCAGAAAACATGCGTTGAAAAAAATTCTAAATAGATATAAGTCATTCAAAATTGAAAGATACTATGTTTTATATTATATTGGCATAGGTTAAGAATATGTTTTTCATGCATTATGTAAATATATTATCATATTATGCTATATTTCTTAACATGATTAGGTCTACCACATTTGTTATCCATATAAATTCAATTAGTGCATAACACTTCAATTTTTTTTTAATTTTTTTTGGCGACGGATACAAGAAGGAAAAAAAATAATACTACCTTTTCATTCTAGTTTCGGTAGCTAGTTTATGAGTTGTATTAACTAATTAATGATCTAGGAGCTTTAAAACATTCAAAAATTGTAAACTTGCTGTCTCACTTCTGATATCCTCCACTAGGGTTTTGAGCTCTTTACAAGTCTTAGAAGAATCCATCAGAGCTTATTCTACATCTGTATTGTTCGAAGTTTTTGCAAGCTAACATGCAATAGTATCACAACCTTTTTTTAGGGTTTTACATTTTTTTCCGATCTTGGCACTCTCTTTTGTCGTCCGCCACACATGCACATACATTGCACGTTCTCTCTGATGTGCCTAACGCCACCGTGCTTATCATCACAATGCACCTTCCTTTTGCATCATGGTAAAAGAGGACGAGGTACCCCTCACCACCACTACCATCTAAGACAAATTTTCATCTAGTATGTGCATTTAGCACTTTAGGAAGGATATTCTTATTCTTCTTGACCGTTAATCTTATCGATCAATATCTAATTGGGTTGTTCTTTTTTTGGGACACATGGTCACTCTTGCAAGGTTCTTGAGCACATAGATCCTAAATCTCTAATGCAACAAATTCCAGAATGGGAACCACCTCGGCTCGATTGCAAAATAGTGGATCTATAGCACAATGTCTCTAGACTTATTCAAATTTATCATCTACAAGAGTGACAATGCTCAATGTATATGAGACATATTGCAAGCAATTTTTTAGGTTAATAAACAAACTAGGACAATTATCTTCACTAGTAAAGAATAATACATTTGCTTCGATTAAAATGACTCATTTATGAGAATTAAAAAAATGACTTATTTACTTTGATTATTGAGGGGAACCAAATATTGGCGAATCAATTGAATTTGGCTTATATGCTTTCCTAGTTGGAGCAAAGCAATTAAACCCTCATTTGCTTTGGTTGTATATAAATTAAAACAAATAATTACTCTTCATTTCTACGTCTATGTTTTGACCAAAGCAATTGGATTGAATTATTTTCTTTGATTTTTTCTTCCACCAAAGCAATTGCCCTAGATTGCTACCTTCATGCATCAACAGAAGCAAAAATTGGCTGATCTTGCTAATTTTTCTTCGTTTTTAACCAAATAGAAAATGCACTTTTTATATTTTTTTTCCTATTTTTGTGGGCGGGCTCCTACTTATTTCAATTACACAATATATACAAATATTAATGGCACTTTTTCAATAAATTAATTATTGTAAAATAATTAAAATGCAATGTATACAAAATATTATTAGTACTCAATCTTAGAATACTAATATTATAAAATTGTGTGGTGCACTAATCTCTTAAACATGGCTATAGTTAGATCTAAACTTCATGCATAATTAGGGAGGCAAATTGAAGATGGTTAGAAGAACTCACTGAGTGTTTTATTAAGTACTCAAAATCTCATATGAGTTCATTCCATCCGTACAAATACCTATCCTGAGATTCCTAGCTTCTTAACCGAATTGAAATGTCTATTAATGTTTCTTTATTGAGGAGAATTAATAAAATGCCTTAACAATTCATCTTTCTTCCTCATATCTGCATGCCACCACAACAAATTTGATGTTTTATCATTAAGAAAAGGCGCTTAAACCTCAATATATTTGGAAAGATACCAAAGAATTTAGTCAGGCTCCTTTTCTTTCTTAAATCTACCTCATTTTTCTTAATTTTGAAACAAGATATTCCACACATTGGACAATCTTTAAATTCGTATACTCATTCCGATATAGCACATAGCCATTTAAATATGCATGGATCTTCATATACTCTATGCCTAGAGGGAACATCAATTTTTTTGGCCTCGTACGTAGACTTTGGCAATTTAATGCCTTCAAAAAGCATTTCTGATAAAAATTTCAACAAATATGTGAAATTCTTGTCAGTCTAATTGTGACATGCCTTTAAGTTAAAGAGTTTCATGATAGCAAAAAGTTTAGCGTGTCAAGTACAACCAGGATACAAGGGTTAGTCGTCCTATGGCTAGCCTTTGACAATGGTGAATCTCGATGATGGTTAGTACATAGATTGAACTTCTCACATTACTCATAAGCCTTATAATCTCAATCCCCTTTTTAATGTAAGTTGTAATAGTTTTGGTTGGCAATTTTGTTTGCATTATGATTATAGGTATAATACTTCATAACATTGTTCTTGCCCCCACAAATAATTAAAATCTTACTTTAGTACTTAATTTATAACTAATGAAAATTTAGCTTTTATAGAACATAATCCTTATGGTTTTTCTACAATATTTTATTGATTTTTAAAAAAATATGTCCAAACCTAATTTGAGAGATGAATAAAAGGTTTTCACTATGACCGTGGAAAAGAGTTTGGTAGTAATAATTTTAAAAAATTTGTATGGACTTGGACTTGGCCTTGGGCTTGGACCCATGGACTTGGGGTTTGGATAAGTATGGACTTGGACTTGGACTTATACTTGGACTTAACTTGAATTTCTATGAAGACGGGCTACATAATGGACCAAGAGAATGAATGGGTTAAGCATGGAATCAAGAATGGACTAAGGAAGCATGAAATAAAGTGGCATCTCATTTGGGCTATAAAAGGGCGTGGGAAACCAAGGCCTAAGGGGAATGGAAGACGAACTAATCCAAGGCACAAATGGCATGAGAATCCAAGATTGAATTGAGTTAAGTGGGATGACAAAGCAAGGAGTAAAGTGGCTGGAAAGTTAAGGCTTGAAGACTTTAAGAGTCATTAAACTTTCAAGAGTCCAAAAGCTTTACAAGTGTTGAGTTAATTTTCCAAGTGGATTGATTTCTCCATGTATTTGAGTTAGAAAATCCACGCAAGTCGGTGAATGTTGGGGTTGCCCAGAAGCATTCCCCTGTTGCCCCAATTGAAGAGCACCACGTCTGTGCGGGCCTCCTCGACCCCTACCCCTCCCGCCTGTTCTTCTGTGGCCTCAACCCTGACCACCACCCTGGCTGGGCGCTTTCGACGGCGAAGATGGATGGGTTGAAGGGGAAGATGCAACAAGAATAGCGGGTGAGTGAGAATAATCTTCTTGTTTATTCTTCCGGGTTTCTTCAAAGATGAACTGAGGTCGGGCTTTTTTGAACGAGGGCGTAGGATCGACTTGTTGAATCAACACGACAAGGGCATCATACTCACCCTTAGGTAAGCCTTTGATTAATTATAAAACCATCAAGGTATCCAACACTGGTCTGCCAACGTTGGCTAATTGATTTGCTACGTGCTTGATTTCTTTGGTGTATTCTGTCATGTTTATAAAATTCTGTAGTCTAGTGTTAGTGAATTTCTCTTCAAAATACATGGCTCGTGTATGCTTATTGTCCTAAAAGATTTCTTTCAGGTGAGTCTAGAGTTCAAGGGCAGTGGCTATGGGCTTCATGATTGTTTGGACAAGACTGCGTGATATAATTCCATAGATCCATTGTTTGATAATGGCGTCCAGACAGTTCTAAGAAGTGTCATCAATGTCCAGAAATAGGGATGCAAGTAGTCAATGTGGTTTAGAACGTTGAAAGCACATGCATGAATTTGGAAAAGTTCAATCCAAGTAGAATATTGTCCATCATTGGTGTCTAATGTGAAGGGAATTAAGGACTTTATATTTGTACGACATATGCAAGGTGAAAAGAGGCCAGCCATTGAGAGCTATAAGGATGAACTAAAACAGAAAGGACTAAGTTTAGAAATTCCTAAGCAATAAATCTGATACCATGAAAGAGTAATGTACTCCTTGATTGGAGTCTTCTTCATTAATAAAGTATTTATAGTACTTGGGATTTGGTGTATTAGAGTTCTAATGTATGTACTCTAATAGAGTTCTAATGTAGAGTTCTATTATATATAAAATACAATAGACATGTACAAGATAACATTATCATATTATCTATCAATTAGTTTATTAAGAGTTTTATTTTCAACAAAGTCCTCCTTATGGATGTGTATTAGGACTAGCTAAGTAGTTTGTTTAGATTTTATCAGTTAAATTTTTAAATTAAGTAGGTCTCTTATTTTGCTTGTTTCATACATGAGAATTAAGTCCAATTTGCTAGACTTCATAGCACGTGAATTAAGATATTAGTTAGGGTTTTAATAAGTATTTTGATGTATTAAAACTTTGCATAAGCTCACCTTAAATAAGGGTAGCCGAATCAGTAAAGCTAGTTGACGAAAATTTGAAAAAAAGTTATTTGCTTTGAATTTCTTCATGTGAGAGAGAGAGAGAGAGAGAGAGAGAGGCTTTGAATGTCAATTTCTAATCCTTCGGTGGCACATTGGATGGTGTTCTTAGCACCCTTTTAAGCTTAAGTAGTGAATCTTAAGTATTTGAGGGAGCCCAAATGTAATCCTATACTTGGTGGTTTTCTCTAGAGTAGAGGACCCTTTGAACTATCTTGTTAATTGCTTGTTGGTTCCTTTATAGTTTGAGTATATTCTGCTAAGTTGTTGCTAAAGCCACGAAAATTAGTCTGCTATATGCTATTAACTTTTTGCATGATATCTGATAATTTGTCCTAGTAGAATTCGTGGTTTTCATCTGGTAAAATCTTGGTTTAATTCGTCATATGTTCAGTTCTTGATTCAACTACTGTTGTGTGGTATAGGCCTTGTATGTGTGATGGGTTTTTTTCGAATTGCTGAGCAAGTTTGTCACTTTATTTTGCGAATTCTTATTGATTGAATTTTGAAATATTTGGCTATAATTCGTGGATAAAGTCTTGATTTTTGACATCAATTCATGGCCTTATTAATGTGGAAGAAACATTTGAATTGTTTGATAATAAGTTATATGCAAGCGTATGTTGCTGGGAATGTTGCGAGATTTTTATTGAGTTGTTTCTGCTGGGTTTGTGACCAATTGTGCGTAATAAGTTTTGAAATTTCTTGAGATGTCGTGGGGAAAATACCTAGTGTCATTAGCTTTGGTCAAAATGGCAATAAAGCTTGAAAATCACTTAACTAGCACAAGGAGTACAATCTGGTCTGTATGGGTTGTTTGTGAGTTTGGGTTTGTTTAGAGCATCATTTGAATAAGCTTTAACCCTCTTAGAATAGGCTTTGTTTGGTTGTGTTAGACTAGAAAAGAGGCGAGTGGGGGCTTAGAGTGGCGCATGAGCTTCTGTGGAGGGGCGTGAGTCTGTTTGTGACTTGTGAGGATTGCTGGAGTATTGTTGGGCTTTAGGACTTTAATTCTTGATCTTTTTCCAACCCAATAGTCGGAATACCCATTGATAACATTTCGCTAACACCAATACATGCATTGTATGGGAAAAGTCCATTCGTATAAACATACAATCACATTCGAGTATTTGGCTGTCTAAGTTTTCCAGTCCTTTTGGCCACAACTCCTCATAAGTAGGCACCTCTATCTGCACTTTGTGTATTTTTAGGTTATTCGCCTAACTACTAAGGGTGTAAATCCCTATACTTGGCACAAATTAAATTATTCTGTCTCCACATGCAACTTTTGATGCATTGACTTTCCTTATCATCACATGCAATGTCCAAGTATTTTTTTAAATAATTAGTATTATTCTTTTGGATTCCGATGAGATAACACCCTCTACCTCGATATGTGATGACCCATAAAAGGGGAGAGACACCCAATTTTTTGTCAAGCCTAAACCAGGACATCTTCTATTGATGGGCCAATATAGCTGGTTTGAGCTGAGCTAGATCTAGGCCTCTACCAACCCATTCACACCTATAGGGGGGATTTAGTAAAAGTAGAGGAAACTAGAGTATGAATGGATAATTCAATAGGTGAATTACCATTTAGAAATCCAATTTTTCACAACTGAACTTTCCTTTCTCGGTGAGAGAAAAAGAAAGGCCCTTTTCCCGCTAGTCCTTATGATTTTTTGCTTTTGATAAGGATTGACATTATGACTTTGCTATTCTTGTATGGTTTAGGTTTAAAAGGGTCATTGAGGAATCTCATCCAAACTAATAAAGGCGGTTTGGATGCCTATTTGGGTTTGAATCACAAGTTTTAACTCACATAAATGGTCTCAAATTTACCATGTCAATTGGGTTCAAGAATAAGCAATCTATGTCAATTCAAGAATGATGTGCTCATAAATTAAGTTGTGATGGAACAACTTTAGAATAATAGTTTCTAGGCACATGCACAAACAAAGAAGCAAATCTAAATTAAGTGAGTTCACAATTTTAAAATCATGTAAACATATAAATTAGATGATCACTTTTTTTAATGTCCTCAAGTTTAAGGGGTCTTAACACTAGTTTCTCCAAAGATAGGTCATATTATGTGTGATTGTACTTTAATAGATTTTGAATTAGGTGGAAAAATTAAAGGTAATCATAGGACCGCAACACTGTAAGGTTCTTGCGTAAATAAAGTATAGAAATTTTAAATAAGACAATAAAGGTAAAATATTAAAATATGCAATGTATGATTTATGCATGTAGAATTGGAGGTTTACTTATCAAATTAAAATAGTGTTTAAAGAAAACGGCATCATTCAACTTAAGCTATAAAGTTTAATCAATCTAGTTTAAATTATTCTTTTGGATCAAACCTTAAATGTCATTTGATTTTAAAATAAAAAGGAAAACATCATAGTATAATTCATGACGTGCATGTAAGAAATGAGCCTTAAAATAACAACTAAACAAATCATTTAACTTTGATAATTTTTTAAGGTTTGCTCATGAAAAAATTGATTATTTGATTGGGTCTAATATAATAGAGGCAAAGATGTTTATCTTCTACATTATGCACCAAGTAAAGTAACAAAAGGTACTAAAAATAAAATACAAGGAATAAAGTTAATTGCAAGGGAAATGGAGTTTACATTTATTAAGAGGAAATCAATCTATAAAGATGATTCCTTTTATATTAATGCTCAAACTTAGACTCTTAAGGCTTAAATATATTGAAATAAAGAGGTTAATTATTGACCAATACATTATTGTTTAAATGCAATTAAAGTAAATAATAAAATTTATTTGGGAGTTGATAAAAAATAGCATTAAGGACGATACATCTTTGATTGATCATCCAACCAAAATGAAAGCATTAATAATTGAAAAAGGGTCTCGTGTGAAGGGAGGTTTACCTCCCAATATAATTATTAATATATAACTCTTACCTCTAACCTCTTAAATGAATACGATTACTATAGATATAGTAAAAAAAAAAAAGGGAGTAAAGTAGACAAAAGAAATAGAAAGAGTGAATTTAGAAGGATTCTAGGTTTTCTCATCATTGAGTTTAAAATGGATTAGTCTTCCTTTTCCAAGGAAAGGCAAGGATGCTTGAAAAGATCTTGGTTTGAGTAAAGGGATGTGTTTCATAGGTTATGAGGTAGTATTGTGGTAGAGTATCGGTACTTGAGGATTGTAAAATTTTTGACCCATTAATCATAATAACTGAGTGCTTAATGCTAACTTCGAGCATTCAACGGTTGAGTCAGTGTCCAATGCTAACTTAGTGCGTCAGTCACTAGGGTTGGGCATCAGACGCTAATGGCCCAATAATATATGTTAAAGAAAAATCTTTCCTTAGGATGAAGCTAGGCTTGAGGAGGTTCAAGATCTCTTTTGGAGGGGCTCTTAGAAGTTAAAAGGCAAATGTTAGGATGAGCGTCCAACTCTATCTTCCAATGTTTTGATGCTAGACCCTTTTGGCTTTTGGTGCTTGCTTTGTGCGTTGGACGCCAAACTCTGGAGTATTTAATGATAACATCCAAAATTAAGGAACTGAATGTTCATCTAAGCATGATCAGTTTAGAGTGTTTAGGAACTTTTTGTGGATTTTGGGCCTTGTTTGAGGTTTAGGCTTTGTTTGAGGTTTAGGCTTTGATGAGGTGTTTTGGGTCTTCAGAGTATTTGAGTTTCTTTGAATGTAGTTTGAGTTTTGACCCACTAAATCTCAAGCATGTTCAGTTTCTCCTACAAGGGTTGGTTCAGTATTTGACCGCTAAATGGGAAGATACGATTTTAGATCTACATAAGTTCCTACTTTGAACTAGTCTTAGATAAGATGATGGTCAAAATACGTCTCGAGAAGGAGAAAAAATTCATGATGTTTTGCAATATCAAATCCTTTTTTAATGTCAGTACTTGTAAAATAAATCAAGTTAGTTGCAATAAATCTATTATTCTACCTCGAGCACTATAAGCGAAGCCTTTGTCTAATTAGTGCTGCTTAGGATTATAAGGGAGTGAGGGACTGTGCTCTTGCTCCTTGCATCTATGAGACTTACGAAAAGGGTTTGATGATTTCTAAGGATGTATTTTGTTTTCAATGGGAATGTTTTATAATGGTTCCCTGACTCTATTTGATTATGCTTGCAACCTTAATAATCTTTTATGGTCTTGGTGTTGACTTAGTTCAGAAGAGTTGCTTCAACTCAACTAGGAAGTTGTGCATTTTCTAAGGATGCTACTTTGGACTCTACTCGGGATTTCAGATGTCTTAAAAGGGTATTTTCCTTTTAAACATACTTAGCAGAACTTCATGCCAGAGAGATGGAATATATAATATCTAGGATCACCTCCTGGGTTCACTTCACTAAGGATTGTAATTCATTGAGATTTTATTAGTTTTCTTAAAATCTCAAGTTGTATTTTAAGAGGAGCTACTCCTTAGAGAATTGAATCACAAATTCTAGAGCTGCCTTCCTTTTTTAGTGCATTTGAGGGTTAAGTTATCATTACGACTTCTAAGACATCTCTCAATTTTGACTGTGTTGGATGGTTTCTATCGTCATTATGGCTTTTGGGGATGTCTCTTGATGTTTATAAAAGATTCATTTGTAATTGGTTTTGTTAGGAAAAGTTGTTCTCATAGTTGTGAAGGGTCTATCTAGCTTATTTGAGATTTAAGAAGGGCACCTAGAGCACACATATAAAGCTTCAGGGGCAAAGTGGTCTTTTACCATTGGTTTAGAACTTTCTTAATCTTCCCTCTTGCTTTTGGGGTAAAAGATTAACGAATCTTATGCACTGTCAATAATAACATGTCAAATCAATCGAATCATAGACGACATATAACTCTTAAGATGGGTGCTAGATGTTGGGTCTTAATATAAGCATCAAATGCTCATGCTAAGGAGGTTTTAAGTAGTTTATTTGACAACCTTAGATAATTTTTTAATCTACTTTCTAAAAAAATGGTTTGATACATTTGTCTTACTCAATTTTGCTTCCAAGGATTTGTTCCCATGCATTTGTCTTATTTAAAAAGATTGTGAAGTCCTGAATTTGATCATGTTTGACGATGAAGCAAAATGATGAGCTACTTGAATCTCTTTGAAGATACATGTAATACTAATTATTAGATATTAGATTTCCCATATTTCTCAACTTTATCAATGTTTTGTGCTAAATCTGTGAATTTTGGCCTTTTTAGCAAAGTTTGTAAACTTGATTGTTTAAGTTAAAATATGTAAATTTTGACTATTTTGGCTTCTTAGTGATTCAAAGTCTATGAACTTTGGTTTTTCTTAGCAAAACATGAATATTATAGTCCTTTGTTGCTTGAAATATGTGAATTTCAATATCCGGCCATGTTTGATAATTGCTATACAATATTACTACCATTATGCATTTTGGGTTGTGAACACTCCCATTTGTGTCATTCTTCCTATATGGGGGATCATTATGAAGCTTTGGGATTGATTTGCCAAAGTCCAGGAAATATGATATTTCATTGTAAGTAGACTATGAGACCTATTTTAGCTGTTTGCGAACCTTGATTTCTTGAGAGCCAAGGTATGTCTTTAAGCTTTACTAATCAAAATATGAGAATTTTGATGTTTATATTGTTTTATGAGGATGTGAAGTATATGAACTTAAACCCTTTAATTTTTGTGGTTATTCTAAGGGGTTTTGCCTAATTACTGTGGATGTTTTGAGGCTACCACCCCCTCGGGGATTGATTTTTAGACTTTTTCGGGGTACTACTCTATTGAGGATTGATTTTATGTTTTATTTATTTATTTTGGGTACCACTATTAGCAGAATATTTTTGGTATTCCGGCTAATGAGTTATTGTCGGATCAAGGATTAAAGCCCCGAACTCAAACTATACTCTCAGCGAATTTCAACGAACTAACGTAACTTCCCTTGTTTCCCCACAATGCCACACGCCACCAAAGGGGGTTACTCGCCTCTTCCCATTTCACCCACACTCTAAACAAGCTAATCCTAAAGAAGTGTAAGCTAACTCTCACAATCAAAGCCCAAAACAATGCAATATTCGACAAGAAGCAAAACTGCCCATAATTGGCTAAGTATGCAAGAACTCAAAGTGGCCTTTATTGCAAGTTTGAATTGAATCACTTGAAAAAATATGAACTCCCACAAATTCTAAAGTATTTCAAGGCTTAATATTCATGCACTCACAAAAGCCTATCACAAAACAAACCAATACACATTCACACACCAAGCCCAGCACGTTTCAAGACTCCCAACTGATTCTCAATTTCCAACGTAAATTCTCCAAATAATTGGACCATGAAATCAAAACAAACAACCGAGGCTTTAACCACGAGATTATAGCCAAATGTTCCAGATTATAATCACAAGAATTTGCAACAACAAAGTGATAAACTTGCATAGTAATTTAGCATCAACCCAACAAACATGTAAAGCCAATTCCTCACAAAACTTAACACAAATTCTAGGGTTTCTAAGTTTTGAATTTTGCTAAAACTTTTCAGAATTAATACCCATGAATTCTAAGCCAAGAATAATAGGTTTCATGCAAAGAACAACCGTTTATGATAGTTGAAATTCATGGCTTAATTGAAAACATTTCATAATTTAATCAAGCACCCAATGAGTCAAACAAGAACAAAAGTAAAGATAGATTAAAGAACTCCAATTACCATACAAAAAACCACCAAGTAATGGACTTCTTTGGGCACCCCACCAAGACATCCTAGAACACCTTCTAACATGCCAATGAAGGAATAGTTAGGAAACTCTAAAGCTTACACACACTTGTGTATAAACTTAAAAGCAAAAGGTTTTTTTTTTTCAATTCATCAACTGATTTTCTTATTCACTGGCTGCCCTATTTAACTATAGCTAATTCAAGAGTTTTAACTTAAGAAAATACTTAAAGAAATCCTAACTAATACCCCAATCCACGTGCATAAGGTGTCTAGTAACATGGAATTAAAACCCACGCCCAAATAAGGCTTGAAGAACCCTAATAATCTAGAACTAGGGGTGTGCATAAACGGTTAACCGTACCGTTAAGCCTTAACGGTACGGTTAACCGTTATAATGGTTATTGGAAAAGGTTAACCGTAATTGTACTGTTAAGAAACGGTAACCAATAAACAGTAATCAGTATTTAACGGTACGGTTAACGGTTAACCGTTAACCGTTTTATTCCATTTTTATACACTTGTACACCTAAAATTGTGAAATTATTTTTATGATTTCTTAGCTCATTTGGGTATTCTATAATAGTAATAACACATATTTATATAAGGTATGATCATGCATAAATAAATTTGTTATAATTATTCATGTTTTAGACTTTTAAATTTATTTTTTTTAAAAAAATAATAATAACGGGTAACCGACGGTTAACCGTTACAAAAATTTCATAACCGTAACCGTAACCGTTAATGTTAAGGTTAATGATTCGGTAATCGTAACCATTAATTCTTAACGGTTCGGTAAAATAACTGTTAATATGAACCGGTTATATACGGTTAACGGTTACGGTTACGATTAACGGTTACGGTTATTTTGCACACCCGTATCTAGAAGACTTTAAGTTTAAAAATTTGACCAGCAACTAAGCTAAAGATAAGCTAGCTAATAACAACCCTAACTTATCCAACTACATAGGACTTTTAAAGAATTACAAACTCTAAGTAAAAGCTAATAAAATTCAAAAAATAAAAACAAAGAAGTTGACATGTACTTGGAGTCTTCACAATCCTAAGAAGCAATGATTCTTCTTACTCACTCCTATTAGACTCCTCAAACATCTAGCCACCTAAACCCACGTATTGGGCTCTTGATTCCACACCAATATCAGCCTTAAAGCCCACGTTTCTTGGATGGTTTATCCCACAACAACTCTAGGTTCCTTCAAAGCCCATCTCTTCAATTGCAATTCCCTTGGACATCCATACGCCCACTTATATTTATAATCCACGCCCTTGGAACTCAAAGTCAAAGTCCAAGTCAAGTCTATGGAAGTCAAGGTTCAACCCATTAAAGTCAAAGTCAAGGTCTAACCCATGAATGTCAACTCCAAGGTTAAGCTCAATTTTGACCAAGTCCAAGTAAATGGGCCCAAGCCCATTTTTCAACCCAAGCCAATTTTTACGTCTAATTTTAAGGGAACCTAGGCCCATGACTTGCACGTTTGATTTCCAAATATTTGGTCCGTAAATCCACAAATAACAACCACACCATTAAGGATTGATTTTTAGGTTATGTCATGTTTTTTGTTTCACATAGCTTTAACATTTGATTATGTATTGCTAGAAAAGTGCTTTTGAAAGCCTGGAGATATCTTTTGAGTTATATTTTGAAAATCTAATGTCTTTCTTTTGGTTTTGCAATGTAGGTAGATGACGAAAAGTTGTTGAGGCAGGCACTTTAGAGAGAGAGGACTCTCCTGACGATAGAATGGGGTGCTCAGAGCACAATACTTATTAGAGAAGACCTATTAGGACCTCTAATCAACTAGTGTTCCGCCTATGAAATACCTTTCTAACTGTCCTAGGATTGGCATGGTTTGTGTTTCATTGGGTTTTTTCTTTTAGCCTTTTAGTTTTTTTGAAATTTTGAATTGACATCATATGACTTATTTTCTTTCGGTTTGTTTTATCTCGATGATTTATATGTGTACTTTCAGTTTTCCAAAGAGCTTTCCTACTTTCATAAAGAGGTTTGAGAGAGGTGAACGCGAGAGAGCTTTGTGGTGTGACATGTTGATTTCAGGCAGTTTTACGAGTCGGATCAGATTTTGACATCCTTAGCAAGTATTACGGAGTTATGAAGCACAAATTCACCAGAAATTGATTTATTAGTTCATGTGTTGACGATAACTCATGCACATAATAATGTTGTACGCATTGGCAAAATAATAATAATGGTGTACGATGTACATAATTACTCTCTTTACAAAAAATGTACATAATTACTCCACTCCGGATCTTGATATTTGATATGGCTAATAAATGTACTTTCACACTATAGTCAAACCAAACCCAGAACTTCTCCATTTGAAGTAGAATTCATTCCTAAAAATAAAAATAAAATAAAATACAAAAGTAACTAAAATGTTGAAAAACCAAGAAAACCAAATCAAAATCAAATCTTCCAGTAGAGGAGTAGTTGCATTCAGTAGGATTTTAGGAGGTCTTAGGAATGAAAATACGGAGAAAGAACGGGTCAAGTGGGGTAATGATGAGTTTTTTGAAGACTGTATTCCTGTCAGTTTTAGTAACCCATTCTTCGATGATGATGATGAGTACTGCACATACCCCATCCTTTATTATTTCATCAGCATAAAGTCACAAATTCTTTTCAAATACTTGGAAATTTGCTAATTTTTGGTGTTTGACGTGTGACATATTTGACATAATTTTTAGAACGATTAACAATCTTGTCTAATGAACGGATTATATATTGACTTAATTTTGTATAAAATAAAATAAAGAAATACTCCTTTTAATTTTTAAAAATTATCCTAACTCTGGTGTGAAATACACCTCCTTCGGTGTGTCAGGAGCCACCAAATCAGGTGGAGGAATGCAAGGAGAAGGACTTTTTTGTTGGTAGTTGAAGAGGTGATGGAGTAGGAGTAAAGATTTGGAAAGGAGGAGATTTGGGGGTGAAGAAGGCGGTGTGGATGGAGTGGCCGGTATGAATTATGACCACTTACCATATGAATCATCAAAACCTACGCTATCCATGCTTCGTTCAAGACTAGATCCGGAAAGATCTTAACTCAAAAGGCAATATTTAAGGACAAAATGTGTGAATTCAACTAAGAAAAGAGCCGTTAAACAACAAAAGAACAAGATTGCAAGATTGGAAGTAAAACCTAACCATAACTCGTCTTTGAATTCCACCTTTTGGCTCAAAAAATACACACCACAACCATAACCCGTCTTTGGGCACAAGCATGACAATCTGACCTGAGATACGCTACATTATTATTACTATTATTATTATTATTATTATTATTATTATTATTATTATTATTATTGTTATTATTTTATTATACAATTTAAATTGTCCGAATTTTTTCAATTGAAGATACTTTAAAAAATAAGAAATAAAATAGTGGGTCAGCATATAGCATGACACTGCATGACACGCTAGATACATTGATGTGTAAGGCCAAGAGCCAAATTTTGGAGAAGGACGACACATCGACAGGACATGGTCACAACCAAATTCGGCCCAATATGCATGACAAACCTCTAAATGGACTATGCTACTAGTTTCACTTCATGTTACTTCTTTTTCAATTTTCAAACTACTCTTCATAAATCCAAATATATTTGAAAACAATTAGAATAATATACAGTAATTTTTTCTATTATAAGAAACATAAACAAAAAAACCCCACTTGAATTATGACAGTTCCATACAAATTACTTTTTTATTTATACCAAATTACAAACCTCAATTTTGGCCCAAACTAGGTTTATCGAGTAGGGATACGTTGAGCGGGTGAATATAAAAAAGGTGATAACCTCTACCAGCTTGACGTTGATTATTGTTGCAATTTTACGCAAATTAGAAGGTGCACCCGGGTGTAGGGGAGACATGGTATATCTGTCCTAGCTGGCACCCGGATCACATACAATGAGCATTGGGGAAATGAAAAGGAGTGAAGAAAAGCACATGCAAGCACGACAATAGGAGTGAAATGACCCGAGGGTTAGCAAGAGTGAAATGACAAAAAGGAAAGTGACAACATGTAAAGATTACTTTTCATTTTGAATTTAAAATATACGTGGTCTTATTTGTACATATTTCCACCCCATTTTTTTGTTAAAATTTTTAATAGAATGTTGGTTGGAGGGCAATTTTTGAATTTGAATAAAAAATTTCATTTATTTGAATAGAATTTCACTTATTTGAACCCTATTTATTTTCAAGAGAGTGATTTTTTTGAAGGTGCTGGTTGGAGGGTGATTGATATATGTACATTTCATCACTGGTATATGTACATTTAATGTGAGGAATATGTATAATATTAAATTAATGGTCCATGTTATTGATTAAATAATATTATATATATCCGATGTACATAACTTGTTTCTCAATTATTGTAAGTTTTGTAAAGGTCCATAAATTACATGTATATTTCACGATTGATACTTGTACATAAGTCCATAAATTGAATGTGTTCAATTTTTTTCTTCATAAATGTACATTTCTTATATAGAGTATGTATATTTCTTATCTAGATTATATACATTTCTCGTCAGAGGTATGTACATTGCATACATAAGAATATAATATACTTGAGATAATATGTACATTTCTTAACTAAAGTATGTACATTTCTGAAGGCCAAATATTTTCATGAATACATTTTGCGATTGATACATGTATATTTCATGACATGTACATTTCATGTGTGGAATACTTTTATTATTAAATTAATGGTCCATAATCTTTATTAAATAAAATTATATGTATATATTCGATGTCCATAACTTGTTTCTCAATGATTTCAAGTTTTGTAAAGGTTTAGAAATTACATGTACATTTTATGATTGATACTTGTACATTTGATACGAGGTATATATTAATAAATCAGTGAATATAACATTGATATATCATGTAAATTGCATGTAAATAAAAAATGTGCATTATTTTATACTTATATACATTACATACACACAATGATTTATACGGTTTACAAGTATAATATCAATAAGCTATTTGAGTACTATGTTAATGTACATTATATACGCATTTGATATATATAATGATTATAAACTTTACAGATCTAGAAATTACAAGTATATTTCATTATTGGTATATATGTACATTCGTAATGGGTCTCTATTTCAATTACAAAAATTATTTTCCAATTCTCTGAACCATATATTTGTGCTTCCAAAATGGTTAATGATTGTATGCGGATAAAGGCTAGTATTAGGGTCATTATAACTTTCCTTTCCCGTAATAATAGGGTGGCAGTTTTAGTGTGACATACGATTTTTCAATTCCCCAATGACAATTGTGTGGGGACGCTTGCATCTGATTTCATGTTATAACAGACATTTACTATGTATATTTTCCAGGAATTTCATGTACATTTTCCTCTGCATTTTATTCTTTGCAACCTACGTTTTGGAGCGGATGTACAATGCTTATAGTACACCCGGCTACACTATCCACACATTGTAAATTTTAAAGGCCTTGTATATATCAAGCTCATGATTGCAAAATATATGGCCTAGTAGAATAGAAAGCGTAATCAACCAAACTAATAATTGCTGATTTTATGGTTAATTGAGAGAGATCGAGCGAGACAGGCAGACAGACAGACAGCTCTTCTCATGCAACTATATACTGTAGATGATCAATCAACTCCTCGTTACTGAATACTGATTAGTACTCGTATCTTTTCTTCTCGAAGGACATCATTATTGGGCTGTTTGTCATGCTTACTTTAATTCTAAATTACTATGATTCACTGCATCATCATCATCCCCTCTCCTCTAGCCCTACCCCATCCCTTACCCTTTTGCGTTCTGGGATGCTGTGTTCTTGTTGGTAAAGAATGGGACAATACACCCCATAAAATGCATTGAGTCATGATGATCCTAATGATGAATTCCAAACTGTACATCCATTTTGTCTTAAACTTAAAGACGTTTTTATCTTCAAAGTACTTTAAATAGTATTTTTCTCGATTTAAAGCATAGATTTAAATTTCTATGCACCTATTTTTTTAATTTCTATACACCCATTTAAAGACTTATATTGTATATAAACATGTTTATTACTCTTTCCATCTTAAAAAAGAGTTACAAATAGGTTTGACATAATTTTTTTGGAATTAGAAATGACAACAAAAAGATAGGAAGGTGAACTTTCTAGAAATTAAATTTTCCTCCAAATTTCAATATGTAATTTTAAATGAATATCACTTTCACAAGGGAAGATGTGACATTTAAATTGAGACATTATTATATAAAATATCTAACACTTAATTTGAAAAGGAGGTTAATATAAATTACAAAAATATTTTACTAAAAGTTTTAATAAAGCGGCATTTTTTCCTTGTGTTGCATTAGTAGAAATGGAGTATTCTATTTTAAACAAATTTAGATTTCAAAATGCGATTGACCTTCTCTTGTGAATCTGTATTTTGTAAATAAGTTTATGTACGCTCTTCGCCTGATGCTTATCGAATAAAAATTACACACGTAACTGACTTTACTCAATGAGATTATTTTTTAGCTTAAAGAAATAATTTTCATCAATTAAACTACGAGTATTTTTTGTTCAGTTTTATTATTCGTATTTGATATTTTAACACTATTTGAAATTAGATAGAATCTTTTAAATATTTCTCAGAAAAAATTTATGTTATAAGATTTTATTTGATTCATATCAATAAGTACTTTTAATTATATCAAATTTTTATTAATATATAATTAAAGATATTAATAGACAACGATATGCATTCATACATGTGTCAAGTCAAAATAGAAAGAATTGAACAAAGAGTATTAATTTTGCTGATATATATAGGAAGGTTTAATATGAAGATAGTTTAACCTAAGCTGAGGTTGAAGTGAGATAAGTAAAATATAATGTGTGTTTAGTGGAGCTAGAAAAGAAAGCTCATATACTTATTCAACCAAGCAAACGAACGTGTGTCCCATTATTCGACCCATGGAACATGCATCTATTCGAAATCGTCTAACTTAACTGTTATCCGAAAGGAATGGATAATCCGATTCGAATCGAACAATCTAATTTTTTTTAATAATTGAATAATCCAATTAAATGGTTTCTAATAATGTTATATCACTTTAATGGTTAAAAAGAAGACCCGATCAGTTCATATGTGTAGCTAGAAAATCGATAATAGCTAAAATGATAAAGTTTGAATGGGTCAATACTCAAATGGTGGCTATATGGTTGAAACGACTTTGAGACTCTTAAGGCATTTGGACTAAAAAGGGGGCTATATAAGAAAATCAAAGGAAAAAAGAGGGGAACAATGAAGTACAATTATTAAGACCTAGCATCTATCATCACTTCATTTAAGAATCCATCAATTCTCATTGTTGTACTCATTCTGTTAGAGCACCAATATTTATGAAAAAAAAATTAGTTTACGGGTCACTATCACTCATTCTCTCTCATCCACATCATCACAATGCATTTACCAATTTCACTCTTAACAATGAACCAAATAAAAAATGTTCATCATTAATACCCCTATTCCACCTTATTTTATCTTTTTCAATATAATTTAATTCATTCATAATTAGAAATTATTAATTCATGTAACACCTAATTTATTATGATTAACGTAATTAATTTTAATTATCGTAATTAATTATTTTATTTTATTTATCGTAATTAATCATTGGATACAAGATTTAATTGAATATAATTAACATATTTAATTACATTGACTGCATTTAATTAAAACAACCTAAATTTTTTATTTGATCGAAACCAATTACAAACCATGATTACCATAATATAAATGAAACTAATTAGACATCATATCGTTAACTTCATTTAAATGAAACTAATTGATGTGAACGTAATTGTTTTAGTTCTCATTACGTCCAAATTTATTCCAAATATGCTTGACCAAATCACTTTTCAACTGCAAATGAGTTTATTTATCCTCAATCTCCGTTCTACGTCAGTATATGCCGATGTCCACAATACGATCATTACGATACTCAAGATTATCCTCATTAGCGTTGTTTTGGTCATTTATAAACTCTATGATATTATCATAATTCTGATACGTTTCACGTTCATCTTTAACGATTATTTTATGCATTATGATGCACACTAACATGATCTTGTGAAGTATGTTGACATCCTACGCCAAAGACGGCTTCATAATAATGGCAAAACGAGCTTGCAGAACCCTTAAAGCGCGTTCAACGTCTTTCCTTGCCACTTCTTGTGCGAATAAACTATCCTTACGTGTTTGTGGACTCGTAATGGATATCACAAAAGTAGCCCATTTGGGGTAGATACCATCAGTAAGATAATACCCTTTGTCAGGATGACCATTGACAGCAAAGTTCACGGTGGGAGCTTGACCTTCTAAGACATCCTCGAACACAGGAAATTGGTGAAGCAAATTGATATCATTGTAGCTCCCTGGCATCCCAAAGAATGAGTGTCATATCCATAAATCTCTGTCGACAACTGCTTCTAGTACGAGAGTTGCAACTCCAGCTGTTCCTTGATACTGCCCCTTTCACGCATGTAGACAATTCTTCCACTCATAGTGCATACAATCAATGCTGCCAATCATGCCAATAAATCCACGTTCTTCCCCGATCCACATTAACCTTTCCATGTCCGTAGTATTTGGACGTCTTAGGTACTGCTCACGGAACTGATTGATGACACCTTCTGAAAACTTTTGCAGTGCCAATCGTGTAATACTTTTACTGATACGGACATACTCATCACAGGCATCTGCAGCTAACCCATAAGCTAATTGTCTAATTGCCACAGTGCACTTTTGTAGTGGAGACAACCCAAGACGAACCATTGCATCCTATTTTAGTTGAAACCAAGGGTCATGTTGCGTCACTGTACTGACCATGCATTCAAACACGTGCTTATGCATTCAAAACCGACATCGGAACAAGGAATTTGGGTAAACTGGCACTTTTGCAAAATAGTCAATATACAATCGTGCATGACCTTCTTCTCGTTTTACCGTCGACTTGAAGATCGGAACGACATCGTGGTTGATGAGTGGACCCATGGACAAGGTGTGGAAGGTACTCAAAGGAGATGTTCTCTATCATATCTTTGACATCGTTGTCTTGCTAAGCTCTTATTTGCCTTCGCTCTTCATCCGAGTTAGAAGAAGAGCTATCAGTTGAGCTTATGTTGATTTTGTATTCATCTTCGATGTGAGAGATTTTAAATGGAGGTTTGTTAGGTGAAATAGAGAAGGGCTTTAGTGATGGAATTTGAAATATAAAAACATTACAGTGGCACTACAAAGTATCGGTGTATAAATGGACATAAATGAATCCCATGCTCATTGAATGGACATAAATGGAATCCCACGCACATTGAATGGACACTACAAATGGACTAAAACAAGTCAAATGGACATAAAGGAATCCTATGCGCATTGAATTGTACATAAATGGACTACAGCTAAGGCCTTAGTTGGGCAATGCAAATATAGAAAACAAGTTACAGGTAAGACATAAATGGACATAAAGGAATCCCATGTCCACTGTATTGTACATAAATGGACTACAACTAAGGCCTGAACACTTGTTGTTCCAAGATAAGGACACTGCAAATTACTGCTAATACATCACATGGACAAGTTACAACTAAGATATCACATGGACACTGATTCAGTGGATGATGAGAAGGCCACACGTGGTCTCTATAAAGTAAGTTAATGAATACTAAAAAGGCATCACATGGACACTGCAAATTGAGTAAAATGGATGCTGAGAAGGCATCACGTGGGCTATACAAAGTAAGTTAGTGAATACTAAAAAAGTATCACATGGGCACTATAGAGTAAATAAATAGATTACAGTTAAAAGATAAATTAAAAACCAAATTACTGATTGATTAATAATGTACAATAATTTAAAATGAAGACAAGGTGAACTATAATGCGAATTTAGGAAAAGAACTACAAATTACACTGCCTAACGACACTTAATTATTACAAATTGAGAATTTAGGATATAAATATGAATAAGACTACCTAATGGCACTTAATTATGATAAATTAAAGTCTAAAAACCCTTAAAACACTGAATACTGTTCCAAAGCGTGTTTATCATTTCATCCTCTCACGATGTTCGATTTTCTTTTGCTTCTCGTTTTTCGAAAAGCTCCCAATTGATCTTATATTGTTGCAATTCAATGTTCCTCTCCTCTAGCTCAATTTGCTTCTGCTTTCTTACCTCCTTAAGCCTCTCGATTTTAAGCCTCTAAATTTCTCTCTCGCTGGACTCCTTCCTCACCTCCCCATAAAGCTTTAATCGCTCGTTGAATGTCTCAAAAGCTTCAGATACATCACTTGTTGAACCTTTTCCCTTCAGTCTTGACTTTGCTTTTTTCACTCCTACTGGTCGGGGTGTTTGGTGAGGAACCGTCACCCTCATCCTGTGTCTTCTTCCCGCTGCACCCGCTCCCTAAGGACTCAACTATCGTAGGAATTATCGACGGGCATCCACTCGTTGGCTTGAACACTTGTTGGTTAAGATGGAGCGATATATGTCCTATTTCTTTATTAGGACCTACTCCTCGTAGAAACATAATCGTCAAAACAAGTTCTCATGGATCTGGTGTGCCTCATGGACGACATCATCGTCGTTATGGACACTTCTCTTCCTGGAATTGGCCTTATCTATGCCTCCAAACCATTTCAACACGACCTTAGAAATTCACAACCACTGTCCTTTCAAATTACTAGGAGTTCTGAAGGATATTTCATTTTGATTTGCTTCCTTAGCTGAATTGTATGACTCCACGACTCTCTTCCAGAAAATACCCTTCTTCTAATTTGTTCCGACAATTGTATTGGTGCTCGTGTTCATAAAGGCTGAGATTAGAGCGATGGTCTCTAGTCTCGACCAACTCCTCTTTTCAGAACCACTGCTACGAGGTTCGTGCATTGGAGGGAGTGTTTGCTGCATCAACAATTCGGTGAAGTTTTGATGGGGGAAGGAGTCCCAAAACCCTTGGCAATTTTGTCTTCGTTATCTTCATTGTCTTCTTCAGAAAAGACATTGTTTGTCTCCCAAGCCCTGGGATTTAATTGTTGGAATGCATTGAAACCAATGCTGGAACTAGATTTACCAAAACCCATTTGTGGCATGGAAGAATGTGGAAAATTAGAGCTACTTTGAAAAAAATTGAAGTTGGGTGGAAAATTATAGGGATTATATGTGTAATTTGGCTGAAAATTTTGGGGAAAAATTTATAAAAATTTTGAGGAAAATTTTAGGGGTTTTGTGAAAAACTCACTGGGTTTGGGGGAAAATTAGTTGGATTCGGGATAATATTTTGAGCCGATTTTTTTTTGTTTTTGTTTGGAGTTGCGACTAGTATTAGCATCCATATCAACTAAAAATTTTTAGTCTAATTTGAGATTGGAAAAAATAATACAATAATTTGGAAGAGTATATTAAGAATTTATGAGGAAAATATGGTGGTTTTTTAAGATGGATAAAATATATTAAAGTGGGTCTCTATTTATATAGAAAAAAAATTAAGACTGTTGGTATAATTTTTTTTTAAAATTTTATTTTTTTCAAGTTATAGCCGTTACAAAATTGTAATGTAAAACTCCCAATGGTCAGCACACGTGTCACTTTGCAAGTGTCGCGCTATCAGACGTCGAAATCTGATTTTTTTTGACTGAAAACATATCAAGATGCAGCATTTTGATATGTTTTATCAAAACACTGTGTTTTGATATGTTTTCAGCCAAAAAATATAATGACCCCACTTCCACCTCAACAAACTTTGTTTCATCCTTCCATTCGTCTGTACGAGTGCTGCTGCCAACCATTCACTCACAAACCTTTATTTTTCATTATTAAGAGCAACATTAAATAGTTTGTCCTTCACAAACCTTTATTTTTTTCATTGTTATGGGTGCTCTTAACACCTACTCGTTGCCCTTTTAGATATCCCAAAAATAATCTCCATTTGAAAGTATTTTAAAATATGACCTCCATGCCAAGTTCATGCAGGTTAAAACCGCTGTATTAAGTGGACTTTGCTATAATGTGAAATTTGTTGGGCAATAATAAAACCACTACTAAGGACAACGGTTTTAAGCTGGGAATTGAATTGGGGGCAAAACATAAGAATGGGAAAATGAGATATGGGAATCGAATTTAGGCATTCAGTTTCAAGAAAGTCAATATATTGAATTAAAACCGTTGTCGGTGACATCGATTTTCACCATAACCTAACATGAAGGTTGTATTTCAAAATATTTTCGGAAGGGGTTATTTTTGGATTTTTTTTAAAAAAGGTTTTTAAAAAATTAGCCTAATTATGATGGCTTTATTGAATGTGGCTACACCCCAAATACCAAGCCCTCCCTAGGGGCAAAGCGCCAAAGCGTACTCCTTACGACCTAGTGGATACCCTTAGAACCATTCCCTGCAGGTTTTACCATGAAGAAATTAGCTATAATTGAATTTATTCTTTTGGAAATGGACCTTGGTATGGGGAAGCAAGCTAGAACATTAGATATCGTGGCTAAGTTAGCACTCCTGATGAGTTTTGACTTGTAGACTCATATTATGCTCACTTTTGCATGTGTTTTTAAAGAGATCCTGTTTGCTTGTGTATGTGAAAAAATCAACTATTTAGATTAATAGGTGTAAATTACAAATTTTTTCTTTTAACCTCCTTTTCCATTTTACTAGGGGGAAAAATGTGGATAAGTTCAATTATAAATAGCTAAATAAGTTATGTTGGAAAAATAAAAGTTATTGAATCTAGTTAAGCAAAAAAAAAAGGTTATACCAAGATACTATTCAATTTTCTGGATTTTTATTGAACTAAAATTGTTTTTGCTGATTAAAACTAAATTGATATAACTTATTTAATTTATATAGGTCGAAACTTATATTTACTAATTCAAACGGATTTTTTTTATTCACTTTATTTTTTACACATGATACTATAAATTTTTATTGATTATTAATTATTTTTTATTAATTAAAATTGGTTTTTGCTTTTTTTTTTTAATTGTAATTTTTAAGGTGAACTAAATAGGGCCTTGTCATTTTTAGGAAAATAATTTTTAATAAGTTCTATACAAGAAATTTAAGTTCAAATATGTTCCAAAATTAATGTAAATAAGGAGAATAGAGCATACACTAAATATCATTAACTCATCAACGTTCTCCTCAATGAGACTAGGACAAAAGTAGTTATCTACAAAAGATGGAAATATTGATGCAAATGCATGGACAGGCAAGTTTCTAAACAAAGTCACGTTGTAATAAAAAAAATTGACCTTAGTTACATGGATATATTATCATCCTAAGGGAGGATTAGAAGTGATATTATTCCTTAGTTTAATTAGTTGTATAATGTGTGACTAGTCATGCTAGAATGTTCCTATGACAATGGAAAACAACTTCAACCTCATGCCTAGTCTTCTTCCTTCTCATTAATACTCCTCTTCTTCACCTCCCCTTCCTCCCACATGGTCCCTCAACCACCACATTTGAATCTCCTCCCTCCCCTCCTCCGCCCATCCTTATGCCAACCCTCTCTTTATATCCTCCAATTCTACCTCTCCACCATCGAGAGAGAGAATCTCACGCTCTTCTTTGCTACTCCCCTCATTGATTTGAGATGCTCTTTAGTGGTAGTGCCAGAATTTATTCATTATGGATTCAAAATATTCCAAATCAAGTAAAATATACAATATTCTAAAATTTTAAATCAAAATTAACAAGTATAGAAGATGTAGCACCATAAATACAATGTTATTAAACAAAAATGGAACAAAGTCCAGAAAATAAACAACAAAACAAGAGATCAACTATTTGGTCTTGTAACTCTATTTCTGTCTACTAAGAAAACTGATGATGATGATGTCACTAACCTATCAAAAAGAACATAACTAAACCAACTACTATATAGTCAAGTAACTAAGGGTCGAATTCTATAGAAAAGGTGAGACAGTGTATTAAATGGCTATGAATCTAATAAGTTGAGTCATATTGACTAGTAGGTTGAGTTGACTATGGTCTAATAAACTAGAAATTAACTAATATAAGAATATAGAATTAAGTATCATCTCTAATATAAAGTATTGCAATCCTTAATCCTTTCTTAACTAATCATATTATGTTCTACAGGATAGATGCACCCTATGTCAATACCAAGGATTTCTTTTGATCAATCAATAGCTTTATTTAAAATGCAATCATGCCTACTATCATGGAGTATGCAATTAAATACATTAAACATAGTATCCTAAATATCCTAGCAAGATCCATCAACTGTTGTTATGATGACTTCTCTTACTTTAAATTAGGATTCTAAAGTCAATTAAGAACTGTCATTGCAAATCTAATCAAATTTATTAAACATATTACATCTATTAGAATAATGAGAATAAAACCAACCTTAAAATAAGAATAATGAACAACTAATTTAGGAATTGAGATTAAATCATAACATCAAAATATATCAGGGTTCAACATAATTATAGAATAAAAGAACTACTCACACATTATAATAAAGAAAATAAAACAATTAATGAAAAAAGCATGATAATATAAACGATTAAAGGGATTAAAGCACAAAAATTATAATAAAACCTTCAATGTAAACCAAGGAAAAAGTTGTTGAACATACTCCAAAAAAACTAATGTAAAAAAGGAGAAGAACGGGCAAAAGAAGACCCAAAATTGTCTAGCCGAAAATCCTATTTATAAGTATTAGTATAATGAGTTTTATTAGAGGAAGGACTATTCAAAAATTTAGTCAAAATCCTATCCCAAATCCGCTTCCACGGTCTCCCTATGGTAGGCCATTGAAGAGCCCAATCTTCCTCGGGTAACCCATGGAGTAAGATGTCCATGCCTTGTTATTATCTTAAAAAACGTTGTCCCATGGCCTACCCATATAGTTGACTTGCTTTTCATGGCTAGACCATGGAGTAGGCTGCGTTTTCACCCTTTGCACTTGAAATGTAGACTTTTTACTTTGATCATATGATGTGCAATTTGTCTTCATCTTCGCTTGACCTCTTGAGTTGGATATGACATCATTTAATTAAAACATTGCTTAAATGCATATGACCTTCACAATAAACCAAATAAAGAAAGTACCAAATCTAAAATATACAGAATATGCCCAAAAGTCATATAATCAACTAGGATTACTCACAATATGCATTTAAAATGAGGGTAAAAGTAGGTATAAAAACATTAATCAATAACCACCTTATCACCCACCAGTACGTAAATACAGACTCGTCGCCAAAATTGAGTGGCTGATGCAGCATTAAAGAGTAAATGACAACTTGTTATCACACTACTAACCTCAATAGTTATTTACTAAGTCTGGATGTCATAACATGATTAGTCAACTCTATATTCATAAAGTCCCATTACAATGCTAACCCTTCTACTATCACACAACCATACACTGTTATAACATAGTTTCCTAATTTAATTAAGACAGATTTTTCTTCCGTTCTCTAATGAAAAATAAACAAAATTTCATTCAACTTATCTTCCTCTTCAATAAAAGCTTCAAACTTCCATGATTTCTTTAGTTTTCCTTCTTTTCATATACCACTTAACTTGTGTAATTTTCATATTCCACTTAACTTGTGTAATTCTATTAGCCATTTTCCCTTTTACATGACACAAATTTCAACCATTTTTTCTTTGATAATTGGCTGTAATTACTCTTTTATTTTAGTTTTCCCATCTTTTCTATTTAGCAAACCTTGTAAATTTTCCCCAAAACTAACATAACTAATGTGAACATCAACACAAATTAATTAACATCAATTCGAGCAACAAAGCCAACAATCACAAAACTTAAAATCACAATAGCATTCTCAAATCCTTCACACAAAAACAATTCATCACACCTAATCCACACATGTACGTAAGTATTTTAAAATTCTTTTTTCGATAGTTGGTTATGTACCTGGTTAAGTAGAGATTCGAAATCAAAGTGGGTAGAAATGGGGCTTCTATAGTTCTATTGCTTGTCTTTCTGGTGCCATCGATACGTATTCCATGAGTGAATGTGTGAGTGAGAGAGCGACTAAAGCAATGAATTGAATGAGCGCGTGAGTGGGAAAAACAAGGAGGAGGGGGAGGAAGAGGGGAGAGAGACCCTGAGAATCGAACCCCCCGTCCCTTGAAATTAGTTTTTTTTTTATTTATCACTAGGTTGAGATGTGCATAAATAATGTTATAATTATACATAATTTTTTATTATAATTTTTTGATTATTTTTTTAATTTTAATATGAGTTCATTTAAACCCACTAAACCATACTAAAACCGTCGCTAATGCTCTGTCTCAACTTTGTCATCATATCTCCGCTCATACTCAAATTGGAATGAGGTGTGGTTGGTTGTGAGTGTTGTATTGTGGAAGGTCTTGGGTGTGTAATGGAAGGGGGTTAGGTGTGTAATGGAAGGGGGTTGGGTGTGTGGAGGAAGCTTTGGAGTGGCAATGGTTTGGAACTGTGGATGGGGTTTGTTTGGGGTTCCGTCGTGCACATCCAGTAGCATGGATCACCTGTTTCAACTTTCAAATGATGGAATTTGGTGTTAGGGCTCTTTTTTTTATTTTAGATTTTGAAACTTTAATTTTAGATTTTAACCATTTAATCTTAGGTTTTGAACATTTAATCTCGAATTTTAAAAATTTCATCTCACATTTTATAGCTTTAATGTCAAATTTTTAACATTTTATCTCTAATATTGACTAATGAATCAAATTGTGGACTTTTCATATCAAATATTAGCCAACGAGTCTTACATTGACATTAAATTTTATCTTATGGACAATGAGTCTAATACTATGAATATTATATCTCATATATTTCTTGATGAGTCTAAAATTATGAACATTATCGCAACTATAGACCAATGATTTTCAGATTATTATGGACACTACAGTTCATAAGTTTCAAATTTAGTCAATAGATCTCAGATTTTGAGTTCATCACATCAAACACAGGGTGAGACCGTCACACTCAATATGTTTTGTAAATTAAATATTGAATTTTCCCTAATAAGAACTCAAATGATGTGTACCATGGACAAGATTATGGGGTTTTTAGGATCTGTTTTATTTGATTTTTTGGATAAAATAAGTGTAGGTAAAATAAAATAAACTCATATAAAATAAAATAAGTTCAGGAAAATTCAGACAAAATAAGTTTTACATAGTGAACAATAAGTTATCTTGTAATAATTCTACACTCAATATCAAATCAACTATAATGAATTTTCAACACTTAAAAAAATTCACAAAGCTCGGCTCAACTCAACTTATATTAAACATTCATGGCTTTGACTCATTTAATTTTTTTTTTCACAAAGCTTGAGTTTGACTCAAGTTCGGTGTGAACTTCTTATTTGAGTTTAAACTCGGATCAAATGACAAAATAGTTGTTTGAGTCCAAGTTTAAATTCGTACTCGACTCGTTAAAAATCATAGCCAAATTTCTTATCAAACCTAATAAAACTTGAGCTTAACATATACTCCGTATCTAAATAGATTAATAAAGTTGTATGCAAGTGACAATTATAACGCCAATTTCTAGTAGGATTGTGATCTTAAAGTAATCGTCTATGACTTGAAGTAGTAGTACATGAAAAAGTAGATAATAAAATAAATTAAGAAATTTGACAAATTAAGAAAATATACTTTAGTTTTTAATAATCATGTCATAAAAAAAATAAAACTAAATAAAAATCGTCATATCAGTAATAGAGTACTTAGCACTTCAAAAATTATGCTATTGTGCATGTTGGAACTTATTGTTGGAAGTTGAAGTTTATATAAAATAAGAGTTCCACATTGGTGGGATAAGATGAGTATGACCTCTTTAAATAGAGGCTTGTTCACTTACTTGGGTTTGACCCAAGAGTTACCCACTTTTGTGGAAGGAGGAAGGGCTTAGGAACTGGGCTAGGTCTTAACTGAATGAGCATGGTATACTTATTATCTTTTTGAACCATTTAAAGAATAGTTTTTATGAGGTTAACGGATAAGTTAATTAAGAATCTTTATTTGCTTAAACGGTAACTTCCTCTTAAATGATAAAACAGATCAATCAGTTTTGATTTATGATTTAATGTTGTAACATCCACATTAATGTTCTCATTTAAACTCTGTAAACGTTTTTTTGCTCTAGTTTGGCTATATATACAACATTTGCTCAGTCATTTCAAAACACACAAAAACATACTCTCTCTTCTCTCATTTCTACTCTCTTCTCCCAAATATTTCGAGCAGTATCAACATTTCAGTGGGTGTTTGTTAGCCCAGTGGTTCATTGCAAATCCACCGATACTTTACTTGAGAGGTTGTTTTATCCTAGGAAGCATCCGGTGTTTTGTGACTGCTTGCACATCTTTATAGGCAATGTCATGAATGTTATAAAGAAAGCAATATAGTCCGCAACTCAGTCTACACTCAATAACATTGTTCTTATTCTCTT
This sequence comes from Dysphania ambrosioides, assembly GCA_026401315.1. Lineage (NCBI taxonomy): Eukaryota > Viridiplantae > Streptophyta > Magnoliopsida > Caryophyllales > Amaranthaceae > Dysphania > Dysphania ambrosioides. The sequence continues at coordinate 3,142,965 of CM048662.1, forward strand.
GTAGTTTCGTTTATGACAGTGCATGCAGAAGCCTTAATATAGTCAAGCATTACGCCAAATTTATATTTCTGAATATGATTGAAGTTGAAAAATTTCTTCGTAGACTAAATAATGAATCTAAAAGAAACATGACAAATTGATCGAATCCAGAAGGGTCATGAACGATATGCAAGAATTTGTGTCCAAAACTTACAAAATCTCTTAATATGTGGTTGTAGGGTATATCTTGCTACATGATAAAATTAAAAAAGTTGACACCTTCAATTTTTGTTAAAAAAGTGCACCTGACTGGCCGCCCCAGATTACTATAAATACATGATAAAAAAACGAAAAGTTACTATAAACATTACTAGTATAAAATCTTGTATATACATAGTATATAATAAAATTATTATATTCTAATAAAAGTGATTCTTTAAAATAACAAAAGTTATCCCTATAAGTTGATAAATATTGACATATATTATGTTGAGAGATAAATTTTCGTTATATTAAAGGGTAACTTTGACTTAGATACCATATCTTTATTATATCCATATATATAATATGTGACGCAAGAATTTTGAAAATTTAATTATATGAATGATATCATACATTATCTTGTTTTGCAAGAGGATTGTACAAGGTAAATGCAGAGGATTGGTAGACGGCTTAGTGCGGCGTGAACATCGATAAAATTCAACTATGGGAAGGTGTACTGGTTAATCAAACCCCTTTTTGTTTTCTTTTATTAAGCTATCATTTTCTAACTTCCTTTGGATGTATTACATTAGTGCTTATAATTGTGTAAGCACTACCTAAGTTTCTTACCTTATAAAAAAAAACCTAAGCTAGTATATTAACTTATATTATACTGAGTATTTCGTTTATATCGAGCAATTATATGTAGTTAAAATTATGTTGTAGTTGAAAAATGATATCTCCTCTTTACCTTTTCTTTTTGTAAGACAAATTTTCTTTTTGGAAGTAGGTTTTCTAATATTATCTGTAATACTCATGTAACATTAGCTTTCTTTTAATGTATACTAGCATGTGTTTGTACAATAACACGGTATTAATGTCTGGAAGATGAAACTGAAGAAGACTAATTATTAACATTAAAAGTAGCTTGAATAAAAAAACTTAAAAAATAATTAATTGGACGATTAGAAGTTGTTAATATCTTGCTTTAGATAATAAAATTCTTCCTCCCATTTGTTTTGAATAATTGCTGCCACCCTTATTTCATAAGACGCTTCTGTGCTTCTTCTTCTATGAATATGTATCCATATTCCTAAGGATAAAATAAATATTTGTTATTTTTTGTATTTATTTTAATGAAATTGACAAATTATAGACTTACATAATTAGCAAAGATTTTAATATAGGAAGCTTGTCAATCTGTAACAAACTTTGCTTTTTTGCCAAATAGTGTAATATACTTTGTTGCTTTGATATCTCTAATTTTTACAGGTACTCTAAATCTGGGAGAAAAATATAAAGTCAACAATTTATTAAAAAAATTAATATTATAATATTAATTTTTATATATACTTCATAGAGTCTCCGGTCCGTAGAAGTACGTTTAGAGAAATATCTGGCTTTAGGATTAGGGGTAGGCATATGAGTAAAACAACATCCACGAACGCTTTTCCCAACAATAGTTTTGCAGTCCATCATATATTTTGTTGGAAAATCGGGTTTGTGCTTGTATATAAAAACTACGTTTTTTTGTAGGTATTATATATTATTGAAGAAAATAATATGTTGGTAGTTTCCCAAATTTGTATGAGGATTATCCTTTGGTATAGCTTGAGATGTAACCTTGAGTGAAATATAGAAGCCTCATATTTTAGTTTGGAGGTCTCACCTTCTCTTTAACTCTTAAATAATAATATAGGATGTATACCGCATAGTGCAACTAATCATTATAGGTAGTTGTAGAATTCCTTTCGAGCCTAGATAGCTATAACACTCAAAATTCAAAATATGACCCCTTAGCAACAATAGCAGAAGCAAAACAATACACATGCCAAAGTCCATAAACTAAAAAACTTCATCGAAACTACCACCACTAACTCCATGAATCCTAAAAGCACTACAAACAAAACAAGGATCCAGATACAAAACTCAAAAATCCAATGTAGGAGCAACTCACCACCTGGCTAACTCCATGAATTCTAAGATCACAACAAACAAAACAAAAATTTGAATAAAGGGCCCAAAATTCCAATGTAGGAGCAGATAGCACAAGTCAAGCCAGATTATAATAATGCCATAGTCCCAAAATTCCAAATCATTCATTACCATTATCCGATGTTTATGCCATTAATTCTAAGAGCAGTACAACAAAGCTAGCATAGGAATACAAAGCTCAAATTCCACAGTATGATCAATATACTTCAACCCGAGGCTTAAAACATGACAATCCCAAAAAAAATTCTTCTACCATTAAATCAAAACTAGATAAAACACAACCACAAAATCAAGAAAAAATCATATCTTTTCTTCATAACATAGAGTACCAAACTACCAGTTAGTTTAAAGCTTAAAAGTTCAGTAGAATAATCAATAGCAGCAAGAAGCGTGCCACGACGATTGAATGCAATGTATTTCATAACATCATGTTTCAAATATTCTTCTATGACTTTCGAGAAATCCTCTTGCAATGGACTTCACACCACAAATAAATTAATATAAAAGGAAATTTTTTAAAATAAAAAGAATAAAAAAGAAAGAGAGAAAAATACCAATAATTTGGGTGTTCATGTTGTTGCATTACTTTGAGAAGAACCCTGGATTATGAAAAAATGATAGCAAATTTATCAGTACCCCACTTCTAATTTTCAATAATACTTGTCAAATTCTGGAAATTTGGGTGATTTTTTTTATTATTAGAGTGATGATAGGGTGTCATAAAGAGCGGAGAATTATGCTCTTGAGTGATTTTAATTACAAAAAGTTGGGGAAATCGAAGCGTATAAAAATCAATTGGTGATAACCCAGAAAAATCCAAAGTGGAAAACTAATCTATCAGATTTTAAATAAAGTATTCACCAAAATAAGAAAGCAGATAGTGAAATTGACATATAAAGATGGTATAGATTTTATCCAAAATTTAAACAAACCTTCATCTCACAACAGGTCCCTCCTTCTTACAACTTTCCCTATACTAATCCCTCTCAACGGCTCCCTCCTAACCTTCATCTCCACGCATCAAAGTGGTGAGAGGAGTTTGGAAGGAGGGTTGTCAATTTTTTGATAACTGAAGAAAATGGTGAACGTGGTTTTTGAAAGTTTGTAAATAGCTATTCTTCTTTATCTTCCTTTTTTTTATATCCCGAACCTACAATTTTTAAATTTATTTTCATCCAAACCTATCATTTATTAGGTAACCGAAGCAACTTTTTTTAAATATTTTTTTTATATTCTTTTTTCACCCGAAGCAATGAAAATGCTCCATTTGGAATTTGGAGGCTTCACATTGAATCATGCTCGTAAATAATACATAGGATTTTCAAATTTTAATTTTTTTTATGATAATAACTAATAGGTATCTAGATATGTAAAGGGTCACAAGTGATGTATTTTCAAAACTAAATATTCTAAACAAAACTAATAAAAACAGTAGAATTATATGAGTATCCATTGATATTATAAAAAATAAAAATAAAAGCGTATAATAATGTTAAAGATTGATGCTATGACAATGTTTAATATTTCATAAATATCATAGGTTGACTTTTATTTCAGATTAAAGTTGGATAAACCAACAGATATTTTAAATGGAGATAGATGTTATATTATTGATGATGTAATTGAAAAGAAAAATAAAAATACCCAACTTTAGAGGTACTTAAATCACTCCAATTTCCACTATCCTTTGCTGTCTACTAGCTAGCTTCTTGTATACAGTAACAAGAGTCAAGACTCAAGACAACTAAAATGACCAAATATAATGATTGGCATAGACATCGACAAGGTCATAATTTGACACTCAAAGATTGTACTAAAAATATATCAATAATACTAATACTAGCATGCAATGCTCATTACATTATATTGGTTGGTGCCACCAAATCATCATATGCCGGCCCATATTTTATTTCACATGATATCATCAATTAGGGATCCCACCTAAGCTTTTAGTATGTGGTGTAAAAATTATGGAGGGTTAATGCTTTGACCACTTCGTATTTGACGAAAACAACGCGTTTGAATAGTGTAATTATTCATGTTTTCACAAGTCTTCTATTGTCTTTTCGGCAAATTAAAGGACAATAGATATGAATGAAACTACCTTCAATAGATGTAAGAACTAAATATAATTAGGACTAATTATAGAGATAATATATTCGGTTATTTTAGGTGATTAATTATAGTATTTTGTTTGAAAGCAATTATAATCTGTATGTTAAGTTAACGTACTACTAACTTTAATCGAGTCTTATGAGGTCACATGTATAAGCAATTGATTGGAAAATCCGATATAATTATGTGGTAGGTTCAATATAGAAAACTTGAAAAGAGGTTTCCTTCCCCATGCAACATGGTTTATAGCTGAGTAAGACTCAATGTCCTTCAAACATTAATGAGACTAAGTGAATAAGTAACGTGCCTTATGCCTCGGCAATAGGGTCCATTACGAATGCCATGATCTGTATTCGTATAAATATTTCATATGCTTTGAGCATGTGTAGCTGAAACCAATTGAATCTAGGTGAAATACACTAGAGTAAGAATATCGTGAAGTACTTGAGAAGGACTAATAATCATTTCTTAGTGTCGAAAGTGAAAGTAAGTGGTTGAAGGTTGTACAAATGCGAGCTTCCAAACAGACAAAGATTTCTTCCGATCACAATCTGGTTTCATCTTATGTCTGAATGGAGGGGCATTGAGCTAGAAGAGTTAAAAGCAAAATACACATTGATAATAACATTGCTGATTCATTAACTAAACCATTGCCTCAACCCAAGCATAAATGTCATGCTAGAGCCTTAGGACTGAAGCATATTGGAGAGTGTTTTTAGTTATGTACTATTTTATTGTAAAATTAGTCACAAACATTAAACACTCTGATGTGGAAGTGTCAAGGCTGAACCTTAATATTAGATTTTGTTATTTTGAGTCTTAGAATTTTTCATACATGTTTTTACCTTTCACTTGAAAATATTTTTCATGTTTTAAAATTTAGGATTATTTGGGCCGAATTAAGGTTCCACGTTGTATTTTATTTTGTTAAGTTTAATGTGGGCCAAACTTAGGTTACAAAAAATTGGTTCCAACTTGTAATTAGCTAACTCTGAAATTGTTAGGCTAATGTTAGGATAACTTTCAGATTCTAGGATAGAGTTTGGGTTAGAATGGGATTAATTTTATCCTAATCTTATCCTAAAGTTAGTTATATCTTTTAGGATTCTTAGGTAAAGTTAAATAAGGAATCCTAGTCCTAATTAAACTCAAGTAAGCAAGTATATAAATAGGGGTCTTGGGGTGGACGAATTTCATAGTGAATTTTGAGATTTAAACCTTGTGTTTAAGAGTAGCGTATTGTGCAATTCTTATTTCTTTACTTAGTTCAATTTTAGGAGGTAATCTTGATATAGATGCTTAAATACTTAATTTCAAGAGGTGGTATAAGGAATTTAACAAACTTCTAAGTTCGTTCCAAGAGGTGGTCGAGTTCAAAAGTCTATTCCCCCGTGATTTCTTTAGCTAACCCTATAGAATCCACATCATTTGGAATCAAATTTTAGGTGACAGGTGCTTTTGTCAAAAAACATGACAAGGTCAGTGCTTCACAAGTTTTCGTGATTTTGCTAGTTTTTTCATAAAGGCATGTTGCTGCAATTTAATATTTTTTAAAAATGAAAAAAAAGTATAATCAAAAGACTCTAAACATGGTTTGTGTTTGCTGCTTGCACCATCACTTTGCTTTTCCTAGTTGGATTTAGTTTTGGTTTTGTGGTTGTAATTCCTTTTACTAGTCGTACTTGGATTTGCTGGAATTGTTGTTCTACTGGATTTCGGTTCTTGTGTCTTGGCTTTTCCTTTTACTTGTTGGATTTGGGTTTTACAATTCCTTTTTTAGGTTGGTTTTGGATTTGTTGTGATTCCTTCTGCTAGTGGATTTTGGTTTTGTGAATACTCCTATTCCTACTTGATGTTGGTATTGTCGAATTTTCCTTTACCTATTGGGATGTGGTTTTGCGTTTTGGAGTGCTGGTTGTGTTGAGTTTTGCTATTCAAATAAAATGGCTACGAATGAGGAGACTTTTAGCAAATTCGCTAATGCTCTCAGAGAATTAACTGACCATTTTAATGGAAATAACCTACATATGGATGATTTAAATAATAAAATCAATCAAATAACTAATCCTAACTCCATCTGTTACTTCCTCAACAAAAGTGATAGTGAAGACCTAGACAAGGGGCTTAGTAATTTTGGGAAAAATAGCAAACCTTATGTCTCGATTAATGATAGGGGAATCAAGCTAGATGATTTTACGGGTTTGGTTTGCATTAAGGACTTCTTAGAGTGGGAGAGACAGGTTGATAAGGTTATTGAGTATAAGGGGTACACCGATGAAAAGGCCTTTAAGGTGGCTTATATTCGGTTGATCAAGAATGCAGGAATTTGGTTTGATGGTTTGAAAGATAGATGTGCTAGGGAAGGGAAGGACAAGATTAAGACTTGGACAAGTTTAAAGAAAAAGATGAGAGCTAAATATGTTCCAGAAGACTTTGAACAAGAGAAATATGTAAAGCTCACTAATCTTTCTCAAGAGTCCATCACAGTGGCTTTCTACATTGATGAATTTGATCGTTTAACTTTGATTTGTGAGTTGAATTAAAAGGAAGCCTTGAGTACATCTCATTTCATTAAGGGTTAATTAGGCCTATTTCTAAAAAGATTGAGCTTACTATGTAAGCTCATTGCATGAAGTAATGAAACTTGCACTCAAGATCAAGGCCCATTGGAACAAAGACATGGGTAAAGCTACTAAGGGTGTTTCCAAAAGGTTTGGTTTACCCAAATCCATTCATTCACAAGTGGAAACTTCTACTAAGGACGAATGTACTCCATATGTGTCTTCAAAAATGGAGGGGGCTAAAAGCATTAAAAAGGAGGATAATAAGCCCATAGAGAAGCAAAGAGTCTATATTTCAAAGGATGAATTTTATACTAGACAAAAATGCTTCAAATGCCAAGGTAAGGGCCATATTTCTTATGAATGTCCCACGAAATGTGCTTTGACTCTTAAGCAATATCATGACTTTGAAGAAGATGAGAAGAGGTATACGTTTTTAGTGGAACTCAAAGAAGAGTGCATGAGTTTGGAATCTGAAGATTTTTTTATATATGTGGAAGATCCATAACATGTCCTAGTCATTACAAGACTGCTTTATTCCGACATTTCATTTAGCATAGAGCAAAGGGTGAACCTTTTCCACATAAGGTGCAATATGGAGGATAATGTGATAGTGAATAATGGGTCATGCAATAATGTGGCTTCAACGAAGTTTGTGTCAAAATTAAACCTTCCAACTCATGATCATGTGCGCCCCTATATACTGAATTGGTTAGATGATTCCAAGGGTGTGAAGTTAAAGAAACAAGCCTTGGAAAACTTTTATATAGGAAGTTATAAAGAGAGGATGTGGTTCCCATGAGCGCTAACCATTTGCTACTTGGAAGACCATGGAAATTTGATCGAAAGGTGATACATGAAGGGGATACTAATGTATATCCAGTTCTTGATGGTAAGAAACAAATAAAATTGCAACCTTTATCACTAATGGAATATTATGCACATCTACACAAGCCTAAGGAGATGTCTTCTAATGCATCTACAACTAGTGCATCTAAGATGAGTTTGACTGATTCGAAAAAGCCTAGTTTATTCATTAATACCTATGGCCCTAAGGAAGTGGACAAGAAAAGTAGAAGGGGTAAGAAACAACAATGGGTATTAACAATAGCTAAAGGAGCTCCATTTGAGGTTGGGGATTTTGTGTGGTTGTCTTTGGTAGCTGAGTAGGCTTATGATCAACTTGGAGATATGGAAGCATTGGAAGAAGGCCCTTACAAGGTAGTGCATAGGGAGAAATTTGATTCTTATAAAGTGTTGATCGGTAAGGGAACATGCATAACACTTCAAGCTCATGACCTGGTGCCGTGCTTAGACAAAACTTGAGGACAAGTTTTTTTTCTTCTTTTTTTTAAGAAGGGGGAATGATGTGGAAGTGTTAAGGCCGAAACTTACTATAAGATTTTGTTATTTTTGAGTCTTAGAATTTTTCTTATATGTTTTCACCTTTCACTTGAAAGGCTTTTTAATTTATTAAGCCTTAGAATTGTTTGGGCCAAATTAAGGTTCCAAGTTGTATTTTACTTAGTTAAGTGTAATGTGGGTCAAATTTAGGTTATTATAAATCATTTTCAACTTGTAATTAGCTAAATCTAAAATTATTAGAATAATGTTAGGATAGATTTCAAATTCTTCTAGGATAGAGTTTGGGTTAGATTGGGATTAATTCTATCTTAATCTTATCCTAAACTTAGTTATATCTTTTAGAAATCTTAGGTAGAGTCAAATAAGGAATCCTAGTCCTAATTAAACTCAAGTAAGCATGTATATAAATAGGGATCTCGGGGTGGACGGAATTCATTGAGAATTTAAACCTTGTGTTTAAGAGTAGCTTATTGTGCAATTCTTATTTATTTTCTTAGTTCAATTCTAGGAGGTAGTCTTAATCTAGGTGGTTAAATACTTAGTTTTTGGAGGTGGTATAAGGAATTTAACAAACTTTTAAGTTCGTTCCTGGATGTGGTCGAATTCAAAAGCCTATTCCTTCGTGGTTTCTTTAGCTACCCTATATAAACCACATCACAATTAAATATGTTTGTTTATGTTTATCAATAAAGTGATCATTTTATTCAACTGTAGTTTGGTGTTAAAATAACATTTTATAGGTTTGACTATATATATTAGAAAGACCTTGATATTTTTAATTTGTTTATAAGAATTCCAGGATTACATTTAGTGGATTCTGTTGACATAAGTAAAACAATATTCTCATTGGGTAATTAGTATGCCTTAGACATTTTCAAATATTATGCCGTAAAAGGAGGTTATAAAGGGAATATTCGGGGCTTCTAAAGTTAAGTGGGATTTTTGGTTGTACAAGATTGAATAAGTCCTCCTATTGATAAGAGTTGGTGTCTTGGGTCTCTTGAAGAGTAAGAACTTAAAAATGCATGGTCTTGCTCAAATAGATTAAAAATTAATCATTTGTTTCTATACTTTAAGCTCATATTTCAAGAAATGATTTGAACATTAATATGAATGACATGAGATATCATCATACTATCAAATTTGACACTAAGAGATGTAAGGAATTTATGGGTATAGACTTGTTCTTTGACAAGTAGGAGATTGAAGGAAATGTAATCAACAAGTATAACGACTAACTATAATTAAGAATAGTCATGGAGATAATATATTCGGTTATTTTAAGTGATTATAGTATTTTGCTAAAACCAACTATAATATGTATGTTATTTAGATTAACATACTATAAACTTTAATCGAGTCTTATGAGGTCACACATATAAGAAATTGATTGAAAAAATCTGATATAATTATGTTGGGAGTTGCAATGGAATTAAGTTTTTTAAGTCATATTTAGTTATATATAATTAACACAAAGTTTTATATGTAAAGATTTATATATGTAAATGTTATATAGTAAATAATCATATATGTAAATAGTTATATATGTCAATGTTACATATATAAACATATACATATGGGGTTGATACCCAAAACCCTAATTCTACACTCTTTTTGCCTCAACTTACATAACTCAAACCCTAAAAAGCAATCAAGAATTATTATTGATTCAATCATTACTTATGGACCAATACTAGAGTAATGACGATTAACGTTCTAAGATCTCCAAAAGACATGCTTTTTTTCTTTGAGGAATTCATGCATCAAGGGTATGTTGCTCTATATTGATAATTCTTATTATTATATGCATGAGATCCTGATTAGATGCTAAGAAAATATTTCTTGAAATTTTACTAAGCACACCTTAATTTCTACAGTTAATCCAATGCTTCAACCCTTGATCCTCCTTTGAATCAATCAATAGATTAGACATGGAATTTCTATTCAAGCCTTTAAGGTAACATGATTTCTCTTACTATACCATTATATTTTCTAACAATGCTTATTACTTTCCTAAAAGATGATTGTGTCATTATTATCGTGAATCAATTTTGAATTCATAGCTTGAATATTACTGATTGTGTTATTATTGCCATGAAAGTTATGAGTTTTGTAACTACAATGCCTAGATAAGGGAAACAAAATAGTTGTATGAATAAAAAATCAAGTAGTATAATAGAGTAGTAGACAAATAAATCAAAATCTTTAATAGGAAGCACAACAAAGATATTAAGCAAACTTTCAAATGAAGCCATACAGCTGATTTAATGCTATATTCGTCATTTAGAAGAAACACATAGCATAGAAAAACAGTGGCGGTGCCAGGAACTCAGTACTATGGTTTCAAAATCTAAAGAAAAAGAGAAATTAAACATTTTATTTCAGAAGATTAAGGGTATGGCCATATTTGTCCTATACCAGTTGTAGACTTGTAGTTGTACTTACGAGGTAAATCTATTGCTACCAGAGTTACTATGGAATATTCCTACTAACTTTTCCTCTGTATCATTTCTAAAAGGGTTGGTTGACTGATGATACAAGAATTTGTATGACATCCATGCATACTTCAGAAATTGATTTGATTAATCTATGAAACCTAGTTCCCAAAAAACTAATCAAGCGGGAGGCTCAACCAAAACTGAGATCCATGAAAAGTCACAATGCTTCCCCATCTGTTGCTGCAAGTTTGTAACAAACGTACAGGAATTCACTAAACATTCTACAAAATGAATCATTCAATTTATTCCTTCACTATAAAAAAATATTTCATTTTCTAATTACATGCACAAACTTCTGTTTAGTAAGTATATATACCAACTTAAATTTCAATTTCTTTTTTTAAAAAACTCCTCTCTAAAATCTCAAGAAAAAGAGAGAGAAAGAATTATACCTCTAAAAACAAAATAAGGAGAGCACATTAAACATTTGATGTGAAAGATGAAGAATGATTATGTCATAAGCCAAACAAAGTTCTTCTTTTAGTAGATGTCGTTGAGGTTGGATATGCAAGTCAGCAAGTAAATCTACACTATAACAACTTTTTTATTTTTTAACCTTTTTTTTAAAAAAAAATTCGAAATATAACTCCCGTAACAAACTATTTCAAAAAATGACCCTGAGTCTAGATTTGATATAAAGTCGTTGTCCTGAGCAGCGATTTTTATGTGAAAGTCACTATTAAGACAACGACTTTCCTTATTAATATTTTGTTAAATGAAAATAACTTTAAAAAAAAAAATTTCTTAAAAGTCGTTGTCATTCTCATCATGAATCTCCAGACTCACTCACATCATTCTTAGGTACTTCCAGATGTGAGTGAGTTAGGAATGCTTTAATCTCATTGAACTCCCTCCTAGAATCAAACCCATACTCGGACATCATGGTCCTATGCCCGACCTTTGAGCCACCCTTGTTAATACTACTCCTTGTCTTCATTAACGATGTCCTTATAGGAACCTATAAGGAATACGTTTTATCCAAAACATAAGCAAACAAGCCAATAGAATTAGAATAACATCTTCTAAAGGAATGGGTGTCTTGGTGGGGGGAGAGCAGGATCGGAGCGGCAGTTGGCTGTCGGCAGGAGGTAGAGTCGCAGAGGGGGAGTGGAGTTAAGGTTACGGCTGCAGCAGGCAAGCATTATTGAGAAAAGAGAGAAAGACGAGGGTTTTAATTATGAAATGAGAAAGACTGCAGAAGGAAAAAAAGAGTAAAGGAATGGATTCAAACCCGGGAAGTTTGTGTGGCGGTGTTAGTGAGTTATAATTTATATATATGTATAAAAATATTGCAAAGAGTATATAAATTTTTTTAAGTATGGGTTCTGTTAAACTCACTAAACCCGTACTAAACCGCCATTGTAGAAAAACTACATTGTAAAAAAAAAACACATTAATACTTCTCTGAAAGTTTTAGGGTCAATTTACAACTATTCCTTGATATATTCAGTGTACTTTTAAATCTAACTTATGATGCTCACACTCAGAAAGGTATATTACAAGGGTGGACAAGATCTAACCCCAAGATTCCCATTTGGAATTTTTTTTTTAACTTGGAGATTCAAGAATTTGCAAAATTATGTCAAAATTTTGGATATGGACACAGAGATATGAATACAATAAGGAACTTATAGCTAGAATATAACAGATGCTCCGGTGTGATTGGCTAAATTTGATTCATATTAATTATTTTCTCTTTTTTATGTGTCTATTATACTTTTGAATCATTTATGCCCATAAAGTGAAAATTGAAGGTGGACTTGGAATAATGTTTAGGGATATGCTCTATATTATATAGAGTATATGTTAATTATTTAGCCCATTTCATAATTAAACATTTTGCTTTCAATACTTTTAAATTTGTATGTACTTATTGTTAGGAATGCTTTGGATAGTTTTTGAGATATCATTTAGTGATTTTTTCTTGAAATATTATTATCATTATTATTTAATTATCTATAAAATTATATTTATATAGTTTATTATTATTGTTAATGACTTATGATTCTTGAGTTTTTAGGTATAATATAAGAAAATTTGGTTACTAAATGGACATATTTGTATGGCATTAACTAAGGCTTACAAATTCTTATGACACTTTTAATAAAAGTTAACGACGCTATATGAAAGTGCCCTACTAGGCAGTCAAATTGTCTTATTGTACTAGATTTTGGAGGCGCTTTGAATGTATCGGCATTGTACATTGAAAGCGCCACCATCAACTTTATGATGCTTTTGATATAATATATTACTTGCGCTTTTAACAAGCATCATATAGGGGTTAGAGACATGGAAAAAACCAGCACTTTTAAAAGTGTTGGTAAAGTGTGTAGCAATGCTTTTTAGTGCCACAACATACAAATAATTAGAGCCGCGAAAGGTTATTTCCTTACTAGACTGGTGTACAATATGATTATCTTTCAAATGCCTATCCATGTATATATTATGTATCGTAAAAACTACTTATTTATTACATTTATTTTTTTAGGGCACAAATATTGTATTCATCATTTTATTTATTCATTTAATCTTTTTTATTGTTCTTGTTTAAAATATTTTTGATTTTAAAGCCAAAATTTGACAATGAGCTCTCCCCAATATATCAGAAAAAAATTCATGGGGTATCTAGATAGATTTATCTCAATATATATTTTTTTAAATATCAACTTTTTATAAATTTTGCAAACACATAATTAAAGTTTTTTATATTTGAACAAAAAAAACAAAAGAAAATAGAGGAAATATTTCTTAATGCAATAAAAACGGTTAGTTTATACACCATATAAGTTTAATAATTTGTATGGAGTACCTATTACTTTAATTAACATGTGATAGGCACAAACTTGTAGTATCTTATTATTTAGAGTCAAAGGTAATGAGAGTTGAGCAAGCCCTTAATACTCGACTCTTATAGCTCGTTTTAGGCAACTAAGATATTTTTTATATATTTAAAAAACCTGATCACCTAAAAAGCTAAAAAGGAAAGAACTTGAATGAAAAAAGGAATTTTATAGAGAAATAGTTAAAAATACTACCTGAAAGGAGCATTATATATTGAAAATAAATTCTATCAATCTAATTAATTTCAAAAGATTAACTAAAATGTAATTGGTTTAATTTTACAATCAATAACCAACATGAAGAAAATTAAAAATAAAAGCTCATATAGTTTTAAAAAATATGTTCAAACTTATATTATAAAAACCAATATTCAAATAGTACAAACTAAATATTCTGATTGATGAGTGTGTCACTAACTTATCGAAAATAATCTAACTCTACAAACTACTAATGTAGAAGGGTAGTTAAGTAAAATTCAAATCCCAAGAGACTAAAGACCAAATAACTAGATTGACATAAATTCCAATTAACAAGTAAAAATGTCGAAAAACGAGGTTAATCTAATGCTAATTCTAACTAAATTGCTCCAATGTAAAGAAAATTTTACTCAATAACTAAAAAAATTCAGGATTAGGAATCCCCACTAATACGAATTAATGCAAGTAAACAATGACACTCCATATCCCTCTACTTAGACGAATAAACAATTCATAGGACAAATACTCCCTAGATAGTACCGATAATCTATTTTGAGTATCAACAATTTCTTTTTAATGCAATTATACCAACTATTGTGCAAAAATGAGATATTAAACACAATACTCAAGCAACCTAATGCACCCATAATCTACTTTCCTGATAATGTTCAACACCTTAAACTAGGGTTCTAAGCTCAATAATAAATCAATTGTTGTGACCTTATGTCATTCATCAGACAAATCTTGTCTAGCTGATCAATGAGGACATTACCAACCCTAGGATAAATAAATCAAATAAGACCAAAGGAAATCAAGAATTGAGATCAAACACGCATCAATTTATACTAGCGTTCATTTGAACCCTAGATTAAAATATTACTTACTCATAACATACATACAATATTAATAAAATATTGCAAAATTGAATCAATAATATGTGGCTTATTAAAAGAGAAAATTAGAATAATTAAATTAAGTTATAAATCTCCAACAATGAATCGATTGTTCATCACAAGGAATACTAGAGTACTAAAATAACCATGTCGTCAAAAAACAAAAAAATGTAGAGACTTTCCTCTCTTATAAACCTAAAACCTCTTTATAATGGTCAAAATTACATTGGACCTTATTAACAAAAGCTGTAAAAATCAAGCCCATGACAATAGACGTAGACGTGTATGTGCTCTAACACTAAAAGCTAGCACTTGTTTTTAACAAGTTCTAGGACACACACATATGTGCCTCTTATTTTTCAACACTTCAGCAGCCTCTAAACTTCTCTTCAAGAGGCATGGATGTGTGTGGCATGGACATGCCTATGTCAAGGTTAGCCTCTTATTTACCCTTTTAGTCTCTCTTGCCACAACTTCTCACTCGTCCAAGTCATGTTTAGAACTTCATCCTTAAACCATAGCCTCCTTGACATGAATGACAAGACCTCATGAAGGGATCAAGATAAGTGGAAAGGCTAATCCTTAATCATATGGTGTAATTAGCAAAATGTTGGACAAATTCTATGCCATCTTAGGAGAAAGAGTCAACGCTCATAAGTCCTCTGTCATCTTTAGCCCCAACACACCTTCAAAGTTCATCAAATTCCTCAAGAAACCTCTAGGAGTATAATGAAAAATCATAACAAACTAGGCGCTTACTTGGGATACCCAATAGGTGTAAATAGAAGATCACCTTGAGGTCTTAGCTTCCTATATGAGAGGGTGGTAAAGAAAATTTCTTCCTGGAAGTTCCATTCTCAAAATCAAGCCTAGGAAATCGGTCCTCATCAATGGAATTTTTGTGGCTCTAGCCTCACATGTTCTTTCTCTCTATCTAGTTTTAAAAACAATCATGGGTAAATTTCTTCAACCTGCTCAAGTTTTGGTGTTAAATTTCGTGGTTTTAGAAACTCGTCTACTGGAAGGAACAAGCTCTAACAGAACTAACAAAATGGAAAGGGGAACTAGGAATGAGAAATCTATATCTCCTCAGCACTACTCTCTTTTTCAAACAAACATGAAGAATCCATATTAGCCCAACTTTCTCATAGCAAGAGTAGTATTAGGGAGATATAACATCATCTCATTAGACAAAGTTGTGGATTTTCCTCTTCCCCAATTATGTTATTGGGATGTAAGAAGCATGACGTTGGTTGCAGCTTGCATGGGAAAAGGGATGGGTAAGATGTTGGGTAGTGGAAGTATAATAAGGATCAAAGAAAATTCTTGGCTTTTGGGTGAGAAACCCTAAGCTTTAGATGAAAGGTTAAAGCAAGGAGATCAAAACCAATGTGGGTGATATATCTTCTCACCATAGAGGTAACATGGAATTTTTCAAAGATATGGACACTATTTAACGAAGAAATGGCCCTAAAGATCCTCATTCAACATATCACCAAAAGAGACGTGCAAGATGAATTTGTCTAGAGCTTCTCTTAATCGGGTAACTATTTTATTAAATTGGGATATAGCTGTTGGAAAGAATCAAATCAATCAAAGAATCAGAATGCAAATCAATAGAATCAAATTAAGTATGGAATAAATCCCATAACCCAACAATCTTCCTTAGTCATAGTCAACAGAGATGGAATTAACCATATGTGTTCTAATGTAAGATAGACAACAATTATAATATATAAACAAGCCATGTAAACTTCAGTATGATATGAAATACAGTTAAAAACAAAAACACAGTCTGTTTTACATGGTACCAGAGCGGGAGTATTTCTGGGTCATCATCTACCTATAAACTTACCTGAAAATGAAAGAAGATGATGCTCAATCATCAGCAACCCACCACGATGATTGTCCGTTTACTAGGGATTAGTTATGGCAATTTTTACAGAAATTAAAACTCGATTAACTGTCCATAGAAAAGGTTAACGACCAATCAGTTGATCTCCTAGAGAATTTCAGTCATGACAACTTCACCAAATGGGCTAAGTTCATGAAACTAGTCATAAATGGGAGGGGGAAGCTTAGTAACATCACAAGTTCCCCACCCTCCCACACAGATTCAAGTTACACGAAATGGGTCCAACAAGATTCCTATGTAATCAAGTGGATCTTGGAAAACATTGAGCCATCTCTAGTGAACCATTTTATTGACTATCCGACAACAAAGGAGCTGTGGAGAGGACTAGAATCACTATATAGCAGTGGTTATGATGAATTGCAAATTTTTTATCTCATGACAAAGGCAAGTACACTCAAGGCACGAATAACATAGAAATTTTCTATGGGAAACTCATGGCCCCCTAGAAAGAGATTGATTGTAGAGTTCCTAATCCTATGGCATGCTTAGATGATAAAAACACATACAACCAATTGAACCAGAGGATACTAATATACCAATTTTTAGCAGGACTAAATGAGACATTCGATAAGGAGCGAAGAGATTTAGTAAACAAAGAAGTCTTACCTTCCCCCGATGAAGCATATGCAAATATCAGGAGAGAAATCACCCGAAGAGAGGTGATGTCGGTGGAGCATGCATCTCAAGACCCGAATGAAGGAGACATTGGAAGTGGGTTAGCCACAGTTAGGTATAAATAAAACAAGACCAATACTTACCGGAGAAATGAAGACAAATCGCATATGAGGTGTACACACTATGGCGGGTCAAAACACACTAGCGATGGTTGCTTCAAGTTGATCGGGTATCCCGAATGGTGGGGAGAAGGGAAGAAGAAGGGCCGGTCACAGACCCAAAGCAAAGGAGCAAACTTGGTGGCTACCGTGAAGAAGAGTGAAGAAGAAGAACTTCAGAGGCAAGAGGAAGAGGAGAAGCCAAGTGTGAGTGTGGCTGCGATGACAACAAAAATAAGTAAAGCAAATCTAGGGTTTAAAACCCTATCCTCTCCTTTTTACCCACAATGTTTAGGTGTGCAGTGTGGGACAAGGCCCAAGAAAAACACCCACAATACTTTGGGTCTATGAGTTCATGATGGCCCAATAAAAACCTCAAATAAGTTTGAGCCTCTTGATCAGTTGGAGCCCACAGAAAAAATAGCGTTCATGACAAAAACCCGGGATAAAGAAACTAGGTGGATATTTGATTGTTGACCAATGGATACCATGGCATTTGATGTCAAGGATTTTCAGAGAGTGAATAAGTCTAAAATAGCACATATTTAGATGACTAATTGAGACCTTTCAAAAGTTTAAGGAATTAGAAGTGTTAAAATTTTATCTGATATAACATTATCCAATTGTCTTTTTGTACCATCATTATCGCATAAGTTACTTTCAATAAATTAAATGACAAATGAATTAAATTATACTATACTAATTTACCCTCGTTTCTGTCTCATACATGATATTTGGACCGGGAGGATAATTGGGCGTGGTACTGAACAAAACTTTCTATACTATGTCGATGAAGTTACTTAACAAGGCAAAGCAACGCTAGCTCATGGAACGGTGGATCGACAATTATGGTTGTGGCATCAGCGTTTAGGACACCCCTCCCCCGGGTATTTAGAACGTCTATTTCCATCTTTTCCTAACTTATTAAACACTTTAGTTGTGAAACTTGTATTAAGGCTAAAAGTCACAGGCAAAATTTTTGCCTGAATAATTCTAGAACGAAAAAACCTTTTCAATTAGTTTACTCTGATGTGTGGGGCCTAACTCTAGAAATTGGGAAAACTGGTTTAGGATATTATATTGCTTTCATTGATGACTGCACTAGGATGAATTGGGTATAATTTCTAAAGAAAAAATCTGAAGTATTTGAGAAATTTATGATCTTCTATACCCTTATTCAAACACAGTACCAGACACATATCAAAATTCTATGAACAGACAATGGTGGGGAATACCTTAATACTGAGATGAGGGAATTCTGTGAGAAACAAGGACTAATACATCAAACCACTTGCACATATACTCTGCAACAGAATAGAGTAGCTGAAAGGAAAAACATAACTCTCCTAGAAATTACTCGGGCCATGATGATTGAATCTCAATTCCTTAAATATTTCTAGCCCGAAGCAATTGCTACTGCGACATATCTCACAAACAGACTCCCTTCAAAAATTCTCAACTATAAAATACCACTTGATCAACTTACCCACCATTCTCTTACAACCACTCCTCTAACCCTCCCTACCAGAATTTTTGGTTATACTGCGTTTGTCCATATTTCAAAAACAAACCGAACCAAACTGGACCCATGTGCTGTCAAGTGTGTGTTCTTGAGGTATGGACCAACTCAATAGGGGTATAGATGTTATGACCCAATCTTTGCCCATATGTTTATCACAATGGACAATGATTTCTTAGAAACTGAATATTTATACAAAAGCCCAAACCATCTTATCAGTAAGGGGGAGAAATTGAGTGACTCACTAAGCTGGTTGATCAGCTCTAGTGTCGTAGATCATATTCCTCCAGAGCAAGTAGGTGATGCTACCGAGCTTGCACCATCAGACATAGTAGATCAACCTATTTCAGTTCTAGCCCAAGAGTTCTCTCACTCCGGAAATCCCGAGGTAAAAATTCATCCTAATGACAATATTGAATTAACTAATGATGAAACAGAAAGAAAAGTGGAATGTGTATAGGAAAATCTTGAGTCATACAGACTTCCAACTCGAAGCACTAGGGGAATACCGCCAAGAAGATATGAGCCCAAATATGTTCCAAGAAAGTCAAAGTACCCAGTAGCGCAGGTTGGCAAAGGAACATTGTCCGAAGAAGCTCTTGCATTCAACACTGTATTATACTCCAACAAAATCACGAGAATAGTAGAAGAAGCAAAGAAATGTGAAGAATGGAGAATGCAATGAAGAATGAAATGGATGCTCTATTAAAAATTGGGACATGGGAGAAATGTAAGATTCCTCAGAACATGAAACCAGTGGGGTGCAAGTGGGTATTCACCATCAAATACAAAGCAGATGGGTCCATTGAGAGATATAAAGCTCGACTTATGGCAAAAGGCTACACTCAAACTTATGGGATAGATTACTCAGAAACTTTCTCACCAGTGGCAAAAATTGACATAATTCGAGTCTTATTCTCTATTGCAGCAAATCAAGACTGGCCTTTACATCAATATGATGTAAAGAATGCTTTTATTACACGGAGATCTTCAAGAGGAAGTATATATGGAGGCACCACCAGGGTTCACGAAAGGGTTCTAGACTGGAGAAGGATGCAGGCTACTTAAAGCATTGTATGGGCTAAAACAATCACCAAGGGTGTGGTTTGGAAGATTTACAGCAGTTATGAAGAAGTATGGGTATATCTAAAGTATCTCAAATCACACTCTATTCCTTAAGAAAAAGGGAAAATTGGTGACATGCTTGATTATCTATGTAGATGACATGATTATTACTGGAAGTGACATGGAAAAAATTATAAGTCTAAAATAGAAATTGTTCCACGAGTTTGAAAGGAAGGATCTAGGGAGATTGAAATATTTTCTCGGGATCGAAGTACTGAGATCAAACACGAGAATACTTATCTCACAGAGGAAGTACTCTCTAGATCTATTGGAAGAAACTGAGATGATATATTGTAAGCCAACAGATACTCCGATGATAACAAATCATGGTCTTCAAATGAAAGAAGAATAAAACAACCAACCAAGAGTAGTATCAGAAGTTGGTTGGAAAGCTCATATATCTGGCTCACACAAGACCAAATATCGCATATACTGTATGAGTAGTAAGCAAGTTTATGCATAGACCACAAGAGGAACATATGGAAGCAGCTCTTAGAATTGTGAGATATCTAAAAGGCACAGCTAGAAAAGGAGTGTTATTCTCAAAACATGGCCACCTTGACATAATCGCCTATACTGATGCTGATTGGGCAGGAGACCAGACTGATAGAAGATCCACATCAGGTTACTTCACATTTATAGGGGGAAACCTAGTAACACAGAGAAGTAAAAAACATAAGGTTGTAGCATTGTCAAGTGCTGAAGTAGAGTTTAGAGGTAACAACAAGGGAATAAAAGAAGTATTATGGCTAAGAGGATTTCTTTTAGAGGAAAGTTGTGAACTACTCTGTGATAATAAGGTGGCAATCAATATCTCTAAAAATCCTATGCAGCATGATCGCACCAAGCACATGGAAGTTGATAGGTATTTTATTAAAGAAAAGATAGAGGGAAAATTGATTTGTCTTCCTTATGTCAGTTCAGAAGATCAACTTGCAGATATACTTACTAAGGTTGTTCCAACAAAGAGCTTTCAACCTATGTTATACAAGCTAGGTGTAGTAGAACCTACGACCAAGCTTGAAGGAGAGTGTTGGAAAGAATCAAATCAGTTAGAGAATCAGAATGCAAATCAACATAATCAAACTAAGTATGTAATAAATCCCATAACCCATCAAACTTCCTTAGTCATAGTCAATAGAGATGGAATTAGCCATATGTGTTCTAATGTAAGATAGGAAACAATTGTAATATATAAACAAGTCATGTAAACTTCAGTATGATATCAAACACAATTAAAAACCAAAACATAGTAGCCTGTTTTACAATAACTTCCTTATCCAAGAAAAACTTATCTTCTTCTAACTTTTGGTTTGGAAAGTTTTCTAGAAAATGAAGTTATTAAAGAGGTGTCTTTTATATGGGTGGAACTTACTTTAGGCTTTCCTTCTTGTAAAACTAAACCTAAATGAAGAGGGGTCATTTGTTATTCTATGTAAGTTTCTTGCTGGGATGAAGAGGAAAGTTCAAACCATCTCTTCATGAAGTGTAAAGCAATAAAAGTCATGTGAACTTACTCACTTGTACGAATCAAAATTAATGGTCGGGAGCCAAGTGTCGAAATTTAGGCTAGGAGTTTCTTCAATATCTCCTCGAGTCTAAGATGAAAGGTCGAGAGAGGGCCATGGAATTTGTGTTAATATGCTGGAACATTTAGTTATATAGGAACGAGGTAGTCTTCAGAGGTCATTCGACTTTTACACAATTCATATAATAACATTGACTTGACTTGTTATTAATATGATTATTTTTTTTATTTTTTTATGTACAAATTTCAAATGTTACCATGTATAATGTTGTTAGGCTGAAATCAATGTAAATTTTCATACTATCATTTTTTCATGATTTTTCCTAATATATAGTTACATTATATTATGGTCAAAGTTATTGGCTAATTTGTTGAACAAAATGTTGCAATTACTCTAAAACGGAGGAATTAGTTTCATAGATAACCCCATACATTAGCATATGAGTAACATAACTTTATTTTCTTCTTTGGATGGCTGTAAGAATCTACTTATTTTGTTTTCTCACCAAGCAAACCTAGAGCCCACACCTAGGAAGAGTGATTTGTTCTTTGTTTTGTGTAGCTGCGAAAAAATTGTAACTAAAGTTGAGTTCATAGATCATCCGAAGTGTTGGTTCGTGATAAGCAGAGGTGAAGTCGTGAATCCATTGATTGCTAAAAGCTGCAATGATTACAGCGGATTAACACGACAATAAGGGAAAACCGTAAGTATGCTTGAAAGGTTACGATGGTATATTGGTATGTACTATGTAGTGCTCTCCTATGGCTGCATTAGTGTTAATAGACGGAAGAACATAGCTAAAGAAGCAAAAAATGAGCTAAAGAAGCCATGGATGATAGGAATATGTTACGTACTTACGTGTTGGCGAGTCTGCCTTTGCTAAGGCAGTGCTTTGAAGGCTATTCTGAGTACATATATTTTTGGGAAGTATCTGGGCATGGCGGCCGAATTTTATTCTGCAGGCCTGAGGCACTGCAGCAGAGCTGTAGAGAAAAAAGATTTGTTGCCTGACATATACATATTCTCTTGTATAGTTCAAGAGCGAAGTTAAAGATTCTTTTTGACTTGTAAGCAAAGTGGATCAAATTAACAAGGGGCCATACAATCTAGGAAAGTATACACATTACAAGTTACAAGGTTTTGAGGTTATTAGATCATTAAAATGGAGCTGGTGTGCTAGCCCAATGGCAACAACAGTTTCAGTGTTTCACTGCCTAGCAAGTTGAAGATTCAAAGCACCAATGGCAGGGGAATACTCTACAAAACAAGTGGTATGACTCAAGTACACATTGCTACATTTAATTATTGAAATAATAAGTCCAATATGAAGTACATTAATACAACAAAAACAAGAAACAAACGACTACTTATATCTCAACTGTGTTGTTGATTTTAAACGCAACTGTGATTTCAATGGGGGCAAATTCTTCTCTATATATCCTTCTTCTAGTTCAGCCTCCTCCTACTAAGAGCGCGAGAGTCCCCACTGTCCAAATCTGAGGTTCTGGAAGGGTCATGTCTCCGTCTTGAAGTAGATGTGGAGATGGACACTAATGAATCTATCTCTACAGCATCCATCGTTTGGCTCTCTCCATGAATAGAAGCAGCTATGCTCGAGAAAGAGTCCCGGTCATCCACTGATGGTGGCTGCAGCTCTGGGCTCCTTCCTGGAGGAGGAGACCGACGAAAATAAGCCTCAACAATCCTATCGGTAGCAACATTAGGTGAGAGAAAAGCACCACTTCTATGCAACTGCCCTCTTCGATAAGTTAAAGGTGGAAGCCTGCGAGGCACGATCTCAGGTCTTTCCTGTGTCAAGTCCACCACTTCATCAGGAGTTATGGGAGGATTTTGCTCCCTTCGCAATGCTCGTGTAGTCATAAACCTATTCAGGATAGAAGCCCTTGTAGACATTTCTGCATCACCATCAGCATTTGAGCTATGAAAATAATCCCTAGTCCATTCAAAACGAGCTCCAAGACGCCGAATCATCTCTTCCATAGGAAAAGATGAGGCTGTCCTATGAATAGTTTGCCTAAAGCTCTCAACTCGTCGTGCCGAAGGCCTTATTGGGATCTTGATGCCCAAATCCTCCTCTGGTTCATGATCATGGATGTGATTCCCACGTCCATAAATTGGAGTAACATTCTTAATCGAGACTTCTCCTTTACAGACAGGGCATTCCTTGGAATCTGAATGAATATGCAGCCATCGATAGATGCATGGCCAACAAAACAAATGGCCACAACAAGTAACAACAGGTTCTCTGGCCAAATCAAAACATATATTACAATCGAAATAACTTCCCTCCTCTGAATCAGGCTTTTCAACATCTTCCTTCTCAGCAACTGAACCATTCTCCACAGGAATCACATTATTTTCACAAGTCTTGACCACATCATGGCGTCTTAGCTCAGCAGTAACACTCCCTTCCCCAGCTAGTAACGTCCCACCATTATCCTCACCATCAAAACCAGAGCCAGCACCAGGATCACTACCGTTACCATCCGAATCAACCATCAATCGCAGCGAATGGGGTCCTAAGGGTAACCCCCCTTGCCTCCAACGCCACCGATGCCTACTCCTTTGTCTAAGAACTTCCCTAACATAAGGTGATTCCCACCCACCAACGTTCACAGAGTCCCTTGACGGCTCCGTTCCGACGGGGCCTAACACAGGCGATGGGGGAGCCCCAGGTCCTAAATTTAAGTCTAAATTCATCAAATCTTCAGTTCGATCAGCCATCCACTTCTTAAACAAACTCCAATTTGGGGAAAATTTTTACTCTACTCTATTCAATCAAAAATCTCAATTTCAACAACATAGCACCTCAAATCTCCTACCAATTGAATTGTAACCCCCAAAATTGATGAAAAACCCTAATTTATTTTACCCTCAATTAAGATTGACCAAATTACAACAAAACCCCAGATAAATTAAGGTCTACAATTCATCAAAGCTTCATGAAATTCGCATTAAATTACACTCAAATGATCAAATTTCAGGAGCAATTCAGACCGATAGACAACCCAATAAGCCTCAGCAATGAACTCAACAAATAAAAGATGAAAACTTTTAAAGAAAGCTCGCAAAAAAAGATAGAATGAGACCTGGGTATTTCACTTCAGCTTGCTAAAAGGCAGAATTTATGCATTTACATGAACAAAGTTGAAAGCTTCAATGAAATGAGCTATGCCTTAAAAAAAAAAAAAAAAAAAAAAAAAAAAAAAAAAAAAAAGAGGAAATCGACGAGTTGCAGCACCAAATTCAGTGAGTTATGATTTCAACTGGGCGATCAAGAGGTGGGGTTATGAGATTAAGAGGAGGAGCCATGGAAAATGGTTGAGCGAGCACCCTTGTGGAAGGAGAGAGAGAGAGAATGAGAAGAGGAAAGTCAGCAAAACAGCAAATTTGGGAGAGTGAAACAAGACAGATTTTTCAGAAACGAAAGGAAGGGATGTGTCCTTACTCTCCTTAGGCTTTCGAGTCTATGAGACTTGGGAATTTCGGTAAGGGTGTAATAAGCCCATTACATACATGGATATGATATCTTAGAATTTTATTATAAGTTTGGGAGCACCTACTTTTATATACTCTCATGTCACTTAATTAGTCAACATAAACAGTATAATAGACTAAATTAGCCAGCATGGAGCAAACAACCAAATAACAAGACTGTGCTATTCAACATTCTTTCAATTCTTATATAAAGCTACCCCTCTTTTGGAAAAAAAAAAAAAAAAACTAGAAAAACAATACTTCTTTGATTCGCAAGAACGAAGGGCGGAGGAGGAGTGACAAGAGGCGTTGGAAGACCATGTACATCATCGTCACTTGCTTCTTCCATCATTAAACCGCCGCTTCTCTTAGCCTTCCTCTTTTACATCACTTGTCTCTACGTCGCCATTAAGTCCGAAGAGCTCAACTCTTTTTTAAGTTGCCCCTCTTCTAAAAAAAAAGTAGAAAAAAGACATTCCTTTGATTCGCAAGAACGGAGAGCTCAAGTCTATTGACGACGACATCAAAAGGGTGGAGGAAGAGAGATAAGAGGCATCAGAAGATTATGTGCCTCATTGTCACTTGCTTTTTCCACGCTTCTCTTAGCCTTCCTCACTTGCATCACTTGTCTTTAGGTCGCTAGCAAGTCCTTCTCTTCTCTCTCGCTAACTCATTTCAATTTTCCCCTTATTTTATCTAAATTTGTGATTTTCCAATCAAAATCAGATAAATAATGTGATTTTGGAAGACATTATACGATAAATTATGCTTTGATTATCACTTTTAATGATACTTATGTGTGAAATTAGTATTAATCATCAAGTTTTTGGTTATTTCAAGATTTTCGTTACCCTAATTAAATAATTAGGATTCTCATTTGGTTGATGTTTGGTGAATGGTGAAATTAGATCAATTTTCACACTTTTTGTCATTTTTACGCATTGATGATGTGTATTATCAACTAACTTGTCAAAAATTATTATCTTTTTGAGGTAATTTTTTACATTATTGCTCTCTTTTTTTTTTTTTGTATTTTTTCATCAAACTTATTTATATTGTTCCTTTATAACTTGCATTTAACTTGTTTCTATCTCACTTTTATTTTATATAGTTCATTTCCTGAAACTTTAGGAAAAAATGATTTGTAAATTGTAATTTTGTATAGTATAAATTAGGAAGTAGTGCTAGCTATAAGTATAATGGAATGAGCAATGGATGCCATAGTTTTTGTTATTGTTTTATTTTCAAAAATGAGTAATAATAAGATTTTAGGATGAGTAATTAAATATATTTTGTTGATGTATTTTAGGATGGAGTGACTTGAGAGCCTTGTACATAGACTTGAGGAAATATTTAATGGTATGCTTAGTTGTTGGTAATGATTTTTGATCACTAGAGTAAATTGACATATAGTTTTGTTGGGAAGTATCATCCTAATGTCTTTGGCAGTGCAATCTCATCCTCAAACTTATATGAGCAAAAAAATTTGGTGCTCATTTGTTAATTGAGAAATGATTGTTTGCTCATTTGGTTCAAATGAGCCCTAAATGAGCAAATTTCACAAAATTAAGCAATAGTTTCTTCGCTAATTTTTAAATGAGAAAAACTTTGGTGCTCATTTATTAAAATGAGCAACGACTCTTTTGATGATTTGTTCAAATGAGTATTAAATGTGCAAAATTTCACAAATGAGCAATGGGTCGGTGAACCCAACTAGGTTTTTGGTGGATGATTCGATGAGTAAGTGAATCACCACTAAAAAGCCCGATTTTTCACAACCAAACCTTCCTTTTTCGGTGAAGAAGAAGGAAAGGAATCTCCCCCACTAGTTCCCTACTATATTTGCACGTCAATAAGGATCGGCTATGCGGCTTTGTGACATTGAAGGGTCAAGGAATCGCCACCAACCATTTATGAGCTGTTTGGAAACCCTTGGGTTTGAATCCCGAAATTGACTCACGTAAGTGGTCTACGATCCATGAGAAGGTTCGGGAAAGAGCAACTCATTTCAATTTGTGAATGTGTATAGGCAATTGGCATTAAAATGGAGAACAAATTAGATTTAATCCTAGGCAAACATGCAAAAACAAAGTGGCAAACACACTCTAGATTAGGTTGGTAATCCGCACAAATTTAGATTATGAGACCACTTTGTTAATTTTCCTTAAGATTAATGGATACGTATGTCTAGTTGTCCATTGTTTTTCTTATTAGGTGTGATTTGCAATAAATAGGTCTTGATTAATACATAAAATAAAAGTGATCATACATATTCATAACATATTAAGGATCAAGACATAAAGTGCGTAATTGAAAGTGCAGAATTAAAAGAAAGCAATAAGAGTCAATGTTAGTAATATGAAAGGTATGGTTTATGCATGATGATGATGAGTTGAAGACTTACCAATCAAATGAAGATTTAGGCCTAAGGAGACCCATCTTCATGAAAAACTTCAACTAAGCAAAAAAGGATCTAGTTCATGAACACTTATATGTTTTAGTCTTATATCATCATTGACATAACGAGGCAAAAACAAGATCAAAATATACTTCATAATGCTTGAACAAGAAATTAGCCTTAAGAATAATTCCTAAACGTACATTCAAGTATGATATACACCTAGAATTTGCTCATTAAGAGTGTCAAAGGTTTATTGAGTCTAGAGAGAATGGAGATGTCCAAGTCCCTTCATCATAGATTAAAGAAAAATAAACTCGTACAATGTAAATAGATTACAATAAATAAAATGGAAGGGAAAGGGGGCATTTAAGAGATTAAGTGGAGACCAATATATGAAGATGACTCCTTGAATGAGGTGCTTAAAGTTAGGGTTTTGAGACTTGACTTATTAAAGGAGGAGTTTCTCCTAGATCTTCATATCATAGGAAAAAGAGAAAAATATAAATATATTAGAGTTTCTCACAAGAGAACACCAAGGGTAATGTCTCTTTGGTTGATCAAGGCTCACAAAAGATTGCATAAAACTTAAAATAAATGTTCATGTAGAAGGGGTTTTCACCTTCCACAATCATCACAAAAAGAGTCCAATATAAGGCTCTTGAGTGTATGGAAACCACTAAAACTAATGAATAAAAGGTGAATAGAGTAAAGTAGACCAAAAAAAAAAGTGGATTTGATAGGGGTCATCGGTGTTTACCATTGAGGAGAGTCATTTTGCTTGCATCTTGAATGGATATGTGTTTAAAGGTTTAGGATTTCGAGCTTGATTATGTCAAACTGTGCTTTTAATAATCCTTGGCATGTATGAAGGATGTTTGAGAGGCTTTTGTGTTAGGGAATGTTTTGGGAGTGTATTTTGGCAGAGTGACGACCCTTTAGGAAGTGAGAATCGCTGATCCCTTACTCATCAAATGAGGGGATATTTATAGGCTAGGTGTCAGATGCTCGAGAAAGGAATCTTTTTCTCATTGAAAAGAGGTTTGAAAGGAGATAGGAGTGCTTTTGAGGCAGCTCTCAAAATTGGGCGTCAAATGCACGAGGTAAGCGTCAGACACTTGCAGGAGGATAAGTTGAAAAGGAGCAGGTGGCTATCAAAGTTGTGCGTGGATGCACATAGGGCGTTGGAAGCCTAGTGTGGGCGTTGGACGTCCAGACTGGTGGCCTGCTTCACTTCTTACACTCAACGCTTACTTCGAGCATCAAGCATAAAAGCTCCGAGCCTTGGTATTGCACGGTTTAGGGGTTTGTTTTTGGTGTTTGAAGATGTGATTTTTGTGACTTTAGTTATGTATTTGGGCCAAGGTAAGTGTCTTGGGTTCGGGTTGGTATTTAAGCCTTTTTAGGGGTTCATTTTTGAGGTGATTTCATGTTTATACATACTGAAACTCAACCTAAGCTAAGCCCACTCGTTAGGGTTGTCTTGTCATCGGACCGCTACACAAAGACATGATTTTGTGTCAAAACTTATTTATTTAAAGAGCAATATAATTGGAGTTAGATTTTTACCCTTCTTAAGAAAGTCTTTCGAGAGGCTAAACACTATTGGCAATTTTTGGATGGGTAGAGTGGAGAAGTCAAGGTGGGCATTGGTTGCTTAGGAGAAGATGTATCTTCCTAAGTGTGTAGATGGGGAACATGGTTGCATGCATACTATATCAAGAAAAATAAAGTCGCCATTTCCAAATGTTTTTAGGCTATTTCTTGTGAAAAATTCCTAATTTATACCTATTAGGGGTTTCGTAATTTTATTTATATATCTGAGATCATAATATTTATATCTGAAAATGTTTTTTTGGATTTTTATATCTTATGTATTTCTATAACTGATATAAAAATACATGTATCTGATATAATAATAGCTATATCTAATATAAGAATACTTATAACTTATATCTCAATATCCTAATAAAGTTTATATCAGGTATAAATTAGGAAAAATGTAGAGTAGTAGAGAGCTTCTTATAAGGAATATGATCTGATGCAGGAAACTTGTGTTAATAATTTCTCTATCTTTTAGTTCCTTGGAAGCGCCTTATTTGGAATAGTCTTATAGCTCCTTGTAGCATTTTCATTTGTTGGTTAACTGTTCTATATTAACTCCACACCATACATAAACTACTATGTAAAGTGATTAACGATGTTAAGAGTCTTCTTTGTTCCTAGTATGTGGAAAATACTAATCATTTATTTTATAATCATTCATTCTCTATAACTGTCTAATTTAGATTACTTCAAATGTTCGGTATTCAGGGCCATTTTATCTTTTGAGGAAATGGCTCAAGCAAATGAAGCATGTAAGAGAAAGCAACCTAGCCAAAAGCTTCATGGGATGATGTTTGCAAAAGGTGTAGACAACATTCGGTGATGCAGAAATCAATTGATTTTTGAAAGGAAGATGCATGGTTAGTCCTTAATTTTAGTGGATTTTATTTAGGATTGCTTGTAAATGCTCTAGAAAATGGCCTAGTCATGGAAGCAAGTCCACTCCATGGGTAGACTATGGAAGGACTTTTTTTAGTGAATTTCAAGGCATGGACAACCCACTCCTCTGTTACTTGTGAAAAATTTAACCCTTCCATGGCCTACCTATGGGAGGCTGTGGAGTGGCGTTTGGATAGACTTTTGGGTTAATTTTTGTTATTTCTCTTCCTAATTATGCTACTTATATTAATGCTTATAAATAGGAATCTTGGCTTAACATTTAGCCTAGTATTTTTCCTCTTCTCTTTTTCCCTTTCTTTTTCTCTTATACATTATTTTATTGGAGCATATTCTACAACTTTTCTCCTTGGTTTACATTTGAAGGTTTTGTTTTGCTACTTCTTCCCTTTAATATCTTTAATCATTGATATTATCATATTTTCTTTCATTAATTATTTAATTTCCTTTGTGCCTATGTTATAATGATTGAATAGTTCTTTTATTTTGGAATTATGATAAATCCTAATATATGTTGTTATTATGATTTAATCTCAATCCTCAATTTAATTTTTTATTGTTCATCTTATTTTAGGGTTAGTTTATTCTCATTAATTTACTAGATATAGTATGTTTAATAAATGTGGTTAGGTTTGGACGACAGTTGGTTCTTAATTGGCTTTAGAACCCTAATTTAAAGTAAGAGAAATCATCATGATAGTAGTTGATAGTTCTTACAAAGATATTTAGGGTGATATGTTTGATGTTTTTAAATTTCATGATGTTGGGTTGTCGAAACCTATCAAAAATACCTAATAACCTTAACTAGTGTAGCTCGGGTAAGAAGGGTCAAATCCCAAGAGACTGACGGATCAATTAGCTAGATTGACTTTAGCTTCTACCAGGCTAAAGCGAAAGGAATGATAATTATGTTCTAAAAATACTTATAAAGGACAATAACTAAGATGTTTATAAACAAATAGGTAAAATCACCTAAGATAGTGAATCCTCAATATTAACTATTATAAAATAATGCTCCTGATCCCTCGAACTCAAATGATTAGACTATTCCTAAGATAAATGCTCCCTAAACATTACAAATGACCTCTTTCGAGTATCAATATAGTTTTCCTCTAATGCAATTAAACCTACTTTTGTGGAATCATGCATATAAAGAAAGTAAATATAACATTCTTAAATTTTAATGTCATGACATCTACTTTCGTGATGGCACTTACACTTTAAACTAGGATTCTAAGGTAGATTATGAACCAACTTTCATTGTGAACCTAATCCATATCATTAATTTGACTATGTCTAGTCTTTTAATGAGATTAAAGCCAACCCTGGGTTAAAGGAATTGCATAAAGATTAGAAATTTAGGGATACGGGATCTATCTATAATCAATTCATTTTAGGGTTTATTAATACCCTAGATTAGGAAACTATTCACTCATATTAATCATAGAAACAAGGCAAATTATCAAAGAACATAATTGATGAACAAAATAAACCAAGAGATTTAAAAGAGAAAGACAAGTACTTGTAATTAATTGATAAACAACGATAATCATAGATTAAAATAGCAAAAAAAAGCCCTTCAAATCCAAACAAGTGCTCATAGCAATGCATAAATCTAAGGATATTTGAATATTTTGTCTCTACGTGCCTAGAAAACCTAAAAAACTAACTATATTCAACTATATTTATATCAAGCTTAATTAAGGAAAACCCAGGAAATTAGGCCCAGAATAGCACACTCATACGAACCCTCTACACACTCGCCTGAGTCCCTTCTCAAAACATTAAAAATAGGAAATAAGAAGCTAAACTCAACTTCTAGCACACACTCAGATAAGTCCTCTGCACACTCGTCTGATTCTCTTTTTTTCATAATTTGCACTTTGTGCCTCCTTTTGATCTTTAGAGCATTGTAACTCATACGAGTGCTCTATAAGCACATCCAATTCTCCTTTATTTATGCTTGTTTCCACTTATTGAACACATATTTTCTTCTCACACAATCAAGTCTTCAATCCTTATGCTCCAAAGACTCGCGTTCTTCATAATCTCCCTTAAGGTCTCGTGTATCATTTCATGACGACTCGAGCTCGTGTAAAAATCTCGGGATTGCTCTACTATTCTTGAAAAAAATAAAAAACACTAAAAATATCTTTGAACGCATTATATGAAAGCAAAAGAGTTAAATCTACACTAAATGCACCTAAACTATATGCAAAAGTTCCTAAAACATCCCTAGATTATGCACTCAAATGGAACTTATCACATGGCTCCATGATAGAGGAATCAGAAATCCTTAGTATTGATAAATGGCACATCTATCCTATTGCATATAATATATTTACTTAGAAAAGGAGTATGGATTACATTAATTTATATTAATGGGGATACTTATTTATAGAATTTTAGTTCATTGTTTAGTTTATTAGACAATAATTCACTCAACTCACAGTTCAATTTGACTCAGCTTATTAGATTCATAATGATTAAACACATTGTTTCACCTTCTCTATGGAATTCTTCCCTTACTTACCAACTTCATTGTAGTATGTTTAGTTAGGTTATTTTTAATCGGTTAGATAGAAACAAATTTTAAGTAGTAAGTGTTAATTCAATTCACGCACGCAATATTTTGTAATATAGTAAGAATTTTTAAAAAACTTATTGAAATATATCATAAATGGATCTTGTTTTAAAGTACTTTTCAACACAAATCTAATAATATAAAAATTAAAAATTTATAATATGAATGTTATAATAATATATATATCGAATCAATTAATGACCTATAATAATATCGTCATTAATTTTTAATGATGAACATTGGCATTATAACTGATAATGAACGTCGAAGCCTATAACATCAACTCGACCACGATTCCACGAACATATATTTTCATCGTTAAAAGAGAAGAACAGGCTAAGTATGGTTTTGTTTGATTATGGCAAAGCTTGTATAAGGAAGAATCAGATGCTCAGAGAAGAATTGAATTTCTGGTTGTTTTTGTTATATTTCAATCGTGTACAATACCATGTATTTATGATACTTTGTATCTCCTATCTTACAATCCTATTATACTTCTAATTGAAATATACTCCTATTTGTTTACAATGTTAACCGATCCCAAGTATTGGTGTTTTAGACTAATTCAAATTCCCACACTCCCCCTCAAGTTGGGTCGTATGATCTTCAACACCCAACTTGCATAATACAGCTTCAAACGCACTTACTCCTACTGCTTTTGTAAGTATGTCGGCCATCTGCTCATATGAACGTATAAATGGAATACTAATGACCTTTGACTCTAAGTTCTCTTTAATGAAGTGTCAATCAACTTCCATATGCTTTGTTCGATCATGCTGCACAGGATTTTCAGATACACTAATTGATGCCTTGTTATCAAAAGTAGCTCACAACTCTCACTAGGGCACAACCCTAATTGAGACAGTAGTTTTCTAAGCCAGAGAATCTTCGTAATACCTTTTGTAATTCCTCTGAACTCAGCTTCAGCACTAGACATGGAAACTACTTTCTACTTCTTACTTCTCCAAGTTACTAGGTTTCCTCCTACTAACGCAAAGTAACCAGAAGTTGACCATCTACTCTCTCTGTCTCTAGCCCAATCTACATCAGTGTATACTTGTAAGCTCAAGTGCCCATTTCTCTTAAACATAACCCCACATCATGGAGTTCTTTTTAAGTACCTTAAAATTCTATGAACTGCTTCAAGATGTTGTATCTGGGGTTTGTGCATAAATCTGTTTACTACCCCAATAGCATAGGCAATATCAAGACATGTACAAGATAGATAGATAAATCTACCTACCATCCTTTGATACTAAACCTAGTCAGTAGACTCTCCTTCTTCATCAGTCTTCAACCCATGATTAACCACCATTGGAGTTTCAGTTGGTTTACAGTCAAGCATACCAGTTTAGGCCAATAGGTCTAAGATATATTTCCGCTGAGAGATAAAAATTCCTTCCTTTGACTTGAGTACTTCTATACCCAGAAAATATTTGAGTCTTCCAAGGTCCTTCATCTCAAATTCTTGAAACGGCTTCTCCCTTAACCTACTAATTTCCTCAATATCATCTCCAGTGATAACCATATCATCTACGTATATGATCAAGCACGTAGTTCGATCTCCATTTTTCTTCAAAAAATAGGGTATGGTCAGAGTTGCTTTGCTTATATCCAAATCATTTCATGGCTAGAGTAAATCTGCTAAACCAGGCTCTGGGTGACTGTTTTAGCCCATACAAAGCTTTTTGTAACTTACACCCTTCCCTTGGTAAAAACTTCTCAAATAATCTTGGAGGGGCCTCCATGTACACATCTTCCATTATCTCTCCATGTAGGAATGCATTTTTTAATATCAAACTAATGTAGTGGCAACCCTTTATTTGCTGCTATTGAAAACAACACTCTAATAGTATCAATTTTGGCTACTGGTGAGAAGGTCTTAGAGTATTCAATTCCATATTCTTGTGTATATCCTTTGGCCACTAATCTCGCTTTATATCTCTCGATACTTCCATCTACCTTATACTTAATGGTAAATGCCCATCTATATTGTACTCCCCTTTTTCCCTTCTAGGATCATACATTTCTCCCATGTCTGGTTCTTAGTGAGTGCACTAATCTCTTTTTCCATTGCATGCCTCTAATGTTTATTCTCAAGTTCTTCCTTCAGAGTAGATGGAATTTTTTCTAAGTATAAAGTAGTATTAAATGTTGCTTCCATGATGGACATTCCTCTTTCAGTTAGTTTTTATATCAAATACTTAGATCTCCTTAGTTCATATGAAGGGTCAAACCTTTTTGGGGGAATTTCATGAGTACTTATGACTGTTAACTGATACCTTCCAGTTTTGACTTCAGTTTCTTGCACCTCTTATTCCTCTTGTACATCCTCCTGTGATTCTTCTTGGGCTTTTTTCTGCACCACTTCATTTTCTATATCCATATTATCATCATGTAAGGTGTTTTCAGTATTAATTACCTCATTTTGAGTCATAGGATATTCGTCAGGAGCATCAAGTGGTGGTGGTACTTATGGAAAAGTTTGGACTGTGTCTGTAGACATTTTTGCTCGTGCTATTAGCTAACTTAGATCGTCCGTAAGAGTCTCCCCCTGACATCTAAGTTGGGGGTAAAAATAGACATCTTCAATAAAGTCACAATTCATTATTGTATATAGGTGATTCATAGTTGGGTCTAGACACCGATAGCCCTTTTGAATTGTACCATACCCTAAAAAAAATTTGGTTGCCCTCAGCTCTAATTTGTCTCGACTTTGTTTAGGAAGGTGTACATACACAAGGCACCCAAAAACACGAGGACATAAAGAATGAAATGAAGGTACGTTTACAAATGGTTGAAGAATAGTCAAGGAGGTTTGGAACTTAAGTCTTTTAGATGGAAGGCAATTAGTAAGATAGTTTGTTGTTGCTATTGCTTCGAGCCAAAAGGACTTAGGGATATGAGATTCTATCATCATTGCTCTAGTCATATTTAACAGGGTATGGTTTTTCCATTTCGCAACTCTATGATTCAAATATATTATCCTCCATTATCTAAGTGGAGAATAATAATTTTTGTATTAAAGTGATTTAGGATCATTTGATAAAAATTAACAAAGGTACTAAACACTTCAAATTTATATCTCATAAAGTATCTCTAGATC
Source organism: Dysphania ambrosioides (assembly GCA_026401315.1). Taxonomy (NCBI): domain Eukaryota; kingdom Viridiplantae; phylum Streptophyta; class Magnoliopsida; order Caryophyllales; family Amaranthaceae; genus Dysphania; species Dysphania ambrosioides. Next base: position 3,178,559 of record CM048662.1, read on the forward strand.
ACACGAGTACAATCGTCAATGAACAACACATAATATGTGAAATTATGGCTACCAAGTTTTGAAGCTGGTCCCCACACATCTGAATGTACTAAATGAAATGGTTTATTACTGTGACTACTACTCCTAGAATAATAGTGTTTATAGCTTTTGGAAAGAAAACAAGACTCATAGTTTAATACTATTTTAGATTTAGCAAGTAATGGAAAAAGTCATTCTAAGTACCCTATTGATAGATGTCCCATATGTCTATGCAATGTTCAGAGTTGAGACTCAACTGTTGCATCCTTAACTGTAGCACTTCCATGAGGAACCTCATCAACAAAGTACAAACCGTGATTTCCAGTACCACGCCCAATGATCCTCCTCTTCCAAGCGTCCTGTATAACACAAGAATTGGAATTAATTAAAACCTCACATTTTAGCTCTTTCTTAAGATGACTTACGAAAAGCAGTTTGTATGATAATTTGGGAATATAAAACAGTTTTGTAAAGAAAGAGAGCCGAATTGAACTGTTCTGGCCCCTTCGACACCCATGCACTCCCCATTTGTAATTCTAATAAGGGTTTGTTTAGCTTCGAAAAAATTTTAAAAACCACTCTTGTCATTGGTTATTGTGTCATTAGCGCCATTGGAAAAAATCCACTCACTTTTTGGGTTTCGGGTTTCTTGATTTGGAGTTTGGGTCAAAAAATATGTTTTAATTTATTGGCCATAGGATTTGGTTTGGGCTACTATGAGGCAACTCACGTTTTTGGGTTGGTTTAGTGGGTCTTGGTTCACGTTTTGTGTGGTGGAGGGCCCGATGTTTTGGGATTTATTAGGTTTGTTTGTGGGTGTGAGAGTGTGTTTGTGGAGAGGCCCATAGTTGCTTGGTAGGTTATTAGGGTTAGGTTTAGGGGAATGCATTTGGGGAGGCAAAGGAGGCACGACGTCTGCTCTCTCTCTCTCTTCAAGACACTCTATTACCTTCCTTCTCCATTAACTATACTCCTTTTGTGCCTAGCTTCGCCTCCATACCTACTGAGGTTGTCCTCTTCTTCCTTGCCTCCTCTAGTTTATTTCCTACCTTCTTCTTGTTCTCAACCTACCATTCAGGGTACCCTACGAGTTTGAAGCACCCGTCTTTGGTGTGCCGAGAACCCCCACAGTGACTACACTTTAATTTTGATTTGTCAATTGCTCCTCACCGGGATGATGGTCCACCTGACTGATTTTGTGCGGTGGCAAGCCCACTTCCCACGCTTTGAAACTCTGGTGCTTGAGGTAAGTTAGGTAAGGTTGATTTCTCATTATTTCTCTCCTTGAAATTTCTCTTCTTAATGTGTTATATGTGATCTCAATTGATGGGATTGGATCTTGATTGACAATCTCCCTCGTTCTTGGTCCAAATCGTCATTGAGCCTTGCCAAGAATTGGTAGAGATGGTGTCGTTGGATGATCTTGTTTTACGCAGTTATGTCTTCGGTGCATTTCATTGGATTGACGGATCTACGGTCATTTCTTTCCAAATTACATTAATTTTACTAAAGTATGGTTTGATTGGATTCACTCCTTATTTGATGGGGTGAGCCTTGATTGTTAGATCGAATATCTAGAAAATCAAGAAATCGATTCACCAACTTAGTCCTGATGTTCTCGATAATCTAAGAAATCACAGCCGAGTCTCATTAGAGCCACTAGTTGTACTCTTGGGAACCGGCGGTGATGTGATTGAGCCGACCCCTTCCTCCGATTGTCAGATGCATCAGCCTGGCCCATTTAGAGTAATTATGGTTGTTGAGTTTCTTTGAGATTAATACCGAGTCACCTTTGGTTTCTTGGCCGGGTTTGTTTGCATTTAGTTGTTGCAGCAATTGCAATACTTAGGTTAAAGTTACGGGAGGGTCTGAGTCCATGGCTTTAGGTGAGTATTTGGTAGACGATGAGGCTTAAAATCCGGTAAAAACTCCACCAGTTCTCCAGTTTCTTTGATACCAAGAAGAACCGGCTAAATATAGTTTTGGTTGATTATGGAAAAGCTTGTATAAGGAAGAATCGGATGCTAAGAGAAGAATTGAATTTCTAGTTGCTTTTGTTATGTTTCAATCGTGTACAATATCATGTATTTATACTACTTTATATCTCCTATCTTAGACTCCTATTATACTTCTAATTATAATATACTCCTATTTATTTACAATGTTAACCGACCCCAAGTATTGGAGTTTTAGACTAATTCAAATTCCCACAAAGAGTTCTAACGATAACATTTTGGACAAGATAATAGTTTGTTATGGTGGAAGTTTGGGAACACTTTCAAAAATAAAATTAAAAATATGGATATTCAATTTGAAATAAAGTTAGAGTGGCAAATATTAAGGATAAAATAATGTTAAATCTTATTATGATGGTTTGTGCATGTAAGATACCGAGAAGCATATGCACTAGTGAAGAAATTACAGGTTTAGGGTAATAGAAAAATCAAACGCAGTTGATAAACCACATATGACTTGGATGTAGGAACTAGGAAGTAACTAAGATATGGGAAAAATGAGTTTACAAGAAGCTCCAGCTCTAAATAGGAGGAAATGAAGGAGGAGGATTTATATGGATGATCAAAAGAAATAAAACTCTTGGTTCATGTAATAAACTCTATCTTTTTAGAATTAAAAATTGGATTTATTTGTTTGTTTATTTGTAAAAGACAAAACTGTTTGTCATTTGAGACTCTTTTTCTAGTAGTAGTAAATACTTAAAATTTGCAATTTGTAAGACGAAAAGATTTTCTTATGCCAAATTTAAAGACATATAAATAGTATTTTGAAAGAAATTTATATGACAATAGTAATAATAATAATAATAATAATAATAATAATTAGTAAATTTTCAACTTAAATAATAAAGGTAGTATCAAAGTTATCCTAATCAATTACTAATTAGAGGTGAAAACTAAAAAGAATAAAACTACAACTAGACAATAGGAAATCTTCAAAGAAAAAATCTGACTATTGTGGAAGTTGATGGCGTATAGAAGAAAGATACAAAGAAATGCCGGGGGGGTACGGTGGGTGATTTGACGGGCATATATAAGATGGTCTTATTAGAAGAGTGATGGAAGATATGAAGGGGCAAACATAGGGTTTGGGCTTCATCAACACTACATTCAAAAAATTTTGCTATTTGGAAGGAAATGAAGGAAACCTGAAAAGCAAGTGATGCCTGTTTCCTCTGGATGGATAGTTCTCTTGCAGTGGAAACCTTGATAGAATGATTTAAGAAATTTAGTGGAAGACATTACATTAGAAGCTGTGAGTTTTTAGTTTTTATATTTCTCTTAAGTTTCTAAACAACTTGTATGTAAAAGCCCATAAATTAGCTACTAAGGCTAAAATGAGGTTTTAGTAGCAAGTCTATCCTACATCCGGGAGTATATAAAGGAAGGTGCTCCTATGGGTAAAATGAGCAACTTTAAGAGAAAATGAGCAAGTTAAGAGGAAATTAGCAATCTTGAGTCAAATAAACATTTATGAATTCAAATGAACAATTATGAGTGAAAATGAATAGTTTTGAATTTTTTTTAAATGAAGTGTGAATAGTTAAGGTGTTCATTTAATAGATGAGCAATATATATTTATTTATTTATTTATTAAAAGAGTAAAAAAAAAACTAATGTTCGCTTTGAAATTAGAAATTTAACTAATATTATGCATTATAAAAGAGTTGGATACCTATATTTAGGTAAGTTGTATCATTGTTAGTCTGACACTCGATTAATATCCAAAATTATTTTCTCAACCACATAAGTATTTTCACATCATATACTAAAATAATCTCAAGCATATAAAGATTATTACTAAATTTAGACAATTTATATAAACAATTATACAAATATACTATTAAATTCATACTTTTTTCTAAAATAAATTTTAAATGCTTTAAATACCTAATTAATTATTTATTTTCTCTAAAATTACTTATTTAACTCAAGATTGTTCATTTTTTGTAAAGTTACTCATTTCGTCTCAAAATTACTCATTTTCTCTCAAAATTGCTCATTTTTTTCCCAAGAATATCTTTCACTAAGTACTTCGGGACTATAAAAAAAAATTCTAAAGGTTTTAGTTGCTTTGTTTATAATCAATTGCCAAAAAAAAAAAAACCATGGTGCAAACAATCGGAGCGCGAAGAGCGGGTATAGACGCGGATCCGAATGAGCAAACACGACTTTTACATGTATTTGCCGGAGCATCTTGGTCGTTTCTACATGCAGGACCCACACATAGCAAAAATAAAGTACTCCTAAAAAAAATAACCATCTCCCAATCTCCCATCATCTTGTATTCCCCCAGTCCACGTCTTCCACCCTGTCATCTAACCGTACTTCCTTTCTCTCTCCTCCCAATATCTGATTCCGTCCACTCCACCGGCTACCTCTTCAGCTGGTCACCCCCACACGTGCCACCCCCACTTTTCCCCTTCTCGCACGTGCCTCTCCCCTCACCCATACACTCCCATTTCTCCCGACTACTGTATCGTGTTATGTGTGTGTGGTGCAACAAATAAAAGTATGAGAGAGAAATTTAAACCCAACTCAACAAACCATCACTATTTCTTATACCGCCGCTGATAGCTACCCCTTATTTTATTTTTTTAATAAATTATATAAAATGATCCATTAAATCCCAAAAAAAAAATAAAAAAAAAATAAGGAAAAACTTTGCATTATATTTGTGTTGTTAGTTCTGTTTGCTATTGCACATTTGCACTTAGCTAGCATATATTAGCTCTTCAGTTTTTCCCTCTCTAAAAAACTCATCAATTCTTTCATTTTCTTGCACCCTTCAAAATCACACACTCACAAACCATTACAATAATATGAGGATTAGGAAAAGAAAGGTACCTTTGCCACTTTCCCTTCTATCTCCGGTACCCCTCTCAGATCCCCACCTTTTTAGCCGGTCACCGGTCATGCTGGTGCAAGATGTTGCTGCTGCTACTACCACCACCACCAATTCCGTCCTTGATAACTTCTCCCAGCTTCCGGTGCCGGCTTTTTCACCGTCCGATCATTTTACTACAACTCCTACGTACCCCGAGACTATTTCTACCTCCGATCTACGCCGTGGCATGATCGTTGAGAGCACCACCACTGTTGATGTTGTGGTAATTAAGTTAGTTGCTATCATATTATATATTTGCTTGTGCTATTATAGTACGGTTAGTTATATATTGTAGTAGTAATTCTGCTTGGAAATAATTGCACTACTTTTTCTACACCTCCATCATATATAATTACAATTACATCTAGCTAGTAGATATTTTTCTAACTATATACTTATATTATATGCTTTTAATTTAATTTCAAAGGGATGTGAAGCTGTTGCTGGAGGAGTACAAACTAGCAATGATTATACCAGGTAAATTTTTTTTATCCTTTCTCTATCTTGAATAATATAGTTTGATCTTCAATAATATATAATATAATATAATATAATATAATATAGTAAAATTACTAGAAAAATTGCAGTTAATATCTTTTTATTTGGGTTTTTTGTCACCTATTTTTAAAAATAAGAAATTTTGAAGTAAATATACATACTAATAATAAGATTTTTCAATAGTAATTGAAGATGTTTTTATTATCAGCTTTTGGCAAGAGTCGCCAAATTTTCCCCATCTAATCTCATCTATCTAGTCTTTTTTATTTTTTATTTTCTATTATTTAGTTATTCAACCAAAAATATATTAAATATTTTTTAAAAATAAAAAAAATAAAGTATTGTACTACACAAATGCGTTGGATATATATTAGCATGGGGACGATGATGGTCCCCATTACCAACAGTTTTCTTTCTCTCTATCTAACCTCTTGCAAACAATTTCCGGCACCCACCTTAAATTTTTACCATCTTCACTATTCATTTCTACATTTTGTTGAATTCAATTTTATGTGTTTTGTTGTTAATTTATCGGGTTTGACGGTTTTTTAGCAGCGCGAGTTTAACAACTACGGGTGTAGCAACCGTTGCACAAGAAAAGAATGATAACGGTCCACGATTTCTATCTCTCTCCAATAATGAAGGTAAAGTACATATATATATATACACACACACCATAGTAATAAGCTTTACTAAATTTCTGTCTAGGTTGATGCGTGATTTATGTATGTATGTATGTTTAAGATGTTGAGGGTGTGAATGTGGTGGTAGGAGATCAAGTAGGACGGTGGTGTGATGATGATAAAGCGGTTCCACTGAAGAAGAGGAAAGGGATCGAGTTCAATAGTTTTGTCGATGATGATAAGGAGAAAGACATGATTACACCGACGGCAACAGCCATGATTATGATGAAGTGGAAGAGTAATACGGACGACGACGAAGAAGAAGAAGAGAAACAAAGGGGAAGTGTGGTCGTTGTTGCTGCAGACGGCGACACTAGCAAAAAGGACAAAGGCGGCAACAATAATAACGGAGTAGTAGTAGGAGGAGTAGCTAGTAGTGGGAAGAAGGGGAGCAGCAAAAGGGGGAATACAATACTGGAAGGCTCACGGTGCAGCCGTGTGAATGGAAGAGGGTGGAGATGTTGTCAGCCGACACTCGTGGGATACTCTCTTTGCGAGCATCACTTAGGGAAGGGAAGACTTCGAAGCATGACGAACAGTTGTAGTGCAAAGTCGCAATCCTCCTCCGCCAAGAGAAAGACCAACAACAACACCACCACCACCACCCCGACGACCGCTAAGTCGGCGTTAGGTCGGGATGACGAGCGTCAGGCAATGGAGGATTATGATGATGGTGACAAGAAGCTGGAAAGGATGAGTTCGTTCGGGAACAAGAGGGTGAAGCTTGGTGTTGTCAAAGCTCGATCGCTTAGCATCTTGTTGGGTCAGACGAATACTTTAAAAAATATTGCTGCAGATCATGCAACTGCGCAGCAAGACGAAAAGGCTACCAATTTGGATCGTCAGGACTAACAGCTGAGCTGAGGATGATGGATTTCTTGAGGTTAGAGTAATCTAAGCTGCTTGAATTACGAAAATTATATACATATCTATATAGATGTCAGTTTTTGACGTACGTATGTTGGTGCAACTCCAAAACGTGAAGACTACTCTTCATCATATAGAGTTCATGGGCTACTATACTGTTTTATATAATGTGTGCTTATTTGGTGTAATTAATGGTGACTAGTGCAGTTTTAGTTGTAGTTTTAAGTTAATTTATACGGTAAAAATGTTAATTTTGAGAAATATATTGAATAGGAAATTAAATGGACGATTGATGTTTTTGCTTATTGTTGTTTGGTGCAACTGTATAATAAGTAATGTCTATCTAGGTTGCAGTTGTGCTCTTCCACATGATTTTGGAGGTTTCTAGAATTGAGCGTGTTGGAGATTAGATTTGGACATGTTTCGGGTGCTTTGGTCTATGATTTTGGCATTATAATTAGCTATACTAAATGCACTCCATAATAACTAGCAACGATATAAATTATATCAAAATATTAAAACTTTACATATATGTATTGTTATATTAAATATATGTATTGTTATATCGAATATATGTATTGACATATTAGATATAAGTATTGTTATATCATATATAAGTATTATAAAAGATATAAAATACAGAAAAACATATATCAGATAGAGACGTTATGATCTCAGATTTATAAATAAAATTATAAAAATTTCCCTTAATATATTTATATCAGGTATAAATTATAAATTTCTCCTAGAGTATATGGTTATCCTAATAAGAAGTACTATAATTTTATTTTGTAACCATATTTTCTTTCAATGTAAAATTTTAATTTGTTAAGAATTAGATTTTTTTTGGGATATAAATTCATTTACTATTTTATTGTATGCATAAACTTTTAGATCGTCATAATCTCATACTTTACAGTCATTACAGATAATTAATTATAGGATGCCTACTGACTGCATATATCGAAGTAGCCTGATTTACTAGACATTTATGTAATATCCGATCATAAAGATTATTTTATTTTATTTTATTTTAATTAATTTTACGTTCTAGTAAAGATGGAAATACTCGTAGTTTACAAGAGGTATTAAGTGATATATTCAACAATTCAGAGTATATTGGTTCGTTGCTACATTTTCTTAGATCATCCAACTTAGAATATATGCTACGTGGGAAATTTGCCACCACCTTGAATTAATCAAATGCATGTAAATTAGGTCCTCTATATATAGTATATTCCTTCTTTTTTTGTTTTGTTTATTGTTTCTATTTTTCGCTTAGTATCACATCATTCACATGCACTAAAGGAGGAAAACAAAAAAAGTCAAACCTGAAAAGTTAATAAAATTGACTTATATAAAAGATATACGTATGCAATAAATTAGGTCATGGACTATTGGAACACCTCTCTTTGCAAATGCATAGCTTCTAAGAATTCGATTCCATATTTATGTCACACTTCGTCCATCACTTTGGCCCTTCCATTAGAAAGAAAAATAATGTCAAGTCGCATACATCTCCAATATCAATACTATAGGGATATCCTTATTTTTGCTCGCATCTTAGGTACTCCTTCCGTCCTATTTTATTTGCTACGTACATTTGACTATTTATGGTCAAGATCCAACTTAAAACGTTTGTTTTTATCTAAATTCATAAGACAAAAAATTATTAAAATTTAATATTTTAAAAATTTACATCGAGTTGCATCTAATAATATCTCACTTGAATATATTATTTATTATAATATAATTAGAATTTATGGTTAAAAAAAATATTTTAACTTTAACCCAAAAATAAAAAATATAGCAATTAAAATGAGACGGAGGAAGTAGTAGTGTAAGTATCGTCGCCTGATTAACAGTAACTTATTAACCGTAGTTAGCTCTCGATTACTCCTTCAATGCAAAATATAGGTGCCATAGTTTTATAGCATGTGATCAAACATTGTAGAGACGAATGTAATATTTCTAATAAAGGTGTTGCTTACATCATAAGTTAGTACAATGATTTTCTTTTAAAAAAATTAACTAGATATAAGATAATTAATAACCCCAAGATAGCAGGGAAAAAAATAAAGAGACTAGGATTTTTATTTTCCAAAAATATATTCCGTATTTAAGTTGTTTAACAATTGCTATTTACGGAGTAAAATCATATTTCAAAAGCTTAATGATCATAGTTAAAAATAAGTACTCGATCTTCCTTAAAAGGTAGGCAACTAATTGTATAACAAGTCCTATATATGGGCCAACAGAAAAGAATGTGAACTTTGAGGGTTGTACTTCATATTTGATATGGAGGCTTCAATATATAACTACTCCGTACTTAATTTTATGTAAATAAAGTAAAAAAAATAACATAATTTAGTTGAAAACATCTGTTCATAATTAAATCACTTAGCATATAAAAATTCCCCAACAATTTCTAGTATATGTACGTTTCTTCTTCTTACACTATTGTTATCATACAAAATAAACTTTTTAGTATTAATTATTAAAAGTACATTTGTTTCCTTAACATTTTACAACAAATTGCTCTTGCTAAGCATACTTTAATCGAAAAAGTTGTTTTGCAAAATGTGTTTCATTTGTAATTTTAAGACCAGAAATTAAGGAAACATAATATATATGATGCAATAATGTCTCTACTATATATATGAATGATGCAATAATGTCTCTACTATATATACGAATGATGCAATAATGTCTCTACTATATGAATGATTCAATATTGTCTCTGCTATATGAATGGTTGGAGAGAATTTTATATATAAACCTAAAGTCTCACATTAAAACAAAAAAAATAATAGATTGTTTGAGGCAATTGGTATATATAAACCCAATAATAATTTTCACTTAAATTCAAATCAAACTTATTGAAACGAAAACTTAGACTTCTTATTGGCCCAATTTAGTTATAAATGATTAGGCTTATTGAGCTCAAATTAGTTGAATATGAGTTTGAGTTTGAGCTAAAGTTTGAAACGAGTTTTAGTCGAGTTCAAGTTCGAATCAAGTTTGAGAATTGAGTTTTCGACTCAAGTTCAAGGTTCAATTTTTTAGCTCATGATCTTTTGAACTCGAGTCAAGCTTGAGTTTAAGTTATTGAATTCAAGTCGTGCTCAGCTAAACTCAAGCTCGAATTGGATCATAAACACCCCTAGCTATTTATATTGGACAGTTGACAAAAATGGAGATAAAAACATCCGCATATATTACAATACAGAAAACAATGGATTTTCTTTAATAAGTCAACACTAGCATCAATACCTAAATGTTCGTTGAATTTTGAACACCTGTGTAAAGCTTGTTAAAATGTTAACATGCGTGGTGGTTAGTTAAAATTATGATATAAAATTAAACAACTATAAGAGGGGATTTTGGCAGCATTAGGCATGCACTCCATGAGACCATTTTATAACGCCTAGTGGGAAGCCACCCACTTTCAATAGAAAGCATTAAAGATTACATCGTACATACATACGTATATATGTATACATAATATACAAGTATGGAGCAACGCATTCCTATGCTCCGTATACAGCACACCTATTGTACATCTTGGCACGTCCAACACTTGTATCTCTTAGCATCTGTTTTTGGTGTACGTACTTAGTTGTATACGTACATACATACCACACAGAACCACAGGAAGTCTATGACGATTCCTTTCAGTTCTATGAAAAGAATTTAAATCGTCCTTTGTCATGCATTTCTTTTTACTTTGAGGGTTACATGCCCTATTTGTTTACTCTTTATCCTTTTGCTGGGGCCGAAGGCATTATGAAACTATAGGGTACAGGGTACGTGGCTTTTGGATATATTGCTAGTAACTATACAAGTGGGTCGGATTGGGGTCAAAGTTAACGAGCCAATCCATATCAAATGCAAAATGGATTGGAGTAGGTCGGGTCATAGCAAACCGTCTTATTAACTATCAAAAGAGTGATTTTTTTTATCATGTATACTATAGTTGACACTCGATTCCTTTCTATTGGAAATCAATGCTATGAAGGACCAATTCTCAAAGCAAAATCCCTAAAAGAAGTTACTAGTTATATTAATTTACATCAAATTTCAACTTAACTTAATTTCAGCTCCTGATTTTACCACTATTCTTTTCCATTATTCGTAGCGCATCTTTATGTGTACTCTAGTTTCTGGTACCAATATTAGTCACAAGAAATGACCTCGATTTGCATTTCATCGCATCTAGTTTTTGTTCAAACTTTGACCACACCACATCCTTTTATAAGCAGAACGAACAAATAGGAAAGTTTTTGGTAAGCCCAACACTAATCACCGATATCCCCATTCTTCCGTCATTGATCTACTCCCTCCCACGACTTCGAGCAACCACCGCTCCTCTCTCCCTCCTCCACCTTTCGGCCTTCTGATTTAAACCATGCCTCACCTTAAATACCCCAAACCAGTGGCCACCATTGCTGAAGCAGTCTAAGAGATATGCCAATCCTTAAGTGAACAACCCAATGACGAATCTATCTACATCGCCAAAACCAAACTCTACAAAATTGAGCTCTCCCCTCGTCCTACTGACATGGACATCGAGCATGAGAACTTGAGAAGGCAGATAGGGAAAAGATGATGATGATGATGATGTACAAGGCCATGTTTTAGCTTGATGAGATGCACGACGCATATGACAAGCTGCTATGGAACAAGGAGGAGAAGCGGATAAAGATAGATGATCGTGCCATGAGAGAAAAGAAAAGAGTTGGGTTAATGCATGATTGCAATTCAATGCCTTGTTATTAAGTCAATGGAGCATGGTGAGATAGACGTTAATACGAGAAGATGGCAGTGTTGTTCGGTTTTGGTGAGGGTATAGTTTACAAACTTAATTTGATACGTGTTTTAGTATGCGAAGGTTTTGATGTGTGTTTTAGATTAGATTCAAAGAGAAACTCAAAATTATCAAGTACCAAAGTCATACAAAATCATGACATGGATCAAGAAGCAAATGGTGACTATCAAGTTTCGGAGTAGAAACTTTCAATGAAGCAACATGGAAGTAGCTTCAAAGTTGAGAAGGCAAAAAACTAAGTAGGTAGTACTTAATTAGGTTATATGTAAGTGATTAGGAACAAAAGCCAATTGGAATAAGCGATTAATGTTAAGCCTATGTATTTTAAATCAAAGTTCCTTTTATGAAATTTAACGTACAATTGGAAAATTTTAGCAAACGAATTTAATGGTTTTATGAAAATTAATCTTCCTAATTTTACTCTAACTTATTTTATAAAGGTTGATTAATAAAGGATTCTTTTAGTTTAAATAAATTGTTTTTATTTATTTAAATATATAATCTGAAAAATTGGTTTACTAAACTCCTAAAATAACTATAATTAATTATAGGGGATGCATGAGAATAAAAGGTTAACTCGTTATTCTTTTTTTTCCAATATAATAATATGACCCATCTCAATCCTTTTAAGATCCATTAAAAACTGACCTTACGAAGTCTAATATAATTAAATCTATAATTAATTATAATTTTTTTATTAAAGGGTCAATTAAGAGCCTTTAATAAAGCATCTTAATTTCATTTAAACGCCTAGGATAGATACCTTAATTTTTATTAATATCATAAATCATGCATCTAAGTCAAGCTTGAAAGATAAATTGTGATGATCTTGATCTCACCTTTAGTTTTTTTTTTTTATTTCTTAACTAGGTAAGTCCTATGCGATTCACGATTTGATAATAAATTACTATTGTCAGATATTTCACATATAAGAATATTTTCATTTACTGGTGAAAACTTATAGGTTTTATAGAATTACCATAGAAAATTTAATTGGGATAATACTTTTTATCATATTAGATAAAAACAATTTTTATAGAAAAAGATAGAGATGAAACATGAAACAAAAGGAAGAAATAAAGATATTATTATAGTCACACAGTTTTCTATGTTTAACATTTTTCAATCTAATATTAATGATAAGTAGGAAAAAAAAAATTATATGACATCATCTTTATAAAAAACGGAAAAGTTTTTAACATTAGCGTGACACGTGTTAAGTATGACGTCAGCAGGGTTTTGGTTTAGTAATAGTTATATATTTGCATGTTGAAAAATCAATCTTTTATTATGATCAAAGAAATTAACGGACAAAGGACCCCTATGAGGACAATGATAAATTTTTCTTTGACGTAGTCAAATCAGAATTCGTAAAAGACGAAAGTAAATACAAGTCAACTTTTTTATTTTTTTTGTTTTGGCATGGAAGCTACAAGTCAACTACTAAGCTAGTGAGCTTGGAGCTTTCTTAGCAATTATACCTTATTGACATTGTCCAATATACTTGAAACGATAAGCTAATGAGGGGGTGTCAATTTTCGTTTATACTCAACATAAATGTGATATTCCATAGAAGGAAAAGGAGAGTATTTACTAGAACACATCCTCCAAGTGGTTATCATTAACCAACATTACAACAAGCAATTCAATGTTTAGAAATGCATTAGTTGAGTGATTATAGTGATGCATTTCTAGTACTCTTTTCGTACTTTAATTTTCGCCCAATTTTTATTTATAGAGTCAAAGTTTAAAAAAAATTAACCATAAATGTTCACCATGTTATAAGAAATAATATATTCAAGTGTAATCTTATTGGATGCATCTCAATGTATATATTTAGAAAATTAAGTTTTCATAATTTTTTGACGTACGAATTTCGAGATAAAAACATTTAAAATTGTATATTAAAAACCACGAAAAAATCAAATAGGGCAAACAATTAGGGACAAAGGAAACATATAACATAGATGTAAATAATAATTTTTTAAAACTTTTCATATTAAATTTTTTTCTTTTTTTATTTTTACAAAATGAAGTGACAAGAACGAAAAGAAAACCCCAAAAAAAGTAGATCATAAGAATTTGAAAATAGCCATTACTATATATAGTCTATTGATGGTAGATAACATAAATTTGCATAAAACCCATTAGTTCAGGTTTAAGATTTTAACGTGTTGTTGACTTTAAGTGTCTCGAATGCAACTTATTACTGAGTAGTATTTTAAGTAATAAATAATGGCATTCAGAATAGATATTGACATACCCTTATAATATGCGGACGGTAAAGACTGAGTGGGGCAGGCATATGATGTAAAATGGGAGAAACATTTGAACTGGTATTTTATAGTATGTGTCAATGTGTGTGATACTGTGATGCCAGTGTCACTAAAATTTTTGTTGGCTGAAAAAAGTAGAAAAGCGTGCTGATGCTAAGCTGGCGAGACAAGGACAAAGGATAACACATATTTAATATATGCTTTTTTTTTTTTGTTTGTTTCATTGTAATTTTTTAACGTCAAAATTTTGACCACATATTTTTATTATTTTATAAAAAAAATAATATATTTGAATAAAATTTTGTTAAATGCATTTTAACATATACTTTTATAATATAAAGTTCTTATAATTTTTTGTCTTGTGTATTTATAAAAACATTTTAAGTTCTTATAGTAAAAAATTGAATTGACGAAAAATTGGAACAAAGGAAGTACATTCAATTAAATACTAACTTTGGATATAATATTCATAAACTATTTTATTATATTTGAACAGAGTTAATCGTATTTCGTATATACTTATTGGTTTAATTTATCGAGAGTTTAATTACAATCTATTTTAATATTTTAGATTCAAAATTAATAATAGCTGAATAAACCTCCTGTACTCAACTAAAATATCATTATCTCTTCTATCTTTCTCCCTTAAAACCCTAGTTTTTCATTGTCAATTTAGAGGCTATAACCATCCTTTTGATTGGTGGTAAGCCCCCTATATTTGAAATATTACTAGTTTTATAATTTATGTGTTGCGTATTTAAAAGCCCATAGCATTTGTGCTGAATCACTTTAACAAATTTCTAATAATGATAAAGAGGATAGATCCAATGAAAATGGTGCTTAAAATGAGAAAGATGAGAAAATATTTCATCTTTTCAAGTGGTACGATCCAATGCATAAAATTTCGCGTGAAAAAGAGGTCATTATAACAATGAAAGACAAAAAAAAAATTGGTCACAATATGTCCAAATAAAAGGGTCACTATGTGTAGGTGAAATGTCATACGATGGACCTAAGACATGAAGGGTTAAGATCAAGGATATTAATTATTCAAGTCATTAGATCTAGCGCATGATATTTTACGTAATAAAAGAGCTATTATCACAATAAAATGGGTGACTATATGTCAAAAAAATAACTTGGTCACAACATGTTAAAACATGGTCATTACATATACATAAAATTTTACGGATTAGATATAATTGTTGAAGAATGTATAGGGAGATTGAATATGATTAAATATACTCTAGAGGGAAATGAGTAGAGTATGACTAATTTTCAAAACTAAGAGTTCAAGGTCTTGATATGACTTTTAAAGGTAGAATAGATACTTTGAACTTGACTTTGAAGTTGGATGTCAAGGTCTTAAAATCAGTTTCAAGGGAAACTAATAAATGAATTTGACTTCGATGTAGTTTTGAACAATTAACAAAACAAACAATAAAACGCAAGTAGAAAGGCATTATTAAAAGGAGACAAAACATGATGATTTGTTATGAAATTCAGCAACTAATTTGCCCACGTCTTTGCCTAGAGTTGCCCAACCCTTAGGATTTATCTCGCTTAGAGACCTAAAGCACCCCAAGAAATTACAATCCCTATCTTCTAATCCGTAACACCCTAGCTACACTTTAGCGTCTCAAATCTTAGTAATAAAAAACTCACTCTTTCTATATGTTTGAGTATGATGGTATACTTTTAGGATAACACTCTTAATATAATATTTCCTTTTATTACTTAAGATACTATACTTTGTTTTTCTCTCAATATAAAATAAAAATAAGGTTTATAATGCTAGAGAGAAAATAAATTTATCATACGTTGCACTTAGCCGTTGTAAAAGGTTGAAAATAGGTTGATGAAATTTTGAGTTCTCTTAAATATTTTCAGCAGATTTCCTCCAATTTAGTTGTAACTGGATCGTTGATTTGTAGTTGTTGTAGTTTAAATCTTTTGAATAAAGCAAGATTCTTTCGAAATAATTTACTACACTATAAACTTCAAATAAATTTCTTCAAAATAAAGATGTTGGAAATTTTGGTAACTAACAAACATATCTCGAAGCAAGTCAACATGAGAATAAAATTTTCAGCACATTTCTTGCATCAAAGATTTGCTGAAATCAAGAAATATACTTTACAAGAAAATAATGTTTAAATAAGTTAGGTTAGAGTTTGAAAGGAGTAAATAACGAAGAGATAGAAATAAAAGATTTAGTCAATTAGAATATTTTTATCTTTTGTCAAAGGGTATGTAACATGGATGAAATATCGGGGAATGTAACAGCTAGCATCAAGTGATTTGTCAAAGGAACTTCATGCAGCACGTTAGATACAATTTACGCTAAAGACAAGATAAGCAAAATATATTAAATTATAGTAGCTTAAATAAAATATAGTAGAAAGGTTGTAAGCACTAAGTAAATGTTAGGCAAATTAATAACATAAAATTAAATGATGAAACTTGGACCTAACAAATACTTGGCTATACAAACACTTTGATTAGCTTAGGTTAGCGTAATAAACATCAACTCAATAAAATATAAGTTTAGGTTTGAGCACATTGGGTTGTAATTAGGTCAAGTTGCTAACTCTCTTAAACTTTGCATTTTGGCTTCCATCACATTGCCAACTCTATTGGACTTTTGCACTTTGGCTTCCATCATTAAACATAAAAACACGATTAATCAAGATGGAGTCTTCAGTTGTACATGTAACGATTCGGGGTATTAAAACTAGTTAAGATAAATAAATAAATAAAAAACTAAGCTACAAGAGGCCAAAAGAGGGGCATGCATACGTAGCTAAAAACAATAGTCGATAAGCTTGATAATAGCTATTTTTTGTGTAAATATAGTTGATAATTGCAAAAAAGCATGGTTTGGACAGGAAGTTGGATCAATGGGTGAAGGAGTGTAATGCATTAGATATTAGGTGTGTAGTCATTGCCTAAGGAGAGAGTGGTCAGAGTGCTTGATAGGGGTAGCATAAGTGGCTCGTTCAAATCACGTTTGATTGTTGTTTAGTTCGTGAAAAATTAACCAATAAACTCATTTTCATTGTATGGTCGAATACGTCTAATAAAGTTGTGGAATTTATGATTCAGGTCATTTTTATTTCTGGTACAACTTGGGGATAGAGTAGCTGTGTCCAAAGACAGATAATGATTTGAAGGAATTGGGAGGCATGACAAAGAAAGCTGTCTTGGCTTTAAATAATCTAAAGCCCTTTGCTATTTGTGAATTCTAAAACAAACGTTATATTGTTATTTGGAACATACTTTTTCAATCTCTATTTATTTGCTATATTTTCATTTTTTTATACTTAAATTTAAGGAATTTGACCATAAATTATAATTTTATTAAATATCATATTTTCATAATTTTTTATTTTACTAATGTAGAGGGAAAAAAAATTTAGGTTGTATCTTAAAAGATATAAAAAGTCAAATATAGTAAACAAATGGAAAATAATAAAGTATCTTTATATAAATTGGAATGATAAGGAAAAGGTTAATTATCATAATCTGCATAAATTAACATAGTACGGAAGAATGAATGCAAGAAAGATGGATAGGGTTGATATTAGTTCTATTGACTCTAATTAAACCTTAAAGCGGACTAATGGATTGTCCCAGAATAAAACAACAGTGCATGAGTACAAACCGCATGATACATTGATACAATTATCCTAGCCACATTTACCCAAACTATGTCTTTAACGGTAACCCTGTACAATTTCATTTTACATTTGACAACTAGGAAGAAAAAAAAATTATCAACGGTAGCTTATACTTTTAAATATTCTTTCTCATGACTTAAATGACACAATTTCGCAAAAAAATTCTTTTACTCTAACCACAGTTAAGCATCGTTATTCCATTCTTCATTTTCCTCCACCTCATTTAAGTCCTATTGAATTCACCAGCTATTCAATTCTCATTCAATTTTCCCTAAAATCTTCTTCCCCTACACTCTTTCATATTCCTCTAACACTCTCATTGCTTGAAATAAAGAATGAACTAACCATGTTTAACCATTATTAGGGTAAAAAAAAAATTTGCAAAATTGTGTCATTAAGATCACAAGAAAGAATATTAAAAAGCATGTGGCTATCATTGATAAAAAAAATAAAAAATTCAGTTGACCAAGTATAAAATGAAATTGTTAGGGTTACTATCGAGAATTACACTTTATTTATTTAATTTTAGTGGAAAAGCAAGTGTTTTGCACCAATCAAAACAAGCAATTCTCATATTTTATTCCAATTGCTTATTACAGTAATTTCATCCAATATCATTCAAGAATCCTTCCGGTTTAGCTTTAAATTACGCAAAAAATGATGAGACTACGCGAGGTAATATTCCAAAGGGAACTTTGAGAAACGACACAAGCATCATTCACATATTTAAGGGTTGAAGAACTCTAGTATTTCAAACGTATCTTCTGTGTTCAAAAATCAGAAGTGTGAAAGTAGTTAAGAAATGAGATCAGTCCCTCACTCGTGGAGAAGTCACATTGCTTATTCTCAATTTACAGAGAACTCAAAAACCACAAGATAGAACAAAAGTGAAGGTTCAACACTAGCTAAAGGGGGTCAAAAGTGCTTAAATCATCAAGTCGTCCTAGTGTGGTTGTCGAACCTATGCCTTCCCACACTTCCGTGCTCCCAACTTCATCACTGTCCACACCTACTCTCTCAGGTTCCCAGAAACCAGTTCCATTTTCATCTATCAGAGCAAAATATAAGCCACTTTTTCATCATTCCATGGCACATTGGCGAAACAAATAAGATATGATATTCATGCAAGTAAATTTCAAGCATCAATTAAGATTAGTACTCACAATGGTTATAAGTAGGCCTGTGTTTCTTGAAGCTACCTGAAACTCCTCCAGGGGCTCTTCTCTTAGGCTTTGGATCATCTCCAAGAACTAGTATATGATTTTGTTTGTGCTGCTTTGAAACACATTCCAACCTTGATGGTGCTACTGCAGTTCAGGTATATAAACCGCAAAAAGAAAGCTTCAATGACCGAGCAGAAAACAGTAGGTTAAATCTTCACATATATTGTATCGGTTTGATGAAAACCATGCTACTGTATCGGTTTAAGACCCCCTTGTATAGGTCAAGATAGATACCATGACATAAACTGCTAACATACATGCAGAATGAAAAGGCAGAACAGACTGAAGAATTTATCAGATCCCGAGATTGAACAGGAAGTATATGATCAACAAAGTGCAGCATATAAACAACAGTTGATAAGCTTCTTTTTTCAGCTTTTCTCAGTTTAAGTAAAATTTAGGCAATGACATATTCTATTATCATATTAGCAAATACAAGATTATATCTTCTGGTCTCTTGACCTGAATCAATTTACAGCAGTAAGATTATGACCTTGGACAGGTTTATTTGCTGCGGAAGTAGTAAAAAGCCTAACTCTAGCTTTCACAAATTCCAAGCACCATCACATTCTTATGCTAGTAGTGAAATTTCATGTGCACTTACCACATCTTCCTTCACAATCTATACCAAAAATGAGTCCTGCTCACCCAGAGTTGGATGAATTACTGTTTCCATATCTTACATTCTGACTAGCAGAAGTGTGGAACAAGTGTCTGTGGTTCTGAAGGAAGAAAAATGCACAACATTATGCGAGTGGTTTCCATAGGCAAACGAAGAATCGATGCAATGGATCACCATAAAGCATTGTTGCACTTCCAACCAAGTTATCATACTTCTGCACACTTTGTAATCCTGTAAATATCATTCTCACTCTCACACTTTCTGATCCTGTAAATCTTTTGCAAAACTTCTACGCAGTAACACAAACTAAACCGGCTTGTAAATATCAGTCACACTTCTAAGACGTTCTTAAATCTTTTCCAAACATTAGGTGCATAAGACAAAAGGCTATGCCAAATCAAAAAATTGGGAAGCCAAGAATATTATCTGCTCAGAACATTAAACTTGTAGCAATTTTAATGAACATTAGTATACTTTTAACTATGAAGCTGCAGCAAAGCCTTGCACTAACCAGTTACATTTTCAGAGGACCTCTTTCTGACTCCCCCTCTTGATTCATTGAATAGCTTAAACACTGAATCTTCAATCACACGCTCTTTTTTACCACGTTGCTCATCTCTATTCTGGGTATTGCAGTCCACTGCCACAGTAAAACTCTCCTCCTCGCCCGCCAAGGGTGTTTTTTCAACCTTAATTACAGCAGAAAGTATGTCCTTAAAACTTCTCGTATAACTTAGCAAACCCACGAAACAAATAGTCTAACGCCCAAGCAGTAGATCTTCCTTCAAGTAAATAGTCAGTAAGTACACCAATTGTCCTAATTTAATAGTTGCCTTGATAGTGTTGTCAGGAAAACTAAACCAACTACTCCCTAATCTCTATTTATTTACTACATTTGATTTTTTATGATCTACAAAATACAACTTAAAACGTTTCTACTCTAAATTCGTAAGATTAAAAATTATGAAAATTTAATATTCTAAAAATTTACATTGAAATACAACCAACAAGATCTCACTTGAATATATTATTTATTATAATATAGTTAGAATTTGTAATCAATGTTTCTAAACTTCAAAAACAAAAATGAAAATGTAGCAAAAATATAAAGACGAAGGAACAATACTACTGACGCAAAAGTGCTTAGCTTAAGTTTTTATTAGATTTTGCCCCAAGGTTTTGAGACTCATTTGAGTTCATTTTTCTTGAGTCTTAGGTGTCCTAGTTGAGTTAGGAAAGGTTTTCTACTAATCCTAATTGACTAAGGAATCACATGTTGAGTCTTAGCTAAGTTGGGCCGAATTAGGACTAAAGTTTTGGTTCCAAAGTTGTATTTTAGTTAGATTCAAATCCCCCTAGATAGAATTTGGATATTAGAAGTTAGAGTTTGAGCTAGATTGGGTAAGTGCAATCCTAATCTGATTCTAAATATTTATAGACCGGTTAAGAGTCATACTTTTATTCAAATAAGGAGTCATAATCCTAATCAAATATGATTAGACATAAATAGGGGGTCATGCACCGGGTTTCCATGGATCGAATTTTCAGAAAACAAAAAAACTTTGAGTTTAAGATTAACGTGCATTATGATTTTTTATCATTTTGCTTAGTTCAATTCTTAGAGGTAGCCTTGACACTAAGTGGTTAAATACTTAGTTCTAGGAGGTAGTCTACGGAATTTAACAACCCTTGAATTCGTCCCATGAGATGTTTGAATTCATAAAGCTATTCCCCCACATCGTTTTTTATATCTAACCCTGTAGAATCCACATCATAGAGCTAATTTTTTACCCCATTTAATTTTTCATAGTCACCTAGACACAACTTAAACCATTTTTATTTTTCGAATCCTTAAAACAAAAAATTATGAAAACTTAATATTTTAAAAATTTACAATGACATACATTCACCAATACCTTACTTAAATATATTATTTTTTATAAATTTGTGGTTAAAATTTTTAAACTTTAATTCCATAAATAAAAATAAAACAAATGTAAAAGAAATCCAAGGGAATTACAATTTGAAATGAACTATAGCCAGTGGGCATCCAAAATGAATAGTGACTTGAAAAAGGATAATTTAAAGTAGGGAAATGACAATTAAATCGGAGGCGAGGTAGTCTAGAAAAGAGTACTAAAACAGAAGTTAAAAAGAAAGTACCTTGTGGAAAGGGAGCACAGAAGCAGAATGCAATTTGCGACAGAGGAAATTAGTAAGAGAGAGAATCGAACCCGGGTTGTTCTTCACTGAAGGTACACATGAACATGACCTATCGGAAGTAATCTTTGTAGAGCTGCAAATTAGTAGATTGGGTGTGTTTGAAAATACACAAAACTTGAAATGAAGAAGATATTGAATATGAGGAGGAATTGTTGGCAAAATAAGGAGTACCTTGGTTGAGCGGGTCGGGTTTTGAAGGTGGAGGGAATCGTGCGTTGCCCAGCTTCCCTAATTGGACTTGAATTTCTGGATTTCATTGGTGGGTTGATTGCAATTTCGTAAATGTTGCTGAGAATGTATGCATTGTATATTGCAAGAATGTGCGGAGCCTAGGTTTCTGTAGTTTAGGGCTAATTTTTTCTTTTAACATAGCCGGTAAATCTTTGGCGATGGCTTATATTTACATATGTTAAATATATTTTTATTTTTATCATTCAATATAAGTTTATTTTATTCTAAGTTTTTCAGTTCAGTAATTTAATTTAATATTTATACTTTTTACTCTCAATAATATTTTATTCCTACCAATTTCTACTTTTTCTGTCATTCTTCTTCCTTCATTATTTTGCCTCCATTTCCTTCGGTTCTTTTAGTTGCTTCAGTTCAGTAGGATCGTTTCCATTGCACATTCAGTTCAATTTCAACCATGTCGAATGAGGTACACATTGTTCTTTTGCCAATTTCAATGTCTTCATTTCATTTTGTTATTTAATATTGAACTATGTAATTAGGTTAAATATGTGCATTTATATACGTTAATTATAGAAATAACCAGTATAATTCATGTTTTGTATATTTATAGTTATGATAAATGTTAGTTAATATAGAACTAGTCTGAAGTTAACATGCGAATTTAAGAGAAACGTATCTTTTGGACGTTTATAACATATATATTTGTCGTTTAAAGTAGACAGTTTATCAGTGTTTGTAACAGTAAAAAGTAGATGTTTGAGCGATGGGTATAACGTGAAAATTAGACGATAAATGGACCGTGAAACCGTCCAAATTTGATAGTTTTATACCCCAAAAAACCGTCTAAAGTGGATGTTTATCATAAACATATAACCGTCCAAATTGGACGGTTCTCTACTTATAGGAACCATCTAATTTGGACGATTCTGTGAGGTAGATAACCATCCAATTTGGACGGTTCCTACAGGTGAAGAATCATCCATTTTGGGTGGTTTTTCGGGTAAAAATTATCCTATTTTGTTTACGATTTTTCCAAAATTAAAATATTCTTAATTAAGTATTATTAGTAAGCATTAAATTAACATAAACAACAAAAACTTTGCTACCTAATGTTATTAGAAATATCAATTAATTTAATTGGTATACATTATCGAATGTTATTAGAAATATCAATTAGAAATATCCATCGCTAATGTCGATTTATATGAACATTGCTTATTGATGTTAATTACATATTAGAGTTACATATCTAATGTAGTGATCTCTATATTAAAGGACTTTGGCGGGAATGGAATTGATTATAGCGGGGTTTTTAGTCACGAACAAAGATTTTGCTACGTTTATGGATGCTAAAGTATGGGGTCAAGAAGAAGCCATGAAATATGGATTTATGTTGGTTTCAACAATACATAAATCTCAATCTGATGGTCGTGTGCATAAGTGGTTATTTTGCGATCGATATGGGAAGAAGAAGGATCGAGAATTTTTGAATGCGCACAGGTTTAACACGAAGAAAAAGGGGTGTGGTTGCAAATTCAGGATCAAAGCGTTGGAGCATCCAGAGCATGATGGTTGGTATATTGAGAATGTTCCGAAATGGGGGTTTCATAACCATGAGTTTGTGGTGTATCTAGTGGGGCATCGACAAAGTGAGTGGCTTAAGTCCAGCTGCAAAAGAAATTGTATGGGGAATGAGTGACGCACATGTGAAACCGAAGAAGATCTTAGCATCAATATTGGACCAATATCTAGAAGACAACCCGAATGTGCGACATATTTATAATGAGAGATTTAAGATAAGGATGGAAAACTCTGTAGGAAGGAATGCGATCCAATAAATGTTTAACCAAGTAGAGAAATATGAATATGAATTCTGGTTCGATGCTGACACTAGGACATTTCAATTGACTCGTGTGTTTATGGTGCATCCTAAATCTAGCTTGATGTTACGTACGTGACCATATGATTCTATTTGATTCAACCTACAAAACAAACAAGCATAGGTATCCGCTGGTTGAGATAATTAGGATGACTCCGACAAATTCAAACTTCGTGATCGGTTATGCAATCATGAATGATGAGAAATCAGAGGGTTACTAGTGGGTGTTAGATGAACTAAGGCATCTAATTGGTTTTGAAGTGCACCCTAAAGTGATATTGGCTTATTGTAAGGGAGGACTATTTTGTCCCATTGCAGCGTTATTTCCTCAATCGCGCCATTTACTTTGCACCTGAAACATCAACAACTGTGCGGAGAAGAAGGCATACGACATTTTCAAAAAAAAAGAGGTGCGTTGTTGATGTCAAAATGGGTAAATGGAGTATAATTATGAATGCGAAGACAGAAGCAGAGTACAACAATGCAATGATACAATTCTAGGATTCTTATGCGTGGTGCCCTGTTCTGGTGTAGTATGTGGAGAACCAATGGTTGTCCCATGCTGAGCGGTTCATGAAGTACCATACCAACCAGTTCCTTCACTTGAATAGGACGACATGCAGAGTTGATAGCTCACACAATGCCTTGAAGAACTGGTTGGAGGATACGTTATTCGAGCGTTTCCACAAGCATTTACAAACCCAGCGACAGAACGTACAATACAACCTTGAGGAGTCACGAAGTCGTCACGACACTTTGTACCAAGAGTTCATATACAACCAGCTTCATGGTTTCATTTCTCATTATTGTTTGTCCTTGATTAAGGACGAGGCAGAAAAAATGAGGAGGCTTGGAGCTACAGTTTAGAGCAGTTATGGGTGTGTTTTAATGGCTACACACGGTCTCCCATTTGCTTATGCTATAAATCGAACAGTCATGGGGAATTCGTCACTGTTTTTAGTTGATATCCACCCGTTCTAGAGAATGTTAACTATTGGTGCACCGCATTTAGACTCTGAGTACGTCGACCATTCCGAGCAAGAAGTACATCAATTACGGGGTATGTTTAAGAGAGTAGCTTCTTCAATCCCTTCCCTAGTACATGATGTCTCGTGCTACCTATATGTCATGTTAGAGCCTCGCGTACCTTGAAGAAGTAAAGTCGCTGATACAAACATGAGGTTGACCTTCACGACATGACCAATGTTCATGGGAGTACGCTTATGGACGTGAGACTACGTTAAAAACTTGATCTAGACAATCAGGGCAATCATCTTGTCGTTCGTCAAAACCCGTGAACATGCCTCCAATAACAGGTAGAATGGACATGGAGAACTTCTCGTACAAAGACAGAGTTCCAAGCATTATATTGAACTACGTTGAACGGTGGAATGATGTCAAGGCTGATGAAAATTGTGGCTTTAGATGTGTTACTGATGCATTTCACAATGGAGAAGACAACTACCCTCTTATACATAGGCTCATGTACAATGAAGTGGTAACAAACTACTACAGATACACTACTGTCTATTTCAACGAAGTGGATCGAGCTCTCCAACGTATTAACTAGGAAGGTGGACATTGCAAGGAAGATCACTAGACGGAGGCCAGCTCAGATTTGTTCGCAATTGCTAATATTTACGGTGTGCAATAATGTTATTTGGAGTTGGATTATATGAGCGCGCCTTTTATTCATCCATTACAGTCTTACCAAGGCATTCTTCATCTGCTTACACTACACCAGTTACGGAATTGGCTATTGCACATTTAGGAATTTACAAGCATTTCATTCAGTTACACCTATCCCCTGGTTTTCCAATTCCTCCGATAAACCGTTTATGGGATGACATACGAGATGCCACTGTTGATGGGTGAGACCAGCTCTACGCTCGAAGAATGGCAGATTGAAATGATTTAGCTAACTATATACCATGACAACTAATAATATATGTACTTAATGAATTCATTGATGTTACGTTCGAGTTATCGACAATACGATCACTTTGAATCTGGGAAAACATAGAAATGTTCTAAACACAATTCCTTCGATAAACAATCCCAAACACAATCCAAACATCAAATCGTAAACCATATTACAAAACACAATCCAAACATTTACAATACACTATTCCATTTCTTAATCACCTCCTTCATTTGTTCAACTAAAAACTTAGACATATCACTGGTATGACCTTCCTTATCTGCAATGACACCTTAAGAAGTCTGAATCATTAAGTGCATCCACTACATAATCACACCAAAATAAGTGTAGTTATTAATGTATATATATTCGAAAACAACTTAACAAAATCAATTATTCGAGAACATACCACATCACCAATTGTCCGTAGCGGCCAACCATCTCCTATCGGGCGTATAACTGAATTCATAACGCATGGGTGGGAATGCATGTAGTACCAATCAATGTAATGCTTCACGTCAAATGCTCCATGGTTCCCGATCATAGTTTAAATCAACAAACTCAAATCAAGATGACTTGTCGCAGGAAATTGATCCCAAAATGCGCTTATTATACAATAAGGTCATTCCCCTTATATTCCTTTGATTTAGCTAAACAAAGGCTTTTACGGGCCATATTGGAGGGGATGAGATAAACTTGATGAAACCAAGCTGGCGAACGCATCTCTGAGGCATATAAGGTTCTATGACATCCTTATATTGAATAAGTCCTGTATATGAAGTCCTTGGATAATTAACAATTGGATTAGGGCAATATGGCAACCAATCAACCTGGGAATGTAATCAACCAATAAATCAAACACGATGGTGTCAAGTTGGGAATATAATCTAGTAATCAAGCAATAAATTAAACATGATGGTGTATCTCACGCGCACTCATGGTGTCAAGTTGGCACCAAAATTCAATTAGTCGCTCCAAAGTCTTCTTCTCGGCTCAACTTCCCCACAACTTGGTTCTAGGAAATTAGGTCATAGCAAACTTTGGGTCTCTATGGAGCCAAAAAGCTAGGAAGCACTCATAAATCCAAGCTTGCAACAATGTCATGCACCCAACAATCTCCCGACAATCAATCCGGCTGGCAATCTCCAATTGGTAATATATGTGCGCTAGGATTACCGATCCCCAAGAGTATGTAGAAATAGAATCTAGTTCTAATGCCTTATGTAGACATTGCTTCCTAACCCTATCACCACTTTTATCTACGAACAAGGTGCAACCCAGTGCTAAAAACAACCACGTTGATACCTCTGTATCCTCTACCCTATTTGCTACATGACATCTCTTGTACACAGACATAAGTTTAACACCACCGTTATGATTGATGCTGTAGAGATCTTCTCCTCTGAGGATAGCAAGGTCAACACGTAGAAGTTCACTTTGTGTCGTGGAGGAGACATCAGTACAATTATCTACCAGCTTACCCTCTACACGAACACCAAGAATGGCCTCCACGTCATGCAGTAAGATAGTCATTCCATCGAATGGAAAGTGGAAGGAATTTGTATCTGATTGCCAACGCTCCACAAAAGCATATATAAGTAGTGTATCTATGTGATCGAACATAATGTTCGGTAGAAAGAGAATTCCAGAACTCAACAATCGTTGTTGCATTGAACTTCCATCAAGCTTAGAAAGAGCCCATTTATTTAGAAGGGAGCACATCTTGTAATAGTTTGGATACTTCAATAAACCGTTTATGCGCTCCTTGCCAACCCAAATATTTGTTGCAATGTGACCCAGAAAGCTAGGAATCACATTCTTTTCGATTAGGCCGCCAGGAACTCCACCCTTCACAACCCAAGAGTCATCCTCCTTCTTCCTCTTACTACTCGGGCCAAAAACAGTTGAAGAAGAACCTGATGCCATTGCACTAGCAAATTTACCCTCCATACCTTTGTGCACTCTAACATATTGATCCTCTAATTGTTCCTCCGGCATAGCACTAGCACCACCCAAATCATAGTTCGGGATATCATCATTATCCTGATCTTGATCCTTGTCATCTATCACGTAATTATCCAAACCATCATCAGAATCCTCATATGTCTCATCTACCTCATCCTAATAAAATTGCTGCAACCGTACACCTTCTTTCTCCCTCCATGCAGAAGCTGAGATACCATGGGATCATGAATTTCTCAGACCTAAATCACCCTCGCCATGGCTTTCACGTACCTATTCCATTATATTAATGATAAATAATACGTAATAAATAAATAGAAATTATAACTAATTAATACTATAATAAACCTAAATATCAAACTTCAATATAAAGTAGTTATTAAGCTAATAATCTTCATTTAACTATTAAACATGATTTAACTATACTAATTTAATATAAACATAATTTAACTATTTTAATTATTAAACATAATTCAAATACATGAAATTATGAGTAAGTATTATTATTAATATATATAGACATATTTAATATATAATGTAATTAATACGGTGGAATTACGACTAATTATATGTATTATTATTAATAAATATAGAATGTAATTAATAAAATAAAATTACAAGTAGTTATAAATATAGAATTTAATTAATACAATGAAATTACGACTAATCATACGTATTATTATTAATAAATATAGAATGTAATTAATATAATGAAATTATGAGTAATTATACGTATTATTATTAATATAAACTTATTAATATTATACAAATAATTATTAATATTATCTAATTAATATGTATTATTATTAACAAATTAAATATTAAATAATTTAATATTCTTAGTAAGTAATGTAATATTAACTAATTTAATACATAATTTTAATTACTATTATACGTAATATTAAATATTAATTAATTAATACTAAATATTAATTTATATATACATATTATTATTATTAATATTAAGTAATAAATATTAACTAATAATATAATGAATTATTTTATACAAAAAGCAAAAAAATATATTTTAGAACCGTGTAAAATACACGATTCTACCTAGGTATAAACCACCAAAATGGACGGTTCTACCATGGTAGAACCGTCCATTTTGGACGTTTCTACCTAGGTATCATCGTGTATTTCACATGGTTTCCTTTTTTTCATCTTCTTCCTAGATCTAAGCTTGTAAAATATTGAAATTCAACTATGGTGGAATAACCAAAGATCTTTCTAAACATCAATGTAATCAATGAAAATTAACTTTAAATTGCTTAAAAATCAAAATATTACATACATTTGAGGATGAAAAACTAGCTAATCCTCTTAGAGCTTTATAGGCTACTCTGCTTATTCTTCCACTCAAGCTTCGACTAGGTTCTTTGTACGCTCTTGACATGGTAAATTTTTGGAAATAATTTGATTTCTTGAAAGAGGTGAATTTTCTTGGGAGATAAACTGATTTTTGAGAGAGTTTGAGTGTGTTTGAGTGATAGGAAAGTGTTGAAAGAATGATAGAAAATGGGTTTATAAGAGATAGGAAAAAAGTTAAATTAGGTGAGTAAATGGATTAAATTAGGTCATTAAATTCAAAAATTAGATAATTAGTAATTTAGGTTAGTAAATAGGTTAAATTATATTAGTAAATTAAATTATTAAATTATGTTAGTAAATTAAAATGTTAGATAATTATTAAATAAGGTTAAATTCATAATGTTTGAAAGTGTGAAATACATATAAAATACGGGAGATAGCTGGATAATCACGAGCGATGTTTAGCGATCCACCTTGTTTTTCCTCCATTTCTAAATTTTTCAATTCATAATGTTTGACTTTTGAGGATTATGTACCTAATTCATTGTGACGTTTATTTGCTAAGTTCTATTTAAGAAAAAAATCTAATTGGAGTGGGGTCTTGTTGGGTTTACTTTAATGTGTACTAGCTAGCATGTGTCTGTGCAATAACACGATATTTAATTTGCTAAATGAAATTTAAGAAGTTTAATTATTAACGTACAATGTCGATTGAATTAAATAAATAATATGTTTAATGTAATGATTTTCAAATGTTCAAATTTTGCTTAAGATAAAGAAAAATTCTTCCCCCCATTTGTTCTGAAAAATTATTGCGACTCTTATTTCTTCATTCTCTTTAGTCGGAGTATGGAGTATGAATGTGAATGAATTCATTATACTCTTTTGGGCTTCTTCTTCTATGAAAATGCATCCATGTTCCTAACGATGAAAATTATTTTAGTTAGTTTTTGTTATTTTATACTAAACTATACAAGTTGTATACTTACATTATCAGCAGATGTTTTAATATAGGAAGCTTTATAACCCATAACGATCTCTGCCTCTTTGCCAAATAGCGTAGTACATTATGTTGCTTTTCTGCCTCCAATGATTATAGGTACTCTAAATTTGTGCCGAAAAATATTAACTTAATATTTTACTTTCAAAAATGTATTGTAGTATTCAATTTAATATATATCTAGGCTCAATGTCATTGCAAGCCAAGCAACATTTGAGGCATTTATCAACCCTCACAAAGTATCGTGTACATGAATTATACCAAATTTTCAAGCTGGTATCAATACTTAATATTGTCGCACAAACCCTGAAATATTTAACCTGTTGAAATTAAAATTAGCTAAATGGTTTTTTCTAAAGTAGGGAGATAATAGAAATATTTGAGTAGTTTTTGACTTCTCACATTGGATGTCACTGAATATTCATCCAAATAGTTTTTTTGCTTTGAATAACATCTTCATACTAAAGATGCTATTAGCCCTTGATTAGGTGAAAGTAATATGCTTTTGTATGTATCCATCATCTACATATCTGTATGTATATTGATGATTTAGAGTTATTGTAGTTAAGTAATTATCTTATTTAGGGAAAGGAAATATATTTTCACCAGCCATGTAAATCTTCAGTATGTTGTACATCTGGATTAATGAACAATCTTGTTCTCTCAATAGTAGATAGATATAATCCTATATTTAAAACATTTAGAAAAATAATTAACAATTTGTATTTATTAATCATGGAATTCGGTTTTACCATTAATAATCTCACCATTATAATATCCGATATTAACTAAAGATGCGACCAATACACGGACTTAATTTAATTCTTGGGAAAGTTGGCGTCCTTGATTATCAGCAAA
The DNA here is from genome assembly GCA_026401315.1 of Dysphania ambrosioides. NCBI lineage: Eukaryota > Viridiplantae > Streptophyta > Magnoliopsida > Caryophyllales > Amaranthaceae > Dysphania > Dysphania ambrosioides. The sequence goes on from CM048662.1 coordinate 3,209,502, forward strand.
TCTATCCCATAAGGTAAGTCGTATTGTTTCTATTCTGCATCAGAAAAAATATAGGATTATTCATAATATGTATAATCTAGGAAAAATATATATAAATTATCTTTAAAAATAAATTATTCTCTTTGTGTTGCAGAGTAATACATCTCGTACTGGTGTTTGTCTTTCTTGGCCCACCATGCGTACTTGAGAAACATATATCATCAATCCTATAACATCTGTGCAATAGTAGTTTAGTTAATATTGATGTAACAATATTTTTAAAAATAATGTTATGATCTTGTATTTCATACCAATATCTCAAGGGTGATCTCTATTGATATTATTTGGGATAGTTTCAAACTCCTTGAAATTGAAGTTGTATAGAGGAATACTTCATGTGTCATTGAATAATTCCTAAAACTCTGTTTTTATCCAAACTTTAATCTAACATTTTCCCTTACTTATTTGTAAGATGAGTCCAATGACATCATCTCCAAATTTGTAATTGAATAGACTTGTCCGAGTTTTATTACATCTTTGTATTTATCATTATCAATTCTGAACAAAGTTACTTGAACCTCATCGCCCTGCAATAGATAGATAAGAGTTATTATTATTATTTTTAATGACATGATACAAAGAAGTGATAATATTTAATTTATTTCTATAATTTTGTTACCTCTTTATCTAGAAATATTAAATTCCTCGAACGATGAGTGTGCCCACCTCTGTCTCTAGTATGTTCACTAATCATCCCTAGTAATTGCACCCTTATATTTGCTTGTGATATACCTTGTGTGAAGAAATGACATGGTATATATACTATATCCATATCTTTCATATTAGTACAAAACTCATATTATTATAAAGAAAACATTAAAAAATAAGTGATAATAACAATATTTAATTTGTTTGGTATAATATAATTTGTTATTGATTACATACATCTATAAATTAAGAATGAAATAGAACTCTAAATGACATTGTCTAAAACTTCTCTATACACAATGTTGTTAGTTAAATTTTTTGCTACTTCTTTCTTGTTTTGAATATGAAATCGTAGTCCAAGTGGAGTTGTAACTCTTGACACTACAACATACAGCTGCCCGTAACTGGGGTTTGGTAGGTAAATGCCAACCTTATTCAACGATTATCCTTGACTTAAATTGATTGTCATGGTGAAAGCTAATTTCAGGGGGGATTGTCTTCTTCTTAATGGGAAGTCTCTTTTCTTGTTAGTAGGGGTTAAGTCAATTCTTGGTATGAGTACTGAATCTCCAGCTCTTAGACCTGTGATTACCCTTGCTTCAATGACTCTTTGACCTAAGCTAGTGATTATTAGCCGTGTTCCATTACACAGACCTATGGATTGGTTCATATTGCGCAAAAGTATTACATGGGCCCCTTTTTTAGGTCTAGGAAATGGTTTAGAAGTCCATAAATTATTAAATAATTTAGCAATTTTATGGGCTCCATATTTGAGAAACAATCACCATATCCTTCATCACTAAGTGAATCAGAACTAAAGTAAGTTTTTTTCCCATGGTAATATTGATAATATCCTTGGATTTAGGTCGTCCATATCATCATTTGTCGGTGCAAGTATAGCTCATTCCTGAAAATACTTCCAATTAGTGTATCTTGTTAGGAGTTGCGGGTAAACAAAATCAATTAGGTTTTGTTAACCCATTTTGATAGTTATCAATAAGAAATTGCTCTGGAATTTCTATCCAATTGCGTTCTCCATGTTCTGAAGTATATTGTACTTGTATTACCCCTTCCCCATTTCTTAAAATCCAATCTGAAAAATTCTTTAGCCGATTTATTTCTTGAGATAATGCTACTGAACGACATAAACTTTTTTTTAAATGTAGGAGTTGGCATTTCCTCTATAATTAAGAGCTGTGTGAGGTAGCTGCGACTATTGACTCTCGACCTTCATTGGCAACTACTGGAAGTATTTGATTGAAATCACCACCCAAAATTACTAATTTACCCCCAAAGGATCTTTCATCATCACAAATATTCCTTAGTTGTCAATCTAATGCCTCAATTGCAAATCGGTGCGCCATTGGTGCCTCATCCCATATAATTAACGAAGCCTCACGAATTAAATCTGCACGATTTGAGTCTTTCTTGAAATTACATACTGAATTGTCATCTAAATCAATCGAAATATTAAAAGTGGAATGAGTTGTTTTCCCTCCAAGTAACAATAAAGAAGCAATTCCCGAAGATGCAACTACTAGTATAATTTTTCTTTTTGATCGAAATTTTGATATCATTGTATTCCACAGGTATGTTTTTCCTGTCCCACCACTACCATACACAAAAAAATTCCCCCATTTTCTTGATCACTTGCAAGCGTTATTGTCGAATACACATGATATCGTTCCGTGTTACCTTCTTGTTTGTAATTTTCAAATTTGACGGCCTCTTCATTTGCATCGTACTCAAGTTCCTTTGTTATTAATGGATTAGGTATACGATGTATTGCTTGTAAAGAAGGGTATGGCATACTTGGATAATCTTTTAGCGATTTTCCATTACAATTAACCAAGATTACAATTTCTTGTAGTCCTAAATTTTGCAATTCCTCCGATGTGATCCTTAGTTCTATGTATCTTGATTGTCGCTGCATTAATCTTTCTAAGTCATTAGTAAGACTCTCCAAATGTTGGTCCCAAAATCTCCTTGGATCACTTACTTTGGAAAACATTAATATTAAGGAGAATAAATTTCGTAATTGTATGCTAGACGCCCAAGAAGATGCCTCATCCAAAGCTGAGTGCCACTCACTATCATCTCTAAGTAAACCTAGTGCATGGCATGCTCCCCTGAATGTATTGTATTCAACAATTTTTACTGTACATATATCTCTATAAGAATTTTCTCCTCATACTTTTATCAAAAGAAGTTGTAGGAAATAGCGTTCTCCAGAATTTGGATGAACATACGATAATCTTCCAACTAATCCTAGCATTCCTTCTTTTCCATATCCTTGATGCTCTTTCCCATTCAAAATGTTTTAGGAATTCTTAGTAAGTGTATTGGTTTGCCTCAGGTTAGTCTTTGTTGGCCTGGAACCGTATTATCAATATAGTTTGTTGCAGTCTTGGTTGTTGAAGGATTTGATGAAGATTGTCGTTATCATGGAAGATAACAAATTGTTCTCCTTCTATATGAAATTGTAGTAGCTATGATGGTGGATATTAGTGTTGTAACTCAAATTCCAAAATTCTCCAACGTGCTTCTATTGCAGAAACATAACGACAATCAAGATATTGTTGGATTTCATCCATCATGGGGATTTCGTGTTGTTCATTGTTGGATTGTGATAGAATACCCTCTATTACCAAAATCGCTCGATCATGAACTTTGTGAAGGTACTTGTATAGGTACTTTACTACACTTCTCGCCACAACACTCTACATTTATATGTGCATTGTACTTGACACACAAATCTCTATTGAACGGTACAACCCAACGATTGTCTATTTCACGTTCGTTCACAATTTAAGGTTCCTTGTTTGGCCTTCTTTTGTACTTGACAAAACCATTACTATCAAAAGTTGTCTCATTACAATAAATTTTTGGATAACCTTTAGAACATCTTCATTTTTCTAAACATGAGCCACATGCTACATGGATCATGTTCTTAGTAACAATTTCAAATGCAACAAGATTTTCTTTATCAGGAATTTCCGCAGAAATAATTTTGTCGATATCCTTTATGCATGTAGGTTTATCCTAAGTTGCTATTGTGAACAATACATGAGCATGGGGGAGGCCTCATTTTTGAATTTTCAATTACATGTAAGTCTGAAATAAAATGCTTTACATTATATAAGTATATTTTAAGTAAGTGTATGAAATATGTAAACGTAAGTTTCTGACCTGCAATAATTTTACCATAGAGTTTCCTTTCTTTAAAATCAAAAAGAAATTCTTTTAATTTGAGCTTAAAAACACGTGCAACAATGTCTAGTCTATCATCAACACGATGACCAATGCCACAGGTAGCTAGCTTAGTGATAATTTTTTGGCCATCGGGGATTGCATGTGAATGTTATGAAGTAGTCTAGAGGCCCCATTTCTCTAACTATTTCCATAGCATCTTAGTAGTGTTGAACCATGTTATGGTGTCCTCTTGTGAAAGACGACGACAAAATGTATCGGCGACCTATTGCAGCGGCATTCACATCCCCTGTAATTATAGCATCTTGTATCCCTCGAAATACATCTATTCTAAACTTTCTTTATTGGTTGCGCCTTATATAGTACAAATGGTTTTGCTCCATTGATGCTAATCCATCAACATTAAACTATTGAAATAAATGCCCATCTTCTATCAATGTGTCACCCTCAATAACAATGTCTCCTTCGGCCTTTCTATTTTGTATTAGGAATTGCCTTAATGTAACTGTTTTTTGGCATGTATGTGACTCTATGACTTTGGGGATCCCTAATGTCCATCCATCAGTACCGTATGGAAATAGGAGGGGATATTATAGGGGCATATAACTTGGATGTGTTTCATTTATTCTTTGTAATCTTCCATCCGTTTATTGTAATATGACATCCCTATGATCCACGTTTACTGATCCATCACCGACCAATAATGTGGCCACCTCACTCGCTATAGGTCTTATGTATTGTTTTCCTTCTTTGCCACCAAGTAGCATAATGAGTAAATCTTGAATATGACATTGATCTCGCAACATGTCTCTAGCTGATCGAAATATCTTTGCATATGGATTTATAGTATCAAGCATAATTTGTAGGCCTATGAGGATTTGTGGATTTATTTCATGTGTTTCAGCTCCTTGAACGACACTCATGCAGTTTTTGACCTCATTGTCAGTGTCGTAAATGTATAGTTGTGCAAACTTTGACATTTGTCCTAGCATTGGTAGCGGCGAACCTATTTTGTGGTAATTACTACCACTGATGTGGAAGACATAGGGGCCTCGACCACTATTAACAAAGTGATCTAAATAGAGAATTTATTGTTCTAATGTTAACTCTAAATTGAGGATCTGCCAAGAGGGATTTCAAAAAGGGAGGTGTTTCGGGTAGATATGGTAGTAGTATTTTCCAACTTCCACAGCAAAGGTTAAATTGTGGTTGCGAAAGTAAACTTCCTTTAACCTTTTCATCGATCCACATCAAATCCTTGCAAAATGAACATGTAACATTTCTAGGTCCGAACACCCATGTAGTCGTTCCTTTTCTTTGGCGTTGATGATTTGTTCCTTCTGTTTATTGTATAACGCAATAAGTTAATACTCAATTTCTTTTCTTTTCTACTCTGGAGGATGTATGATTAGAAACATTACCTTTATGTGAAATATTTGGTATTTGTTAGATATCTCTCATTTGCCCACTTTTAATGCCTTCGATTTTGTTGGCTTTCAATACTGTTTTCATTTCGAATTTGTCGGTCTTCAGTTTCTTGTCCTTGAACGTAGGAATCATATTAAATATGTTGTTTTGCGACCTTTGATCTTGCACATACCTCTCTTAAAGATTTAGTTGAGGCTGAATTAATTGTACTTGGGGCACTGTACTTGAACGACCTCAATAAGACTATGTTTGATCGGACGTAATTATAGCACCAGGATATTATAGTATATGAGATACATTACCTAAATTAGTAGAGACGTCCAGGTTAAAGTTGAGACGCTTTAGTTGCAACATTTGTAATCGCAGTTCCCTTGATTCATTATCCAATAAGGTGCGCCATCGTATATAGGTTGTGTTATCGATAAGATGTCTCCTTTTAAAAGACGTCTTCTTCTAGATGATAATCTTGCACTTTTGTAATGCAATTGCTTTGGAATATTGTTTGCACTCATGTCCATTCTGAGTGAAACAATAAGACATGTAGTTTTGGATAAATAATCAATTTTAGGTTTTTTTTGACAAAAAAATAAAGATGTAGGTTTTTTTAAAACTAAAAATCCCCCATCTATACATTTCAAAAGTGCAAAATCACCCATCTACTAATCAAAACTTGTCAAAACGGAATACATACTTCGTACAATACACCCCAAAGAAGTTATTCTAAGGGAAATAATAAGAAAAGTAGGTTTGGATAAGTAATGTTCGTTGGTTATTGTGGAAACCAAAATAAAAAGGTAAGACGTCAAATGACTCTATTTATTTGCAATATCAACACAAACTCACATCAAACATCAGATCTCTCTATCCTCCATCATTGATTATTTAAAATGATATTTTATTCACCCTCCTTTAACCTATAAATTTATTCTAATCATTTAAGATGAGCACCCTAAACCTCAATTTTTTTCATTGTTTACTTGAACTTTATGCAATCTTTAATGTAAATTTTATACTCCTCATGTATTACTCTTAGCATTTAGCAAAAATATTATTTTGATTTGATGATTTGAAAGTAGTATTTTTTCATAATAATTATACAAAGAGTAGGTCTGAACCCTCTTTTTGTGATCTTTGGTTGTTTATATCAGTATTTGGGGTCCGAACCAAAGTAGTATTTCTAGGTCCTCATGTATTACTCCGTAAGCATTTTCACTCTTTTTTGGGGTCAAAATTAAAGGAAATATTTCCGTGCTTATTAGTTCAAGCTAATCGGTGTCATCCCATGATTATATTTAGGGAAATTCTACAATATACCCTTATACTATTGCATTTTCAACATCGTGTCCAGTGATTTTGAAAAGTCTACACTGTACCCCTGAGGTACATTTAGTAAACACATTGTACCATTTACTGAATGATTTACTGATGGAGTAAAGCTCCGTTAATGGACGTTTCACAAATCACAACATTCAAACCCTAAATTCACGAACTTTAACAAAATTCGACAATTTTCAACAGACTTAAGGTTCGGAATCACCTTCACTGATGCCTTCAGCCTTAAACAGAAATTTATCGCCGGTGTTCTCAAACTTATCGCCGGTAATTAGTGCCTTGAATTATGCTTAGAAATTGATCGTCCTTGGTGGTTGCATGAAACAGAGTGCTAGAGAGGAAGAGCGTTAAATGTGTATTAATTGTGAAACAATGAAAGAGAGGGAACAAGTGAAATAAGTGAAATGTCCGTTAACAGAGCTTCACTCCGTTAGTTAAATCATCTAGCAAAGGGTACAATGTGTATACTAAACGTACCTCAAGAGTACAGTGTAGACTTTTCAAAATCAATGGAGACAATGTAGAAAACGCAATAGTATAGGGATATATTATAGAATTTCCCTTATACTACCATCATCATGATAGTATACCTTTTTTAATGATTTTGAAAGCATTGGACTACATTCTGCATACTGCAATCTTAAATCAATAAATGCACGTCAAAGTACCTTATCAAAGCAGATTACAATCTCAACTTGCATGTATAAAAGTATACCCATTTTTATATATGTCGGATACTCCCTCCCTACCTTACCTTAATGTCCATTACTCTTCGGTGCTATCATATGGAGTATGGAGACACAATCCCGCAAACTTTTCTAGATATTGATAATTAATGGTCTAGAAAAGTTTTAGTGATGGTGTACAACTTTGGTTTATACTCCGAGTACTTGGACTTGTTGAGGTTGGTTAAAAATTTTCAAAGGGAAAAAATATATTTTATACATTATTGCTATATTATCCCTATGGGCTATGGCTAAAGAAGACAACAAAACTCACAAATTTGATAACTCCTACTGCATGCGGGTTTGTAATGGTTGTTTATTTGATAGTCCCTCGATCTCTAAAATATTGTCTTGTGTCTATTTCTAGGGTTGAAAACTTTGACGACAAATACTAATCATATTATAAAAAATAATATATTCAATTGAAATCTTGTTAGATACATTTTAATGTATATTTTTAAAATATCAAATTTTTATAATTTTTTGTCTTACGAATTTAGGATAAAAAAGTTTAAAATCGTGTATTAAATATCGTAAAAGTCAAACTAGGACAATATTTTAGGGACGCTGGGAGTATTTCCCCATTATATTAATGGTTGCAAAGTCCAAAAATCACTCTATTCAAAATTCACTTTCACCACCTAAATTACCACTTACGGGCGGAGTACTACTTGGAGCCTTTATGGCCCCATCCACCTAAACTAATATATGCAAGTTTGATTTTAATCTATGGGTCTAATATGGTCTTTAATTTAAGTTAAAGTTGGGTTTATTTTGGACCTTTTTAAATCAAACTTTATTTAAACAAAAATATAAATTTATATGTACAATTAAGCTTATCATCGAGCCTCCAGCTCAAGTCGAGCTTTATATTTTGGTCAAGAGCTCGAGCCGAGCCACCTATTAAGTAATCGAGCTTGAGCCAAGCCTATCATTACTCAGGCTCGGCTTGATGATTAAGCATCCCTAGAAGGGATTATGGGTTGGTAGGAATATAGGTTGAGAGGAAGCATGATTTGAGTCACAAAAATGAAAAGGAAAATATCTTTCATGGAAGACAACATCTCTGGAAGTTAACAACTTGTTGGTTTTCATATTAAGCAATTTATAGGCCTTTTCATCAATAGGATAACCCATCATTACACAAGGAACTGATCTAGAATCAAATTTAGATCAATGAGGTTTGAGTGTGGAAGCATAGACTAATGAACCAAAAACTCTCAAGAGATCTAAATTTGCCTTTGTATATGCACCTTTTCATAGGGGGACCGAAAATTGAGACAAGATAGTGGCATTCTATTGATCAAATGAGTAGCTGTCAGTAAACATTCTCCCCAAAAGGGAATATGAGAACCTTGGATTGAAAAAACAAGGCCCTTGCAGTCTCGAGTAGGTGCCTGTGCTTCTTCTCTACAACCCCATTTTGTTGGGGTGTATTGACAAACTTCTTTGATGTAAAATGCCATACTTCTAATATACTCCCATGATCTTTCCCTCACACAATTCTTTAACATTATCACTCTAAATACGCTTTACAAATACACCAAACTGAGTACGTATAAAAGCAACCAAAGAATCTAGAATATCAACCAAGTCGCTCTAATATCTCATTAGAAAAGTCCTATGTCTGGACATATCATCTACAATTGTAAGAAAATTAGGACAGCCATCATGCGTTTTTGCTTTGAGGTCCCCAAACATCAACATGCAACACCTCATAGCATTTGGTACTTCTAATGCTAGCTTAAGAAAAAGATTTCCTGTTGTCTTGCCTTGGGATAAATTTGATAAACAGTGTCAGTACAAGATTTGTTACCAAGTTTAGATCAACATAGTGCAATTTGTGAAAAGGCAAATGACCAAATCTCAAATGTGGCAACTTAGCTTCATCAGCCACTGCAACATTCATTGAATATTCCTCCGGAACATTATCTCCAGCAAACATCCCAGATTCCAATTTACCAAGAACCAAAGAGTTTTTCAATGTTGGACCCTGTATCATGCATTTATCATGAGTAAAGACTATATCACAGCACATGTCTTTGCATAGATTGTGAGTTGAAATTAGATCGAATTGTAAGCCAGGCACATGTATCAGACCTTAGGGAACTTCACAACGCTAACATGTTTAACCAAAAACTCTCTTTCCATCAGCCACTTTTATAGAGTTAGGTTCCTTGTCATAAGGCTCAAATGTATCAGACAAATCCAGTGATGAGGAAATATGATTTGTAGCACATCTATTATCCACTTAGAGTTTAGACAAGTAACAAAGCAAGTACCTGCAACGTTCACTGCTCCAAGTGCTGCAGTATCTTTGTTTTGTTTGAGCAGACCCATCAATTGCTCATACTGGGCCTTGGTAATGTGAGCAGTATCTTGATCGTGCTTCTCCATAGGCAACAACTTCTATGCTCTTCCCTTTGCCACCTTTATTGAATTCATGTCTGGAGGGATTACCCTTGAATCTTGAAGCATTTGTCAATAGTATGTGGTATGTCCTGGAATCTTGCAATGCTCATAAAACTGAGTAGAATTCCTCATATTGCTGTGAACAATCCTGCTACTTGGATTATTCCCATAAGACTATATTTTTCTTGCATTTCTCTTTCTTCTGAAATAGCAAAGGCCATTCCAGAGTATTGATTATGGGTGTCTGTCACTTCTCTTTGTTTCTCATCTTGAATTAAGAGATTCTAAGCAACTGTTATCGTAGGGAGTGGATTCATCATCAAAATGTTCGTTCTTGCTAGAGCATATTTGTTATCAAGCTTTATTAAAAATTGAACCTTCTCTCTTCTTGTTGAGACTTAAGGAAAAGTTTAATAAGATTGCACTAATCTGATCCCATATTCCCTTTAACTTAGTGAAAAACTCAGCTATAGTAGAATTACCTTGAGAAATTTGCATTAGAGATTGCTGCAGTGAAAACAACTAGATATAACTTGATTATCGATCTTCAAGGTCCTTCCAAATTTCATGTGCGGTTGAAAGAACATAACACTCTTGGCAAGAGCATTGTCAAGGGATCTCAACTAGTATGAAATCAGCATGTTATTGGATTTGCATCTATTCCAGCTATTGAATAGACGGTCTGAAGCTTCGGGTTTTGGCAGACTTCCATCAATAAACTCCATTTTATTCTTCATTGAGAATGCCAAGATCATCCCTCTCTTCTAGTGAGCATAATTCTCACCATTGAATTTCTCTGACACCAAAGACACAACTGGGTTTTCATTCGGATAAATGTAATAAACTGAACCAGGATTTTGTGTAGCACTTTGCGTATGTATAGCATGATCTGCCATTTCTTTTCACAGCGAATTTAAGAAAATGTACAGAGAATGAACGTGTATGAGTGTTTGCGAAAGAATTTGTATCACTAACAATTGCTTGCAGCAAGACAGAGAAGGGAAGAAGAAGACGTATTGTTATTGTATTATTGATTGCTCAAATACAACCTTATTTATACTTGCTACATTCTTAGGCAATACAAAATCAATTGTAACTAACTTGAGGGTGTTGGTTACAGAAATTTTTTTCTGTTACATTTGTTTGTTTTGTATTCCTATGTTGCTTGCTATATTATGATCAGCATGATCATGATCGTCAATAATATTGAACCTCTAATATTGTCTTTGTAATGAAACTCTAGAATTGTATATTTGGAGCATGTGGATGGCTTGTTTATTGAGTATGAAATGAGGAAATCCCGATTACCAGAGCCTTTGGTGTGAGAAGTCAATATCAGCAGGCTAGACTATGGAAGAAGGAGAAAGTGGGAATTGAACTATATGAAAGGTCCAGCTTGGAACTTGAGGGATCTTAATTGTAAGCACTAATGATATCCATGGGTTTAAATCACTGCTTGTCAAGAAACCTGTTTTGTGCTGTAGCATGGAAAGATAGTACACTTTCACTGCTTAACCCGTAATGACATTATGTCTCAAAAGTTTGAAGAGTGTGAGTTTGTATAAGTTTTAGAATATAAAGGTTGAAGAGTTGAAGTCACGTAAGTAAGTTCTGTACCACCAATATTTCCTGTCCAAAATTAACGTTCTACTAATAAGGGTGTCTATTGTTCATGAACAACTTCATACCTAGCTGACCCCTTCAGCTCCTTCCATATGTATAGCTTTGGCATACCTTCAGTTCTCTGTAAGGCATGGAGATTTCATGACGCATAATCTATTAACCTTCTAGCACTCTACTGTTTAAGCTTTGTGTAAGTCTTGGATGCTGGAATAGTCACTATGGTCTTGGAGTAATCACTTGAGTTCCTTAAAGGGTTGATGTGCTTGTGAAGTTTTGTCTCCTCCGATTGTGTCTGTCTGCAAATTTTAATCCATCTTGTTTTGATTGAAAACTACTCTAGGCCTTTAAGTCGGTGTCTTCTTTAGGAATCGTGGGGGACTTCGGATACTGGGGGAGTAGTTAAGTATGATTTCCAAACATTCACTTGCTCTTCCTGTGTAGAACTTGTCTTCAGATTGGGTTAGAATTCAGATACTGAGAAGTGGGGTGTTTGGAGGCCCCAAGTGTGTCCACTGTAATAGATGTAAGCCATAATTTATCATTCCTATTGTTTGGATCTATGTATGCATCAAGCCAAGACGTTTCTAAATTACCACATCTGTAACAAGCTTTTCCATATGAGAAATATGTTGTGTTACTGGAAGCAACACCCCTCTCCCTCAGGTCCTGCCACTGGGTTCGATTTTCATTGTGAGGGTAGTTCTGGACCTTCAGGTCGGCGTGAGGTTTAGGCCATGAGAAAATAGCTGCATATAGGATTCTGGTCTAACCGAATCCAAATTATAAAATAAAATATAAAGAAAATCAAGACATTGGCATCTTTTCCTGATATCAGTGCAAGTTAAACCACAACATGATCATGATTGGTCTTCAGGGAAAATCAACTTTAGTTCAATGTATCTTTAACAGGGTCCGCATCCACACAAATACTTTTCCCTCTAGAACCTCATTGAGGCTTGAAGGAGTATGCAAAAGAACCTATGACACTTTTTCACCTCAAAGATACTCTCTTCTTCCTTCAGTGGATTATATTCTTTGCTTTTGACTTGTAGTAGTCGGGAGCTGGCCAGAGGTGGTTTGGAAGCTCCTTTGCTCCCGTTGGATACTGAAGGTGAATAGCAGTGAAGTCTTCCCAAGTAGCTTCAAACTCCTGTAATCCCTTCCACTTCACCAGAACCTCCATACTTGCAACATCATTCCCATCACTACCATTCCTTACTGATAATATGGATTCAAGTTATCACTGTAGGGATAGTGATAGCTCAGACTATGTGAAATTGTGAAGCTCAACTTTGAATTTACCTGGACAAATGGCTTTTTCCTTTTGGGGCTTGGTCAGTTCTCCCTTGTCTTGGAAATCCCTTTTTCATAGGACAGTCTGCGATTGGAGAGTTCAAAAGAATATATGCCAGAGACACGGCTGTGTTAATTCTCAACGACAGAATGTAATCATGTCTGCTGCAGCTTGCCCGTTGATTCTTTGGGAGAGGTTAGCAGTCAGCTATTCTTTTGCGCTGACTGATCTACCGCTTTCTATCAATTAGACAAGACATCTCAAGAGTTGTTTTAGTTTGTGATTCTGGTAGGTCGATGAACTTTGGTTAGGTGTCAGAGTTGTTCTGATTGATCTGTTGGGGATGCTATTTCCTTCTCAAGGTGAATACATCTGTAGGAATGATACAACAATCTTGCTCATGTAAGTGTACCTTTGTCAACACTAAATCAACAATGATCATGGAGATTTTGGTAGTTTGCAAATTTGTTTAAATGTATCAAGTACAAGTAATAGAAATTGAACTTCTGATCCAGGTTTTGCTTATTTGATTGATTTAAAAAATCATGGACGTACAACGTCATAAGATTTGGAATACTATAGTGTTGTTTGGTTGGCAAATATTTTATACGTTGGGTACATATTTCAATTATAAAATTAAGTTAGTTTAGGGCAGGGCTATGTACAATTTGATAATGAATTACTGTATAGATTAGGTTAGTAAATAAATTTATTATAATCATTTTAAATTTAAGAATTTTTCATTTATGAAAGAGTCTTTGTAGTGCTTATTTCAATGAAATCTTTTATGGTAAACATAAAAAAATTAGTTTGTCACGTGTCCAAGATGACGTAAATATAGTTTTTTTTTTATTATTATTAACAGTTAAGGATGGAGAAATTTATTTATCGGCGGTTGATAGATATAATTTTCATATTCAAACTAACAAAGTGATCCTCTTCTATAAAAAAATGCATATATATGAAAAAGGTTCTTCCTAAAAATTTCTAATTTTTGAGTAAAACCGAATGAATTATAAAGTTAATTGAGTCAACAAAATTACTTTATTGGATTTGCGTAAACAACCTTCTTAAACAATTATTGCGTCTCCTAATCGATGTATACATTAACATTGCCAAATTATATCATTAACCTCATATGTATTGTATTCACTCCGTATAACCGAAATTTATTAACGTATTTAGTCGGAAATATACAAAATTTGTAATGGCTTAAGAATTATATCTACAATGTGTACGTATAGAGGTGTATCTAGGGGTGCTTATGAGCTGAGTCGAGCTCGAGTTTGGCTAAGCTCGACTCGAGCTCGATAACTAAAACTCGAGCTCGAAAGCTCGTGAGCTAAAAAATTGAAGCTCGAGCTCGACTCGAAAACTCAATTCTCGAGCTCGAGTCGAGCTCGATTAAAGCTCGTTTCAAGCTCGACTTGAGCTCGATTAAAGCTCATTTCAAGCTCGATTAAAGCTCGTTTCAAACTCGACTCGAGCTCGTTTAAAGCTCGAGCTCGATTAAAGCTTGATTAAAGCTCATTTTAATCTAATGTGGAACTTTTGGTTTATATATCAAACCATCTTTTATATCTTAAGTATATTTTTTTATAAATATATATTATAAATAAAAATTCGAGTTTCTCACGAGCTTTTCGAGTCGAGCTTTGATTTGCTCGACTTGGCTCGTTAACTTATCGAGTCGAGTTCAATCGAGTCGAGCTTTGACCGAGTTGAGTCCGAGTTGCTTGCGAGTAGCTCAACTCAATAAACACGTAGCCGTGTACTCAGCTGGATACTCGGATAGTGCATTGACTTTCAGAGTAAGTCAACGACATTGGCAACAAAATGAACAAAATTAGGGTTCTTGATTTCCCAATTCCCAATTCCCAATTCATGGACAAATCAAGTATCCCTGACTCCACCTCCACCACCTCCTCCTCCTCCGGTCTCCAATCCCAATTCATGAAATCCACTTCATTCAACCACAACACACCCCAAACCCCACCCCAATCCGATCGTAGGTACGCCTATTCTCGTCAGTCTTCGCTCCACCAATACCCCAACAATAGCTTCTCACACAAGCCACTCTATTCTCGGAGCACCTCCAGCATTGATATTCCGCCAGCTAGAAATGAGATTGATAATTACTATTTGTGGAAAGACACAACTAAATCGGACGAGAGTTTTTCGTTGATTCAGGTCATTTTGTCTGTCTTTCGAGCTTTGAGGTCCGGTAATCGCCCTATGAAGAGGCTTTTTCTTTTGATTTCGCTTAATGTCGCGTATTCCACTGCTGAGTTGTTCATCGGCCTTCTCTCCGGCCGTGTTGGTAATTTTTTCGAGCTTTCTTTATGTTAACCTCTGTTATTTTACCCCCTTTTCGCTATAATTTCACGAATTTACTGTTTTTTTTTTACTTTTATATAGAACTGGATGTTTATATAAGTATGTTTTGTAACTCTTAATTGTGTAAATTGTACTCCAGTAATTTGTTTTCGAAGCGAGTTTAGGTTTTGTGAATTGCTGGAGAGTCGGTATGGTGCTGTTTTATTCTTATAGGAAATGTCATTTAAAAAATCTGATGAATTTCGTGACTTCTGGAGTTAAACCTTGGTTTGTGACTTGTGCTGAGTGTCTATTGGTTTAGTGGCTTCAAGGTTGTCACTTAAATGAAGATGCCGTTGTCAAGTGTATAATCGTTTCCACTTTGTATTATTCGACAGCTTGAGTAACTTCCTCTTATAATTTCAGTGAATGCTTAATCGCCTATTCGAATTATGGGGCAATATTTTTTGTGAGTTTGGCTTCTCCTAGTTCTATGTGGTTGATTTTGCATAAATTTTGAATGAGAAAGGAGGGAACTATTTAGATTTTACCTTAGAACTAGGATTGAGATCTTTTCTTGTTGGGGCAATCTGAAATTGAAACTGGACGGTTTCTTTTGGGTTGTTGGTTAAGATCAAAATTTTCATTAGTTGGCTTATGATTCTCACAGTTGTCCTTGTACGTGAATGAAAGATTCTGCATAAATAGCAAAGGAAGCCGCTGTAAGATTCTCAGTACATAGATCTTGGGCTTTAGTTTTATCTTTTTATGTTTATGACTGACGAATTGTTTTATTTTAATATCAAAAGACATGGCAATTCCAAATTATAGCTTCCGGGAAGTTTTAGTTTCTCTATTCCTATCCTATAGCCCTTATAATTGAATTAGTATTGTCTTTTTTTTTTTAACCAGTATACATTGAAGGAAAGCCGCGATTGATCTCTTGTTTTTGAAATAACTGAATAGACCCGTTGTTGTCATGAGTCGTGAATGAATGTTTCTGTTTCCCCTCCAGGTTTGGTATCTGATGCATTTCATTTGACATTTGGATGTGGCCTTTTGACATTTTCTTTATTTGCAATGGCTCTATCTAGAAGAAAGCCAGACGGAGCTTACACTTATGGGTAAGATATATCTCTGACTTCCTTCGCAGATATATATAAATTGTTATGAGTTTCAGTTCTTGAAAACTGTTGAGATATTCGTCCTCATTAAAATTAAGAATTTCCGTGTCTTGTAATCTTGTGTTTCCTTATTCTTATTACAGTGTTGTTTCTTACATTCAGGGGTTATTGACTTTTTCTGCTGTATAGGTGATATTGATTGCCAGTGGAGAAATAGGTGGCCTGCTCTATAATCTAGATACTTGGCTTTGATAGATTTTGAATGGAACTTGGTAGTGTATTTATGAACTTATACCCTTGGTGTACTAACTACAAACACAAGTCCATCGCTGCAATAGGGACCTAAGGACCTCTTAAGCCTATTATACCATTTTTACTCAAATTGGACTGACAAAAGGAGAAAAGAATTTTAGAAATTTTGAATTCTTCAATTTTCAAACTAGAGAATGGAGTTTTGCTTAAAAGAGACCCCTGAATCATGATTTGGAATTTTTTTCAAACCCTGATGTAGAATGAGTATGTGGCAACTTATGAGTATTAGTTAAAGGGCATGGTTGTGAATTTGTGATAGACTAAGTTATGTAGACTACTTGTTTCACTTCATGTATCTCTGTCCAACACTTATATCTGACATGTATATTTTTACATTTTGTGACTTTTATTAATTTCCTAACAGTTGCACTAAAAATAATTATTTTTGGTTGCCCCTGTCCAAGAGAAACAATATATTTTGTTTAGGTTGAAGCTTAGTTATGTTACATAAGTGATACAAACTATATTCTTGTATAAAAGCTGAATATAGGCTTCAGTTATGGTGGTGATATACGTGTACCAAAAATTTTTTGACGTAAGCCCTTGATGCAATATTTTGTCCTTGAGAAATAGTTTACACTTTACTTTGTAAGGTGTTGTTAAAAGAAGGATTGAGATGGATGTATGGGAACAGAGAAATACGTTTAGGAATGAAGATTTTCAAAGGAAAATTGGAGTTACTGAAAAAAAGGAAGAACCGCTATTTTGGTATAAGCTTGTGAGACATCATCTTGAAGATGAACCAATAAGGAAATTGGAGAATTGAGCTGTTGTTTTTGTGGAGAAATGACCCATTGTTTTTGTTGCTTTTGTTATTATTATCTTTTGTTACCTTCTTGGAGTCAAAGAGTATCTGTGTTTAGTGTGTTGCTGTTGCTGATTTTATTTTAGTGCTATGTATAGTTGTTTACCTGCAGTTAAGAAAATGTCTGAGCTATGTTTTTGTAGTTTCTACCCATATGTTCTTGCCTGGGTCTTTTGGTGCTTTAAATTTTTAAATGATTCATTAAACAATGGTTTAGTATAGTCAACAATCTGTTTTAAGTTATTTAGGGTACTCTAAACATATATGCTCATAGAGATTCTATCCTTTTCAGGTATAAGAGGCTTGAAGTTTTATCTGCCTTCACTAATGCTGTAAGTTATGCATTTACCAGATATATACTTTTCGCAATATTATTACTGTTCTTTGTTTTCTATCTGTCCCAATAACGTATTGAATGTTGTTTGGGTAAACCCTGAGAGCGGGGGGTTTTGGAATTGGAGTTGCAAAGATGTGTTGGAGACGTTTTTTTCCTTTTCTTTTTCTGTTCTTGATTTTGTTTTATACTGCTTGTATCATGTCTATTCAAGCTAAAACCTCTTTAGTTGTTTCTGACACGGAATACTCTGCATTTGTAGACAGCTGTTTCTACTCTTTTTGTCTTTTTCTTTGGCTGTGGAAGCGCTTCATGCTTACATACAAGATGAGTCAGAGCATAAGTAAGTTTGTAGAGACACAATGTGGTCTTTCTTATGATGAATATTTTTTTTTGATAACATCTGAAATTATTACTTTTGATGATAACTTAGTTTTTATTAAGAAGCTCTGGCAAGGTTCTGCAATTGACACATGTCCTACTATATTATGATAATTGAGGGTAGGGAGCTTATTCAGCTGGTTATGGAATTAAAATAGTAATAATTGAAAAGAATGAAAGAAAACCTTTCCACTATTGTTATGTCTCTTGCGATTTCCCCCTTTTCTTGGAGGAAGACTGTAATATTGTCTGAGATATTTGGTATAGCAATGCTTTTCTTGAGTAACTTACTGATTTAGCGGTTTTTGTTCATTTCATTTTTGGTCTGTGCAAAGACCTTATTATGTAGTTTTGATGTGTTCATGAAGAGGTGTCCCTATACCATTGGGCAAGCTGTTTCATTATTTGAGTACATGTCATAAATGAAATCCAGAAAGACTCCTGGATGACTGGTTTAGTTTCACAAATTCAAGACTGATAACTCTACTAGGCATATGTAAATAGTGAAACTTTTAAAGAGAAGTGGAGAAATCTGAGTAAATCTCCCCTTGCACCCTCCTTATCCTTCTCCCCTAAAAGAAAAAGTTGAAAGAAGAAAGGTGGGTTGTTGTTTGGTGTTACGTCAGTTTAATATAGGCTTTTATACGTGTTGCTGAAATTATACAAGATATATTTAGCTTGATCTTGTGTTTGTAGCCCTTTGCTACTTGTAAGATATGTAATGCTACTTAAATTTTTCCTCATCAGATGTAGCAATGAAAGTTTTGTAGATTCAATTTTATTTGAATGTTCTTGATAGTTTACCCTTTAAAGACCACAAAGTGATGTGCTTTTTCTGTACTTATACATTATGCTGCATCTATGTTGTAGTGATAGTTTTATTTCTTTCCTTGTAGGCATTATCTCATTGTTTCAGCAGTTACAAATCTGTTGGTGAATCTTGTTGGTGTTTGGTTCTTTAGGAACTATGCCCGAAGAAATCTTGGTAAATTAACCATTCTCTTCATTTATCTTCTGTTTCTTTTCTTTTTCTTGTCAGACTTTTGTTTATGTGATCACCAGACTTATCTTTAGGACTTTTTCAAGAATCCGGAAAGTTCTATTTTAGTACATTCTGGGTGGGGGCATTGTTGTTCCTGATGTTAACTGTTTGGGACAGCATGCATGGAAACCAAGAATGACTAATGTGTACCCTTTTGCTTGCCCCACTTTGGATAGTTTTCCTAATGGTTTGAGTACTTTTATTCCTATGTGTGTAAATCGAGATTCATTTTTTTGTTCAAAGAATGAGTAATATGTGCCTCTTTTTAAGATTCTTGTGATATACTTACTCTGTTCCCAATCAAATGGAACAACTTGACTTTCATGCTTGCCTATGCACATGTTGTCAAAGTTAGTGTATAAATAGTGTGCAGGCCAAATTGTTGCAGTAGTTACAATTATTTTGGAATGGAGTATTCTGGATTTATTTCACGGAGAGTGAGGAAGCTGGGAAAATTTGGAGGTTTAGGCATTGATCTTCAATGGATGTTGGTAGATTAGATTGTTAATGATGCATTTGGAAGGCTCCTAATTACCAGAAGAGGATAAAAGCATTAGGAGGGCTTCAGAAAAACGAGTCCCAACCCTAAGAAGAAATTGGTGGCAGATGCATCTTAGGGCACTCACTTTATTTGTGGTTTTATTGTTTAGGAGAGAGGAAAATGTGGTGAGGTATGATGGAAAGTAGTGAAGGGTGATGGATATTCTTTTCTCGTTGAGGGAATAGAAATTTCTTCATAAAAAAACTCATTAAGAAAATGATGCAAGATTGGTGAGGAAGTTTTTTTTTACACTAGTGTAAGTGCCTACTTTTCACCATAGCTAACCACATTTTCTTTTCCCTATCTAATTTTCAATTTTAGTTTTTTTCTTCTAATAATAACTTACTGCATATAATTAAACTTAATTATCATTAATGATTTCTTTACACATAATTAAATTTAATTACCATTAATGATTTTGTTATAATATACTCTAATTGTGTAAATTTTTAATTCATAAGATTATTGATAATCTGTAATGATTTCTTTATTATTGTTAATGATGTCTTTATCATTAAGATCATTGATAATTTGTTAATTATCATTATATTTCACTTACAATCATTAATCAAGATTATCTTTAATAAAGAAGAAAATAAGAAATATCTTTTTAAGAAAAATTTGGAATTTTTTGATAATTGAGAATAATATAGAGTACTACTTAATAAAT
Source organism: Dysphania ambrosioides (assembly GCA_026401315.1). Taxonomy (NCBI): domain Eukaryota; kingdom Viridiplantae; phylum Streptophyta; class Magnoliopsida; order Caryophyllales; family Amaranthaceae; genus Dysphania; species Dysphania ambrosioides. The sequence goes on from CM048662.1 coordinate 3,229,738, forward strand.
AATGATTGTACTACTTACTTCTGATAAGTGAAAATAGGGACCACACATGTAAGTGCTTTTATGTGAAAGGATGAGAGAGAGAGAGAGATAGAGTTAGACAATAAGCTAATATAATGGGATATCACAAGGTAAGGCATGAGATGATAAAAAAAAAAATGAATATAAGGTCACCAATAAAGTTGAAGTGAGTAAAACTTTTATTCCCTGCAAAAATCTAGAAACTTTTATAATATTGATTGAGTAAAATATAATTTTTACAAATTCATAAAAATATTATAGTAAGCACTTGGATTCTGATTTGGAACAAATTAGAGTAAAAGAAATTTTTTGAAGTTTGTGAAAATATGGCACAATGGGTCGTTATTCATAGAACTTTTTTTTTATAATTGTGTTTTAGTTTTTAAATTTGGCTAACATATCTATAGAAATAAATTTGTTACCAATGTAAACATAATTTTTTTAATTGGGTAAAGTAGGGGCACATGACACACATGTGGACACATCTGTGTCATCACTATAGGTAAACTTTTCTTGGCTTTATTGCACTTATAAATTATGAGTTCTGTAGACAAGGTCTTCACAAGCATTCCCTAGTCATTTTTTAGGGCTGCAAGTAGCCAAAACAATATATTTCCAGCTGCCCATGTGGGGGCCACTGGCACACGAGCCAATGCTCCTCCCTCGCTCTGCTAGGGATTTCACTTTTCCTCGTGAACTTTTTGTGCTTTCCCCATTTATGGCATGTAAAGAATTCATTTCAAGTAAATCAGTAATGGGTTTGGGTTTTGTGTCTCATGTTGTAGTTAATGAAAACTTTGCCCTTGGAAGTGTTGACTGGATATTTTTTATCTGATTTCTATGTTCCTACTTTTTCCAAATCCCATCTATGACAAGTTTTTAAGTATTTTACTGGTGATCGAAAGTTGAAGTAAAATTTTCTGTTCAAATATTAAGTTTTCATCAGATATTTTATATTGGATGTGATATGATAATGTACTACTTGCAAACACAGATAAATGTTCCTATAAATGTGGATCTTTGATTTATCTACTAATCTAATCTGCATGGAAACTTATAAGTTCTCTCTCAGCTGTTTTTTATCTGCAACATTTGCTTTTATTTGGCTCCAACATGCTCTTTGACCATTAATATCTTTTTATGTATTATAAATATTCTTAAAAGTTTATAGTATGAATATTTACATCAAGACTAACCTAACAAGATCCCTTGTGTTGATATATTTTTCTATATACTAGCTAGAAATTATTGTCAAAGTTAATGAAATTTGACCATTAAAAAGCAAATGTAGCAAATAAAAAGGTGGTGGGATTTTTACTTTTTGCAGTAGCTTCCCATATATAAGGGTGTAATTGCTAGTGGTTAGAGGCAACATGTATCAATGTAGTGTCAACCCCTATTCCTAGTGTTGTGTTGTATTACTCCTCACACCCAGACTGAATGTTTTGTTTTATTCCCCTCCTTATTTTCTAGTTGCTCCTGTTCCTCAATTTAACAGTTTTTGGTTTTGAGGATGAACCTCCCTGGCTGGATTGGTTGGGAATGACTATTTTTGTTCATTTGCATTACCCTTCTCTATTATAGATTCTTCAGCTTTACTATTAAACTTTCCATTTATCATCTTTTGTCGCTATGTTCACAATCAGATTTTTTTTCTTTTAATTTATCTTTTATCCAACTAGAATGGGTTTCATTAATGTTGGAAAGATGAAAACATTGGTGATATCATCTGGATGTCAGTCCTCTACTCTTTTTTGTTTAATAATGTTATTTAGTTCTATATGTTAGAGGCTAATTTCTTTTGCATTGGATTAGTAAAATTGACTTGAGTAATTACAGGTTTAGAGGCATGTGAGGTTAAGTTCCTTAATATCTATTAATCTGTGCTTACTGTCGAGGTTTCTGGATAGTTTTCCTCTTCCATTTTCCTTTAAAGATGTTCAGTGCGCACTAATGAAAGAGAATTATTTTCCTACTTCACAATTTAAGCTCCTGAGTTCTGAAGAACTTTTCTGCTTGTAGCGTACAGAAATGCTGAAGATATGAACTATCACTCGGTGTGCCTCCATGTGATTGCTGATTCCATTCGCAGGTTTAACACTATCTGGCCCTTTTATTTCTTGATGTGTTAAATGTTCTCTCTTTGTTCTTTTATTCCATGGCATCTAGATCTGGGATGTTTTGTTGTGAAGCCAAAGGGTCATTATTTTTCCTTTTTTGTTCTTTTTTTCCCTTTTCTTGAATTCTATCTAGCAGTTTAACCATTTTTACTCTGTAAAACTTCTCTTTCATTTGGAGTATAAAAAAATCTTAAGCATTACCTTCTCTCTCTCAGTGCAGGTTTGATTCTGGCGTCTTGGCTTTTGTCTATGGGGTATAAGCTTTTCTTTGTGAATATGGCTTGCATTCTCTCTCTCATTTCATTCCTCTGATGCCTTGCTTCTCTTTTTATATATGTTTTACTGTTCAGGATTCAAAATGCTGAAGTTCTGTGTATGGGCCTAGTTTCAGTTACAGTCTTTATGCTTGTAATGCCGCTATTTAAGGCAGCAGGTGGAATTTTGTTGCAAATGGCCCCACCTAGCATCTCATCGTCAGCAATGAGCAAATGTTCGAGACAGGTTGTTGAATGCATTCCTTTTGCTAGTTGCTACTTGACACTAGGGTGATCTTGAGTTTGGAGTCAGGTTCTTATTTCGCTGTTTGAATGTTATTAGATTGCTGCTCTTGAAGATGTCACAGAAGTTAATGCAGCTCGTTTTTGGGAATTGCTACCAGGGTATCTTGTTGGTTCTCTCTCCTTACAGGTAATCTTGTTGAAAGCTACACCCATGAAAAGTTCACCGTATATTTCTGTATATTGAAAGCCGTATTCATTTCTTAATTATGATGGACCCTCTGTGTGCATGAAGTATTGATCTTGAATCTGTTCGTCTAACAGTTGAAGGCGGGGGCTGATGATAGATCGATTCTTCAGTTTGTGCATGGTTTGTACCATGATCTTGGTATCCAGGACATCACTTTACAGACCAATTATGTCTGAAATCTTCATGTACGTGTTCTGCTTCTTCAGTGGAATTTTTTTTTTCTCTGAACTTTTTTGTCATACCTAAATGTAATGTCCCAACTATTTGTTAACAGGCTTTTTAATTTTATAGACCAAGTGTTCCCAAATCTCTTGTAAAAAACAAAATGCCCTTTCTCTATTGATTAGAAATCAACATGTATACTGTCATTTGTCTTCATGAGAGTTTACAGGCTACAGGATCAGTTGATTACATGTTCTGTGTTCCTAATTCTGCTGAAAAAACTAAGATTGAGAAACGCTAATCTCCAACAAATTTTTGTAAGCACGCGCATAATGTTTGAATTTAAATATTAATTCATGACTAATATCGATTTAACTCATGCCACTTTGAAACATTGTTTGAATCAAAGCATGCGTAAAGCCATCCAAATCAGCAGTAGGAGCTTGAACAAATTCACAAAGTTTTCCATACATTGATTGAACAGAAAGATGACCGTTTACTTTTGTAAAACAAGTTGAGAAAGGTCATTGTTGTTGACGTCAGTCATGTAAACAGTATAGTCATTCTCCTCGAAAAAATTTTTTAACCTATTTTTTTTTTAAATTCGAAATATAACCATGTACCAAAGTATTTTGAAATATGACCCTGAGGTTAGATTTGGTATACTTTGTACTTGAAATTTGTTGTATGAAACAGTGACTTTGAGTTTTTTTTTTATTTTTTTATTTTTAAAAAAGGTTATTTTATTAAAAAAAATTAATTTTTAATTAAAAAAATATTTTTTTAAGGACAACGACTTTCACATAAGAGTCGCTGCCTAGAACATCGACTTTATACAGAACCTAAATACAGGATCATTTTTCGAAATAGTTTAGTGCGAAGGTTATATTTCGAATTTTTTTAAAAAAATGGTTAGAAAAAAGTTCCATTCTCCTCTAAGGCTAGATAATATCTTGCTTTTCTCAAAATATCCTCTTAGATAATGCATAGGCCGATGGGGTGGGCTTCTTTAAGGGTAGTGATGGACTTGCTTCGCTTGTCAAAACCTATCCAACATTTGCCATATGTTAGCATATGCCAACTGTAGTTGAAGCATGAATCCACTCTGCTCATCTTGATGACCTAATTTTCTCCCTGAATAACAAAGGCGGCAAAAACAGTTGTTGTTGTGAGCGTTTTTGCTGTGTGGAAGAACTCCAAATTCATGTACCCAGGTGTTCCAACAATTTCCTTCACAGAATGATGACTATTCTCACTTTGATTGAACATCTGAGCTAGTCCGAAATCTCTAAACTCTAGTGGTGAAACTTTGGTCTTTGGTAACCAATGGACTAAACGACATTGAATGTCTCTCTCAAGCATCATATTTATGAGAGGTTATGATTTTTTTTGGGGTATAAGTTTATTATAAATGGGATTATACCTACAAAATGTATATATAAATGGCTTGAGGTGTCAATTGATATAAGGGATTGTTTTTAACCATCCCAAAATTAATCAGCCCGCCTTCACAATTACTTAAATGCCTTCCACTCTTTTCCCCTACTAAACTTCCATATCCCTTCACTTACTTTCCTTTAAATTTTCCCCATTTCACAACCACCACCTTCCAATCTCCTCTATTGCACCTCCACGTTACCTGCTAACTTTGCTGGAGAACATCCACCGCGGCCGCATTTGCGTTGCCGGAAAATGAGGTCACCGCATATTATGAGTCGTCTAACCGCGAAAGAGCCAACGAACGAGGAAGATCAACAGTTGGCGTGACACTACTTAATTTTTTATAATTATTTTCCGATGGTCGGCCGTCCAATAATAAATGTTAGCCCTATGGCTAGCCTTTATTATTGGACGACTGATTTTTTCATATAATTAGGGCGCTAATTACTTTTAATTATTATTACTTAGTCATTAATTAGTATTATAACTATGTGTGTTAATATGTTAATATGTGTTAATTAGTGTTAAGTAATATTACTTAGTCATATAATTAGTGTTAATTAGAGTTGTTAATCATGTTATTTTGCTCAATCACATTAATTAATATTATTTTGTTTATGTTATTTAGTATTGTTAGTAGTAATGTTCATGTTTGTTTACATTAGTGTAGTTAGTTTATTTAGTTACTAGTAATTAAGAATTATTGTAGAATATAATATAAGAATTATATATTTAAATAATTATAATTAATAATTAATAATTAAGAATAATATTATAGTTAGGAATTAAGAATAATAACTAGAATATTATAGTTATGTAAGGAATAATAGTTAAGAATAATAGTTAGGAACTAATAAATTAGATTTAACTAATAATTAAAAATAATTTATAAGAATATATATTGAAATAATGGTATATAATAAAGACTAAGAGTTGTTATAGTATGAATTTGTCATAATTAGGAATTAGATATGTATCACAATTTAACTCATAATTAATAAAATTATAGTTATATTAGTACTATTTCATTATGAATAATAGTCAGAAATAATAGTTAAGAATAATATATTGGAATTATATTTAACTCATAATTAAGAATAATTTATAAGAACATGTATTGAACTAATGCTATATAATTAAGAACAAGAGTTGCTAAAGTATGAATTTTTCGTAATTAGGAATTAGATATGTATGATTAGATGTAACACATGTAATTAAGAGTGATTCTTACAAAAATTAAATAATATATTTACATAATTAAGAATACAATTATAGTTAATAAAATTCATTAGGAGAATAATAATTAGATTGGGCTCATAATTAATATTCGTTGAATCTTTTTAATATATTTTAGTCGTTATTGAAATGAATAGAGGGTTGAGGAGCATACTATTCCTGAATTTTTTACCACCATCTAGTACTCTTGCAGCCCCACACCTGGGCTCGAGGTGTTGACGCTTCTATTAGGTGGTTATAGGCGACACAACCACATGCAAAACATTTGACTCTTCCTTCCCTAAGGACCGTCTGAGCATATATGTTGAGGGCTTTTGGTACGATGAGGATAACAAGGACAATGATCAGGGTGGAGAGGATTTCACTACTGAGCTCGATCGATTGATGAGGACTTTGTGCCACATTGTTCATATGGTATCGACCAGCCCATCTCAATCGATGGGTCAGTTTGTTAGGTTAAAGATGAGGACTAGCACCAATTTGTGTAGTCACAAGCGCCAAACACCTACAAACGAGGATTGACTTGTACAGGGAGCGATGTTGGGTGGGTTTATCGATGGTAGCGTCATTCCTAGCTACGGGGGTCACGTAGCACGCAGGATTTGGACTAGAGTGGATACAGGGGTCATGAAGTGCCATAGCAGGAAAAAGGCTTGAGGCATTTTTGTGTACTTGGAGGGATAATAATCCAGAGCTATTGTCGATGGTACTGGACTAGATCACTTGTCCTATTCCCTTTTCGAGCATATCGACATGCCCTTGATTACAACGTTTACCGAACGCTGGCACACTTAGATTCTATGTATTTTTGTTGAGGGACAAGTTGTTTATGAGACATTGGTCCCCAATGATCAGATAAAGGAGGTGAAAGAGTTTATGGGGTTCACATTGCCAAAGTTCACGAGTACTTACTAGGAGAAGGGTGGTGTCCTCATGACTTCCTTTCTTGCATCTTATCGTGATACGGATTGAGGGGTCAGTTACTTTTCTGAGGCCGACTGGTTACTGCACATGTTTCAGTCCATGTTGTTCGTGGACAAGAGTGGTCACAGGATGAGGCCCCAATGCTTACGTGAGTTTAGAGTTGGATCCATACATAAGCTAGGAATCAAAGTTAAGTTTGGGGTGCTGCGAGATTGGTTGTCTTATATCAACAGCTTGGAGAGGCGATTAGAGCAACATGCATTGGCAATGCAGGTTGTCTTACCCTTATGCAGGCTTGGATTTACAAGTACTTCCTCGATTTTCGACCTCATCTACGACATTTTGGTGTTGGTTCCACTTAGGGATGGCAACGGATATTGGACTCGACCCGGATCGGATCCATGGATCCATATCCATTTTTGCGGATATGGGTCTTCAAAATTTAGACCCGACGGATCTGGGTCCTATGAATTAAAAACGAATCCGGGTCTGGGTCCAACCATAATACCCGGACCCGGATTCGTTACCCTTTTTTTTATTTTCTGTATAAGGTAGCCGGGGGCTGGCTGCTTTGTCTGAATGTCTCTCACAATCTCACGATTCTCACCTCAAAGCAGTGGTGGACCGAGCCTTGCAGTGGCCCAAAACATTTTCAATTTATTAAAAAAAAAAACAAAAACTCTCACTCTCTCCCTTTCTCACGCAGTCACGCTCTTGCCCTAGCCTCTCAGTTCTCAGTTCTCACCCTCACTCAGTCACTCTCACCCTCAGTCCGACACCACTCCAACAGTCCCTCACGGAGTCACGACAACACCTCAATCTCTCACCACGACACCACCACACAACCACACTCCAGCTGTGACTGCACTCCACGGCTCCACTGCTCCAGGCCTCTAGCAAACCCAGCAGCACCCAGTCACCCACTCCACAACTCCACTCACCCTTAGTCTACAACATCCATAAGGCAACACAACAAGGTAATTTCTAGGGTTTTATTTCGGTTTTGAGATAATTTGACTATTGAGGTATCTTATCATCTTGCATCCAGAGGTTTTAAGATTAGTCACATCATCTTACATAATTTTATGTGGTTAGGTAAATTATATGGGTGTTATCTTGAGATTAATTTTAATGATATGCAACCGCAATGAAAGAAGATATAGAAAGTGAATAATTCTGCTGCAACGAAAAAAAAGGAAACTGACTAAAGAGGGGAAACTGAAATCTTTTTGTTTGAGAACAATATCATCAAAGATTCAAAGTACTTCATAATTCATATCAGTAACACACTAACACTGTAACAAATTAAATTCGACTGTCTTTTATTTGTTTCTTATAGAAATAATATCCTACTTTCTTAAAAATAATCATTTCTTACTTAAAATCACATAAAATACTTTCATATCCATTTTCACGTCATAATTTCCTAGATTACGCCTAATATGTTTCGAAGATTAGTGTATGTGTGTGTGTATATATATATATATATAAGCTATGGTTTATTCATAAACGTTTTTTTTCTTCATACTGTTCTTAAGGGATTTGGGAGTTGGGACTCAACAAGATTCTAATGGAAGGCATGGAAAAATTAAGAGTAATTATGTGTCTGTTCATACTTGCCCTTCCTTATCCAGGTTTAGTTAATTATTTACAAATATTAGTGAACTTTCTTTGATGTTATGGATGTTATTTGGTTATTACATTGTAGTAGCTATTCAAGTGAAGGAGATATTCTTGGGATATTCGTATGTGTAAAAGTAGTATACATAAACATGAAAAAAATATTAATAATACTAGTTTAAAATCTTTCCCAAGAATATTGTTAATAACCTTTTTTGTTTGTTTTTCTTGACTAGTGATTATTTTTTAATATTGATACAAGACAAAGTTTATCCTTTGTAATTTTTCAGATTATGGATGAACAATCAAATTATAAAGAGAGTGACGGTGGTTCTAGCCACTCTAATGAAGAACCATTTGTTGTGTTGTCTGATCCAAATGAGGAAGGGGATTCAGAGGGGTTTGTTGAGGTCGAGAATGGTACTAGCAAAGAAATTGAATCTAGTACTGCTAAGAAAAATAAGAAACTAACTTCTGAAGCATGGGAACATTTTGATGTGGTTAAAATCAGTGGAATACAAAAGGCAAAGTGTAAGTATTGCAAAAGGGTACTCTCTTACTCGGGAAGTAGTGGGACTTCCCACCTTCTCAACATGCAAGAACTTCATGTTCAGAAAAGCATTTAAACCTTGCGATTGGTCAATCACAACTGAAGATCAACACTGAAGTTGATGGGACTAATACTTTGGTGATTAAGGAAAAGAAAAAGAAAATGATATTTGATCAAGATGTTTTAAGGCAAGAGTTGGTTAAGATGGTAGTAATACATGAGTATCCTTTGTCAATTGTGGATCATGTTGGTTTTAGAAGCTTTGTAAAGAGTTTAAATGATAATTTCAAGATGATTTCAAGGAACACATGAGGGGTGATGTGATGAAAATGTACAACAATGAGAGAATTTCTCTTAAGGTTTTGTTAGAGGCTAATGAGGGTAGAGTGGCAATAACAATTGATATGTGGACTGTCTCCAACCAAAAAAAGGGATATATGGCTGTTACTTCACATTTCATTGATCAACAATGGGTTTTGCATAATCGAACATTGAGGTAATATTCCGACTACATGATGCTTGTGTTATGTTGCTAATATTCTAGCTTTTATATTCATGAATTTGGTATGTTTATGTGTAGGTTTTGTTTTGTGCCATGTCCACATACAAAGGGGGTTATTGCTAAGATTCTAATGGATAGTTTGTCTCAATATTCTTTGGAAAACAAAATCTCTTTTATAGTAGTTGATAATTGTACCACAAATGATGCAATGATCCATGTCTTGTTAGAAAAATTGGAAAGTAGTTGCTTGGTATTAAATGGAGATTTTTTGCACATGAGGTGTAGTGCTCATATTCTAAACTTGATTATGAAAGATGGTTTACAAGTGATTGGTCATGCAATTGTCAAAGTAAGAGAGTGCATAGCCTTTTGGATGTCCACCCCTAAAAGAATTGAAAAATTTGAGGAAGCTTGTCGTCTTTTGAATGTGAGTAAACCTAAAAGGGTGGGTCTTGATTGTAAAACTAGGTGGAATTCTACTTACTTAATGTTAGAATCAAGTTTGCCTTTTAAAGATGTTTTTAATAAGTTAAAACGTCTAAATAAAAGGCTTAAGTTTTCCGTTCCTAGTGACCATGATTGGACTATGGCTACACTTGTTTGTCAAAAGTTAGAAATATTCTAGAGGGCCACCAAGGTTTTTTCTATAAGAAATCGTCCAACTGCTAATTTGTTTTTTTGAACTGTTTGTGAGATCAGACTTGCTTTGAATCGTTGGGTACAAACTAATGATAATGAGATTATTAGGACAATGGCTAAGAGTATGGTTGAAAAGTTTGACAAATATTGGTCATATATCAATGGGATTTTGGCTAGTGCTGCCATTTTAGATCCTAGAAACAAAATGGATTGTGTGGCTCATTATTTTGGCAAATTATATGGAGATTATGCAAATGATGAAATAACTAGGGATGAGTGCTCCCTAGTGTTGCTAACCCTTGTTACTGAAATAACTAGGTATGGGTAAAGGTGATATTATATCTTCAGATGCCGCAATTTCAAGAACACGACAAAACGCTGCTAGAACTGAGATGCATAAGTGCAAATATGCATCACGATTGTCACTTCCAGTACCAGGTAGATCACCTTTACCCATACCTATCAACAAAAGCATAATAAAACATAATCAAAACAGATCTCAGCTTATATTCCATGAAGATCTGTTCAAATGGGAGGGGCCCCATTAAGGGCCCTTGTTTGCATTTGTAAAAGGGTCTAATAAATTATGGGCTTAATTGGGTCGTTTTTTTTTAAAGGTCATGTTTTATTGAGTTTTTATTCGACAAGTTGGGTCAATAATGAACCAATATTTTTTAACGCTTTTAATCACCCTCTATGGATAGAACTATACTCTCTTTGGATCAGCCGGTTCAAACCGTTTTGCATCTTCTTTGACCCAACTCGGCCCGACCCATTTTGCATGTGACCTGTGTCAGACCTAACTCAACCCAATGCATAGGTCTAGTTCCATTTAAGTTCTTTGATCACGCACAAGAGACATAACTAGAAAACGAAATTAGGGGAATAACTACCAAAGATCTTGTAAAAGTTACGATACGAATTCCCAGTTCTTTAATTATAGCAACGATTTGAACAGTGCAAAAGTCAAAATTTTGGCGAAAAAACATCATCAAAATTCAAGTAAGCAGCTATTGTGTATGGTGGCAAGCGAGTTCACGAATTCAAACATTAAATTACACGAACATATGATCAACACACCAATTTCTAGGGTTTGAACAATGAATAAGACAAAGGTTACACTCGGAATGTGAGTGGTACCACAAACAAGATTAGCAACAATACGAAGGGTGAGCACTTACAAGTGTGCAAAAGGCGGCGGAGGAAGCGAACACCGATAGCACGATAGACCTTAAGAATAGAGTCATGGTCATCCTTGTTGCAGCACCTGGTCACTAATAGAAGGCCGGCGAGACGCTTCTCATCGGTCTCTCCTCTATGTAACATCAAGCAATCTTGAAGCGTCGGAACAACTGTCCAAACTTGGTCCCCCTTATCTACTTCCTGCATTTGTTCAATTGTTATCGAATTATAGATGTTTAGTTGGAACGCTTCAAGTTTTGCTTGGATGAGAAGAGAGAAGGGTTTACCATTGAAAGCTTGTCGAGTTGTGTAACGGATACCAAGGGCTTTTATTTGGTGCTACTTTTGGGAAGCCGGTAGAAGCTGGTGAAGAAAGTTATGATTGGGAGTTTAAGTTGGTAATTTCGAATCGCTAAACACCGCTCTTAAATCTGTTACGGGAGTAGAAATATGAATTACTAATAATTTATAATATCACGAAATTTTAACAAATCTAATGAATTAACCAGTTTATCGGAGGAATTGCTTATTCAAAAGAATAAGCCGCGAGGATAAGCCTCGTTGAGTTTTCCTATAGTTGGAATGGATGGATCGTTTTATCCTTGTATGACAATATTTCCATTGAGTTCTCCCTTGAACGTTACTCAGCCTCGAAAGGAGATATGCTTTGCACACTTCGATAATTACAAACATTATATTAGATTAACCTTCTCATGATTGCCCTGTACCGCCGTCTATTTGAACTTTGTGATTTGAGCTCCGAAAACATAGTGTTATAGGTTTGGAGCAATTATACGAGGCATGAATAGGTCGTTGGCAAAATTTGGCTGGTTTGTAGTTTAGGTGTATATTCCTTTCGTTCATTTTCTTACATTTTTATTTATTTAGTAACTAAGTTAAAATTGCATTATATATCCTTTTTTCAAATATTAAGGTCATAGTGAGGCATTAAAGTCCAACAAAGTACTAATAATGTCAAATAAAGTAGGAACAAGGTCTAACAAAGTACAAATTATGAATACAAATCCATCAAAGTATAAATTACAACTATAAATCCATAAAAGTATAAAACTACAAATCTAAGAAACTACATCAACTAATAATCAAGTTCCATATCCAACTTATCCAGCCTAATAGTTATACATAAAATCGTCGATGACGTCATCATAATTACAAGGCTTGTGGGTTAGGCTGTGACGGACAAAAATGTGATAGCTCAAGTTGGAAGCCACTAGGGAAACACTCCCACGCCAACTCCGTGGCCGAAGCATTGCATACAACTCGATACATACACTTCTTAAGCCTCGAAAACGACTCCGGTCTCAAGGGTGAACTAGGAATGACCTGCACGTGTCCGAACTAACGTGTACCCTATCATGCATATAAGGCTCGATGGTGCATCAATATCGAATCTATTAAGTGAATGTTTACCTAGGGACACCTAGTGTTGGCTTCTCTCCAAAAGGAGGCCAACAAACCTAAGTGAAATAGAAATTTTAATATACTCATATTGTTGAATGTAATAAATAAAATGGTTTGCATAATATCTTCTGGCCCTACATACGATCCAACTGCAGCTACCAATCGACCTGCATCGCCCGACTCATTCCTAGGAGTCCACAACTGAGTCCGACTATAGGAAAACTCAATATTTCATCATTTGCATATTTCATCATTATTGTCGGCGGACTGGGCTTTCCCTGCTCCCCTGCTCTTTGCCAGTTCGCCTCTTCACCAAATCCCGCCGGTAGACCTCAGTTCCTCTGTTCCTCACGACCTCACCGAGACACCGTCTCACCGAGAAACCGAGTCGCACACCTCCCGGCTCCAGACCTCCAGTCTTGCACTCTTGCACACGGCCACACCGGCTCCACTGCTCGAATCCTCCACACCGTCCCACCGAATACCCTCCCCAGGCTGCCAGGCACAGTGACCGACTGGCCGACCTTAGTGGCTCAGTCACTCACCCAATTACCCAATCACAATCTCACAAAGTCACAAGGACACAAGGTAATTTCTTATTTGAGTATTGAGTTATTTCTAGGTTTTATTTAATTATTTCAATTATTAGTATAATAATTATTTCCTAATTATTTCATTGGATTTGAGTACTTGAGTTGGGATTGGAATTTGGAGTTTATTAGAGTTGAGTACTTGAGTTGGGATTTCATTGGAGTTGAATACTTGATTACTTTTGATTACTGTATTTTGGAAATTGTGGCTTAACTAAGGTGAAATTTGGTAGTGGGAGTTGCTTAATTTTATGTGATTTGTCGGAATGGATGAAATTTTGAGGCGGGCAATGTTTAGTTTGTGAAATTTTGAGGTGTAACATACTAAAACAAGTTTGATTTAGTCATCAACATTATGCACTAGGATAGGTTAGTAGTAAAGTCTTAATTTACTGGAATTTATGAAAAATAAAATATATGTCTAACTGTAGATTATCTTGAGGAAATAATAAGATGATTTGGTATTTGTGTCCCCACCCCCCTCTCAGTTGTCTTCAGTTTCATATGCATAAGCAACATATTCTTCACACTGTTTATAATTAGAAGATAAACTTGAGATTAAATGAACACGAAAATAATGCACCAACAAAAAATAGAGAATGGTAGCTATTAACTTTGAATTTGAGGTTTAAAAGCAGGTTTAAACCCACCACATAGCATATGGATAGGATATTAGCATATAGCCCGCCCACTAATACCCTGCTCTACCATAAACTCTTATGCTCCATGCAATTCACCAACCTAATCACATCGTGTGTGTTGATAAATTTCTTATAATGGGTGAAATTGGGAGGTGGGTGATATTTGTTTGTGAAATTTCGAGGTTGATGTTGTTTAATTTTGTGTAATTTGTTGGAATGGGTGAAATTAGGAGGTGAGTGATGTCTATTTTGTGAAATTTCGGGATGAGTGTGTTTTTAACTTTGTGTTATTTCTTAGATCGAGGTGAGGTGGTTTATGTTTATTTTTAGGAGTGAATTTAGTTAGGGTGGAATTTCGATGTGGGTGATATTTAATCTCATGAATTAAGTTAGGGTGGAATTTCGAGGTGAGTGATATCTATCCAAATGAATTTCCAAGTTCAGAATTGATGTTCTTTGATCATACACTTGAGAATTACATTGATGCAGTTAGAAGAGATGAATGGTTTTGGAATTTGAAAGGTCTTAGTGAGCTTTCAATCAAATTGGTTGGAACGGGATTGTTTGAAACTCATGATAGGGTCTATTTACTTTTGAAGTTGATGTTGCTTCTCCCTGTAGCAACAAGTGTGGAAAGAGTTTTTTTTAGGCATGAAACACGTGAAAGACAAACTACGAAATAGCATGGAAGATCAAATGTTGAATGATTGTTTGATTACTTATTTTGGAGAATGATTTGTTTTTGAATGTTAGCATGGAAGATATCATAAATCAATATCAAAACATGAAAACTCGTCGAGAAATATTGTAATAAGTTTGTATTACTATTAGTTGTATTTTGTAGTATTATTTGAACATTTGGTTGTATTTTGTACTCTTTGAACATTTGGTTGTATTTTGTACTCTTTGCACATTTGGTTGTATATTGTACTGTTTGAACATTTAGATATATTTTTTAGTATTATTATTTAGTTGTTTGGTAAAAAAAAATTATTACATATTTGATTATCGATTGTGACTCACTAGGCGGAAAATCCTAGGTCCGCCTCTGCATACAATATTTCATCATTTGCATATTTCATCATTATTGTCATATTTCATCATTTGCATATTTCTCCATATAATTTGCAGCAAGAGATTATGCAAATGATGAAGTAACGTTCAAGGGAGCACTAAATGGCAATATTGTCATACAAGGATAAAACGATCCATCCATTCCAACTATAGGAAAACTCAACGAGGCTTATCCTCGCGGCTTGTTCTTTTGAATAAGCAATTCCTCCGATAAACTGGTTAATACATTAGATTTGTTAAAATTTTGTGATATTATAAATTATTAGTAATTAATATTTCTACTCCCGTAATAGATTTAAGAGCGGTGTTTAGCGATTCGAAATTGCCAACTCAAACTCCTAATCATAACTTTCTTCACCAGCTTCTACTGGCTTCCCAAAAGTAGCACAAAAAAAAAGCCCTTGGTATCTGTTACACAACTCGGGAAGCTTTCAATGGTAAACCCTTCTCTCTTCTCATCCAAGCAAAACTCGAAGCGTTCTAACTAAACAGCTATAATTCGATAACAATTGAACAAATGCAGGAAGTAGATAAGGGGGACCAAGTTCGGACAGTTGTTCCGACGCTACAAGATTGCTTGATGTTACTTAGAGGAGAGACCGACGAGAAGCGTCTCGCCGGCCTTCTATTAGTGACCAGGTGCTGCAACAAGGATGACCATGACTCTATTCTTAAGGTCTATCGTGCTATCGGTGTTCGCTTCCTCCGCCGCCTTTTGCACACTGGTAAGTGCTCACCCTTCGTATTGTTGCTAATCTTGTTTGTGGTACCACTCACATTCCGAGTGTAACCTTTGTCTTATTCATTGTTCAAACCCTAGAAATTGGTGTGTTGATCGTATGTTCGTGTAATTTAATGTTTGAATTCGTGAACTTGCTTGCCACCATACACAATAGTTGCCTGCTTGAATTTTGACGATGTTTTTTTGCCAAAATTTTGACTTTTGCACTGTTCAAATCGTTGCTATAATTAAAGAACTGGGAATTTGTATCGTAACTTTTACAAGATCTTTGGTAGTTATTCCCCTAATTTCGTTTTCTAGTTATGTCTCTTGTGCGTGATCAAAGAACTTACATGGAACTAGACCTATGCATTGGATTGAGTTAGGGTCTGACACAGGTCACATGCAAAATGGGTCGGGCCGAGTTGGGTCAAAGAAGATGCAAAACGGTTTGAACCGGCTGATCCAAAGAGAGTATAGTTCTATCCATAGAGGGTGATTAAAAGCCTTAAAAAATATTGGTTCATTATTGACCCAATTGTCTAATAAAAACTCAATAAAACATGACCTTTAAAAAAAACGACCCAATTAAGCCCATAATTGATTAGACCCTTTTACAAACTGCAGTCAAGGGCCCTTAATGGAGCCCCTCCCATTTGAACAGATCTTCATGGAATATAAGCTGAGATCTGTTTTGATTACGTTTTATTATGCTTTTGTTGATAGGTATGGGTAAAGGTGATCTACCTGGTACTGGAAGTGACAATCGTGATGCATATTTGCACTTATGCATCTCAGTTCTAGCAGCGTTTTGTCGTGTTCCTGAAATTGCGGCATCTGAAGATATAATATCAAAAATTCCTTTAGTCCTGGAAGTCATTAAGAAAGAGTAATGTTCTTTCCTTACAATTTGTTTTCATAGGTTGTCGTTATTTCTTTGCTTTTAGAATAATTGCTGGAGGCTGCTGGTTAGTTGTTATTCTGAATCGTATGTATGGCCTTTTGCATTTGCTTTGAGTTCTAGAAGCTGTATGGCCATTCTGATTAGCTTTTGCATAATGAAATGCAGAACGTCTTCTTTGTTTTTGGAAGACTGCTATGAAATATTGTTTCTCACTTCAACAGCTTCTGAAAATGGGCTGGCTGCATTGGTTGATTGTGGAGGCCTGAAATTGCTAGCTTCTCAATTGCCTTCGCTGCCAGATGGTAAGAGAAGTAACAACTAGTTCTGTCATCTTCAAGTGTTGATTATAATTGTATTTGTCCTCTTTGTGCTAACTTGTCCTAGCAAATGTTGTGAGCAGGTATAGTGTGTGAACTTTGTCTTCTTGTTGAGAGGGTTCAATATGTGTGACCTTGTTCTTACTTTTGTTGAGTGTGTTCTTTGCTGCTAGATTCTCAGGTCTTGGAGCTTCCCTTGAGACTTGTCCAGCACATCATAAGCAAAATCCCCTTGGATGCCATCACGAGCAGACATTTATCGGAGCTGTCAGCTATAGTGAGCTACTGAGCTTCTCTGTAAAATACATTCTATATTTCTTTTTTCTACTGGTTAATTCCACAAATTAGTGATCCAAGAGAGTTTTGGATGTTGTCTAGAATATCTACTTGATTTGTTATTGGGATGTACTAATCCTGTTTAGTGAAAAGAAATCTTCCTTTTTTTTATCCTGCTTTTTCGCATTTCCCAAACAGTACTATCTTAAAGATGAATGAAAATTAAATATCAATGAATTTAAGGCTTTTAATATTGATGGTTTTTTGTGTATAATGAACTGGAAATAAAGGATATGGATCTATTTTGCAAACACTAAGTAAGTCTAAGATACTAGTCTACAGAAATTTAATGTCTACAATCCAACCCAAGGCCTCTAATTCTTGGACTTGATTGACGAAAATGGCTTACCAGTTTCTATAATATGCTTGGACAATTGAATGCTCATACTTTTGGAATTTGTTAGAGAAATCCAACTTTTTTATTAACTGACTCACAAAATACTAAATAACAGGATAAAACTCTGTCTTGTTGTTATGCTAGTGTTAGGAAATGATTAAGACTAACAGTTGGTCCTCCTTCTAGGATGACTTGGCTGCTAAATTTTAGGTGAAAAGTTGAAATTGGAACATTACTTAGTTGGTGAAAGATTTATTTGTTCCGTAATCAAGCTTCTTGTATCATAAGCCTTAAAAGCTGTCTTCCGATCCAAATTACGAGTCCACACTTTTTTTTACTACTTGTACCAGTATCCACGGTAGGATTTATAAGTTTTTTTGATGGTTGAGAAGTTTAGAATCATGTACAAGATACCAAACTTGGGCACTGAGCACTGGTCAAACTCAAATCTCAAATGAAAGTATCTGCAAAGAAGATTATGAAACTGGTTAACATTTCCAGTTTCATTTTTTCCATCCTAATAATTTTTTTTAAATCTCGAAACTGTGTTTGATCTTGTTTCCTGCAGCTCCCAAACATCCATTAATTTTGCTTTTGAATGTCAAACTTATCTATAGATCAAGAAACTATGACATTTCTTACTGAATTTTTGGGTTTCAGGTGGTTTCCATAGCTAGGCACTTTGCTTTATTGCAGAATGCTCTGAAATTTGAATTGCTGCAGCTGCTATGTGTTATCCTTTATTCAGAACATTCGGTATGTTTGATTTCCTTATGATGCTTGTTACGTAGTAGAAAACGTTGTTCCTGCTCTTATAGTAGCTTGCAAATTAGATTTAAATGCTGATGCCGTTGAGGTAATGGTCAATATGGTCAGGAGTTTTACTGGTGTATGGAGGAAAAACCTGAATCTTTGGAGCTCTTTGGATTTGAAGTCACATTTTTGTTTTACTGGATAGAAGTCTCATTTTGTTTTGCATGAATTGCTTTGCTGTTGATGATGAATGGTTTAGATTCTGTGAACTAAGCATGAATTTTGTAGATCTACTTGATCTTTAGCTGTAAGATGATTAGATCAATCAGAATGTGATAAGTGAGTGGGTACACTAAAGATTCAAAACTCTGATTGAAGAGAGGAAATAAATTTTATAGAAATAGACAAAATGGAAAATGAATCTTTACATGCAAAACTCTGAATGGCAAGGTTGGTCTGGCAACATGAGTTTAGTGGCTCTTTTTCTGATAAGAACTTTTGTAATTTGAAAGAAGTTTGTCCCCAGTCCACTCTGCTATTGATATTTGGAAGATAGAAACTCCTCCTAAAGCTTGCTTCTTTACTCCTAACCAAGGAAATTTTTAAGAGACTCTGTTGATCATCTTTCACTGTTTTGTTCTTGCGATTCATCAATTTCTCCAGGATTAGGATGAATTGGGTCAACCTTGTTCTGTGAAAGATGCGAGCTTGGAAAAGAAATGATTCAAATAGGTTGACTTGCTGATGGTTCTGTTGGCACTTGAGTAATTGGATAGTTTGCTGGTGCAATTATAGAAAGAAAGAAATCTACAGGCTTTTGAGGGCATAGCCTCCTCATGTTAAGGTTTTACCTTTTTTGATGCCTTTGTAGCTGTAGTCGAGTATTAGGTTCTTAGAGATTCTTGATGCAATACTCTAGATAAATTGCTTCATGATGCCTGATTTTTTTTTCTTTCCGTTTTCCTTCTTTTGTACACGGGTGTCGCCCAATTTTTTTTTAAAGCTGTATCTCATTATTACACCTATCAAAATAAAAAAGGGATTCTGGGATGCTTATTGCTAACTGTAGATGTATTGGTCAATTAATCACGGTATTTTATTTGTCAACCTGATCTCATACAGAGCTTGAAGTTTGATGCATTCTTGTCTCTGAAAATCTCTATGATATCGTTGGAACATTTTAGGTTCCATTGAAAAATGCACTTCGAGCAATGTCGGAAGGTTTATGGTCTGCTTATGTACGTGCTGGCATTATGGATATTTTACAGAGTCGTGTTGGTAAGTATATCTTGCTATGTTTGGTATTTATTGTTTCATAAATAGTATTTCCATTTGAATGTCTGGCTCAGTGAAGGACTGTTCACTCCTTTAATGGATCTGCTTGATAATCAATTGTAGTTGTTAACTTCTTTCATCATCAAGCTTGAGAAACTATGCTGAAGTGCTTTCAGATTAATATCCTCCTTTTATGCTGTACTAATTTAATATATTCTCCTATGCGTTGTTTACAATGCTATGTATATTATTCAAGTGTCAAGCCACATTTGGGTTTGAGGGTCTATGATACCCTATAAATTTATGTTGTAACTCCAATCTTTTTAAATTGAGAAATTGGAGAACTTATATTTATGTTGTGGTTGTTGCTGTTTTTGAGTTCTCTAGTTTGTTTGACCAAAGTTGCAATGACACTTTTATAATTTGGAAGTAGGAAGTAAAACTTTTTTTTTTGATAGAAACTTTATTTATTGCTAGACTCATACCACTTATTATGTTTCTTCTACTCTATGTTAAGTTGTGTATACTTCATCTGTGTGTTTTGCATTCCTAACATTCCACCCCACCGGCTTTCCAATGCCATGTACACTCCCGCTTACACCCTCACTGGCCACCTTATCTCGCTAGACTACATCACCCATTCCCTGCCACCCTTGCAGGTTTCAAACTTAATAAGCGACAACAAATCACATCTCACCTCCCTACCTCTTTTTAAACCAACGGAAATACAATCAGAAGCAAATGGCTAAAATTGAAGAAGCAGTTCTGGTGGAATGAATTGTCTATGGGGTATTGGCGTGCCAAATTGTAAATTGAGTCAGATTTGAGAGAGAAATTCCAATGTGAGTGAAATTCGAGCAACCTCCATACCTCTCTAGTCCCTATCCCTTTGTAAACCAACAGAAATACAACAGAAGCAAATGGCAAAACCTGAAGAAGCAGTTCCGGTTGAATAAACTGTATTCCTAGTTCTGGCATCCCAAAATTGTAAATTAAGTCTGATCTTGAGAGAAGTTCTAATGTGAATGAAGTTGAAGCGACTACCATAATCTTTAGGAAGGATGTAAAAATTCAGTTCCATGTTGGATGAATTTGGATGTTGAGGTTTTCAATATAGAATGTTTGATAAACTCCAACCGGCAAAGACTTAAATGTAGCAGTCTGTGCTTTCAATCTTGGTATTGGGTAGGATATATTCAGCTCCATGGTGAATGAATTTGGATGTTGAGGTTTTCAATCTAAAATATCTGATATTATGATCAGTTCTAACCTGCAAGGACTTAACTGTAGCAATCTATGCCTTCAATTTTGATATATTGGTGGAGTGAAGTGGTGTCTTAATATGATGGTGGAGGCAAGGAAGGAGTTGCTACCGGTAGAAAAGGAAATAGTCTCACTGAGAAAGAAAGGAGAGGGATCCCTTTTCTTATCTTTTGTTCATTACTTTGTAAAACCAAATACTGTAGAAAGAAACTAGATTTCACTCTCCTTTCTAACCAACCAAATACTGTAGAAAGAAACTAGATTTCACTCCCCATTACATCCAACTGATTTTTTTTTTTTTTTTTTTTTTATCTTTGTTTTCTTATCTTTCTCTTGTATGAACCTAAGTGCCCAACAAACCAAATTACTTTTCGTGTCAAATTTTATTCTTTATCAGGTAGGAGTCTTTTAGGTTGCCCATTATTTGGTTCAACACTCAGCTGAATCTTATTTTGTTCCAAATCCCTGTTAAACAGAGGCCTAGCTACCTAACTATTTCATTGCCAAGGTTTAAATCTTTGATATTGTGGTCAGCATCTATATGAGCTCCATATCCTTAATCTAGGTAATGTAGACATTGAAGCTGCCATGTGTTGCACCTGCATACTAGGCTTCTGTTTTAGAATTCAAGTATTACATTATATCTGTAAGATTGATGCTAATCTTTAAGTTGTCTTTCCAAGCAGCTCCAGAGCAGAAGATTCAGGCTCTTATTGTGGCTGAGGCAATGGTAGGTATTGTGGGAGAAAGTTGGCTAATTGGTCAGCTGGATGTTCCAGAGGTGAACAAGTCTTTTCCACCTGACAGGCAAGCCACACATTAATATCTGATATTCAATCATCTATTTTAACTTGTTTAGACTACATAACCTTTTTAAAAAAAAATCCCTCTTCTCTGTAATCTTTATTCTCAGGTGCTTATTGCTTGTTCTAGAGTCTGCAAGGGTGGAGATTGCTGTTTTGCTCAACGAGCTGGCTTACATGAAATATGAAGCAGCTTCATCTAAGTCTGAGGCCTTCCCTTTGAAGAGGCGTAATTTGGCCATAGTATTTTCATTAGTAGAAAATATCATCAAACTGATCTCAAACCTCAGTGAAAATGAAGGTAATGTGATTTCAAATTTATATTGGCTGTTTATTGTAATATATTCAAATTTCCTCAAGTATCTGCATTAACCCTTAAATGAGTCGTCTATGTACCATCCTTGGGAATGGTTCAATGCCACATATGCCTAAGTGTAGACAAATTTTTTGTTGGGAAAAATGTAATTTATCTTGGTCTCTAGACTATGTTTATGAAGTAAAGTTCAATTTATATGGTACAGTCTGCAGAGCATGCAATTGTTTTCCGTTTAGGATAAAATTTTAGTTTCTTGCATCTATATGCATACAGTTTATACCTCTTGGGCTTTTAATTTTCTGAAGGTTTTTAGTTGCAAGAGCAGTTTGAAAAATTTCCATATCAGCATGTTTTAAGCAATATAAACCACATTCTCACCATCTAATTATTTTGATTTTGCCTTGACACTGTTACCAGAAGCCAGTGGAACATTTCAACTTACTGCTGATATCATGGAAACCTGTTTTTATTTTTAAAATAAGTTTCACATTTTTATTTTCTGCTTCACACCCACCTCTACCCCCTTTCCTGCTTCAAGGGTGTGTTGTCTAGAGCATGTCTTTGTGGAAAATTCTGCTACAGATTATTTGGATTATTTTTTTCACAAAAAATCTGCCTGGCTAAATGTGCTGTGCTACTTACCTTTAAATTTATAAATCTACTGTTTTTAAAGTTGCTGAAAACTGTGTAGAATCTGCCTGGCTAGAATACGGTGTGCTGCTTATCTTTAATTGCTAACTATTTATGATTGCTTATGTTTTTATGTGATAGAACATTGAACACCTGGCACATTTTTTCTGCAGCTGCAGGAAGTGTTATTAGTGAAGGCACATTCACCAAGGTCATTTCTGGGCTTAATGAGACAGTGGAAGTAGTCCTTGAGTATCTAAAGGATGCAAAGGTAATAACGTAGTACTCAAGAAATGCTGTTTGTTTAAAGATTCTCAATAATTAACTTGATCTTAATGTTGCAAAGGATCATGGACAAAAGAAGGGAGATGATCTTCTTGCTTCTGTACGCCTTGTTGGAAGGTATGCGAATTATTCCTTCTCCTGCTTTCAAATAAGAGATATCTGTACTGTCACCTTTTGCGATTGCTTTTGATTTTTGATGTCTTTTTTGTTTCAGTTACCTGGCAGAGACACCACTAGCTAGCAAAGAGAAGGTTAAGGAGCTTCTAGAATATTTGCTGTCTGTTGAAGGTGAAAATGAGTCAAGGTATGTTAGAACTTATTATGCACATTATTAAAATTAGTTAATTTTTTTACTGAGCACAAATAACATCTTTTATTTTTTGTCAGTCCTTTTCTCTCTAGATGCTTCTTGCTTCCCATGCTCTGCCAAGCAACCATGACAAATGAAGGAGTTAAAGTTTTGGCTTCCTCTGGAGCTTACAGAGCTGTGAGTTTCTTCACTCAAAATTGTAATGCTATAATGCATATACCAGCTAAGTATTCAACAAATAAAAATGCATTTTGACATTTCTATTTTGAAGGCATTAGGATTTAAGTAATTAATTAACTTTAGAACATCTTGATGATCTGGTTGCTCACACCTGACCCCTGAGGGTTGCTAAACTCGAAGAAAAAGAAAAATCTTCTTATGGGTGTAGAGATGTTAAAAAATGTTTTACCTTTAGACTCTTGCATATTCTTGACTTCCACAGGGGTTCTTGTAGGTGACATTTCATTAAGTTTTATTGGAAGGGCATAAGTGGTTATCACACCATACTTACTGAAGGCTGCATGATGCTTTAGCAAGCTGGGATTTTTTGTTTCTTGCTGTAACCTTTCAAGTTAATTTTATGGGTTTCACTCCTTTTTCCTTCTTTATTGTTTTTGAAACATGTTGGTTCAAGTTTTTGGAATAGGAAATATTTGATGGTCTGAATTTGTTTGATCCATTAGCAAAAAAAAAAATTAAGAAAAATAAAATGCTAGTGAATCATTCATATGTGAATAGTTTGAAAGGCTTGAAATTACTAGTATAATACTTTTGATAAGTTTACCTCATACTTGTATCGTACTGTTTGCCTTTTATATCTTTTAAATTTTGATCATATTTTAATTGTGAAATTAGAATTATAGAGGATTGTTAAATCTTTTGATAACATAGATTGTGATAAATAATAATTTTGAGAAAGCACAATCTAGTTTTATTTTATGCCTGCTGATCAAGATTCATGTTCCACATCACTCATCTTAGACAATAAATATTTCTATCCTCTTTTGATTTATAACAATTGGTATTAGAGCTATGGAAACCACAAAGTTTGACGTTCCACTCACTGGGTTTATGGAGCATCATGATTTAGTATAGGTTGTGTCCATGCTGATATTTCCAGTAGCTTCCTGTTTCACGCACATGATTTTTTTTCTCCTCAATCCTTGTTTTTTAATGTGCAATACATCCAACTATAGGTAGAGTGAGATGCTTTTGGTTTGAAAAAAAAAATTGAAACTACAATGATGGATGAAATCTGAAGCCTTTGATCTGTGCTATTCGATGGTTTATCTCTTTGATGATTGCATGATGGATTCACACAGGCAAGGGTTGAACTGGGATTTTGTCTTATGTCTTGTATACAGATCTAGAACAGAAGAATGTTATGGTATTTGTATAAGAAGCAAAGAGTGTGCTATTTTATCTTTTGTTGAGTAAAATTTTTTGATAGATATCTGTTAAAGTTTTTTGGTTCCGTTATGGATTTATGTCTGATTTATATTGTTTGCTGCTTCCTTTGAAGAGGCAATACTATGTCGTTCTTATTTTTTCTTTTGGCACCTCTTGATACTTTGTATTTACAAAAAAAGAAAACCTAATCTTCATAGTACTGGCTCTAAAAGATTGTAAGTTTCAAACCATGCTCTACCTTTCCTAGAGGTTTCCTAACTCAAAGAAGCTCTTATCATATTTACAACATAGAATGTTATGTTTTTTAAAACGGTTCATCACAAGAGGACCATACTGCTAGCAAAGTACTTAAATTCTGGCCTCCAAACAAAATAGACAGCAGCTGCCCAAGCACTAAACACCATTTTCTTCATGAAGAGCCTGCTTAGATCTTATCCTCCCACTTCCACAGCCTGTACACATCAACACAGCTACTAGTAACCTTGATTCGAGATTTTACTGTAGTGGGACATGCTTAACTAAAGCACAGGTGGGAAATAGATGAGAAACGGCTCAGGTAGACTGTAATGCAAGACGAAAGCAACAGGATTCATCACGGACCTAATGCAGGCGTAAACAACTTTATTTCTTCAATCTGTTCATCATAGCTTGTCAGTGTATGAAACTATGCTTGGATACATGTAAGTTTTCCAAATCCATTTGTTCCGGGGAACACATTCCACAGGGGTCTGAAGTCAATTATAGCCATGTTTGTCAGTGTACTCGCATTGACTGAACAGCATACACATTACCATGTACCACCAACACCAGCTTCAAAATGTTTTTTTACTTTGCATATATGGTTTGGTTTCCTTGTCTCCTTGTTTTATTAATATATTTATTGAGGGTTATTGATAGCTTTTTCTTCATTATGGGTGTATGTGTGTCAAACTTATTTGTAAAATTTCTGGGCAGGTTATGGAGTGTCTTGTACAACTAGTGAGTGAAGATGCCCATCTCGTTGAGGATAATGACTCTATATTGTTGGCATGTGATACAGTCATAAACTTCTTGTTGAAGGTAATGCAACAAGTCAAATATTTTTTTCTCTTATATTGATTGAATGGTACTTATTTTTGTTTTTACCTGGCTTGCTAATAGAGAGAGCACATCAGAGTTCAGCTGGATGATTCTGTGTTTGTTCATGTCTTGAAGGCATTGGCCTATTGGACAGGTACATGTTCTTGTTTTTGTATTGTCTGATTACCTTTGCCAATTTGATTAAAAAAACTTGTATATCTGAAATGACTGAAAATACCTTATTTTTGTACCTGTTTTCTTTAATATGGTAAGCTCACTTAACAAGTGCAGAGGATGTAGTAAAGCTTTAAGTTATTGAAAATATAAAGTTAAACTCCCTCTATCCCCAAATTTTTGCTCCATTTGACTATTTATAGTCTCCAATACACGACTTAAAACATTTTTATCTCTTAGTGCACAAGACAAAAAATTTATGAAAACTTTATATTCTAAAAAATTACATTAAGACGTATCCTGTAAGATTTCACTTGAATATATTATTTCTTGTAACATAATGAAGATTCGTGGTTAGGGTTTTTGAACTTTAACCTAAAAAATTGCAATGGGGCAAAAATAAAGGGACAAAGGGAGTAAATTTGAAATATAATACAATACTATGAACATGGCCTGTTATGAATTTAGTCTTTAATTGTCTTTATTATTTTGAATAGTGGGCTAATTGCTTTTCCATATATCATGAAACCAAGTTAGTTAATATTTTCGGACAGCTAATTTTGCATGTTGTAGTATGTGCCTCTTCATCATATCTAAGGGTTCAAAAAGTTTTCGTCTTTTGTGATTACATTCAGTTTCATGTCATGTTATCTATATTCCTTAATGGTGGGAAATTGTTATATGTGATTTGCAACTTAGTTTTTAGTCCTTTGCACTAGCTTGAAAAAGAGTGGAAGCTGATAGATTTATAAAGAGAAAGAGAAACCTGTTATGTACAGACCATGGTTGTTAACTTTTGGCTAACATTAGCAGCCTGTAGTATGTATTATAGAGAGTAATTTACTGACATGAGTTTGGAGTTGGTGAAGTTACCTTGACACAATTACTGAAATGGATAAGCCAAGAACCTATTAATGGAATGATATATACCTGAAATAACCTGAATTGAAACAAATCTGACTCTAAGGCAAGCCTAGTGACCATTGATACCCTAAATGACCGAAATCAAATACAACCCAATTATGATGATCCTAATCTAAATTAAATCTAATCTAACATATTCTAAATGTATTACTGTGCTATGTTCTCACAGTATGGGTCTTTTTTCCCTTCATTCTTACTGTGTGCAAGTTGAGTAACTAAAATTTGGATTGAAATTAAAATTAAGATGGTAAAGGAATAACCATTATTAAACTTTCAGTGTAGGCCTATATGTGGGCTCAAATAATTCTTTTATTTGGTGTTCTAAATATTCAAAATCTTTATGATAAAAATGAAATATATTTTGATTTCAGGTTGACGAATTGTGGAAAAGTTACATGAATCTGTATGGCTATTGACTTTTTATTTTTATATTTGAATTAATTAATAAATAAAACCCCTGCATATGCAGATAAGTCTCATAGTGGGATATTCTACTGATTGGATTTGGACCAGCATTCATTCAGCCTAGCCCCATTAGGGTTTAGGAGCAATGTTATCTCAACTAATCAAGATAAACAAGTTTTTCTGGTTAATTTTTTTGGACGCAATGTATACTTTCCATAAATTTGCCACTCAAATGCTATGAAGCCATTGTTTTCTTACATAAGACTATTATGTCTGTGATGACCAGAGGGAACAAACGACTCAACTATCATCATGATGGCAGCAAGCATCTGTTCACTTATTTTTGATGACACATCAGAGAAGGCCCTTCTGAGATATCCAGAGATTGATATAAGCATTTTACATAAATTGTCTCAGCTCATTGCAAGGAGTTTGGTTATATGTGCGCAGGTAAAAGCTATGTTTTTTACAATTACACGCATTTTCTTGTGAGACATGGAATGTATGAGAATATATATCATTAGTTCTTGCTTTCTGACACATGTCTGTGCATCTGCTCACTTAAATAGTGAGAGAAAGGTGGAGAGAGGGAGAGGGAATAGGTGTGAGAGTAGTAAGGGTAGGAGAGTGTTTCTCAGCAACCTCCTGATCGAAACATTTGTGCTTCATAATGCATATTTTCGGAATCTAATACCTAGACCAGCTTGTGGTAAGGCTTCCCGCAGCTACAACTCCCTAATACCTACTAGGTTTGATTGTGATTGTATGAACGTGTGTGTTTTGACCCTTTCCATAATGTTGGTACGATATAAATTTCCTGTTCAAAACCTTAGTTCCAGAGTATATGACAAATGGAGTCAACTCTTTATAATTTATTAGAATCCAACCATACAAGTTTCTGACTAATTTCCAAAACATCAATTATTATTGTCTTCCTTAGGTTTGTATTGTTATTAGGTGCAAATGACTCATTAAGCTGTCTGGTGTGCTTCTATTTACTATGAAGTCGTTTACGGTGTTCGCATTTTGGTTAAAATGTTGAATATAGAAAGCCTCTCTGTTAATGTAGGAGAGGGTTTCAGACTTTCAGTCCTTTCAACCTGCCATGTGGTCGAGCATCTTTAGAGAAATTGGGATGAAAGTTTGTTAAATGAGAAGTACAAAATCCAAGCCAGTTTTATCTGATTCTTCTGCATATTTCTTGTCCAGTCTATATATCGACACTGTTGTGTCTGGAGGCAAGAAACAGCATTAGCGTAACTACAGATATAATTTTTTTCAGATATAATGCCTGTGTCAAGGCGTAACTCATGCCCCTATGCTTTTGTCAGATCTACTTTTTCATAAATCTCGTGTGCATTCTTGCATTGATATTCTGTCTGTTTCCTGATGGAATAGATTACACATTTCTCTGAATTGGGCATGATTTTATCAGGGGGTTATTATGACTAGTTAGGACGCTTGTTTCTGTCTGAATATTTATTGCTGGCGTGTTCCTCATGATTACCTCATGGACATTGTTACCTACATTTCCCTGCTTAATTTCCCTTGGCTTTCCACTAGAGTTTGAGATCTCATAAAAAGTTGCTACTTTCCTCTACAGGAAACATGCAACAATGCAAATTCAGATGTGGATCTTCATCAGATAATAGCTGCAGGTTTGTTCAACTTCTCTGTATATTCAAGTTGAGAATAAGTCAACGAATTCTAATTGATGATGGAGCATTTCTTCTTTTCCCTAGGTAGAGCACTAGGCAATATGAAATCCTGAAAGCTGTGAATGTTCGATGGACAATATCAGATTTATATCACCACATTTTATATCAGATTTTTTGCACCATTTTAAGCATATCCTTGACATTTGACAGCACTTATGTACACAATCGCAGGTTTTTCCCGGTGGGCTCATCAATTTCCCCTTGTCAGAGAAGCAGTTGGGAAGTGAATTGGTGACCACCATTTTTTCTTCTCCCAATTTCTTGGAGAATCTGTTGTTGCCATTACCTCATATAAAGCTGCTGTGAATCTTTAGAAGTATTGTAAATCTTGTACATTTTGAGCTCTGCTGCAAGTTGACGTGGGAATCAACTTTTTATGCTTCATCTGCTCCTGCAAGAAATATTATTCTAGAATCTAGCAACACATTTAGAGAACACATAGTTAGGGCATAGTTTATCTGAGTTATACTCGAAAAAGTTATGTAAATCATGAATCAAAAGAAATTACGACATTTCTCACATTCAATAGTAATAGTAGCGTAGCATATTTCCAATCTCTTGACTTTATATTCGGGTGATTTGCATTCTAGTTTAAATTTAGAGACGGTAAAAATATTCCAAAGTCCATGGAGTAGTTCACAAGTTGAAATGTTACGAAAATAATTTACTCGTTAACAAAGATTGTTGATGATGGAAATTCTAGCCACAAATCTTATAATCTTGAAATTCTCACAATTGTCCTCGAATTCCAACTAGTAGCTCAAAACTCCTAGAATGGTTCTGATTTCTCGCCTTTGAGCTGACTATTACATACTCCATCCATTCCAAGTATATTGTCCGTGCTGATTTTTCTACTATAATCAAGATTTCAGAGTAGTAGACAAAGTGAAATGAGAAATCAGCAATGGTAATTTTGATTATTATTATTTTGTTTTATACTAGCGTCATCAAGAAGTTAAAAAAGGTGACATTCATCTATGTTCCACCGATATGGAGACGGAGTCAAATATCTGAAAATTGCTAAACAATGGATGCGACACACTATTAAGTGATGCACCCGAAATTACGTCGTGTACGGAATGTATCGGGTATGGGAGTGATGCAAACACGAGATAAAGGATGCAGCTCCTGGTCCGTGCTCTAATGCAGGAACCAGCCTTAATCCCTTCAGTGAATACCCGAATTGGTGGAAGGGAATTCACGAGAATAAGACTAAGCAAAACTGTAAAGAGAGAGATAGACAGAGGAAGGAGAATATTTTTCATTCATCATGCCTTTCTGTTTACACGGATTGTATATTTATAAGTGACGTACTACTTACACCTCGTTACACCTCATATTCTCTAACAGAGTTAGTTATCTTTATTATTCTGGTATTTACATTCCCTCTGGTGGTTTTACGCTTAGATTCTCTCCTGCCAGCTCAGCTTCTTGACCAATGGAACAGTGCCTACATTCTCACACTTACACTCTTCGATTTCCATCCCCTCAATTCTGCTCATATCAATACCTTCCCCTCGAGACGATCCTTGTCCCCAAGGATCAAATGTTGGAAACTGTTCCTCAATACGATACACGTCTTCCCACACTGCATCCTCAGGAGAAGTATCAGACCATTGTACAAGCCATTGAACTACAGCTTCGTTGTGCCTTTTGACTCCTCGTTTATCCAACACTGCTATGGGTATTCGTGGTGTGTCTGCCGCTGGGGGTAGGAAAGAGGTAGGATTTGGCTGAGGTGGAGTAGGCCCCCTGTATGCTTTGAGTTGTGAAACATGGAATGTGGGGTGGATTTTTGAAGCAGAAGGTAGTTGCAATGTGTATACCACAGGCCCTACTCTCCTAACTACCAGATAAGGGCCAAAATACTTGTATGCCAGCTTTTGATTCTTCCTTTGCTCCACCGATTGCTGCTTATAAGGCTGCAATTAAGCAAGACCCAATTCCCTACCTCAAAAGATCTCTCAGACCTGTGCCTATCAGCCATTTGTTTCATGCGATTTTGATCTCTTTGTAAAAGTTCCTTCAAACGTTGAATAGTAGCCTCCCTCTGTTGCAAACTCCTGTTGACACTCTCAACTTGACTGGTGTCGCCAAGATAAGGACCATGTACTGGGGGTGGATGCCCGTAGATTATTTCATAAG
This sequence comes from Dysphania ambrosioides, assembly GCA_026401315.1. Lineage (NCBI taxonomy): Eukaryota > Viridiplantae > Streptophyta > Magnoliopsida > Caryophyllales > Amaranthaceae > Dysphania > Dysphania ambrosioides. The sequence goes on from CM048662.1 coordinate 3,260,690, forward strand.
GAGTTTGCTTAATGGCTGAGTGATAGTTAGTATTATACCAAAATTCAGCGAGTGCCAGCCATCTAGCCCATTCTTGAGGAAAGTCACCACACATACACCTTAAATACGTCTCCAAGCAACGGTTTAGAACCTCTATTTGTCCATCAGTTTGAGGGTGGTATGCAGTTGAAAGTTTGTGATGAATACCCACCATCCTCATCAAGTCTGTCCAAAAAATACTGAGGAACACTTTGTCTCTGTCAGACACTTTAGATCGAGGAAACCCATGCAGCTTATAAACTGAATCTAGGTAAGCCTGAGCTACCTTCAATGCCGAACAAGGATAAGAGAGTGAAATAAAGTAAACACATTTACTCAGACGATCTACCAAGACCATAATGACTTGTTTTCCCCTAGACATCGGCAGGCCTTCAATAAAGTCCATAGTGACTTCTTCCCACACTCTCTCAGGGATTGGAAGAGGCTGCAATAACCCCGGGTAAGCGTTGTTGTCATACTTACTCTTCTGACATATCACACAAGACTTTATATGATGAGCTATGTCCCTCTTGAGTCCCTTCCAATAAAAAAGAGATTTAACTCTTTGCCTTATAGATTATATTCATGAATGTCCCCCCATGGAAGAATTATGCTACCATATCAAGATGTCCTCCTTCAATTCGGGTTTGTCACCTACCACCAATCTGCCCTTTCTTCTCAGTTGATTCTCATGCCAGGTAAAGTGTTTATGTGACCCTGGTTTTGTTTGCAATTCAGAAATCAACTTGCGCATATTGGGGTCAGATTGCCACGTTGCTTGTATTTCTTCCAACAGAGATGAACGCACTGAGGAAACTATAGTTTGCATAATTTGCACATCAGTTATCCTGGAGAGTGCATCGGCAACCTTATTCTCTTTTCCACTCTTATACTCGATAGTGTAATCCAATCCCGCCAGTTTTGCCAGCCATTTCTGTTGGAATGGTGTAACTACCTTGTGTTCCAACAGGTATTTAAGACTCTATTGGTCAGTTCGAATAGTAAAGGGCATAAGCATGAGGTAGTGTTGCCATTTCTTAACTGCAAAGACTATTGCTAACAATTCTCGCTCATATGTAGATAAGGCCAAATTTCCCTCAGACAAGGCCTTACTTATATATGCTACTGGGTGACCCCCTTGCATCAACACCGCTCCAATTCCCTTGCTTGATGCATCTGTTTCGACTACGAATGGTTGATGAAAATCAGGGAGAACCAATACGGGTGGACTACTCATGGCCCCCTTCAACTGATTAAACGCATCATTAGCTCCTGAATCCCACTGAAAACCCTCCTTTTGCAGTAGTTTGGTCAAGGGCTTGCATATTTTCCCATAGTCCTTGACAAACCTACGGTAATAGCCTGTGAGTCCAAGGAACCCCCTCAACTGCTTGAGGTTCTGTGGGATAGGCCATTCCAAGATAGCTCGAATTTTATCCGGCTCTGTCTGCACCCCCTCTACTGAGATGATATGCCCTAAGTAAGATATCTCACCTGCCCCCAATGAACATTTTTTGAGATTCCCCTGTAGCCTGTGTTCTCGCAAGACTTCTAATACCTTCCTCAAATGTTTCAAGTGATCTTCCCAGCTTGGACTATAGACCAGTATATCATCAAAAAATACCAACACGAACTTCCAGAGAAATGACTTGAATACATGATTCATGAGGGCTTGAAATGTGGAGGGTGTGTTTGTCAAGCCAAAGGGCATGACCAAATACTCAAAGTGCCCAAAGTGGGTCTTGAAGGTCGTTTTGTGTATATCCTGTGAATTCATTCTTATCTAGTGATAACCAGATTTGAGATCGATCTTAGAAAAATATCTCGTTCCCTTCAACTCATCCAATAATTCTTCAATTATTGGAATAGGAAACTTATCTTTAAATGTGGCCTTATTGAGTGCCCGGTAATCCATGCACATTCGCCAACTCCCATCCTTTTTCTTGACTAAAACTACAGGTGATGCGAATGGGCTGTTGCTGTCTCTAATTATGCCCTGATCCAACAATTCCTTAACCAAGCCTTCTATGACCGTTTTCTGTGCTGCAGGGTACCTATAAGGCCTCAAATTCATTGCATCAGTGCCCTCCCTTAGTGGTATCCTGTGATCAAATTTCTCCCTTTGAGGAGGAAGTCCCTTATATTCTGTAAAAACATCAGCAAACTCCCGAAGAAGCTCCTGTACCGCTAGTTCATGAGCCACATCAGTGACTGAATTAATGTTGATATGTGGACTATGAGGTTCATACTGAGGCATAAGTTGCATCATGGAGAGCTCCCCACTACCTTGCAACAACTTATCTAACTTCTATGACAGAATTTCTTTCACCTTCGTTCCTGTAGCTCCTCTTAGCTTGACCTTCCTACCCTCTTGCTTAAACTCCATGGTGAGATTTTTTAAATCCCACAAAACTGGCCCAAGGGTGGAAAACCATTGCATACCTAATACCATATCACTACCACTCAGAGGTAGTAGCAACAAATCTGCTCGAAACCCGAACCCTTGCATTCTCCATTCGAACCCCCGGATCACCTTATCACACCTCAATTGACCCCCATCCGCTACTTTGACCCACATGGGGCTCACCCCTTCTACTTTGCAGCTCAGTTTTAAGGCGGTTGGTGCATCTATAAAATTATGTGTGCTTCTTGTATCAAGGAGAATGTATAATGACTTCTTTCCCACATACCCCATGGTTCTCATTGTGCTATAACTACAGTGACCATCCAGAGCATGCACTAAAATTTGAGCACAAGTGATATCCTCAATCTGCTCTTCCTTCCCTGATTCCTCATCCAGCTCCCCTTCTTCCTCTTACATCTCTATGTGGTATAGGCGTGGCCTCTTCCCTGCGCATTTATGCCCCCATTCATACTTCTCATCACACCAAAAACACAACCCCTTAGCCCTCTTCTCATTCATCTCGGTTGTAGTCAATGTTTTCCTATTTGCACCCAACCGGTTCTGACCTCCTGGCCTCATAGATTGAGCTATTTGTTGCTGGTTGTTGTAAGGAATTTTTGGAGTAGGGAGGAGAGGAAGTAACAATCTGTGAGGTGTCCTGTGTATTGTTCCAGCCTTCTGAGAAGCCTCGTGCAATTTCGCCAAACAATGAGCTTGTTGAATTGTAGTGGGATGAAACATCCTCACTACCAATTGTATCTCTTCCCTCATTCCACCAATATAGCAGCTTAGTAAATGTTATGGAGACATGGTCAGTCTGCTAGCTATCCCATCAAACACATCATGCTACTCCTGTATTGTCCCTGATTGTTTCAGAGCCTTAAGCTCTGCCATGGGATCATCATAGAGGTCACCGAACCTACTAGTAATGTCATGTACATACTGTGCCCAAGATTGAGGATTATTGTTTTTTATGTACATTTGGTGCCATTGTAAAGCCTTTCCCTCTAAACGGATAACTGCCAACATGATTTTTTGTTCCTCTGCCACATTGTCTAGCTCAAAGAATTGATTACATTTGTATATCCATGACTTAAGAACTTCACCCCCAAACCTAGGGAAATCTATTCTTGTTAACATGGCTGAGTAAAGAACATTTTTATTATCTCGGTTATTGTTCTTATCTGTTGCCCCCATTTCATCCCCTCCATTCTTATTACTAGATATGAGGCTAGTGATTTGCATGGATAACCCAATCAACATATCGTTTACTTCTGAAATAGCTTTAGCATTCTGGGCTATATTCAGATTATTATTACTACATGCTTCAGTCCATTCTTTATGTTGCTCATCTAAGAGTTTTTTAAGAGATACCTCAAGTTTGTTGAGGTCCCCTGCTGTCACCGCATCGCCCTCCTCTACGGCATCATTATTTTTAGATGCCTTGGGTGCCATTGATTCCGAAGACCAAATCTGGCTCTGATACCAGTGATACAAACACGAGATAAAGGATGCAACTCCTGGTCCGTGCTCTAATGTAGGAACCAGCCTTAATCCCTTCAGTGAATATCCGAATTGGTGGAAGGGAATTCACGAGAATAAGACTAAGAAAAACTGTAAAGAGAGAGATAGACAGAGGAAGGAAAATATTTTTCATTCATCATGCCTTTCTGTTTACACGGATTGTATATTTATAAGTGACATACTACTTACACCTCATTACACCTCATATTCTCTAACAGAGTTAGTTATCTTTATTATTCTGTTATTTACATTCCCTCTAGTGGTTTTACGCTTAGATTCTCTCCTGCCAGCTCAGCTTCTTGAACAATGGAACAGGGCCCGCATTCTCACACTTACACTCTTCAATTTCCATCCCCTCAATTCTGCTCATATCAGGGAGATGGCTACCAAATGGAGTACCCGGGCTTCATAGACCTCTATCCACTAGCCTGTGGAGGTTACAGTTGTTACAAAGCGATTATTGATACCCACTAGATAACTAATGTTTAGTGTGAGACCGTGGCTTGCTTTTTCTTCTATCTTTGATGTGGTGGAAGTGGAGCGACTGGCCAACACAAGCAAACATAACTAGGAAAAGAGAGTTCGGGTATCGACATATTATACCAAGAATTAAAATTTCTCAAATTTTACCATGTATTTTAAAAGCAAAAGTCAACATCTCTTGGGAAGTTTAATCCAAATAGATACTAACAAAATTTTTTTCAAAAAATTTATAAAAAAAAGGGTCAGGAGCTGATCCAACTATCCAAGTACACTTAGCTGTGATCATGCATCACATATGAGACATGCAAGTTACTCCCATCAAACGCAACAAACAAAATACAAGGGTCAGCAGTTGAACGTATTGGTCCCGTGCTGTTTGACAGTATATACACGTATCACTTATCACTTGAACCATAGACTTCAACCGATCTCTTCCTAACCTTTCAAACTCAGCTTACATGTTTACCTTATTTAAAACAGTCGGCAATGAATTCCCCTCTACTATCCCATGGCCGTTTCTCGAAAGACTTCCCCATGATGCTGCGCTTGTCATTTATGGTTCCATCTTCGAGTTTGTATTCTGGAAAGTAGTCCACAAACATTTTACTATCTAGTTCATCAACTCCATTGAACAGGAAGCTCCTCAGCACATCCTGTGAAATAGAATTATAATTAAAAATATTGTTTAAGTTGACACCATACGAACAAGAATTAGAGAATAGCCCATAAGTTCAAGATTCATACTCTCGCTTTTGGATCCCCAATCAACCTCTTCAGCAGTGAATGCCCTGGATCCTATTTTCAAAATTATGTTAAATGTCAGGCTTATTATACACATTACCAATTGGGGATGGTGGAATTTGATATTGAGTCTGTAGTTGCTAATGTGCTATGGAATCACTTGTTACTGTAACTTCTAGATGTTCAGTGACTTCAGTAAAAGGTCCTTAGAAGTGTCACTACTGACTGCTTGTTTGGTATATGGTAAGAAATGGCAGTAACCATAATAAGTTCATGCAATTATGTGGGGGAAGTCAAATTTTTAAGTCTTTATTAATACCCAAATATCTCTCTCTTTATAAACTTCTATTATTACTCCGTACTAAATACTAAATACTAGATGATATATACTGGCAGAAGTTATGAAAACTAATTCACATTTGGTGAAATCTAATTCACATTTGTAAGAACTATCTTCTATCCCAGTAAAATCACCATCTCTTTCATAAACCAGAAATGAAAATTTGAAAACTAATTTCTTGGACAAAATTGATCCCCCAACCATATACAACCTTGTAAGATGAAATCTTTGCCACAGACTGTATCTTAGTCACAAACAACATTCTGAGGGATAAATGAAGTAATATCACAAAATTTCAGTAAAATGATAAGTGGGGAGGCGAAAAAGGCGGAATAACTATTTTCACCTTTTCTGTTCTCCATGTTAGGTACTTATGCTGTGCTTCACGATTGAGCATAATTTGAGTGGCAGCAGTCTCCTCTGCTGCCTGTTCCATCAAGTCAAGCCATGTCTGCAAATGCAACAGCACGTGTAAGAATTCAGATAATAGTATTCTTTAGAATAGAATCATTCAAAAATATATTGTCAACTCTTTCTCAACAAGTTTTTACTTTTATTCGCCGATCTATGTATCTGAAAAATTTCCTTAATCAAAAAACATAACTTTGAAGGTTGGATGGCAAAAGATAAACATCACAACCGATTAACCCACCAAGTGATGTGGAATAGGTTTAGGATCTTCTTTGAAGAGATTAGAAACAAACAACAAGAAAGATAACCTGACCAACTTAGAAATTGTTTCTAGGTTGATCTAGGGTTCTTTGAGATGTGAAACACTAAGTAACACTCTCAAATCTCTACTCTCAAACACTAAGTAACAAGAGCAAAGGGCGTAATATCACTAAGAACTCACAAGGTAATTTTTACAAAGAAAATCAGATTTTAAACAACTCTTAACTGCCCAAATACGTTGGCATTGAGTCCCCTTTTATAGCTGCTGAGTACAGAACACTTACAACCTCCTAATAACTCCTAAGAACACGAAAAAGCCAAGAGGTGCAACTCTTGTACTTATTACATAAGTTCAGAATTTAAAGAGAGCTTCTTAAAGTCTAAATTGATCATAAAAGGTGAACCAGCAAAAGATTAAATGAAAAATACGTCTAATAACTCTGGAGCTCATTTAAAACGTTCAAATGAATGCTTCCTCATTTACTCCAAAGCACCTGAACTCAGCTTCATTTCATTAATAGCTTTATTTAATCAGTAGCATTAATCTGTAGCAGCAGCCAATCCATCCCATTGAATGCAAGTGAGTATCAATGAATTTGAATTAAATCCCTTTGCTGCATTCAGCTTGCTTCTTTAATTCGTGTAGCATCAATGAGTGGACCACTAGGCCTTCATTCCCATTATCCTCAGTATCATCATCCTCATCACCAAGATCAAAGAAAAAAAGCAAGTACTGTCCTAGAATCTGCTATATACTCCTTATATGACTATGATTCCAACTTCCAACATGTGGACTGATGATCCTAGTAAAAGTCAAAATAGAGAAAGCGACGAAGCATAGCACAAATTGTATATAACTAACTTTTTAGAACTTGTAACTTGATTCTTTTATATTCTGTGATTTCCAAATCCTGCATCAAAGCAGCACGAGCCTCAAATTTGTCAACAAATTAATTGCCTTTTCTGCTATTTCAAGCAAGATATCATTGCATTAGAGATCCACAAGTTAGTATGTACCTTGTAATAGTCACTGAACGCATCAAATAAAATGTCATGCTTGTCTTGGCTTGACGTAAATTTTGTCCATATTACTATTGGTGAGAAAAACCTCAAAGATTCACCCGTTAATTTTCCTCCCCAGGGTAAAAACTGCATAAAATCTGAACCATAATCAGTGAATTATAGAATGGGGTAAGGAAATGATATCAGAAATACTTTATCTCCCTATGTTGTAGAGGTACAAAACTCACTTCTGTATACTTAATGCTGAGAGGCATTATACTTTTGTAATATTTCTCTTTGTATCCTCTATTAGTAGTGACATCATGCAATGGATTGAGATCCCTGATGTACTTAAGACAAAGTAGTTAGACATGACTCAAGCATATAAAAGAAACTGAAGAAGAAAGACAACACTCATCAGCAAAGCACCACTCACTCACACAAGTGAAGTAAAAATGGGTACAGAAAGGGGTACAACTTACAATACAATTATGCTCATTGATGAACTGGTGAAAAAGTTGGCACAAAAAATAGGCAAGTCAAAAGCAACATTTGGGAAGATGCCAAAGTCCAACACCTGCACATTATAGTTTGATGGTAAAACAGATGATATTCCTAAATTTACCGAGTTCAGAAACAACATACACAGATGTGCCATGGAAAATTTAAAATAATAAAAGAAGATTATTTGGCTAGCATATTAATGTTATTTATATGAATTTCTATCAAGTGGCAACAATAAAGATATTAATCTTGGCTAACCGCTTGACCACTATGTCCACTAAGATTACGAATCATTCAAGTTGACTATTAAGGTAATATCTTGGAATTATAGCCATCATGCTATCAGAATAACCCAACCTTTCTTCATGTATTCTTAGGATCTATAAGTGACAGACGTAGATCAAATCAAGATCTGTACAAAGTGTGATGTGAGTCTGTATAAGAGACTAATCAAACTCGACACTAATTATTCACTAAGGGTTTCGAATCCTATCAGAGAACTCCTAATCCAATTAATCAATCTAAAATCCTAATACATTCCTGATTTAGAATTAAAGGTTTGAATGTTACCCCTAAGGGCCCTACCACCCGAATATAATTCACAACTAATTTTTTTTTGGTATACACTCTCTAACCCTTGAATGGTGACTCAAATTTATACCAAACTCACAGGGTAAAACTCCACACCTTAAGGGTAATGGCTAATCCCAAGGGCTTATCAACTTGTTAAACATTAAAATATATGTATAGGCAAAGATTGTCGCACAAGGCTATTCGATTTGCCAAGTAATATAATACAGCACACGAACTAAGGGTGTCAAGACTCAAGAACCAAAGTGACAGCTTCGTCATAGGGTGCCTTTGATTTTACATCATCCATCCCCTCTTCCGAAATATTTTCCCTTAAATTTTGATCATCATGATAAGGTGACCAATTGCCAACAATGAAGGTATCACTGAATCCTCTAAAAGCACATCTTATATGCACTTTCTCAATATCTACCAAGAACTTCTCAAGGGCCATCAGCTTTAACTTATTCTTTCTCTTCTCAAGGAAACTTTCTTTCCTCAGATGTATCCAATAGTCTGAGTCTAACACTCATTATTCATCTTCACAATCCAAACCTTCACTTCAACACAAGTTTCTCTTTAAAGTTTGAAGTCACTCTCTGATCTTTCATGTACTACCTTTTGGAAGAGGAATCAAATTCACTGGAAGGATGGCTTGATTTTATACACCACCGCATAAGGAGTACAATTGATAGTGATAGAATCATAAGTGAATTCAGCATAACCAAGATTCATACCCAATCCTCATGAAGCTCCACAACAAAGTGCCTAAGGTTCAATAAATTAACTCAGTTTGAGAGTAGGAGATGATAAGCACTAAACAGAAGCTTAGTATCAATAAACAGTTATAAAACTCTCCAACTTACTATTACAATAAAATAATGCTTCTGTGGATCTATCTCCCTAAAGTAGAGATAACCAACTTTAAAAGCAATCATCATCCATTTTATGACAAAGCATAAAGTGCACGACAGTGGAGAATTGATTAACAACCATAATGGCATCCTTAACCCTTTGAGTTCTAGGAACCCAAACCAAAAATCCACTCACACCCTCCCATGGAGTAATTGGAACGAGTGGAGTGTAAAGATATTTATGAAATAACTCTTTACTAACAGACAACTTGCACATTTTTTCATGAACTTAAAGGATGTCTCTGATTCTACATCAGAGTGGCTGTCCAGCTGTTCAAGAAAACAACATTTGCCATTTCATTTATTTTTTGGGCATAGGGGAGAGGCAGATCGCATTAGATAATCCAATTGACAAAAGAGCACAAACTAAACAGCTATGCGCCATATACAACAAGAAAAAACAAGGTTGGGAAAGCAATTATATTCCATTTCAAAGTCGACATATGTTCTGGAAGCTACACAAGCTTCAGCTTGCATCTGAGAAATATTATGAACAGTTATGCTTCCTTTTAATCCAATACGCACACATTCCATTCCATCAGGATAGTATATTAAAACTGCCAAAAGAAAAACATTGCCCTTTACTTCGCCTCCTTATTAAGCTATTATAAGATATCATCAGGCCATGCAAAACTTGTCCTATAACGTTTTTTCCTCTTTTAGTCATCCCTGGATTCCAAGAATACAATCCCTGATTTTTTAACACAAGAACACAGCATCCATTTTTACCAAACCACAATCAAACACCCATGCACTAGTAGAGGTCATTATAAAATATCACCAGAATTTTACCGCAATCTAAATTTCAACAGAAATCATTATGCAGAAGCTTCTTGCAAAAGAGAAATTTAGAAAATATGCTACAGAGTAGTATCATGAATGGCACACACAGGACTAGGAATCATACCTAATTTGGTTATTCTGGTCTTGGTAAAATTGTGCCAAATAGCCATCTTCCAGAAATTCTCATCACACAGAGGTATATTTATATAATTCTTCATTCACTAGTATTTTTGATTATCTAGAATTTTACATTGACCTAAATTTTTTGCCAATAGCATTGTTTCTGGGTCTAAGGGTAAAACATAGCACCAATATCCTGATTCATGACAAAGAGAAAAGATTCTCCCCTACACCGTTCTCATAACGGTCTCTAACACATCAAATGTTATGACTTAAAAGCCTATGATTGATCAACCTTTGCTATCAAATGACTAACATTTTGCAATCATCTTACTGTTATGCATCAAATTATGGAAGTCTGGAAAAATTCCAAGATATCACTTCACTTCAGCATTAATTCTGAAGTATTTGCAATTATCTTGTTTTTAGCATCAAAAGGGAAAACCTTCTTCTTAGGAACCTTGAAATTGTCCCTAACTTTGGACCCACTCACACCTTGGCCTTACAAGTCCCATCACAATGTAGGGAAAGTCTTCAATTGCTGATTCCACCATTGAATCTCTCAGCACATTTTTACGTTTACAGAAACTCCTGTACAGCTAATCTATCTAGCTAATTCTCAATGACAAAATTGTTCAGCTTCATCCTTGTTCGTGAGATTAAGACCCTTAAAAGACGAAGCTGCACAACTTATAGATTCTCAAAATCAAAATTCAATACCTAAACCTTTCAGCACATGATGCCTGGGTTGACCCTGCTGGAGAAGGTATTCCAGAATCTCAGCCCAAATTCCAGGGGCAAGGAGTCACTTAACAGGGAACCATTGGTAAACCAAAGGTTGTAGCCTATCTAGTTTCTATCAAGTATCCAAGTAAAGCTTCAACCATGTGTGTTTTGCTCCTATAAATGGCTCAAACTAATTTAGCTTTAAAAAGAGCCAATTTCAACTGAAGGGAACCCCAAAACTTACCAAAGGCTCAAGGTCAGAAGGGTTATAAGTCAGTCCCTACAGGATGGTGTGTCTTGCTTTCCAAATGAAATTCATTCCCAAATAATTTATACATGGTCATTAACTCCTGCCAGACATCCAGACCACCATGTTGTTGGAGAAACATTTGCCTCTCAGATGAAATTTGGTCACAAACAAGTAACACAGTATCAGAGTTTGCTTCGATACAGCCAGTGAGCTGAATAGGACTCAAACATAGTCGATTGTCATCTTATTTTGAAGATATTAATGCACAGTCATATTCACTTCATATTACAAATTCAAGATCCCAAGACAAAGTGCTATTTCCAAGGTATTGAATATTGGTGAACTATAATATGATAATGACGTCTTCGTAGAGCTAGGCTTACCTATAAAATTGGTATCCGTTAAATTCCTAAACTAAGTATTCTTTCCAAGGCAGTGAACATAGGTGAACTCAAATGACAATGATGCCTTGGTAGAGATAGGTTCACCTATATTGTGTCAAACAAATTCAATAAACAAAAAATTGGCAAATTCACACATTTTTTCAAGGATTCGATGTGCCAAAAGAGCTACATAACAAACTATCTCTTGGGTATAGCCAAAAATGATCTGTGACTATTTATATTCTATTGAAACCCTTAGAGAGAAGTATTTGACAAGGGAGGGGGTGAAATACCTGCAGTGAATCACCCCCGTCGATGTGCATACTGCGAAGTAGTCTAATCTTAGAAGCTTCAAAGGATTGAAAATTGAGGTTGGCTTTTCCATCTATAGCTTTAATATGGCTAAACTTTTCCTGTAAACAATTTAACAATTAATTGAATGATTAGAAAACAAAAAAGGAACTGAAGAACCAACAAAAAACTAAATGCAAAAATTTTATTACAACAAGATTACAGTGAACTCATTTTTAAAAATAAGATTACTTTATGATCCAACTCCATTGGTACATGCATGACAAAATAGCTAATCAGACAAACTAGCACAGATTACCCTCCAAAATGGAATACAATATGCACAACTTTGGTTTGATACGAATCTGAGATAGATAAACAACTAGCCACATCCCACGTAGTCGACTCTTTCTCAGAGGAAAACAACATACGCCCATTTCCCCAATCCCACCTTCTCAACAAAACAAGCATCTCCAATCGAGACAGTACGATCATATATCGACGCAAGAAATAACCTTTAAAGGTGAAGGGGTGATATCGATGCGACGTTTGGCTTCATCAATAGCAAAGCCTACGAATCTTTGGTAAGACAAGGCAGAAACTACTTGAGTAGACCCCACTTTTTTAGGGTTGATCCTCACTCTACATTTGTTAACACCATTGTATGGCATCAAACTCAGAGTTCCCATTGAACAACGCTGTTCGACTCACAGCTGCTGCTGTCTGGTTATCATCGTTGATTGGGCTTGTTCTTCAGATAACCCTCTAAGATCAGATGTCACGTGTTGTGTGATGATTTGCCTCTATATTGCCATGTGTAGGGTTTTTCGCCACCAAAACCCAACATTTTCCCATCAAGCGCGGTAAATGAGGATGGTAAATTGGTAATGGCTTATATTTGTTCTAATCGAATCCAATTGAGATTCATTGAATCCTAAAAATTTACAATAGATTCATCCTACCAAATTTTTTCAAAGTAAATGCATATCTATATTCATACTCTTATTCAAATCTATCAAGTATGATAGGTCCGGTTCCAATATAGGTCTAAAATTGGTTTTTAATATATTTTTTCATTTGCCTAATATTATCTTGTTTTGTAATTATATGTATTTTCTCAATTTTTGTAAGTCAAAAGAATATAATAAATTTAACACTTGAGAAAATTGTTAATTGAAGGAAAAAGTATATAATCCTAATTTTAACTTTAAGATATTAAAAGTTTACAATTAAAAAAGTCAACGCCATAATAAGATGACGGGTTAAGTGAACTTCTAAATCTATCACTTCTAAAGTAGATACTAGGTTTTAGTTTTTTTTAATAAATATATGGGTCGATGGATCGGATTTGGGTTGGATTTAGGTCAAATTTTTTGGACTCGAACCCAAATCCAATCCAAGGACATTTAAATCATATCAAACCCTAAAAAAAGGGTCGGGTCTAATCGAATCTGTGTCGAGCCCCATTGCCATCCCTAATTGTAACCCTACGATTCTCATATTTATATTATCCAAAGTCTTGTTTTCAAGAATTAAGGGATCACTACTTAATTTTTCTCGCAATATTTTTAACATTTGGTTTTCGGGTTTAAAAGGGTAAATCCCTTAAAGTAGTGATGGCATATCTTTTGCCTTGGCTGGTTTAAGGGCGACCTTTTTCAATCATGAAAAAAGGATGTTAGAAGATAACTCTTTCAACCCTTAGTTTTAAAACTAAATGAATCTTTTTGCCTTCTTACATTTAAAGTTGCAATGGCATACTTTTTTGCTTTGGTTATTTTAAGGGTAACCCCTTCCAATCATAAAATTGGGTGTTGAAAACATAAAAATTTTTAGCACTTAGTGTTTAAAATGAAGTATTTTTTTTTACCTTATAGTACTTGGTCGGTTTTCAAAGTTGAAAAGGGTCAACTATTAAACTAAGGACAACATACTTTTTGCCTTGGCTACTTTAAGGATGAATATTTTCAATCTTGAAAGAGGAGTGTTGGATAACATAATAATGCTTAGTTTTTAGACTAAAGGCACATTTTTGCCTTCTAATACTTGGTTTTCAAGTTGAAAGGGTCAACCCTTAGAGTAACATCACCATACTTTTCTACCTTGACTACTTTAAGGGTAGCCTATTTTAGTGTTGAATGAGGAGTGTTGAAAGGTCTAACTATTCCAACTATTAATTTTTAAAAATGGATAGGGTTACTCCAAAAAGTATCAATGGCGCATCACTTGCCTATTTCAAGTGGTGTCGGTGCATTACTTGCTTTTCAATTTAGGAGTGACATTTTAGTTATGCAAAGAGGGGCATTAGGTGGCATGCTTTTAATTTTTAGTGATGTCCAACTTTGATCTTTTCTGCTAGTTGAAGCATCATTGTTTTGATATTATCTTCATGGTTTTCTAGTGCTTTCCCCCAAAAATGGAGCTTTAAATCCAGTAACATGAGAAGAAGCCAAGATTTAGTTTACATTTTAAATTTATTTATATAGGTTAATTAATCAGTATGATTACTCTAAAATTGAAGTCTTGGCCTTATTGAATTTTTTAACATTATCAAATATTTACTTTGTATTCAAGTGAATATGTCCATATATGTCGGGTAGTTTAGTGAATTCTCATTTTAAAAAGAGTGATAAATTTGGGGAGGCACCTATTTGTGCCAATCACTTTATTTCCTTGAAGAGGGAGTTATCCATGATACTAGGGACATCCTGATCTTGTAGATCAAACCTTCTTTCAAGATTTCACTATTATGACTACATGACCTTTTCTTAATATCAAGTCAATCATATGCATCAAGCTATTAGATTCTTATCGGACTCATTGGTCTTTCTACTAATCTAGGCCATTTGTAGGCTTCAAGTGGAATAGTTGTTAATTTTGCTAATCTAGACCACTAACATGCCACAAACAATTAGACTTTTAGTGGACTCATTTGTCTTTTTGCTAATATGGACCACTTACATGCGTCTAGTAATTAGTCTTGTGCTTGACTCATTGGTAGTTTTGCTAATCTAAGAAACTTGAAAGCATTAAACAATTGGATTTTAAAAGTGAGTTGATGACCACTAGTAGAAAATTGTTTATTTGCTTCACTTTAATTGCTTTTGTTATGTGGAAGAGCATAGTAAATGAGATTCTTGTATTCATATTTAATTATTTTCTTTGATTAAATGGCTAAATCGAAGCAATTATGGTAATTCATAGCTCTATTTCTTGCGGTTTTTTAAATAACTGCAACAACTAAGGCGTAAGTGCTAAGTACAATGAAAATAAAACACAGTAAATAGGTTTTATCAAAACCAATATGTGCTACGAATTTTCAAAAAACGCAACAATTAATTAGGAATAAATGTTCCAAATTTTAGAAAAACTGAAGTACATATGCTTAGGAGCCTTATAAAAACACGCATGAATACATATATGCATTCTACATCAAATTGAAATAGCAACAACCTCTTCATCTTCTCTCATTCCTCCGGTGAACCTATGCTCTTTCGCCGTTCTCACATCGTCTTCACCCATTCGTCTTCTCCCATTCATCTGCACACCCACAACCACTTTACACTCATGTTTTGCCCCATTGCACAACCGCCATTTTCCATTTTAGCATCATTATTTGTGGCACATTGTCAAACTAAGACAAACCATAGCACACACTCTATCCCAACTCTTGTGTATCCATTTTAGGCTCTATAAAGGTGTGTTAATTTGCATTCATTTATGACTTCGACCAAAAAATCTTCACTTCACCATAACTAATGTTGTACAATGTACATATCTTTCTTAGAATTTCTTAAATTAGGGTTTTATAAGTGATTTTGATGGATTATTTATATGAAAAATTGGTTGCAATATTGATAATTGCTTCGGTCTCTTATATTATATGTATACTACATGATTTTTGAAATTAGGGTATCTTAAGTACGTGATTCGAGTTTGAAGATATGAGATAAATAGGGTTTAGGGACTTAGATTATTAAACGTGGTATTAGTGCTATATAAAATCCCATATTATACTTGAGTTTTATGACTGCTTATCTCACTTGACCCCGCTTTATTTTGCTTTTCAATTTAAGCATTTTGTTGAAAGGTAGAGGAATTCCTAAAGTGTCTACTAGATTTTCATTTTTGAGATCCTCACATTTATTGATTTACAATGACTTTTTACTTTGTATTCAATAATCATTTAATGCCAAGTTAAACATTTTGTAAATTTTACAAGGCTTAAGCTAGTGTTAACACTATATAGTGAAAGACGTAAATAAGGTGCTTATTGATTTGAGCTACTCACGAGCTACTCGATCAAAGCTTGACTCTATTGGACTCGACTCAAGATCAAACTCAAATCAATAAGTTAACGAGTCAAGTTGTGCAAATCAAAGCTCGACTCAAAAAGCACATGGGAAGCGCGAATTTCTATTTATAGTACATATATTTATAGAAAAATACTTAAAATATAAAATTAGAATAAAATAAAAGATGGTTTGATATATAAACAAAAAGTCCCATATTAGATTAAAATGAAAGATGGTTGGAGAGAGCTTTATATATAAACTCAAAGTCCAACATTGAAAAAAATAATAGATGATTTGAAGCAGGAAGTATATATTAACCCACTAATATTTTCACCTAAAATCAAATCAAGCTTATTAAAGCTAAAACTTAGCCTTCTTGTTGTACCAATTCGAGTATAAGTACTTAGGCTTATTGAGCTTTTAAATGAGCTAAAAATAAGTTCAAACTCGAGCTTGAAATTAAATAAGCTTCAATCGAACTCGAGTTCGAGTCGAACTCAAAAATTAAGTTATCAAGTCAAGCTCAAGCTTCGGTTTTTTAGCTCACGAGCTTTCGATTTCAAGTCGAGCTTCAGTTTTATTTATCGAGTTCGAGTCGAGCTCAGCCAAACTCGAGCTCGACTCAACTCATAAGCACCCTCAAGGGTAATACAAGACCCATGGCTAGATTTTTTGTATCAATATCAACCCTAGCCTATTAATATACCCTAATTTTAAGTATAGGTTTAATCAAATTAATAAGTGTTACATTTGAAGAATCATAAAAATTTAGAGAACACATAGCGATTATACTTGGGTTGATTATAGAAGTCGGAACAGTATATGTGGTTGGTGTCTTAACAATTTTGGTAAAAGTATGCATCTCAAAGAACCATGTTAGCTTTAACTATTATTAGGCTTACTATATCTAAGAATTGTGACAAATTGATTTATTGCTTGCTTGGAATTCTAATTAGCTGATATTGTTGGTGGTAGTATGATTATCATAGAAAATAAGCCAAATACCTTAAGATTAACCAAATATTTTTATGGACCAGTTGTTATTCTCTTTACATGACCTACAAAAAAATCATATCATCGCTTCTTTGCATGATCTTTCTGTATATTAATCTTTTAAGTCTACATATGCAGTCACTATGATATAAAGATCCAATGGGTCCTTTGAAGCATGTGAAGCATATGTTGATATATTGATTGTAGATTGTATACTTGTAAGAGTATATACATATAGTGATCCCTATTTATCCATTTAACATACACTATAGGGATGCATCAATTGAAGGCTCTATATTTGTCAATAGATTGAATTGATTATTCTATTTGATAAAAACTTTGTAAATGCATTAAAGTACTTATTATATGGCTCTATCTCTTGAATTTTAATAGGGTAGGGGACATTTCGTTTAATTTGTTGTGCTCTCACATCCATTTTGGAAAAAATTAGTGCCTCTCAATTGGAGGTATGATTTGTATTAATACTTGTTTTGCTTCTTTATGCTATATTATTAGAGTTAGTTGAACCTATAAGGTATAGAGATGTAAATTATTACGTATATCATTACAATAAAAGAATTGTACATTTGTATGTCATGTAATTTCAGTAGAATTAGATAAATCTTGAATTATTAGGCTTTTATTTGTTGGATTATGTTTATTGATAGAAAGACTAAAATGGTGTGGTATGAGTTGATGATGAAAATAGTTTTTTCCATAGTTTTGAAAGATTATGGTTATGTGTTAGTTGAAACTTGAATTGATGATATTCACAACTCACAAGGTTGAACCTTTCTTTGGTCCAATTTCGACTTGAAATACTTCCCTTTATTAGAGTTATCATGGAACTTTACACTAAATTATATTTAATCTATTGAGTAAGATTCAAACCTATAACGTAGCATAACTATGGATTGTTGTATAGGAGACTTGATGTATAAATCGATCTCATAGGATTCAATAAGAGTATATTTGGTATAGTATTTTTTTAGGGGGGAAATTGTGTCAAATAACCATTTTCATTATCAAGTGTTTGGTATGAGAGATGGATTATCATATCCAATTCATTTTCTAAGGGCAACTAGTACCACTCATTTATTACCCTTCCCAAACATATGCTAAAAGAGACCATTCATCTCCTCAATCACAATCTATTACACGTGTTTCCTTCCTTGGATATACATCATACATCTAATAATAGTAGCACTTAACTTTACTTCTTCTTACGATGGAAGGTGAAGCTAATTAAGATAGATGCCTATAACTCATCCCTATTGTTGATTGATTAATGATGGAGGTGGATGGGAATTGACTGGCCAGCATTAATCGAAAGGTTAATGTGGTATTGCCCTTGTATTATGGTTGTGTTTTGATTATTGATGTTTGTAAATAGGTAATGTGATCTTTAGAAAATGGAAATAGTCTTATATATAAAGGAAACCCTATTGAAATTTATACTCGCTAATGTGTTGTTGGTGCATTTATCTTGCATGGCATTGTAGAGTTGTTATCCTATTTGTACTAATTACTATAGTTTTATCATTTTTCAAGACTTTTCAAGAAGAACGTCTTACTCAGATGAAGAATTGAGTGAGATTAAGGAAATTTAGGCATAGTACTTTCTAACTTCTCATCACCCTTAGATAGATATAGGCCAACCATGCATGTGGCATCATTTTGTATTACCTATAGCAATACTTGGATCAAGAACAAGATCAATGTTATTTTCATACATGCAAATATTTTATTTGATTTTATAATATTAATCCTATATTCCCATAAAAATTTAGCCTTAGTATTGAGTTTTATTGAGAAATTAAATCAATATATACATATAATATAGGAACCCGTTTATTTATAATTAAATTATTATTAAAAATTTACATAGCACAAAAGTTTAATTGCTTTGATTTTTTTTAAAAAACCAAAGAAATTAATGGAGTTTTTTTCAAAGAAAAGAAAATATCATAAGAAAATTTAAATCATTATTTGCTTTGGTTTTCTAAAAAATCAATGAAATAATTATTCGAATAATTGCTTCGCCCAAAAAACCGTAGCAAATAATTAATTGTATTTAACCACAATGTAACAAATAAACAATTCTCTACTATTGGACCTAAAGTGTTTTATTTATAAAACAAAGGGAGAAAACATGATGATTAGAAATCATTAGCTAGCAATATTTAGCCTAGCAAAACTTCACAAAAACATAAACATATTAATTCTTAAGGCAATCAACATTCAATGCCCTTGGGGTTGGACATAAATCCATGTCTTCTACCTATTTGACATTATCAAAGCTTATTTCTTTTGTCTTGCAACTAATCTAGACTTGAAATAGTCTAGGTCTCTCCTTTTCTAGAAACTCACTTTTTCTATAGCAATTAGGCTCAATATCTTTATTTGCCTTGTAATATTTTGCTACAGCACAAATTTTCAACTTCCTTTATGATGTCAGTTAGGTTTAGCACCCCATTCTTCAAAAGATAAAGAATTTGCAATTTTTAGATCTCAATCCATGCACAAAATTATCAAATGCCACATTCTCAACTAAATTAGGATTTTGAAGCCTCTTGTTGTTAAATTGTTTGACAAAGCTCCTCAAGTCTTCCTTTTCCCCCCTATTGGACCTTACCAAGTACATGC
Organism: Dysphania ambrosioides; assembly: GCA_026401315.1. Lineage (NCBI taxonomy): Eukaryota > Viridiplantae > Streptophyta > Magnoliopsida > Caryophyllales > Amaranthaceae > Dysphania > Dysphania ambrosioides. Next base: position 3,280,349 of record CM048662.1, read on the forward strand.
TGGTATATCATTATTGCTTGTTCTCCGTGATGGCTAAAAAGATAATTGAGTACCTTGAAAGAACTTGTACCTTTTTTTAAGACAATTAAACTACTTCTGTGTTTACCCCTTTAATGTGGTTGGAAAATACTTGCTCCAAGTGGCATCATTCACTCCATGAACATATATACATCTTGAAGGTATATGTTGCCTAATGACCATTTGGATCTTGATATGCCTTCTTTTAAATGGATCCTTGACTGGAGGTTTTAATTTTAGAATTCTTAAGGCTCGCATAGTCTCCACAGTGAAAGGTGTATTCATTTCTAAAGAGAGTACTGTCATACTTTCATGTAAGAGTGCATTCCTTCCCTTGAGGTAAACTAGATTTTACCATAGCTTAACCTACTCTTTTATGAGAGTGCTTCTCATGAAGATTCTTAGGGTATTGAGTATTAGAATGAGTGTAAGAGAAAATGTCCTCCTTTTGCATTTGAACATAAGCCATTTGGCACTCCACAACTGTCTAATGGGATATGCTCTTATTTCACCATAGCTTTAGAGGAGCCCCCTTGACCTCTTGCGGTGGCGGCTTAGTAATAAGTTAACATCTATTTATCTTAGTTTGCCACTTCACTTCACCTCCAAACAAATCTCACCTTGTGGATCAATTTTTCATGCAGCTATTCTCAAGCCTTGGATTCATTTGATGTTAAAAGAAGCACATTGTTCCTATTTTGCTCCTAGACTACCACAAATAACTCTTTGTGAAAGTTAGATAAAGTAACTTGTAGTTGTCATCATACATCAATTTTGCTACCTTAACAACCACTACAAGTCGCTACCCAATGTTAGGCCATAATGAATCCATTTAGCTTGTAGCACAACTGCAATCAACTTTTACCAAGGTGTCATAGGAATGATAGTGGGAATGACCACTGGCCCCAAAAAGTAAGGCTCCAAGACACCCATGCCTCTTTGTAGTTGACTTAGCATTAAGGGTGAGAGTAGATGCACTAGTCCATAGAAACATGGTGGACTATAGGAGTTAGGTTATCCCATTTGGTGACTTATTGGCAGTAGCTATCGATACATCACTAGCTGAGGACCCAATATCTACCATATTTTTGTGTTTCTCTAGTGATTTTGTATATTTATTATTGGAAAACTAGTTAGAGATAATTCTAATAGTGTTTCACTTTAATCATCAACATGTGTTTTGAAGATTTCAATTAAAAATTTATAAATAACTCTCTTAATAGGGATAACCTTTAAATACACTCCTAATGGCTAATCTACCATATTGCGCCATGTGTTTTAATTGGGCTTGTTCGGTTGTTCCTTATGGCTACTTTGCCATGGAGCCCTCTAAGATCAAATGCCACATGTGAAACGTATGTTGCCCTACTTTATCTTTAATAACACTCTATCTCCATTAAATGTGATTTTAGAGCTGATTAAAGACTGTCTGATCCGACAAGAAAAAGGTACAAGTTTAGACAGAAAAAATTAAGATTTTAACTCAAAAAACCCACTCATTTTCCCCGAAAATGAGAATTTGGGCAAAAAAGGCCATTGACCTTGGCCCAAAAATGTGCTGAATATTGGGTCGATCCAACCCTCTCAATACCTAAGTGGACTCGGTCCTCCCTCTGTTTCAACTTCATCGATGACAAAAGAATGTCCGTTGGCGGGCAGAGTATCGAACCTTGCACCTCCAGTACCAAGAACTGAGTAGTCTTATAGGAAGTCAGGACTTGAGAAGTGGTATTGTATGCTTCTACTTCGTAATTCTGTATTGAGGGAAAGGAAAGGGCAGCATAGTGAGTTCATTGTTTTCCCGCCATGGAAATCGACGGCGAGAACATCCTTCAACGCAAACACTCTCACTACCTAAACTTGGTCTCTTTCTCTCTCCTCAATTTCACGTTTCTTCAATACCCATAATTTCTTACTTGTATATATTATGGTTTCAGTTTAATCCGCCATTATTACTACTATTGTTATTATTCTTGATTTTTTGGGATTAATTTATGCAGGATGAGGTGTATATGGTACGGAACGAGGTGTATAAAGGCCAACAATACAGTCAAATTTACTTCGCCAGGCTTCATTTGTTGAGGACTCTTATTCATTCTATTGTTCCTCACTGGAAGCCCAACATTCCTGGTTTGTTCCTTTTTTTTTATAATTTAAGTTTGACCCAGTATAATTAAGGCCATTTTATCACTTGGGTTAAGTTGGATTTTTGTTTTAATTTTGAAATTTTGGCTCAATTTTTGTGAAATTATTTACTTTTTTAGTGGTGGAAGCGGGTGTTCGGAGGGGGTTGCAACTCTTTTTGGTTTGTGTGATTTCACTATTTGAGTATGAAACATGTAAAATTGGCTTATTTTTTTCACTTGGGTTTTTAATGAATTCACTAGTTCGATAATTTTTTTTATGGTTTCAATCTGATGAATTTATTGATATTTTTGGAGGGTTATACAAATTTTGTGTTGAAGTTTCATTCTGTAAGTTGAGTGTAACCCATGTAAAATTTTGGTTATTTCGACACTTGAGGCTGATTGAATATTCTAGTTTAGTACTTTGTTTGATGAATAATATTTATATTTTGGGATTATGGCAATTATTTTTGGTGGGTAGATTATGTTGTAGTTTTCCTGGGGGAGAGGTGGGTTGTTGACTGAGGATGTATGGATGATAAATATCGTTATTGGGTAATTGGTAATAATTTAAACCAAGTAGGGTTTAGGGTTTTAAGAAAGTTGGCAGCTCTATCACCTTTAGTCTCATGCTAATCGGGAACAGTTTGAGCTATGTTATAGAGTTTATATGCTTCCTTGAGTCCCTTTTGATCCCCATTGTGACCTGGATCCTCTGCGTTTGAGATCACATGCATTGGATTCACTTGTAGGCTGTTATCACAACATTGACATGTCTATAATTGATTATTTTTTAACTTCTTAGAGAATGGTAGCTGCATCAAGACTCATTTGTGTCACTTTGCTGGGTTGTCTTTGAGTAATGATACATTTAACTGATCATATGACTTTGGTTGTCTTCTGCTACCTGACAAATGCTGATCTATGACTTCGGTTTCCTCTTTATTCAAGAAAATTTTATTGGTTATTGTTGATGATTGAAGATGCCATATTTCTTTTGTTTATGTTGTGTTCAAACTGGAATTGAACACTTATTAATTGAATAAACCGCAAGCATGTAATCGGGAAATCACTTATAGATTTGAGGACCATGTTTTTTTTTTTTTTTTTTTTTTTGTAGTTTGTACGATTTTGGGTTTGGAAGAGGGCAAAGAATGTATCATTGTCGGAACACTCTACAAGCACATGAAACTCAAGCCCTGCATTCTTGATGAATATGCTAAGGAGGTAATACGGCTGCTGTGAAATACGAAGTACATATTATGATTGTCTTTCTTTTTTTGTTTTCCCTCCTTAATATTTTTTTGGGCAACGAATAGAGGTCTCAGGTTCCTCTTGTTCAGCCACACAATTTTATGCATCCTGACGATCACCTTGTTCTGGAGGATGAAAGTGGAAGAGTTAAACTTGATGGACCTACACTTATACCTTCTGTTTATGTGACAGGTATCTTTTCAATCCTCATTTGTCTATGTGCAGGTAACATTTAGCAATTTTGAAACAGTGAAGGAAAATCTATAGTGGTCACAAAAATCTATAATAAATTTGATCATTTATCTGGTTGGTGTTTGACTACAATCCTAGAGGATTCACTATTAGTGAAAAGGAAGATGGAAGAAATAACTCATATAAAAGATTTATAATTCATATATGAAACTATATTGCAATAGATTCAAATAATTTACATACTAATAGGGATGATACATGGGTTTTTGCTTGCCTTGCCATATAAGATAGGAAAGGCCAATGACTTGATCACTGGAAGAGTGAGGTTAATAAGTTGGGCATGTGCATGTATATGCTGGAACTTCTGGGATCTCAAAAGAAATTGACGTAACAACAAATATTTAGAGAGCGAAGGAAAGTAATTGAAAAGGTTCAGGTATGATGATTATACGATAACGGTGAATTTTTTTACTAAATGTGTCTTTCTATTGTTTGGCAATGACTATTCCTTATGCACTAAATCGACAGCTTTGCAACTCATTATGCATGATTAGATTGGCATGGTAACTTCATGGAGATTCTTAGATGTGTTTACAACTCCATCATCTCTGTATCAACTCTAGTTCCTTGTTCTACTAGCTTTTATGTCTGGTCACTTGTTAGTATCGATTAGCTAATTAGAGTGTACATGTTGATGAGACCACGATCAGTATTGCAGTTTTGGATTGACATAATGAACTTTGATAGGTGTTGTGGTTGCTTTCCTTGGAAAAGAAACAGGAGCTGGGTCGTTTCTTGTTCAAGATATCCTTGAAGCTGGCCTACCACCCCAGATAGAAAAACCTCTGAAGCTTGGTAATGTCACTCTATGTTCTTCCAATTTGTATGTTGAAAAATCACGTTTTGATTGGGCATCTTGTCTTAATATTGGATATACACTGGCACTAGCTGTTAAAGAAGTGGTATGATTAAATTCTTCTGCTTTTAGGGTTTTCTCTTCTCTGTGAAATAATATTAAGAATCAAAGGGCTATGCTTTTGTGTGTTTTTGGGGGAGAGAGAAGGGGGGAGGAGGGTGGGAGGGTTTAATAAGATTTTATATATTAGGCAATGACTGGAGGTAAGTCATATTCAAAATTTCTGGCTACATTAATTCTTCCATTGAATACAAATTGTTTAGAATAAGTATCTCTCGGAGGCATGATAACAAATATAAAAATGCCACTGAGATAGTTGTTTGCAAAATAGGAAGGCTAGCAGCATGCATTGTCTCAACTGTGTAGTGTGTACTGTTGAACGGCTTTCTGAAATTCAGCATGGTTGGTGATCACTAATTGCAGCGACATGAGGATTTTTGATTTATAATTTGTGAGTGTTGCCCATTGGTCCCAGATTTTTTATTTTTATCATTAGCAGTGACCAAAGTTGCCTTTTTCTGCAACAGCTTTTGTGAGGTAACCCCATTTCGCGCGCGTGTGTGTGTGTGTGTGTGGGGGGGGGGGGGGGGGGGACGAGGGACGGGGAACACGGGCTTGCACATACTCTTCAGAATTGACTCAATGTGTAGTTACAGGAGTCCAAGAATAAAAAACATACATGGACTGTTGTTGGATAATATTTTCCTTTATAAGGTTTCCCTCTTTTATGATTTTTTTCAAGAAATTGGTTGATTCTGTCAATTATATGGGATACATGGAAATTCTTGATCAAAATGAGTTTATTATGTTTTCGTTATTTAAGTTACTAAATCTGTGAATTTTTTAAACTCCACTGTGAAGAGTAAACAGGAGGGTTAAAGGCTTATCAACCATTAGGTTAGGGTACTTGAAAAATTGGACCCATAGTTTTATGCATGGTAGTTGGGAGCTCTAACCTTGATCCCCTTTTGGCTGTCACTCTAAATCGTTGATAGGGGTTGTATTTTGGTCCAATCAGCTCATAACTTTAGTAGTGTATTGGGTCTTTTGTGGACGTGCAGTTTTGGGTCAGGATTTTTTTTTACCATGAAGTCAAGTATACGTTGTTGGAGTAATTGTGGATTGGAGAAATAAGTTGCATAATTTCTTTTCCTGTAAAGAACCAGGGTCCAATGCATATCGTATTCCCTAGGGCTCTTGTTTGAGACATTTGAAGAATACATTCCAGTTATGTTACCATTCATACGTTATACCTACTTAACTGTCACTCTTTGGTGTCAGTCGCTTATATGTGATGAGAAATGTGTTATTTTTCTGCTGGATATCTGTTCTTTTCCTTCTCTGTTACTATATCTGAAACTCTCTAGTTTTATTGGTTACAGGTGATGACAAGTATGTTGTCTTCATATCAGGCTTAAGTGTGGGGAACAGCACCTCTAACCCTCTTCAGTATCAGCTTCTTGTGGATCATATAACTGGCCATTTAGGGGACAAAAAGGTCTTACTCTTTTGTACCTTATCTTGCATAAGTTATCACTGTAGAATCATAGACTAATCATTGTTTTTAAAGCTGTGCAGGAACAGGAAATTGCTGCAGAGATAGTCCATGTAGTAATTGCTGGAAATTCTGTAGAATTTGCCCGAGGACTATTTAATGGACAGGTAATGTACCATTGGGTATTGCCTCAACTCTGAAGTACCTGCGACATCTTTGTATGTATATTATGATTTATTTGTGTCTGAGGCTTGTTGCTTTTATGTTTTTAGTAGTATTTGGCATATTTGATGGTCCAGTACACAGTTCAGTGACATGCTGTTATAAACTAGCCTTAAGGGATGGTCACTAATGGAATTAGTTGAGAAGTGGTTAGAGTGGAGAGGGAGGAAAAAGAAGTTGGACATCTATAGAGATCAGTGAGAGAAATCATCAGAGAATTTAGAAGTGCATTTGTTTTGTTTTAGCTTATTGTTTTGGGAATGTCCGGCCGCTTGAAGGACAGGGAAGTTAGCTTCTATACGGTGATTTAATAGCATCAATTAATTCAAATTACAACCAATTATTTTCTTCTCCAAAATTCTCTTTATCTTCTCCAATTCTACTTTTCTGATGTTCCAGTCCATTACAAATGCTAGATCAACTCTCACAACTAAGGTTTTCCAGTCCATTATATTTGTATCTTGTCACTTCTCTTTTTAGTAGCTTGCCCCTTCCTTCATACTAGTAGAATCATAAATTGACAATCTATTAGATCAGAGATCCTTATGATGGGCATGATTTCCCTAATACTGTCTCCAGAATGTGATCCTTATAGATTTGTCTGTATCTGCAGAACATGGGATCAAAGGATCAATCTAAGCTCGCTGAGCCTTTTCAAGAGCTAGATATCTTGCTGACTCAGGTTTTGACATTTGCTTAATTTGTGATGGTATTTCGTATCATTTTACTTTTCTTCTGTAAATGCTTAGGCCAACATGACTTCAATTTTGTATGTAGATTGCTGCTGGTGTATCTATTGATATCATGCCAGGGCCAAATGATCCTGCAAATTTCTCTCTACCACAACAGGTGTTTTTCCTATACATGAATTTGATTTTTAGACTAGTACAACTTCTAGTATCTTTTTACATCTTCTTGACATTGTTTTTCTTTCCAGCCTTTAAATAGATGCCTCTTTCCTGGGTCTTCAGTTTATAACACCTTTAGGTCTTGTACTAATCCCCACTCCTTTGAGCTTGACAACATCAGGTAAATGTCAGGCCCTCAATTCATTTTCAATGGTTTCCGAAAAATGGTTGTGTACTTACCAGTGGCTACTTTCAGATTTCTTGGTACTTCAGGCCAGAATATTGATGATCTTGAAAAGTATTCTGAAGCTAAAGATAAACTTGAGTTCTTAGAGAGGACTTTGAGATGGAGGCATCTTGCGCCCACTACACCGAACACTCTTGGTAAATAGTAAAAGTAATTTTGTTTTCGTACTTTTTCTATTTTGTTTTTCTTTTTTAAAGTCACTGTTTGGGTTATGGCAACCTAGTTGTTGTTTATGAGTAGTCTGCAAACTGCATAGGATAGCAGACAACAAAAATTGAAAGCAGCTACTGCTATCTGCTAATACAATGACAACAACTGCCTGAATATAATATTGAAAATTAGGCTTTGAGATCTCCATATACATGCCGCCTTACACGTCCATTATTCCTACAAACCTCAATTGGCGGAAGGACTGTTTTTTGTAGAGATCCAGAGAATTATTATTTTTTTTCCTGAAATGTTGGGAGATTGAATAGACGTGAATATGGAAGCATGCAATTAGTTTGGAGAAAAGTTAGCTAGAATTACTTTTAAATTATACTAATAAAATTAGCAATAAACATTGCCAAGGGTCTGAACATACTAAAAAACTAGCTGTAGGTCTCGCATAATACTTGTGTGTCTGTGTTTGTTATAAAGAATCAACAGTAAGTACAGAATAAAAAATAGTAAATAAATAAGCGTTTGGAGGTTTAGCATCATGGTTGCATGTAGTATAGAACAAAGATAGGTTCTATCTGTTGTGACTACTTATTATGAAACTGTGAAATCATAATTAATAAGGCAGCATAATTTGCCTAACATTTTTTGTTTTCTATACCTTTCTGTCAACCCAGAGCTAGAAAGAGAAAAAGGGTATTCCTAGTATATCCTCAAGGGAGGAAATTTACATTGGGTAGCAAACTAGCAATCAGATTGGGTGTTATATTTGTTTTGGGAGAAGATAGTTTGACTGCTCTTAAGTTGCTTTACTAGTGGCTATTCAAAGCATCGACTTTCATGAGTCTTGATGGAAGTTCCTTTTTTTCTTTGTCTTTGGAAATTATTAGGTTGCTATCCGTTCACAGATAGAGATCCTTTTGTAATAGAGAGTTGTCCTCATATTTACTTCGTCGGCAATCAGGATAAGTACAAAACCCGTTTAATTAAAGGTACTCCTTCAAGTGTGCTGTCTTTAATAAAATATGCCTGAGGCCTTTTATATGTCATGCTTACAGACACTTTTTCACACAGGACCAGAAGGGCAAATGACAAGACTTATTACCATTCCTAAATTTTGCAAGACAGGTGTTGCTGTTGTGGTAAGCTTTAATACCTGCTCCAATTCTAGGATAAATGGCAATCCTTTTGCAATTGTTTTGGGAATAATGTAATGCCCTTTTATTTTTTGACAGCTTAATTTGAGAAATCTGGAATCCCATGCCCTGAGTTTTGGGACTCAGTTCAGCCTGTAGCTGTGAATAGTGGGTTTCAGGTACAACCCTGATGTTTCTTAATTTTGTTACATACATATATTATACTACGTATTGTACAATGTCTTTTAACTACTCTTTTTAGCTCGTCATAAGACTTAATCTTCAGTGCTTGAACTCCCAGGCATTCCTTGGTCTTCCCTCCACATATTGAAATTTTTCTCTTGAGGGTTATCGATATGAACACTTACCTTCTGTTTGGCATTGTCTCATATAACTTAAATACGGGCCTCAAAAGTCTAGTAATCAAGTTCTCTATTGTCTATTTTCGACAAGAAATTCCCTTTCTATCAATCTGCGTGGTTGTGTCATTATGTTGACTACACAGCTTATGTTATAGGATTGAAACTTTAACAGTTTGAATCTTGTCTAAAAAATTCTGCCTATACTCTCATCAAGGCCACGCATTACACGTACCACTGTCAGAAGAAACTATCAAACTTTGAAAATAACTTGTGTCTCTGCTGCAGATGATGGGACCCATTAACTGAAATATAGCGTGTATTCTTGATCTGTTGAAACTTGAAACTTTGACATAGTTTTTGGAGGTTAAATATGTTAGAATAAGAAATTTAGAAGATTTTGTCTCTATTGATATCTTTTGTAGCAAGTAGCTAACAGCCTAACAGTCATTTTTTTATGCATTAAGAGCTTAAAAACTTGGTGTGCCAAACTGCGTATGAATACGCGACCATGTTGATTGATGGTTTGAAGGGCACAGCGCCTATGGAGCAACCAAGTAATATCATTTTTATCTTAATTCTAAATCTCCTGATTGTGGTTCATGTGGGTTATTTTAATCAGCACAGTACATTATGGGGCTATATATGTTCATGTTTTTGACTTTAGAAGTTTATCAATATAATCTTAAAGCTTCCCTCAGTAAAAGAAAAATGGTCTTATAGTTTATATGAAGTATAATGAGGGATGTTGCCCGAGCGTATCTTTGAAATTTTCTATGAGCTGTTGTGGATGGGTATCAATGACTACTGTCTGAGTTTTCATTAACCACATATTTACAAAATTTCAATCCCAGCATCAATATATTCCTCCTGGTTGTTTCTTGCATCATCATCTTGTTGGCTTTTGTGCCATGAACACTTTCTTCTATGCAATTTCATTTATACAAAAGTCGTTGAATCCCAAAATTGTTGAGATTTTTTCCATTTTTGTACGGATAAGTTATTTCTCGACTAAGCAGGCTACACTCCTATTGTTTATACAGTTGAAGGCTGCGTTAGCCTCTTTGATGGGCACCTAATGGCAAAATTCGAGTTTCTTTTCTTATGTGCAACCTCTGAAGTGTGGACTACACTCTCAACATGCTTCCTCTATATCACGCATATCGGTTTCTGTTGAAGGATATTGGTCCCATTCTGTAGGAGAAAAACAAATAGCCTAGAAACACCACGATGCAGCTATCTGTGTGTGGCATGCGGCTGTTTTCATGTATCTGACTTGTGCTAGTGTTTTGTACTCCGTGATCCATGTACACTCGTAGTGATAGGTAATATTGTGTTGTAGCATTGCTCCATGTACGTTAGTCTTTGTTATTCGGACGAGGTAGTCAAAGATGCTTTTGCTACAGGTTTCCTGTTATCACAATGTGTCTGTCATTATTGTAGGAGCCTTTCACCCTTTCGCAATGTTGTTCTTTGCCTTAAACGAGGATATAGCTCAAAAACATGGAAGGATTGTCATTATGCTCATCCTCGGAGTTCTCTATCTGTATTACTTTTGTTTCTTTAAGTGGATAATAACTTGTAAATGTTTTCACATCTTCCTCTCAGCTGTTGTAGCTACCCAATTTGCAAACAAAACCCATTTTTCATTGTTTTTTTAGGTAAAGAAAGTAATAATTAATATAAACGAGATTTGATTTCAAGTCTTGGGTATCACCTTTAAGTTGGCTTTTACAAACCTATTTTTCACCATACCCAAGTAATTTTAGAACTCATGTAATGTCTTTGACCATTTAGATGTGTTTTGTTTTGACCAATTTGAAAATATATGATTGCATTATCTTTAATAAGTAACTTAGCATGTTTTACACGTGTCCTTTCTTTATATGAATAGTGAGTTTAAAGGAAAGAATTTGTATAAGTAGAATTAAATATGTTATTAATAGTTGTTTTATCACATACTTTAACCTGAGTTAAATTGGCCACTTAGGATTCATGAAATCATGATTCTTTGAATGATTGGGACAAGTGGCTCAATTGTAACTATCCTACATTTTCATAGTGGAAAAAAAAAATTCCCTTATCACTTATATTATCTCATAGTAATCCACCCAAACCCAATTCAAAATCACATGAAAACTCAAACAAAACATACTTAATATTACATTCTCCTATGTAAAAAAAATTTAACAAAGTTTCAAAAAAAATATAAAAAATTTAACAAACTTTACAAATAAAAAAAGAGCTATATTAAAAAAAACAAAAATATTACTGTTCTATTAGTATATGAGTATATCACATGGCGCTCTGATGAAGTAACGGCTATATTCTCCCCGCTCATCCCCCCACACACGCGCACCACTGCTGGCCCTGCCTCATGTACAGATCCAATCATCGCTACCTCACCTCAACGGCTCGTTTCCCGCACCATCATAAGCCCACTCACACTCACTCACTCACTCACAGTATTCTTCCCAATCCCTTCACCCTCCTCTTTCACTACTTTCTCAAAAATAATGGAAACTCCAAGAGCCGTGCAGCATGTCACTAAGGCGTCCTCAGACAAACTCCTTCGTAAATTCGCAGACACGGACGACTCCGATGCCGAGACCCCCGCCTCGGCTCGTAAGTCGTCCTCGAAACGCCGTCGTAGTATAAAAAAGAGCGAGAAGAAGAGAAAATTTAGGGGTAATAGTAATATGATGGTTGATGGAGAAGAATATAATTTGGAGATATGCATGATGAGCCCATCAAAAGAGCAAAGTTGTAGTAGTAATTGTGCAAGTTTAAGGGTAGTTGAAAGGAAGTCACTCCTACCTCAACATTATCGGACTACTAGGCGCTCTTCTTCTTCTTCTGGAAGCTTCCTGGTTAAGCATATTGGGATTTCAAGGTCTCATCACTTCAGGGGTGCTAGAGATTTCAGGACTAAGCATGTTCTTTCTGCTATTGAGAAGGTTATTTACTCAAATTTATTACTCTTTTACTTGCATAATTACATTCTATTTAGTCCTTTTATCTTTAATTTTTTACCCTATTTAACTTTTTACTCTAAATCTATAACAAAAAAAATATTACAAAAACTTATTATTTTAAAATGTTAAATTAATATACGTTTAATAAGATTCATTTAAATTATTTATTTTTTATAACATGATAAAAATTTATTCCAAAATATTCAAAGTAATTTCGAGAACGTGACTATGTACTGTGTACAAATTTGTTATTTCATTTCTTTTTTTGCAGAAAATAACATTTTATGCCATGGCTATACATGTGTATGATAACACTAAATAGATAGCTGAAAAGCTTAATAAGTTTAAGGAAAGCATAAAAATGTTGAACAAATTTTAAAATTTTGTACTCCATATGATGTTTTACATACATTATTGTGCACGAGAGATTTTGTCTTACAAAAGTATGGAAAGAGGTAAAAACATAGAGTACAAATTGCAATCTAGTTTGTGTAGCATAATACTCTCTCATTCTCACTTTATTTCTATTTATAAAGTCAAAGTTTAAAAGGTTTAGACCATAAATTATCATATTATAAAAAATAATATATATAAATGGAATTTTGTTAGATATATTTCAACGTAATTTTTAAAATTATCAAGTTTTTATAATTTTTTGACTTATAGATTCAGAGAAAAAAAAAGTTTTAAATTATTTCTTAGATATCATGAAAATCAAATGGGGCAAAAACTTAGAGACGAAATTAATAACACATCCAGATGTCATACCTTTAGCCTTGAATGAAAATTGGAGCACGTATGTTCACATCTTTTTTCATAACTGCATTGTTGAGAAACAGCCAAATAAAACATAATTTGTACATCTAAGAAAGTTGAAGCTCATCATGTGAAATTAATAGGAGTATTTTTTTTCTATATAATAATATATTCTGACTTCAGTAATCTCACACTTTTACTGCTCGTGTGAGCTGGTCACTTTACTTCCTATCACTACATCTACGAAGAACATGTAACTTCACTTGCACCTTTTTTTTTATGCACATTTACCTTATGCATAGTCCAAAGTTGAATTCTTTGCTAGGATCCCTCTTAGTTACACTTGTGAAAATCCGATTTGTAGTTTTAAAAAATTGACCGAAAAGTTCGAATATTGTAGGCCAATCACTGAAATATAATCAACTTCAACAAGTTAATTATTAGCCATTATCGTATTAACTTCATACTCCCTTTGTTCCTTCTTGTTTTTTCCATTTGTTTTTATACATATTTCAAAGAAAACTTAAATTTTAAATATCTTTAGCTATATATTTGTAAAAATAATAAAAATTTGATATTTGAAAAATATATATTGAGACAAATCTTTTAAGATTCCATGATTATGTTTTTTCTTATACATTATGAAAAATTTACGATCAAATTTTGGCTCTGAAATCTATAAATTTTAAACAAAAAGAATAAAAAGAAACAGAGGGAGTATAAAACAATTGATAATTTCAATACCAAAATCGTGTAAGTTTTCTACTACATAGTTTTACAATTCTGTCAGATTAATGTTCTCTTGTGATACTTTGTTTACTTGGAATTCTTCTTCCTTTCTTCACTCTTAGAGAAATTTTGTTTTATTGTCTTCTTTTGATTATTTTAGTTGATCAATATTGTATTTGTTTTACTTGTATAACACAGACATGGCATAAGGCTGTTAGAGGCGCGTCCAAGGTTTTCATGGAGAAGCATTATAACCGTCATAGAAGTTTGATTGATGATATTGTTTAGCTCTAATCTAAGTATGGATGGAGAAGTGGAAAGAAGTTAATCCTTTTTTTATGTAAAGAGATAAAGTTGGATTTATTGTCTCTTTGTATTTTATTTGTTTAATTTATTTTTCAATTTTTAGTTTCCACTACTTATCTTTTTTTGTAAAAAGAAAGTAGTGTTGTAATATGGAAAGTATGCCTTTTAATAAGTAAATTTTGGATAAGATAGATTGTTTTAAGATGAGAATTTCATTTTAGATTATTTTCCACACTGGAAAACATCAATCCACTTTGGCTAAACTTGTAATTTGTTTCTTAAATCATATGATAGTCAAACGCCAAGATTTAATAAACTTTTAAAGTAAATTACTTAATCACGAAACTAAATAAAGTTGTGGTTTATCCGACATAAATTGGATACAAGAAGTTGTAGTATTAGGAAATTAAGGTTAAAAGTTTGGCTATTGTTTCCTAGGCAAACACAAAGTAATTGTTTACGTCTGGAGATCAAAACGATTATTCAGGAGATAAGTAACGATTAGGGTTGTAGATACTTGAAAGTTGCTAGTGAACCAATTGATTGAGTTATTCACGTTTTGTGGCAGTGAAAAACTTTATAAAAGAATAAAGTTACTAACATCGGGGGTGGTGTTCGAAAGAAACCTATTCCAATGCCTAACTTAGAAAACTCTTATAGGATTTGAGGCCTGCCTCTGAATTATTTCTCAATGCTCTTAGAAAATGTTGTGTGTGTGTGTGTGTGTGTTTTTTTATAGAAGAATACCATACCTTGGTCCTCATCCCATAAATTAGCATTTATAGGTTTGAGAAACTAGAGTTAGTGGCTTACAAGTGCCACTTTAAATTAGTTGGGCCCTTTGATTCTAGATAAGTCATGTGGGCCTATAATAAATTATGTTATTGTATCATTGTCAAATAATCGATGGTGGCACTTCATAATGAATAAACTATAGAGTATGATATTAAACACAATAATGATGGCTTAAAATGTAATATTGATTCCCTATATATAGTAATCATCCTATCTTACTACATACTATTATTTCATTATTAATGAATGAAAAGCACTTAACTATAAAATAAAATAAGAAATATATTTTATAGTGTTAATTGCCTGTTATACCCTATCCTTTATCAAATCAAGCTTTGTTACTAGTAGATTATGTCATTAGCTTTGTGCCATGATATTTTGTTAAAGACTAGGGAGTATGCATCTTTGTGCGCGGTATTTTGCTAGTATAAAAGTGATGTTTGGTCTAATTTTATTATGCTACTGCAAATTCTAACTTTAAAATAATTTTTACAACTTATTTGCTAACGTGATCCTTAACGTGTGGTTCTTGTATTATATAATTGCAGTATATAAACGATGCAGGTTCAAATCCTAAATAAACTAGCTATACTTTTTTTTTTTGCCCATTTGCCAAATGAATAATTTATTTTGCTTATTTGCTAGATGAACAATTTTTTTCTCATTTGCGAAATAACTATTTTTTTTTTGCTTATTTGCCAAAAGAATAGGTTTTCTTTTCTCATTTTCCAAATGAACAATTTTTGTTTTGCTCATTTACCAAATGAACAATTTTTATTTTGCTCATTTACCAAATGAACAATTGTGTTTTTACTATATTTTCCAAATTAACATTTTTTTTTGGAATTTGTAAATTTTAAATAAGAAAGTTTGTGTGTAGTCAACAAAATATTATATGAAGAGAAAGAAAGAAATAAAACAAATACTATATTACCATTACTAATAAAAATGATATTGACCATTAGATTTTGTCTTATTTAGTGGTTGTAAAATTGTTATCATCATAAGAGAAGTTATTACATTACAAGAAGGGAGCTTAATTTGAGAAAGATACGAAGAGATATTAACCCTAATGAGATATAATTATTATTAAATCAAAAAAAGCTAGAGAGATATCGTAGAGAGCTTTTGTGCACCATTATTGAACATCTTGATTTTTAGTGAAAGTTTGTGGTTTTTTTCCTTCTCTCTAGCAAAGACTATTATTTTTCTACATAAACCATGTGAACCTTTCTATCTCCTATTTACTTTGATTATTTTTTATTATTATAATTTGTTTGATCATTGTTTGTTAGATCGTTAGTCAGTTTTCATCCCTAGCTTATAGTATAAGATACAACTTTACATGACTTCAGGCCTACGGCCATGAATCAATCCAAGCAAAATGGGTGGTGAGGCGAATTTTCATGCCTAAGGCTCACACTTCTTTGCTTGGCAAAGAAAAGAATCAACCAAGAACGACTAAAACAAATTCGTAAAATGTTGAACATGATGATTTGACCCCTAATGTGTTTCACAACTTCAATACTAGCAAGCAACTAGCCTAACTCTTATCCTAGCTAGTAGTCTTACATCGGGCAAGAAAAAAGGCAATGAAAGTTCATGGCTTATCATCTTTTCTTCTCCTCGTATTTATTTTCCACTTTGTAGTAAATAAAATTCCCATTCCATGTTAGGAACTCGGTTCATTCATTTATTTTGTTAAAAAAAAAAACTCGATTGTTGAGCTCTAAAGAAATGACATTAAAACTAAGAACTTATGAAGAACTAGATAATATATTGAATGTCCTCATTCTTTATATGACACTAATTACATCAAATAAAAAGAAAAGAAAAAAAGACTAAAATAAATTTGAGGCTTTGTTCTATCATATGCTTTTTGCTAAACCTTGTGGATTAAGATATTATTCATACTAATTAATTTTGTACCAAATAAGCTTGGCAAAGATGATGGAAATTCATCTTTTGACTTAATGTAGTAATTTATTCATCTACTTTGTACTAAAATTTTATTCCTATAAAATAATTTTGGTCACAAGTTTAAGCCTCACCAACTACAAGATACCCTTGGGAGAAGACCTAGCCTAAAAGCCACAAATATTTTAAATTGAGGATTGAATCCTTTATTATTATTATTATTATTATTATTATTATTATTATTATTATTATTATTATTATTATTATTATTATTATTATTATTATTGTTATTATTATTATTATCAGCATCATCATCATCGTTATAATTGTAACATCCCGATAATTTCCTCTTTCCAAAAATCATAACTTCGAGAGAACTACTGAAGTGCTACCGCGCATGTGTTCAAATGTTAAGGCTTTAAAGAATCTTGTAGCAGAAATATAAAACCTTCAAATTAAAATCTTCAAATACTAAACGTAATCAACCATACAATTCGGTACCATTAAGGCCCTTATTAAAAATTTGAAACATCAATCAAACTAAATCCAAACCAATTTTTTTTTCAACTGTTTAGAAAAACGTTAAATCAACAAAGCAAACGAAATAGTTATCTCCACTCATCCCAATAATGTATGCACATCCATGCAATACCTGTCCGAAATCTGCTCCCCATAATTACAATTGTAAATATTGGTTTATTACATGTTCACTGAAAGGCGAAGACCATGGCCAAAAGATCACATATGAAGCACCTAAATAGCAAAGATGAATACATAAAAGTTACAAAAATTTAAGGAAATGTAATGACCTCAAAAAGTAAAATGCATAGCACATTTATTTGTATAACACAATCCTTTACTCAAATCAACTAATAATTTATTTAATTTATAAATTGGATTAAGTAACAGACAAGGTTGTCTCCCCATGTCTGTCCCAATCAAGATCATCAAAGTAAATAAGTAAACCACGTGGATTTACAATTTATTACTTGGGTTCCAATTCATCAAATAGCATGCATAAAATACATCACAAATACGCAATCAACCTCTTTTATATTTGGAATTTATACCTTGGATTTCCTCCTTAATCTACCACCTGTTGAATAAAGTCAACTAACCTCGTCATTAAAACTTGAACATCACCCTTAACTCAATCCATACCAATAGTTAAGAAGGAGTGATAATAAACAACCTCATGGATTAATTAGCAAATTAATTCTACTTAAACCAACCAAAATTCCTCAATCATACATAATTCTTTCATGATTAGTATTAACAATCACTATCCAAAATTCATACAACATTACCCAATCATGCTTCTAAAGAGAAAGAACACAAATTCATCAATGCCTAACTAAACAATTTCATCCAAAAGGTTTCCTAAATATGATACTAAGTTTTCATTCTATCCTAGATCATGCTCTTGAAGGCAACGTTTTTGTAACTTGTACGTACTTTGAATAGAACAATCGGGTTGCCACTTTCAATTCACAACTATGAATCCTTTTCCTAAAACCAAATAATAAAACCTTAATTAATACCCGAACAAATAAATTTTCAACAACTATACCCATTTTCAAAAGGCTTCAAAAATCATGTAAATGCACTTTAAACCTTTATTTCTAACACTTGAATCCATGAAATACATTGAAAATCAAATTTACAAATTCTAGAAAATTTCCAAAGCATGCAAAATGTTGAGTATTATGATCATATACTACTCATAAAATCATAAAAAACCTTCAAATACTTAACACAAAACCCAAGTTTCATAACCCATAAAATCTGAAAACTTATTTTGAACATAACCTCATTAAATTAATTATAATTAAACCACAAAATAATCATAGTTTCATAAAATAACCAATTGTATATGATTATAAACCCTAAAACATGAAAACTAGTACATTTAACAATTTCATGTATATAATTTCTGAAAATTTATAGTGCATATAAAATTTATAAGCCTCATGATTATGAACACTTTTAACATATAATTAACCCATTAAAAACAATCAACACAATCATTAAAATAATTTTTTTAAATCATGAATTTTAGGGTGTAAAGTTAAGGAAGAAATGAAGGGGGAAGAAGATAGGGGAAAAGAGGACACCGACCGACATACTAGGGCCTCTGGGGGGGCGTCTGGTGGTGCTGGAGAGGCGGTGGCTAAGGACGGCAGTGGACGGTAGCAGGGGAAGACCGACTACTCTCCTCTCTTTATCTTTTTTTTTTTTTGCTTTAGGTTGATTGTAATTAGGGTTTTGAGAAAAAAAAATGATGGTTTACATATAAATATTAGGGTTTTATGTGGGTTGGATTTTGGGCTTTTTAATTTATGATGGCTAAAAAATAATCTGTTATCAAAATAAATCCTATGATTATTTTAAATAAACAATTAAACACATATTTTGTAAATATTAATCTTGTCTATTTTAAAGAAAAATTATATGTAGAAAATATTTTCGAGTTTTATGAGTAAAAAGGTAATTAAAATCTAATAATTTTACGGGGTATTACAATAATAATAATAATAATAATAAATAATTATAATTATAATTATTTTTTTATTATTGTTGTTACATTATTTGCTTCTTATATGGTTATTTAATCAACGTTATATATTGTAATTCCTTTGTCTTTATTTTTTATTTTTAAAAATTAATTTTTACACTTCTATTTAGATAAAGTTTAACTATTATTTTAATTTATTTATCTTCACATGACTAAAAGTAGTGTTCCCCACCCCTCTCACGTTCAATTAAAAAAAATACTTTAATTTCTCATCACACATATACTTTTTTACTCAAAAAAATTACTCGACTAACTTTTCTCTCGTTTACTTTTTAAATATACTAATAATAGACAACCAAACAAATATGTATCATCTAAAATTATTTCCTCTGATCTTTTTTATTCTTATCTATATAATCAGGTAAGAAATAAAAATATGAGTAAATATGGGTAAATTCTTTAAAATAAATTTAAAATAATCTAAAAAGAAAATCAGATTTCCTTGAAAAAAAGCTATAAGTGGGGGCATACATTAAATACTCATGGGAATCTGTAATTGAGTTATTTATGAGTAAATGTTGGTGAAAACTTTTAGGGTTAATGGAGGCATTTTTGACAGTTTAGTTGAATATTGATGTTATTTTCATCAACAATTTTATTCAACCGAGGTTATTTTAATGATAGTAAATTAGATTAAAATAGAATGATTTTATATAAGAAAATCTATTTGAAATTTTCGGATAGGAATATGGAAAGAACAAAAAATAATGGAGGGAGTATGTTATTTGACAAATGTAAAACTAATAATATAATAAGAGGCACAATGATTAAGAATTATTTTCAAATTGTTCGATGCAAATTTGGAGATAATCAACATAGAACAACCACGATTTTATTTGTGTGTTTTTAAAGCATGCAATGTTTTGTGGCTCACTGTGTCTACTTTAAATGACATACTTCCTTTAATGGTATGGAGACACTAGTATTCTATTACCTCTCTCTTTCCATTAATAAAATTTAAAGTCTCACACTCTCTTATTTTATTAATTAAAATAATACTCCATTTGTTCTTTTTGTTCCTTCTTTTTTTTATATTCGGAAATTTTAAAATATTGTTCTCATTTGAAATCCTTCTATTTTAGTTTAATATTGTGATTGGGGTAAAAAAGTTTGGTTGGGATCACTATTTATGTAATATGTAGCCCATTAATTAATTTTTTAATTGTTTAATGCTGAACTTTATAAATTCTAATACTTATTTAATACTCAACCCACTAGCATATTTTTTTAATAGAATATACTCTTATTTTTAGATTAATTTAAATTATTTTATTGAATCTTAATAAATTTAATATTGTCTTGATTTCTTCCCTAATTCGTAATGAAAAGGAAAAAAAAGACAGAGTAATATCTTAATAATTCTTATCACAACTACATTTTTATCAAAAAAAACATTTTGATAACAAACTTCTACTATTTATTGTCTAAAGTGCTATTATTAGTCTAATCTGTCACTTAAACTACAATATTAATCTAGTTATTCAATTATTTAAATTACTCCATATTTTAAAAGATTTTGTTTAAACAAAAATATATTTTTAGCATTATCTCACACTTAGCTTATTAATATTGATTTGATGTCAACATATATTTTGAAAGTCAACTATTGGATTGGATAAAGTATTGGTATGCTATCTTATTATCTATGCGAAAATCGTTAGTGTAATGTTAAATTGTCTCCTAATTAAATCAACTTAGATACTAAAACTATTAACTTATGTAATAGAATTAGAAACGGAAAGATAAAGGTTATCAATTTATATCAAAAGTGTAAACCGAAAATGCTAGAAAACAAACATAAATTTTTTGACACATCATAAATTATATTCACTCCAAGAAGTTAGATTAGATTAAATATTTTTATATTAAAAAAATATACTCCTTTTATTTCTTTTTATTTATCCTATTTAAAATATTTCATTTGAGGAATGAAAAACTTAAATATAATTTTTCATTGATATATATAAGTTAAAATGAGATCTTGTTAGATTCATTTCATATAAAAGGAAACAAATGTGCAAATTTTTTATATATTTTTTAAATATATTTTATTATAACTATAATATATGCATTGAAAACTGTGTTTATAAAACAGATGACATATAAAAGGAACAAAGGAGTAATTTGTTTGACACATCATACTAATGTGGCGTTAATTACATTCTGAAAAGTTAGATTATATTCAATCCAAGAAGTTAGATTAGATTAAATATTTATCAAAATAACATAAATTTTTTTGACACATCATACTGTAGTACAGCTGTCATAGAGGGAAGACCACCTCAGCACTGTATGTCTGTACACAATACTCCGTATTTTTTCCAAATTATTTATTTGTAGGAAATAGTGTATTATTTTCTTCCGACAAAAATTGAGGTTGACCTTCTATAAATACGTCTCCAATTTACCAAAATCAGTCAACCAAATATTTTAATTGTTTCCCCCATTTTCTTACCTTTTTTTAAAACCACTCTCTCCCTCCCTCCCTCCCTCCCTCCCTCCCTCCTTTCTTCCTTCATTCATCCTAGTTTTTATTCCGCAAGAAATCCATCCCATCCCAACCCCACCTCAACTCTCCCTCATTCGTAAACCCCAATTCGATTTCATCTCACACTGCAGATACAAATTAGGGTTTTAGTTTTCAAGGGATATAAAGGATGTCTTCGAAGGGGAAAAATACTGCTATTTGTTGCTGGCAACCTTTTCGACGACGTGGCCCAAAGAACAGTGACGATGACGACAACACCAACAACAACCAAGGAGACGAAGGTAATCCTGGAAGTAGCAGCGGTGGCGCTGGCCTGGAAATATTTTCCGGCAATGACCCACTTCTTTGGTCGAGAGATTTGGAGAAGCATTTTCTTGGGGAATACTCGTTTTCTGTGGTTCAAGCGAATCAAGTTATTGAAGATCGTAGCCAAGTTGAAACTGGGCGTAATGCTACTTTCGTTGGTATTTACGACGGCCATGGCGGTCATGAGGCTGCTCACTTCGTCTCTGATAATCTCTTTACTCATTTCATCAGTCTGTATTTTCTTTCCTTTCTTTTTTTATTATTTTATGTAACTTTAAGCAACGCTTATATATTTTTTGATAAATGGGTTTTGGTTATTTGCGTTTATTTGATTCTTTATGTAGTTAGTTTTTGATATAGCATGGGTTTCTGGATTTAATTTTTCTGGGTTTGATGATTGAGTGGTTTGTTCGTTTTGTTTGGGTTTTTGGGGGTTGCAGTTGTCTTTCTATTTTCAACATTCTTCTCTCCATTTTTGGCAAGTTTTTGGCTGTTATTTATTATTGGTTAAAAATACACGGTGACGTGGTGTTTTAGTAGTTTGTTTGAACCTGTGTAACTCGACACTTGAACGATACCTGAATCTTGCCTTTCCTTATCGTTTTTCTTTTTAAAAAATTGGGCCGAAAACGATGTTTTGGATTAATAAATTGATATTTCTAAAGATTATCAACTATATAATGGAGTCTGGTGTAGAGTAGACAGATGGGAATAGTAAGTATTCATATGAATTGTGAGAAACTGGGGCTATTAGTTTGTATGTATTAGTTTTGATGCAGTTTTTAGCCGTTTGTTATGGTTTAATTGAGTATTTGTGTGTCATTCAGATTTCTTGAGTAAATTTGATACACTTTCTGATGTATTTTGAATCTTGTTTGATCTTGTTCAGAGCTTGCTCGAGAAAGCAGAACCATGTCAGAAGATGTCATCAGTAATTCTTTTGCTGCAACAGAAGCGGAATTTATCAGACTTGTTAACCGGACTCACTTCACAGTTCCCAAGATGGATGTTGTTGGGTCTTGTTGTATGGTTGGTCTTATCTGGGGTGAGACATTGTATGTTGCTAATTTGGGTGATTCACGAGCTGTGCTAGGAAGACTTGGTCGATCAAACAAGATTGTTGCGGAGCAGTTGACTATGGAGCATAATGCTTCTAATCCGGAGATCAGAGAAGAACTTAGGCGCGAAAATCCTGACGATCCATCCATCTTAATTGAGAAGGAGGGGTATTGGCGTGTCAAAGGCATCATTCAGGTTTTCTTATTTCTACTTTTCACTTCCATTTGCTCTTTTTTCCATTTACATCTATTTCTTTTTGCTTGGTATAGGTTGTTTGCTGATTTGATGCAATAGAAGTTCATTCGTTTATTATCTTATAACTTGGCATTGATGCAAGTCTCTGTTATTAAAGGCGAAATTTCATTCTATTGTCTCATTTTAGATTGAATGACTCATGCTTTTGCTTGCCCGAAACTAGTGTTATTTTTCAAATAGATGATAACATGAGGAGTTGGGGTCAGAATGAACAGAATTATTTGAGAGTTGACAGTGTTAGTCCTGCTGTATGTTTTTTTTAGTGTAAATGAGGAATACTGTTCTTCACTTTCTGCCAGTGTTTGACCTGAGGTGTAAGTTACTGAAATACTTAATGTATTGGTCATTTCTTGATTGACAATATGTCTTGTGGCTTGTTTTTCAATATAGATCACAAGAGCCATTGGGGATGCATTCATGAAGATTCCAGAACTTGTTATCAATCCCTCATTATCAAAATTTAAATTTTCTGAACCCCTTCGACGTCCTGCGCTAACTGCTGAGCCATCAGTACACACCAGAGCTTTGACACCCGATGATCAATTTCTGATATTTGCCTCAGATGGTCTCTGGGAGCACCTCACTAATGAGGAAGCTGTCGAGTTTGTTCATAACAGTCCTCGAGCGGTATGCATCCTCAAAATCCTTCATCAGCTGCCTGTAGCGCAGTAATTTTATTTGTCTCTGCTGCAGTAATTTTATTTCTCTCTGCTAGTAATTGTATTCTTCCTCTCAATTCTCTCTTTCATTCAGGGGATTGCAAAAAGACTTGCTCAGGAAGCAGTGAAAAGGGTTGCACGAAGAATGAAAATTTCGTATGAGCTACTCACGACTGTGGAGAGAGGAGAAAGAAGAAAATGTCATGATGATATTACTGTGGTGGTCATCTTTTTAGATCACAACTTGAATCAAGAGACAAGTCAGCCGATACCTGAACTGTCAGTACATGGGTTCAGTGATACTTCTAGCGTGTCCAAATTCAATGTTCTGCAGCAGACAACCTGAAGGACCTGCTGAATCGGAATGGAAATATAAGTAATACGTAGGCTTAGCTTTAGTCATCCTGAAAAACCTTAATTCTTTAGCTGTTCTAGTTGGTTTCACCTCTACTACCTATGGGACCCGTATAATATGCATTCTAGCAGACAACCTGCATGAGAAATTTTAGGAAATTTTTTTTTCAGGCTTTTATCAGATTGTAGTCTGTACAAAAACTAGTATAAAAAATAAGCTCCTGGAGCAAGTCGCCAATTTTGATCAAGTGAATATCTTTGCTAATTCCCTCTACTTTTTTTTTTTTTTTGCAACATCCTACTGCCCTATTTGATTTCATATGTTCAATGAAACCTATCTTTGACAGACTGTGTTAATCTGTTACGTGTAATTTTAAGCAATAATTAAAGCCTCTACTGCTTACAGTGAGATCAGCATCGAAAGGGATGATTTGATTGCCACTACTCACTAGTATTCTTTGGATGATTAATCAGTAAATAGTAAATTAATAATGAATTCTTTATGATGAGTTGCCAGTAGTGAGCAATTTCTCGAATGCAAACTGATTTGAGATCATTTCTAGAGTTAGGCATCGGATCAAGGCATTAAAAGGCCTGTTCCAATAGGCTACGCAAGGGTTAAAGGCTTTTAAGTTTTAACTTACCTATTAATATAAGGATCTAATTAATTATGGGTGTAAATGGAGCGGGTTTTTAGAGGATCAATTGTTAATGTGTCCGAACCAGTCTTTGTTAAAATCGTAGAGGTGGAACGGGATCTCTAAATATTGGCCAGCCGTGCTTGTACTGTCCAACGTATCTTGATGGTCTCGATGATGAGGATTGACCAATTCCACTTCCATTTTCAATTTATCGGTGCAGGGAGGGCAGTTAATTTTCAACACGAATCACGAACCTAACTGTATCGACCCGATTTGTTTTAAACCAAGCTGGTTTACAACTCGAAAGGTGTAACCCGTAACTCGTACCGACCTGACCCAAATCCAACCCGGAAACCGATTTTACCTGAAATACAACCCGAACCGAACACGACCGGCTCCAACCTGAATATAACCCAATTTCAAATTGACCCGACCTGTTAACAACCCGACTCGATTGTAAACCGATTAGTAACAACCTGAATTTCGATTCAACTGGACAAGAAACCAATAAGGCATAATTGATAGTGACCCTTAATCCAATTTTATACGACATGTTAAAATTAAACTGTAAGAAACCCAACAGTAGAGTTATCATACTCAATCACATTTTTTGCAAATTATTATGATTTTTAACAAACAACTTCTTATTTTGCAAAATTCCAAATAAGAAGCATCAATTACTTATACCTATTAATTATGAATATTAAAATATTAAGAATATTAACTAGTAGGCTAGAAGGTTGCCTCTAAGACTAGAATTACAAAGTTTAAAACGTTTCTTCAACTACCAAGGTTATAATTGCATTTTAAATTATCATCCCAAAAAACTGTCTTATACTTCAACAATTTATGGATTTTCAAAATGTACCTTAAATATCGGTTAACCGTTTTCCAATTATCGTCACTTAACAGTACGGTTACGATTAGCCTTTTTCCAATAATTATTATAACGGTTATCAGTACTGTTAAGCCTTAACGGTACGGTGGTGCAGCTAACCGTTTATGAACACCCTAAGTATGACCGTGTATTTCAATATATGTAAAATACTAAAATACGTATGTTACATTCTAATAAAAAACAAGATATTTCTACAAAATTAATGATAAGCACATAAAAATTTTAATTATGAATTTAGAATTTTTTTTAAAACTAATTTGTGAAAAATTAAAAAAGTTAATTGCGCAAAATTGCAAAAGAAGTTAATGACTATAATAAAATAGACTTTCATTCATCATTAATTGACATTCACGACATTCACTTTATCTTTTCGGACACAAAAACAACTAAAAGTGCTTAAATATAATAATGTTGTTGATTGATTATTTAAATTCTAAGTAGAAAGAATAATAGATTTCATATTCTCGTAATTTCTTTAGTATCTTACTATGATACTTTACCAAGATGTAAAATCTTAGTCAATTGTATATCACTTATAGATCTATAGTTAGTTAATTCTTATAATTTCATCTGAAACGGTTGGTACACTAGTTGATTTTTAGGACTTCATACTTGATTGAAATGTTAATGAAGCATCATTAGTTGGTTTTAACTAGAGGTGTACATAAACAGTTAACCGTATCATTAAGCCTTAATGTTATTGAAAAAGGCTACCGTAACCGTACCTTCAAGTAAAAGTAACCGATAAACGATTAACCGGTATTTAACGGTAAGGTTAACGGTTAATCACTAACCGTTTCATTCCATTTTTATACACTTATACACCTAATATTGAGAAATTATTTGTATGATTACTTAGCTCATTTGAATCTTCTACAACAGTAATAACACATATTTACACAAGGTTTGATCATACATAAAAAAAACTTGTGACATTCATTCATTTTTAGCCTTTTAGGTTTATTTTTTTAAATAATAATATAGGTTAGCCGTTACAAAAATTTTATTATCGTAACCGTAACTATTAATTCTTAAGAGCTCGGATAAAATAACCGTTAATATGAACCAGTTATACCCGATTTACAGTTATTTTGCACATCCTTAGTTTTAACGATCTTGAATAAGATTATGATTTTTGGATATGATGATTAATATTTTTATCGAAATAACAAATTAAGACCTTTATACTTAATTTGTATTGATTTTCAATAAGTTGATAATTATGATTTTTTTAACAATTTATATTTTATAAATTGTCCTTTTTTCTTCAAAACAATTAAAAAAATTAGAAATACTATTGATAAAGGTTAAGAGTTATAGGTGCAAATATGTTATTATATAGGATCACATGATTCTATGATTCGATTAGATCCTGTCAAGCCTGCCATATCAAAATAAAATCATGATCTTAACAATACTGTTAATTGTCAAAGAATTGACAATCGCACGCTAACTTGTAGAATGCAATTTATAATATAATTGTAAAATAATAATGAATCGAACCAAATTGTCTCAAAATGACCCGAAATAAATTGTCTTGACCCATTCAAATTGGACTTGGCTCAAAGTTGAGCCAAATCCGAATTAAACCGTCTTAACCCTGTCAAATTTGAACAGTTCAAACCGGTCAAATCCGAACCGAACTCGAACCAAACCGGTTAGCTGATTGAACCTGATCTGATTATTAACCCGAAACCGAACATAACCGATTCGAAAATAACCCGACAGTACTCAACCGAACTCGTACCAACAACCCGAACACCCCTGAACACCCCTGGGTGGAGAGCTCACCAAGCTATGCTACATTGTCGACATCATCGATGATATGAATATCACTAGGCTTAGTCAACAATAGGGATCAGGTAATGACAAATTGACAACGAGGTCATGTCTGACAGCGGCATCGTCTCCCAGATGCTGGGTCGGCTATTTTTGTGGAGGAGCTGGAGTCGTCCTACTGATTGTTCTCCGTCAGTTTATGGCCTGCGTCAGCAAATCATGCTTCTAGCGAAGAAATGGAAACTATCTGATAGCATAAGGCAACTGAAAAATGATCTTGATGGCATAGACACGCAAGTGAAAAATACACCCATAAGGAATACGCCTACCACTAACTCAAGTCGGTCTGGATTTAGGAGTTGGGGTTCATTCCGTGACATTCAACTCCTCAACGGAAGGATGATTGAGGAGCAGAATATCGTAAATCAGCTCTTGCATATGCATGATGTGACCAAGGTGGTTTGTTTAGTCGTGCTGTTTTGGAATTTCTGGAGGCATATACTTGTATAATAGTTGTTATAAACGAAACTGATAGAGAATAGAACAATGTTACCGGAGAAAATTGAGTCGCATACTATGTCGCTCTCTTTAGAATATTCACGACACTTGCCTTTAGAAAGTGCAAGCAACTCACAAACCACCGGATGCTCTTTAGGACAAAATAGTCTTTGAAGTTTGGTATCGGTGGATTTGCACATAATCACCGGGCTAACGAAACACTCACAGAAGGAACACTACTTCTCGAATTTTGTGAGAGAATAGAGGAAGAACAGAGAAGATGTGTTTAGTTGTGTGTGTTGAAATGCTGAACAAAAGGTTGTATATATAGCCAAGTCAAGAAGCAAAAAACATATAAGTAATTAAGGTCAGAATTAAAATAGAAGGTTCAATAACAATCCAAAAATAAGTATAGTGCACGTGTATTGGTTGGATTCCTAAGCCCTTTTTCCTTCCACAAAAGTGGGTAACCCTTGGGTCGCGCCCAAGTAAGTGAACAAGCCTCTATTTAAAAAGGTCAAACTTCTCTTATCCCACCAATGTGAGACTCCTTATTTTTATAAACTTCAAACATTCAACAAAAGTTCCAACAATAGTTAGTAATTTGATGTTGCTTTTATTCCTTTCTAGACCCATGACATACACCCAAATTAGAGTGGAAAACTTTGTCCGGTTAAAATTAAATTAAATTAGTCGGGTCACCTTATTTCAACCTATTTTGTTTATACTCAAGTTCGGCCCTATCTTTAACCTTTTAAGTCGACCTAATTCAATGCACACTTTATATAGTTGTACCACTTGTTTGCATATAGATCTTAAATAGTGAGATATTGGTAGGGAGATATAGACTTTTTCCTTAAAAGATGACCTACACATATATAAGACATATTATTTGTTGCATAGTGTCATTTGACATTGGTGTTTTGGTGTCATAGATTCACAAGACCAACATCAACGTTTAGTTTAAAATGGGTAAATTATGTGAACCAAACTTGTTATTGGTCCATCACAAAGAATCATGTTGATTTGCCATAATTTCATAAGTTTGATTTTAAGGAAAATTAATTAGTTGATAGTAAATATAATTGCAATGACAATTGTGTGATTAAGAGGTCAAGCTAATGCTGAGAGCCTTTTCAATTCTCAATCAAATTGGGGATCGTCATAATTCTAGTTTTTCTAGAGTTTGACATTGGCTCTAAACCATATTAATTCCCAATATTTAGTAACATGAGACTGATTACTAACAAATTGCTTAAACTATATATGAAAGATTTCCTTAAAAATAACCAAGTAAATCTCTTATTTTCATGTATCATATGACTCATATTATCCACTTATTAAACTTATAAAGACAAAAATTAAAAATAAGAATTTCTAAATCCATTTTTTTTATTTAAAACTCTATTTAATGTAATTGGTTTATACTCACCGACCACACTTATTACTAGGTCATTAAGAATTTTTTCACGGTCTCTTTTTTTTGTACTTTTGATTACCGTAAAAAGTAAATTGTGTAGATTAAATAAGAATATATTGACTTTTAATTTTTAAAGACTTTTATAAATACAATTTCAATAATAAAATGCATTTTTAGTCTTAATTCTTAACACCACCACCACAATTTATGGCCCAATTGCTTATTTAGTAGATTATTCAAATATTTATAGACTTAATAATTAATATAAAGTACCATAGTAGTAAACTTTATAGAAAAAAATTCGTTCTAAATCAATATCGATTCAACTAGCTCGTTTTGAAAACTATCCGAATTTGATTTGATTTGATTTAAGATAAACAAACTAGCAACTATCTCAAAATCTATAGAATGTTCTCTTGATATTTTGTTACTTTACTATTTTCAATTGCAGCTAAATTCCCTCCTCAAATTCAGAAGCTCGTCTTTGTACAATTCAACCCAACTCTCTTCCACACAAAAATAAACATGTCATGCTCTTCATCTTCTTCTTCACTACAAGGCTCTATCCTCACCTTCTATGGCTCCCGCCCTACCAACCCTTCCTCCTTCTCTCGTCTCCTCTCTCTCTCCTCTTTCCGCGAAGATTGTTCTAGAAGCTTCAATTTATGCCGTCTGAAGCTGAAGAAGTCCAAAAATGGCGGAAGTTGTTGTCGCGCTATGGTTCAGCAGACTGTTCAAGGAGGCCCGTCTGCTGCTTATGCTCGAGAAATGGAACGCTTATCTGCTAAGGAATCGCTCTTACTTGCTGTGAGTTCACTCCTTCGATTGCTCGTTTCGCAATTATCATTATTTTTTTTTGTAATTTTGTTCAATTATTGGATTATTATTTGATTATGCGATGCAGTTGTTGATTTGTTGAAATTATTTTTTGCAATTAGGTTTTGTATTTTGATATTGTATGATTGTATAAATGCATTTTGAGTTGCAGATTAATGTAATTGAGTATATGGTTGTGGATCTAGGGTTTTACGAATTGTTCGAAAACGGCGTCGAATGAATAGTAACAACACCAATATTAAGTTCTGATGTGTGATTAGATTGGTGAAATAAATTTATCAAGAGCAAACTATGAATGTTGTTATTGCAACAACTGGAGCGAGCATTGTTGATAGAGTTGTGCGAACATAATGCATACTGTTCATAAATATGAAAGTTGGCAAAATTCCCAAGTTTGTATTGTGATGTAATGATGATTAAGTTGTTGATACAATTAATGTGTACGCCTATATAAAAGAGGAGTCTTACGAGTTGATTGTAATTGAACCTATAAATGATACGGAGTATTATTATTTTCTTCTATTTTCTTCTGATTGTATGTTATTATGATCCTACTGTTTTTTTAAAACTATGATCCTACGTTTTTTTAAACAATGATCCTAACAACACTAGTTTCTAGTTTAACTATTATTACATTGTTCAGCAGCACCATTTTGCTAGTTGTGGCTAATAATGAGGCTTACTTATGTCTTGGCATGAGAAAAAGAGGTACTACTTTCTTGTGAATAGTGTACAGTGGTAATGAAGAGGCATGATTTTGTTTGGAGGTCTCACTTCTTGGTGGTATGGTGTGTGCTTTCAAAAGATTGTTTCTTCTAAATTTGTGGTTACTT
Source organism: Dysphania ambrosioides (assembly GCA_026401315.1). NCBI lineage: Eukaryota > Viridiplantae > Streptophyta > Magnoliopsida > Caryophyllales > Amaranthaceae > Dysphania > Dysphania ambrosioides. The sequence continues at coordinate 3,311,401 of CM048662.1, forward strand.
AAGCTGATAAGCTCAGCTCTTGAAATTTGGAAGTTTTTTGATGAGTTGTACTCGCTTTATTGTGCTTTAGATGTTTTGATTTGAGCTTTAAAGTCAACAGCAGTTGACTTAGATATTGAAAAACTTGTCCAAAATGAGATTTAGATGGAGTGGCTTTGAATGTATAACGAGGAGGCTTAATCTGATTGTTCTTTTCTGTTCCATGAGGGTAACCATATAAGTTTCTCTCGTTTGATCTCTAAAGTAAAATCAATATGTAGGAGAGGAACCTTTTAGTTTTGCAGCCATGGTTGATGGCTATCTAGTTGGGCTGGCTCACTTATAGGTTTTTCCGTGGCCAACACAATATTCACATGTAGGTCTAGTTCAATAAAAATCTTTTCACCAGATATGAAGACATAGGTGCCAAAATTTTATTGAACTGTCTACGTGAGATAGGATTATTGGAAGGTTTTATTGAAGATGTATACTTGCGATTATGTCATCATGTTGTGCAGAGGGAAAAAAATGTATCTAAATTACATGCCATCTTTGTAATTGCATCAATTTTTATTTTGTTTGCCATTTAGTTTACTGGTTCTCTATAAGATATTCCTTCTTTGTTGACTATGACTTTACCCAATTGATCTCCTGTCATTAATTTAGTAAATGAAGATGGCTTTTCTGTATTCTAATAGGCTGTCATACACTTTATATGCAGCTTAAAGATGCAGGAGGTTTTAAGGCTTTATTCACAGGAAAGGTCTCTGAGATGCAGCGAATTGATGTCATGGAGAGGGTAACTGCTCTTGAGCGATTGAATCCAACACCTCGGCCCACAACGTAGGTGGTAAATATACTGAAATTATATACTCTCTTTATCAGGTGCAAAAGATTTATTTGTCTTTTTCAGCTTTCCAGGTCACCCTATTTAGATGGCAGATGGAATTTTGAGTGGCTTGGTTCTGGCACTCCAGCTGTTGCTCAATTCTTTTTGGAGTAAGCACTTTCTCTTTCGCCTCTTTCCTGTGTTTCAGTTATACCAATTTGAAAATTGATTGTGGTTATGTACAAGAAGTAGATGTGTTGACTAAAGGCTAATTTAGTGGCTGGTGTCTTTCTGTCTTCTAAGGAGATTTCCCACTACATTGGCAAACCTCTCAAAAATGGATGTATGGTTAAAGGATGGTTATTCAAAGGTTACAGCAAATTTGAGACTACTGGATTCGGTAATGCCTTAAGGATTATTTCATTCTCTGTTTTTCAATACAAATAGTTCAAAGTGTTTGTACTGTGTTGATATAATTATGCATACCCTATGGTGACCATTGTTTTATTCCCTTGACTAAGCTCTCTCTACAAGGCTATACTGTAACTTGATGATTGTTTAACTTCCAATTTAATAAAAAATTATTCGAAAAAATCTCTCCTTCTCATTCCATGTTAAACATCGAGCTGGACACTGTTATTTATGCTTATGTGAATTATTCCCTTGAAATAACATTCAGAATTCTTGACCTAGTTGTTAGGATTTCTTTACTAAAAAACTTATTTCATAGATACACAAAAAGTTTATGTTTTATTTACAAAAGTGCTTTCTTTACTGCCTTTGGCTATACTGTCATGCCAGATGATTATATGTCGACTATCTTTTGATTTATAATAACCCTTTATCTGCGAGTTTTTGTACTTGCATGATTTTCATTTAAAAAAAATGCAGGTAGAGAGCAAATTCACATTATCCTCCAAGTTATCCACTGAGGGACCACTCAGAATGAAAGAAGAGTATGTTGAGGGAATCCTCGACTCTCCTACTGTTGTCGAAGGAGCTGTCCCGGATCAACTAAGAGGTCCACTGGGGCAAGCTGCTGGTGCAGTTCAACAACTTCCCGTTCCTATTAGAGATGTAATTTCTAGCGGCATCAAAATTCCATTAAGTAAGCTGAAGCTTCTTACCTTTTGAAATTATGATGATAGATTCTACTAAACACTTACCAGTTATCATGATAAATATCTTGTTCGTGACCTCATGAGAACTGCTCCATTGATATAAATGCCGTTCCTTAACAATATGCCACATGCAGTGGACAGAATTTGTAAATGATTCAGTTAGATTACTGTAATTATCCTTTGCTCAAGAAGTCTCGTCTTTTCCTGGAATTCTTGGTCAACCGTTAAGGTTAATGGGGAAGATTACGAAATTCGATTGATCAAATTTAGTAAGTGGCCTATTATTTTGGAAATAACAAAAATAGTAATTTCATAGGATGACAATTAGATTGGAATTATTGTATGGATCGAAATGATAGGCTTTTTATAAGGAGCAAGTTAAAAAGGTGAGTGTAATAGAGATGCATATGTTAAGGTGGATGTATAGGAACACTTTAAGGGACAAAATTAAGAATGTGGATTTTCGGAAGAAAGTTTGAGTAACAAATATTCACGATGAGAATATGGGAGAATTGGATATGATGGTGACTAATAAGAAAGGTGGAGAGTTTGAGTAATGGAAATTTCATACATGGTCGAGGCAGGCTAAAGAAGACTTAAATGGAGGGAGTTATAAAAGATATGATACTTAAGAGGGAATGGAGGAGGATTTTTACGAATAATCACATGAGATAGACTCTTGGTTCATACAACTTACCCATTTTTTTTGATATTAAGCCTTGGCTTTGTTCTTGTTGTAACCAAAGTAATGTAGCCTATCTGGGTCAGAGGTAGTTGTATGTTCCCACCAAGTAGAAATTTTCTCACCTAAAGCAAGTACAAAGGCTATGCTTGAAGCAAGGTTGAAGAGCCTGAATAGTTTACTGGAATGTTTGGAGATTTTGAATCATTATTAGGAGTTAACAATCTAGTAACATTAATGGTGGAAGATATTAAAATACAGGTCTTCTTGCATTGATTTGTTGGCTTCCATATTGTTTGAGGAAAGAACGTTTCCGAAGTATTGGTCAATGAGTTTTTTTTTTTAATTCTGAAGGAGGTACAGGAAGTATTGGTCAATGAGTTGACCATAAGGGATGTCTGCTTTGATGAATACACAATTGCAGGCTTTGTGGCAGAAAAAGGACAAACCGATGACAAAGTGTTAGGCATCTTGTGTTTAGGGGTGCACAAAACTGGGTTCAGGAACTTATTTCCTGTTTTGGATTTGTGTGCAAAAAGGATATTATTAGATGGCCGAAGAAGAAAGTAGAAACTTAGAATGTAAAATAATTAAGGAAACACAAGCATGTCATGTTACTGGCTAATAGAATAGAAATCTGATTCATTGTCTGATAAGATCGAAGTGTGTGTGTGTGTGGGGTAGAGTTTGTAAATAGTAGATTGCATAGAGTTAATCTACGCAAATTTTCTTGTAATCAAGGGTTTTGTGTCAATTATAATTTTGGAGAATCTTAATGCTTAATGAGAAGTCATTGAGGGCCTAAACAATTTCCATACCACCCCCAAAGTAATTGATGTCTTGCAAGGGACCATCCATATCTGTAATTGAACCTTGGATTCCTATCAAACAGAATTTTGATGATGTGTTAATACGTGATGCCAAGGGGTGATGCATTTTTGGATTAAATCACAAGAAAATTGATAATAGCCACAATAGCAATTACGCTGGAAGCCTTGGAGTAAAATAATTATGTGGACCAACTCATAGAATGATAGGTAAAACAAGTAGAGGGCAGAGGAGTATGTTCTAATGGATCTCTCTACAAATCGCTCAACCTCTAGAGAACTGAGTTAAAGGATCTACCCTCCCTTTAGAGTTTTGAATCATCTGAAGAATAATGTAATCAATTGGGTTGTGCATATGTTTTGCATGATTGGCATACATACTGTGATTTTGATGTGACATCTTGTTTTCCCTATACTTTTATTTCCTACATGTTTATAAATTTACTTGTCTTCAGGTTTGTTTTCATGTAGAGGGGTTAAGTGTAGATTGAATACTATTATTCTGAACCTACTAATTTACAAAATGTGGCTCCACAGCATTTTCTAAGTGTTGACTAGAACTTAACGTGAAAGGACTACTTGGCTAATGATATATCCTAGACTATAGCTTGTCAAACTGACAGTAGACCCTTGGCCTTCTATATGCTTACCTTGCCAAGCATCTATAACTGAATTTGCTAGTGTTATCTAATGGTGAAATCTTTGAATTGCTGACATATATCTTTAGCAGACAAGTGTTGTTGAAAGTCACTCATCACATAATGTTTTGTTTAAGTTCAGATCTGACCAACTACAAGCAGGAAGTTGTGGACTTAGTAGCCCTATTCTGGTTTTACTTTATTTTATGAAGTACCTGATAAGTTCAGATAAGATACTGTCATTTTTGATGAGTTACTGTCAAAAAGTTCTGACAAGCTTAGATAATAAGAATAAACTCTTATTGGACCTTGAAACTGGAAATCCAAAAAAGCAATACTACTCCTACAGGTCAATATTTGTTCTTTAAAATTATTAACAAAATGTGTTGTTTGAGATTTATGGTGGAATAAATTCTGACTCCTTGCCTTTTGGTAACCATACAGTATTCTTCTACAGTAAATTTTAACAACAAAAATGTCAGCTGTCTACTTTTCAACCATGAGATTTAGATGTCCTGCTTACCATCTTTGAGAATTGGGTATGTTCTTGTAGATGATAAGAATAAAAGAGTGGCCTCCCTGGACCAGACCCACGGATATGAATTATGATGTTTTTCATGTTATATTCCCGCAAAAGTACCGGCACAACTTTGGCAAACACATTTACACTTTCATTAAGAACAATTTCTTTAAAAGTGGTTAGATTTGCTGTAAAAATTGATCTACAGAAGGCTGATATAGATTATTATAGTGGGATTTTTTTTTTTTTTTTTTGAATGAAGATTATAGTGGGATTCTTTTTCTCCTTTTTATATTTGTTGAAAATCTCACTGGAGGATGTTTATAAATCATGTTGGACTGTGCTAGTGCTAGAGACCTCACAGCATGTAGTGTCTACCCATACATGGCATATTTATAACTTGCAGATTATCTGAGTACCAAGAGCTTTCCTTTTTCAGATTAAGAAGGAATATGTGGAATTCCAAAGTTGATAAAGAAGGATCGATTGTTTTTACTTTAGGTTTGAATTCCTGATTTATTTTTGTGTATTTTCCCTGTTTATTCTTAAAATATCCTTTATCCCAAGTGTAGTCATTATACTCTCGATTTTTTCTTTTCTCACCGGCTTGGCTTGACTCGCCTTGCTCGTTTACTTGTATATTTTCATATTCTGTATTTTCATTATCGCTTTCTCCTAGGATAAATTCGTTACCTTCATCTAGAAATTCCTTAGCTTCTAGATCTTGGTTTTCTATTTCTAATTCTCGGAATTGTTTTACTAATTCCTTAAGGTCGTCCATAGTTAAAAATCTACGAACAAAGGTATTTTTAGTTTTTTACTAGATTCTTCTTTTTGTAACTTTAATTCTTTTAAAATCTCTGTCATTTCTTCTTTAGTTAGACAATGGTCTTTTTCTTTTGGTTTTGTTAGTTTATCTAGAAGTTGATCAAGTATTTCACATTTGTTACAATCTTTTTTCTTTGGCTGTTTATCCTGTTTTTCTTTTATCATTTCTTCTAGTTTTTTATCTAATTCTTTTCTTTCGTCACCGCAAGTGCAACGATATACTTCTAACAACATATCTTGTATGTTATTTAGTTGTGGATCCATAGAATGGAATTTGTGTGGAAATTTATCTCCATAAGGACATTGGTTATATCCTTTTCTTCCTATAGCAAAGTGTGTTGTTATTTCTCCTTTTCCTCTAATGGTATTTTCAGAGAAATATTCATTATTAAATTTGTCTTTTAATTCATTTAGGAAATATTTTTCTGGGTCGAGACTCTTCTCGAATTCCTTTACTGTATTCCTAAATTATGAGATTTCTTTTCTTAATTCCTTAATTTCCTCTCGGAAATCCTGTAATTGATTTCTAACTGAATCTGAATCACTCATAGTGTTCTTTCAATTAGGTCTCCATGTTTGCCAAGAACGTGGGAAAAGGAAGGGAGTTGTTTTTAAACTTCACCCAGTTACTACCAACCTTCGACGATGAAGGAAGGTTAACAGAAGAAGCGAGAACCCTATGTTTCATGGGAATCTCCAACGAGCAGTACGAGCCCAAAGAAGAAGTTAATTCTTTCTGTAAGCTCGAAGACTACAACTATTTCTATATCAATAGGTATAGAGATATGGCGATTAAACTACAAAAGATCCGTTTACAAACACGGGTAAATTATTCAAGCCAAGAGATCCTTCTTCATTCCCTGACATCGAAGAAGATGACCGAGGCAGAAGAAAAGGTTATTGATGAGTTCGAACGACCCATCATAGACCTCAAAACAACAATACCGGAGAAACTAAGACGTAAAGTCTGTAGGTCCCTCCGCAATATAGGAAATCACCAGTGCCAGCTGTGTGATAAGAAAGAAGGCGAAGCGTCGGCATCGTCAGAAGAGAATCTTATCTTGCTGAACTAAAGATAAGAAATCAACGAAGGAAAACGTTTGGACGGCAAGATGTAGGGCCAAACGCGTCAAAAGAAAAGGTGCAGAACAGCTGTTCCACCTACCGAACTACTTTAATAATGTAATAATACGTCATGCATGACGTCTAATGTAAGCCTTTAAGGCATTATAAATAAGGTGCTCTAGGCATCAAACTAGGCAGACAGAAATCTTGTATCTTAGAATATAAGCTCTCTCTGATCTCACTTACTAAGAGGATTTTCAATCCTCAATACAAAGAGACAGAAAGAAAAATAGCCCTCACGGCAAAATTGTAAGAAATTTCAATAAGAAATAAAAGAAAAAAGCTTTTAGCTTATTTCTTCAAAATTCTATCAGATATTATCTTCGGATATTGCTGAATAGCGCATTGAAGTACGTATAGGCAGGTGGCCGTTTGGGAAGTAGCGTTGCAATTGAAGATAAGGAGATGGAAATTGAAGAACAGCAAAAGGGAATAACTTCAGGTATGAATTCTAACGAATCAAGTTCAATAAATTCATTTTTTGACTACGTTAGCAAAATAGAAACAACAGAAAAATACTCTGCTGAGTTCTTAATCGAGCAATCAAAAATTAAGAAAGTTGATAAAGAAGGAAAGCTAGATCTGCAAGAAGGTCAAGCGATTAAATACAACAAGATGAAGCAAATAATAGATAGACAAAACATAATCTATCTAGGGAAGTTCATAACTGAACAACCAATATTAATTAAAGAAGCAACTGGAAATTACATTTTACCGGTTATAAACAAAGATCAGATAGCTGATCGATTACAAAAGATAAGCAAATCTAAAAGAGATAAGATTGCCTATATTCACATAGGAACAATCCAGATCTTGATTAGATCTACTTTTCTATCAGGAATAAACTCACCAATGCAATTGGTAGTAACAGACGAAAGACTTCAGGATAAGAAAGAAAAAATCATAGGCATAATAGATGGAAATCTAGCCTATACTGCTATTAAATTCAATGTATCCTTAAATTTTGGGATACCTTTAGAAACAAAGAATTTAGATAGTTCCATAGGAATAATCTATAAATTCTTAAGAGAAGAATTAATGAAAAAAGGCGACATGCCATTTAGCATAACCTATGCTGTAGGATATGCCCTGACTAATTCTCACCATAGCATCCAATTTAAGGATCAAGAGAGAATATCAGTTGATGAATTATTTAGGAATACATCAACTAAATTAAGAGTAATTGAAAAGCCTACTCTAGAAAGACAAGGAAGTATGAGGTATGGTCCTCGACTCCTGTCAGAAAAAGACGAATCAAAGGATAAATTAGAAAAGAAATTAGACGAGGACCATACCTCATACTTCCTTGTCTTTCTAGAGTAGGCTTTTCAATTACTCTTAATTTAGTTGATGTATTCCTAAATAATTCATCAACTGATATTCTCTCTTGATCCTTAAATTGGATGCTATGGTGAGAATTAGTCAGGGCATATCCTACAGCATAGGTTATGCTAAATGGCATGTCGCCTTTTTTCATTAATTCTTCTCTTAAGAATTTATAGATTATTCCTATGGAACTATCTAAATTCTTTGTTTCTAAAGGTATCCCAAAATTTAAGGATACATTGAATTTAATAGCAGTATAGGCTAGATTTCCATCTATTATGCCTATGATTTTTTCTTTCTTATCCTGAATTCTTTCGTCTGTTACTACCAATTGCATTGGTGAGTTTATTCCTGATAGAAAAGTAGATCTAATCAAGATCTGGATTGTTCCTATGTGAATATAGGCAATCTTATCTCTTTTAGATTTGCTTATCTTTTGTAATCGATCAGCTATCTGATCTTTGTTTATAACCGGTAAAATGTAATTTCCAGTTGCTTCTTTAATTAATATTGGTTGTTCAGTTATGAACTTCCCTAGATAGATTATGTTTTGTCTATCTATTATTTGCTTCATCTTGTTGTATTTAATCGCTTGACCTTCTTGCAGATCTAGCTTTCCTTCTTTATCAACTTTCTTAATTTTTGATTGCTCGATTAAGAACTCAGCAGAGTATTTTTCTGTTGTTTCTATTTTGCTAACGTAGTCAAAAAATGAATTTATTGAACTTGATTCGTTAGAATTCATACCTGAAGTTATTCCCTTTTGCTGTTCTTCAATTTCCATCTCCTTATCTTCAATTGCAACGCTACTTCCCAAACGGCCACCTGCCTATACGTACTTCAATGCGCTATTCAGCAATATCCGAAGATAATATCTGATAGAATTTTGAAGAAATAAGCTAAAAGCTTTTTTCTTTTATTTCTTATTGAAATTTCTTACAATTTTGCCGTGAGGGCTATTTTTCTTTCTGTCTCTTTGTATTGAGGATTGAAAATCCTCTTAGTAAGTGAGATCAGAGAGAGCTTATATTCTAAGATACAAGATTTCTGTCTGCCTAGTTTGATGCCTAGAGCACCTTATTTATAATGCCTTAAAGGCTTACATTAGACGTCATGCATGACGTATTATTACATTATTAAAGTAGTTCGGTAGGTGGAACAGCTGTTCTGCACCTTTTCTTTTGACGCGTTTGGCCCTACATCTTGCCGTCCAAACGTTTTCCTTCGTTGATTTCTTATCTTTAGTTCAGCAAGATAAGATTCTCTTCTGACGATGCCGACGCTTCGCCTTCTTTCTTATCACACAGCTGGCACTGGTGATTTCCTATATTGCGGAGGGACCTACAGACTTTACGTCTTAGTTTCTCCGGTATTGTTGTTTTGAGGTCTATGATGGGTCGTTCGAACTCATCAATAACCTTTTCTTCTGCCTCGGTCATCTTCTTCGATGTCAGGGAATGAAGAAGGATCTCTTGGCTTGAATAATTTACCCGTGTTTGTAAACGGATCTTTTGTAGTTTAATCGCCATATCTCTATACCTATTGATATAGAAATAGTTGTAGTCTTCGAGCTTACAGAAAGAATTAACTTCTTCTTTGGGCTCGTACTGCTCGTTGGAGATTCCCATGAAACATAGGGTTCTCGCTTCTTCTGTTAACCTTCCTTCATCGTCGAAGGTTGGTAGTAACTAGGTGAAGTTTAAAAACAACTCCCTTCCTTTTCCCACGTTCTTGGCAAACATGGAAATTGTCTTGACAAAGTTCTGACTAAAAAGTGTGAACATTTGATTGATTTGCCTTTCTTCGACATAGATTAACTTAAGTAATCCTGCCTTATATAAGTTTCTTATGGTTTCTGGGGATGCGCCTGGAACGACCACCGCCCTTGGACCAAGAAAACTTGAATTTACTAGGTAGTACCCTTCCGAGTGACGTACCATAGAATTTTATAGAGTTAAATTCAGCCATGTCTCGCTGAATTCTTTGTAATTCATCTGCCTTGATCCTCGTGTTGGGATCTGGCTAATTTTTGAAGTTGATAAAAGTTTTATCATCTTCTTGTTTGGTGCTGGCGCTTGGAGGACTTCTTTTGCCGTGGGCTTGAAGTTCTTCAAGGCTTCCTTTGCTTCCTCGATGGAGGAGTATTTCTTGTGGATCACGCCTGGCTTTCCCTTGATATGGATAGCTGCTTTGCTCCAGTCGTCATAGATGCCGGCCATTGGACCTGTAAATATGACATAGTATTTCTTTTCGAAATCCCTTCGTAATTCTTTTTGGATTTCATCTATTTTTTCTTTTTCTTTTCTTTCTTCTTCTTCTTCTTCTTCTTCTTCTTCTTCTTCTTCTTCTTCTTCAACCATATCACTCCATTTTTTATTTTCTTTTTCTACGAATTCTTGGAGATCCAAGATATCGTTTTCTAATTTTTCTTTTTTCTTTTCATCTTCTTTTTCTTTTTCTTCTATTCCTAGAAGTTTGTTCTTACCTGCGAGGAGCTGCTGAAGCTCGCTCTGCTTCTTCTCTTTTGCTTCGTTCAAGGTCTTGATTTGACACTTGATTTCAGCAATTTCCTTCTTGAGGCCTTCCTCTTGTAGTTGGATTGCTTTAATTATCGTCTCCATTCTCTTGTTAAAGAGTCTGCGACTGAATTTTTTGATCCCTTGATATGTTGATCGATGTAGTTGAATTGATGAAGCTCCAGCTGCCACCGTATTATCCTTCCTTGATTGTAGTTAGCCTTCGTCTTTATGTACCTAACCTGAGTGACATAGGTACTATCGGTTCTCAGTATGAACTTCTGGGGTAGAAGGTCAATTTTCCATTTTCTTAGGGTCTTTAGCACCGCCAAAGTCTCCTTTTCGTGGATTGGATAGTTTTGTTGCGTGGAGTTGAATGTTCCACTTATGTACCTGCAAATTCTTTCTTTTTTCGAAGGTTCTCGCTTAGCGATAGCTTCTAGTAGTTTGTTTCGATTTTGACTTTCGTCTAATTGATTTGTATTCTGGCTATCAAAGCTTGCGCTTGATAGGTTCGTAGAATCCATAGGATCCCCAAGTAGTTGGTCACCATCAAAGCTTTTGCTTGATGGGTTCGACGAATCCAAAGGACCCTCGAGTAGTTTATGTTCGGGTCGAGAGACCTCTTTTGAAGGATTCATAGAATTCCTTTGTTTGGATCGATAGATCTCTTTTGCTTCTTTCCAGGGTATAGCAGTTAGAACTGCTCCCCAAGTCTCGTTACTGGCGTCTGTATAGACTAGTAACAAGTCTTTATGTTCGTAGTTATAAAGGGTTGGTAATTTCTTACACAATTCCTTTAAGCTGCGGACATTTTTGCTATCTTCTTCCGTCCAGTTCCAAAGAACTTTCTCGGATAATTTCTTTTGGAGTTCTCTTCTTTCTTTAGCGAGGTCCTTTATAAAACCTTGATCGCTAATGTAATTGAGATTTCCAAGAAATCTTTGTAATTGCTTTCTGTTTTCCATTTTATCTGGAAACGCAGATTGCTTTTCTAGAACATGCTTCTGAATACTTATGTATCCATTTTTCGTGAAGCTAAGCCCTAGAAACTCAATAGTTTCTTGCAAAACTATTGCTTTCTTTTTGTTTAGAACAATTCCTTTTTTCTTGCATTGGTGGAGTACTTCCCCCAATTTTTCTAGATGGTGTAATTTATCTTTATTTGTAAAGATAATTATATCATCTATATATGCAAGACAGAATTCTTCCATTCCTTTTAGTGTTTCGTCCATGAAATCTTGAAAGATTCCTGGAGCTTGTTTCAATCCAAAGGGCAAAACCTTGAATTGATAGAATTTCTGCGGAGGACATGTGAAAGCTGTTAAAGGCGATAGTCGTAGTTGCCAATAACCAGATTTTGCATCTAGTATTGAAAACCACTTAGTTCCTTTTAATTTTTCAATTATGAAATCCTTTCTTGGTAATTTTTTAGCAATTCCTTCGGTTGCTTCGTTCATTTTTATGTAGTTTATTACCATTCGTTTCTTTCCTCGCTTCTGTTCGTTGTGATTGTTCACATAGAAAGCAGGAGCAGAGTGCTTACTTTGACTTGGTTCAATAATTCCTAGTTCTAGTAATTTTTTACATTCTTCCTCGAATTCTCTTACATCCTCTTGGCTGTAAGGTATCCGATTTGGAACGTTAACTTCTTTGTTTGGATCCTTTAACTTTATGTTCACCAAAACATTATTTTTATTAATGTTTGGATCTAAAGGATACTCTGAAGTTAAATCGTCCAATAGTTTATCTATTTGACTTTTTAATTTTTCTTCCAGAATTTCTTCCGTTTTATTTATTAATTGTTTTACCATAGCCTTTGTGGTATGGTATATTGGTATTTCTACCAACTGTTTCTTCTGATAAATTCCTTCGAATTTAATCCTTGGTGCCCATATACTTATTTTACTAAGCATTTGACAGAATGGATTATATAATCGTAGGAAGTTATTTCCTATGATAAATGGTAGTCCAGTTTCTTGTAGATATACAGAGGGGAATATAAATATTCTTCCTTGTATCTTTGCTACAACATTGGTTACCTTTTTATCAATTTTTACTGTTGAATTATTCGCTATTTTTATGGATATTGGAGTAGTGTCTTTCCAATTCGTAAAATTTGTTTTAGTCGATAGACATAGGCTTGCACCTGAGTCTACATAGGCCATTATTTCTTTATTTTGTATTTTTATTCGGATAAAAGTTGAATTTCTATTCACTTTCATCTTCCGAACTTGTAATTTCTTCTGAATCTGATTCGAATATTTCTTCATACTCGTGATCATCTTCGATTGGTTCTAAGTTGAACTTATATAGCATTTTTAATTGTTTTCTTTTTTCGTTGCTCTTTTCTTTATTTGGGCATCTATTTGCATAGTGTCCTTCTTCGTTACATATCCAACATTTACAGTTAGATTTTCCTTCCGGACAGTATTTCTTAGGTGTGGCATTTTTCTTCTTATAGAATCTTCCTTTGAAAGAAGGTTTCCATTTCTTATATCTGTATTTTTTATATCTTTTTTCGTATTTCTTATACGGTTTATTTTTTCGTATCTTTCTTTCGTTACATCCGAACCTATGGGGAACGTCTGTAAATTTATTACAACACCTTAATACTTTTTGTTTTGTCGTTTTCTTTGCTCTATACTCAATGCATAGGGCTCTAATGTAGTTATGTATTACTTTAACTATTCCTCCTAGAGAGTCTGGTATAAGACCAGCTTTTACTCCAGTCTTGAATTTATCTTTTATTATTTCATTCACCGGTGTGGGTAATTTTTCTATTACTAGATTTCGATATAAGGCTATATCGTTTTGATCTTGTAGTTTATAGTAGTATTTTTCCCATTGACAGATAAATTCATCTATGTAACATAAATTACATATTTCCATATTTAGCAAAATGTATTTTGCTTCTCTTATTTCGGTTTCTATTCCTTCATTAGTACTTTGAATTATTCCTACGAATTCCTGAGTTACTGCATTTGCTACTAGACGTAGTAATGCTTCACTAGTTATAGCCATGTCTGTGAATTTTTCAATCCCAACATGTCTTAAGTATTTCAGTACGTTTCCACTTGTTCTGAAAAACAAGTATCCTACGTAATTTTCTCCTTTAAGGTTCATTATATTTGGATCAATTAGTAATTTTAATTGTTCATTATTATACCATTCTTGTATTAAGCTTTCTTTGTTTGAAGTACAATCTAGATTTAGAATCTCATCGATTGTTTTTACTTTAGGTTTGAATTCCTGATTTATTTTTGTGTATTTTCCCTGTTTATTCTTAAAATATCCTTTATCCCAAGTGTAGTCATTATACTCTCGATTTTTTCTTTTCTCACCGGCTTGGCTTGACTCGCCTTGCTCGTTTACTTGTATATTTTCATATTCTGTATTTTCATTATCGCTTTCTCCTAGGATAAATTCGTTACCTTCATCTAGAAATTCCTTAGCTTCTAGATCTTGGTTTTCTATTTCTAATTCTCGGAATTGTTTTACTAATTCCTTAAGGTCGTCCATAGTTAAAAATCTACGAACAAAGGTATTTTTAGTTTTTTACTAGATTCTTCTTTTTGTAACTTTAATTCTTTTAAAATCTCTGTCATTTCTTCTTTAGTTAGACAATGGTCTTTTTCTTTTGGTTGTATTAAAATCAGAAATTTCAAAAGTAACAAAAAAGATTCAAGAAATAGGAGACCTAATTGAAAGAACACTATAAGTGATTCAGATTCAGTTAGAAATCAATTAAAGGATTTCCGAGAGGAAATTAAGGAATTAAGAAAAGAAATCTCAGAATTTAGAATACAGTAAAGGAATTCGAGAAGAGTCTCGACCCAGAAAAATATTTCCTAAATGAATTAAAAGACAAATTTAATAATGAATATTTCTCTGAAAATACCATTAGAGGAAAAGGAGAAATAACAACACACTTTGCTATAGGAAGAAAAGGATATAACCAATGTCCTTATGGAGATAAATTTCCACACAAATTCCATTCTATGGATCCACAACTAAATAACATACAAGATATGTTGTTAGAAGTATATCGTTGCACTTGCGGTGACGAAAGAAAAGAATTAGATAAAAAACTAGAAGAAATGATAAAAGAAAAACAGGATAAACAGCCAAAGAAAAAAGAACTTGTACCAAATTTCACTTTATTTGGCATAGCATTTGTAGTTTGATTTCCTCTAGTTTGAGTAATGTTTCCACATTCTGATAGGTAAGTTATAATGTTTTCCGTTTGATGGAGTTTTACTTTTCACATATGTGGAAAAAAGAATGTAAAGTATTGCAATATCTAAAGGACCATATATCCTCAAACAGACTCCTTAGACCAACTTATTACCACAATCTGATGGGTGAATTGAAAGTGTCATGCCTACCACGCATAATTTTGTTTGAAGAGAGGCATCAAAGGGAACATAACAACAAGCTATCAAAGTGTTTGTTTGTGTAACAAAAGTTTTCAATTGTCTTCTCAGGTCTTTTTATGGAAGTCATTTCTTTCATGAACTTGTTTTGTAAATGAAAATTTAAGAATAGTTTTTTATACTCTTCCTCAAAATAGTATCCTATTAGGTTTTTGGCACGCATATTACTTGTTTTAGTTGGTGGGGCAAATATTTTGGTAGGTAGTAGAGAAATATAAGTAAAATAATTAAGTAGAGGGAGTTAGTTGAAAAAAGGTTCTACATCGCATTTTTCAAAAAGAGGGTGTGAGAAAAATAGTTAGTGGAGGGGTCCACATTAAAATAGTGTTATGGGTGAAGTTTCCATTTTAAGTAGTAGGAAGATATATTTGGACATCTAAAAAAGAATGCAAGAAAGTTTTTCGAGGATGGGAGGGAGTACTTCTCCAAAAGCAAGTTTTTCAATGGTAAAACTTTTTTTCTTTTAGAGTTAGAGACTGAGGAATCTATTTTACCTAATATTCTATATATACAACAAAAAAACAATACCAAACCTTAATCCCTAAAACATGGATTCGGCTATATAAACTAAGAGTCTATCTCATGTGATCATTCACAAAATTCTCTTCCTTTATTTTCTCCAATTTAGAGTCACTTCTTCTAAACCCAATTTTCCCGTATCTTTTTTTTATTCCCTCAATTCAAGCTATATTTGATCTGTTTCAACCTATGAAGCACGGATACGCCAAAATACACCCGTACCACGTACCTAATATGAGTACATATCGAGTATGACACGGGTACGTCTCCAAGACTTCGGGTATGAGTGGTTGACAATGGGTACGGCTGGATACGTATCGGGTTTGGCTGGGTTATACCCAACCCGTATCCAATTGATTTGGGTTTCTTGCACAACTCGTCAGCCCAAAAAAAAAAAAAAAAATTCTCATATAAGCCCAGCTGGCAGCAGCCCTGGAAAATAAAAAACTGAATCTCATATTACTGTACCGCAGCCCAGCAAATACATAATTAAGCATTTAAGCCCAGCAAGCAATGCCATGCCCTAACTAGAAAAAAAACAGAATTCATCTCTAATATATCTCAGTAGCAGTTCATCTCAAATACATCTCAGCCAAGCAATTCTCAGCTTCCCAAAAGAAAAAAAAAAAACATAATTCATAGCAATGCCATGCCCTAACTCTCAATATCTCATTTTTGATTTCTCACTCAACCAACAATAGTAGCCATGCCGTACCCTAATATGTTTTTTGCTGTAACCATATCTAGAAATTTTCATTTTTCCGTTTCTCGTACCTGTAACCGCCCGTATCCATATTTGGATTCGTATCGGTACAACATAGGTTTCAAGCATGTTTGAGGTCTCAATTATCCTAACCTCTACCTTCTCCACCAATGCATCTATGTTCGGCATATAACATGCCCAAACCATTGTTACCCATTCTCTCTTATCCTCAATATTCGTTACTTTAACTTTCTTTCGGATATCCAAATTTTTTAATTTTATCCCTTTGTAATTTAACCTAATACTATGTATATCTTTGTTAAAAAAATTGCCTGCCGCTTTTATAAGTATTTATTATTGAGCTGTTTAAATTGAGAAATATAAAAAACATTATTTTTTTAAGAAAAAAGGAATCTTTATTATCATTTTGTGCATGTGGTTGCAGTGGACGATCAAATTACTGGATTTTTTGGTCATAGATTGGTGTATGCTCACTAGCACAGCATTGGAAAATTTGTTCTGTAATTTTATTCCTTTTCTGTGGCTGTGGATTGTGATTAATTCATTAGCTTGTCACAGTTTTCTGATTGCATCTATTTGTGTGTGTTTTTTTTTTCTTGAATCAAAATGATTTATATTGAATCTTCTGCTTACTTGGGAAACTAGTTATCTTGCTGCTGTCTGCTTGGAATTCAAAAGATGGGGTTATATACAAACGAATATGATCTGAGATGTTCATTGAGGATTGTGTTTGATTATTCTGACTGTGTTTCTATTGCTTCAGGTGGAAGCCTCCAGAGAATGTTTATGATCTCATATCTAGATGAAGAGATACTTGTAAGTTCTAAGTTCATATCTTTTTATGGTTTGGGTTGTGTTAGGATGTTCTTCTTCACTTCCCTGAGTTTATGATCTTCATATCAAATGAAGTGATACTAGTAAGTTCTAAGTTATATCTTATTATGGTCTGGGTTACGTTAGGATGTTCTTCTTCACTTCCCCTTTATAGAAATAATCTCGATATGTTCACTTGAATAATAGATAATTCTGCGATTCTTAATATATACAAAGGTAATGAGACTTTTGGATTATCAATCAAGTTTTACTCATCTGTTGATTATAATTGATCTCCTTCCTGATGCATAACTGTACAAGTGGTTAAAGTTTGCTACAACATGACTCTCTTCCTTGAAATCTCGAGCAATACACAATGTATTAGTTGATGTATAAATAGTCTAAACCTATCTTAGTATTGTCTTGTAACTGTCGAGAATGATCCAGTCAAAACACCATGGGCTGGTGATCAACCAATCTAAATCACTGTATTCATGGTCCATGTGACATTGTAATACTGTACACTTCACAATGCCGATGAGCGACCATTACTTTGAGTGTGACCATAATGGTAATATAAACCCTGCACAATTGTTTAGAACTGGCGCTTTCTCGAAAGACTTCTATTGGTATAGGCCGTGTTGTTTGCAAATAAGTCAAGTCAGAATAGGTCGGTTTTATGATAGGCTGAAGTGCAGCTAAAAAAGATTGATAATCTCGGGGCATTTAATTTCAAAAATACTTGGCATGTTGTTGAGTCAGGTCAAGTTAACCTGAAACGTACCTTTCATGGCCTTGCATGCTAGAAAATTCCTTCAACCTTACTAAACCTGATTGTCTGCTTAATAAGATATAGTTTTGAGAGACTGAGAGGATTAAATACCCATAAAACTACTTACACACTTCGCATGCTTACTTCATCAATTTGCGTCAACGTAACTGTAGAGATTTGTAGGATAAGTTGGTTTATCTTTCTTTACCTTGAATGAGAAGGAAATAAACTGAAGAAATAAGAACCTTACTGGTAGCGGATTTATCATGTTTGTGTTGTAGTCCAGTGAAAATTACAATGCAGTGGACACTCGCTGATTATTGAACAAGTTCATATATCTTTGCCGATCGCTTTCTGAAGATTTTTAGCTTTGGTAGGGTGTGTGGTACGAGTATGTGAAAATGTTACTGCATGTTTTGGTTGATATTAGAGTACTAGCCGTGCGTCATTTGTTAGCGTGCGTGGGTTTACTTAGCTTTATCCATTTATTGCTAAATTATAATTAATAGTTTCGTAAAGCTGATGATATTGTTTGTTCCCTGATCAATTTGATGTAGATTATTAGGGATCCTTTTGGAGCACCTGAAGTCTTGACAAGAGTGGACTCAGACTCTTCAGTAGAGGAACCTGTATTGGAGTATGAAAGCTAAAGCTAAGTTTCATGTATGTTATGCTGCTATATGCGGTTATTCATTGCTCATGATTTTAACAGAGCATGATATTTTCTATTCTCGGTTTAAGCTTTATTATCTTTAAAAAACAGGTAAAATTTTATACAAACAATAGCTGACATGAAGTTTTTTGAGGATTGCATTGTCGAACTCCTCATCCTAGAAGAGTTAACTTACGAAATACAATTGAACAGAACTGTGTATAAACATGGTTTGTGCCAGCAACAGTTGATTTTTTAGCATTCATGCTATTGAATACTCAACAAAAAGAGTTCTTGCCAAGCCTGTATTCTGGACCGTGTTACTCAGTTTTGATTGTCGGGTATGTGTCCTAGTATATGATTTAGCGATTTTGTGATGTTATATAGGCTGTCCAGAAGTCAAGTCTCAAGAATAATGTGTCAATACCCATGTCGGAACGAGTACTTGAGGTTGAGCTGAATCTAAGTACCTCAAAAACATTGGTGACAACTGATAATTTTGCCGCATAGCCAATCGTGATCAGCTCTATTTGTTACCTCCAAA
Organism: Dysphania ambrosioides; assembly: GCA_026401315.1. Taxonomy (NCBI): domain Eukaryota; kingdom Viridiplantae; phylum Streptophyta; class Magnoliopsida; order Caryophyllales; family Amaranthaceae; genus Dysphania; species Dysphania ambrosioides. The sequence goes on from CM048662.1 coordinate 3,330,252, forward strand.
TATTTCTAGCCATCTATGCAGTTCTGCTGCTGCACGTAAAGTGCTCGGTCATTGGGAACTCGACCATGGTGAACTTGATTTTTTTTTTTTATTTATTTTGTGACGCCCCTAAAATTGGAATATGGGCAATTATTTGGGATGGACATAATGTACTGGTCTAATATTTAGGGTCAGAAGGAGAATATCAGCTTGTTAGGACTCTTAGGAGTAAACAAGTCATTGTCTTTGTGGCGTTGAATATGGATCTGGAAGCCTCATTGTTCCTGAGATAGAGTTCTCCCAAGTCATGAACTCACCGACTGACCTCTGTTAAATCTGTTTGATCTGGTTCTTATAGACTTGATCCTAATTGTGTATTCATGCTGCTTAAATCTGAAGTATTTGCTCAAACTTTAACTTTAGGCTTGTTTGGTATTGGTGTTTGTTTCTGTGTTTGTTTTGTAACGTTAAACAAATTTATGGAAACTATATTATTATTTTCTACGCAGATTTACCTGCACTTGGACTTGACTCCTTTTCATATGATTTAGCTAAACACGTATGATAATTGAACAATTTATCATCGTATGTTTTATTTCTAATCTAATTACTTTCCAAAAAAAAAATCTAAAATAAAAAATGGAAAAATTGAAATGAAAAATACAACCTTTGATCCATTTTATCTATAAAAGTCGATCTTTATTTTATTTCTGAAAAATCTTACCTTTGCATGTTTTGTAGTTTGAAGGGTTAAAATGACCGGTTGATTTGCATATCATTGTGATGATATGGCAGTTGCTTTTCCTCTGTTTCATACCCATCCCTCCCCCAGCCCCTCCCTCACCTACGTTTCTTCAAATTTTCATAGCCTTCGCTACTCTAAATTGAAACACTTCTTGTTCATGTTGGATATGGTTGCTCCAAATCAAAACTCCTCTTACTCTTCCTCTTCTACTTGTAACAATTCTCGTTCCAAATTATTGTGTGAGCAAGCCCTAAATTCGAATTAAGTAAGCACATAATTATGTTGTTTTTTTTTGCATGATTAAAGTTAAAATTCTTGTTCATTGGTGTTTGAATAACATGTATTTACAATTTGATTGTTGTGCTATGAAATTTGAATGAATTAAAATAATTTAGTTTCTCGAATTGACGAACTCTAAAATATGCCCCAGTATGATTGAATCTTGTGAAACTTGCGAGTTTTCATAATTAGTCAATCACAAACTATGATTATATGTTAATCAAAAGTTTTGCCCTTAATTTGGACCCCAAATTTGAACATTTGATGTTTGAATTTTTCCAAAAATCTGTACAATTGTTGCGTTAGTGCCACCTCTTCAGAACGGCCGTGGTTGAGCTACGGCTGATGGCCGTTGAAGGGGATGCGTCTGGGAGGATCGTCGGTCACTAGCGAGTAGAGGTGGCCAGTGGGCCGGTTCAGCCCGACCCAGTACCATCCCGTCCCTGATCGGCCCACTAACGAACCGAGCCGAGCCCGGCCCGTTAATCTAATGGACTGAATACGAATCCCAAATTTTCAACCCTGATACGAATCGGTTCGCGAAGAAGCTTGATTAAACCCATAATTTGTTTCGGCCCGGCCCGCTAATTCGGTCGAAATTTGACCGTTAAACTAGTCGTTGAGCTAGCCATTGCCATTCCCCTTATATAAACCAATGAATTTGGTTTCAATCCTCACAAAACTCACTCTCAATCTCTCAATCTTTCAATCTCTCAATTACTACTAATTACAATTAGCTTACTTATTAGTATTAATCTTCTTCTTAAGTACTCTCTTAATCTTCATTAGTTATCTTAATTACTTGATTTATTATTCTTAAGTTGGTTGTTTACTACTACAATTCATAAGAGAAAATGACTTCAAGAGATAGATTCAGCATGAGTAGTTCCTTTGATGATACTATGGAGTTTGCTCAAAACTTGGAGCAACAGCTTTTCGGCACTCCAGGTGCTCAAATTCCTCAAACTCCTACTTTGTAGATGCGTCCGCCTTCTTCTACTCCACAAGGTAACTCTTAAACTTCTTATTAATTAATGTTAGAATATTTGATTATGTTAGATTAAGTTGTTGATGTTTAATTAGTTGATAATGTTGAAGTTGAATTGATTAGGTTAGTAAGATTAGTTGATTATGTTATGTTAAGATTAGTTATGCTAGATTAGTTGACAATGTTAAAGTTAAATTGATTAGTTGTGTTACCATAGTTAAATTACTTGATTATGTTATATTTGGTTGATTATGTTAATTAATTAGTTAATCAACTAATAATGTGAAGGTGAAGGTGATGAAGGAGTACCCGACTAATAAACCTCCAAAGGGAAGGTATATTTTGAGAAGGTTCTAATGACCGATGCTACTTCCAAAGGGAAGAAATTCATGTGCTATTGCTTGTTATGCAAGCAACAAGGAAAGAAACCAATAGCCGTTTATTCATGGAAGACCGGTTATGGGACATGGACATTATCCCGTCACTAAACCGGAGTACACGGAATAAACCTGGATGCAACTGAATCCGCAGGCGCAACTGAATCTTCAAGTCAAACACAACTACACAGGTATATGGGTTCCATGCCCGGAGGAGGTATGCCTTTTATGTATAACCGAGATAGGATGATTGATGAAATGACTAACTTCGTGATTGCTGATGAATTACCTTTTAGCTATGGAGAGTCCGAACTTTGAACATTTCACTAGAACCTCTTTACAACCTGCTTATAGATGTGTCCCTAGGAACACGCTTAAATGCCATACCCAAACTGCTTATTATAAATATAGAAGTAGTTTAATAGAAATATTTTGCATTTTTAACGGTCGTATTAGCCTTACTAGTGATATATGTACCTCTTGTTTTGGTGACTTTTTCTTTGTATAACCGCCCATTGGATAGATGATGAGTGGTATATTAAAAAACGTAACATTTGTTTTGAAGCTATGGAGGAGAGACATACTGGGTACAACCTTAAGGTAAGGATAATAGAGTGTCTTAAAACCTTTCACTTACTTGATAAAGTTTTTTCCCTTTCCTTAGATAATGCTTCAGCAAACACAAAATGTATAGATTATTTAATATCCGAACCAAGCTTAAATTTAATAAACAGTGGAGAGCTATTACATGTTCGTTGTTGTGCACATATTATAAACCTCTCGGTTCAAGAAGGTTTAGCTGAGTTAATGACTTGCTTAACCTTATTAGGAGTGTAATTAAATGGATTAGGATTACGACCTCTGTTAGAAGGAAGTATATGGCATTGTGTAAGGAAAGAGGCCTTAGGAAGAGACAATGGAGCCTATATACCACGACCCATTTGAACTCAACATATAGACTGTTAAAAGATGCCATTAAATACCATGAGGTTTTGACCATTATTTATAACGAAACCCGATCGACTCCCGATGAACTTATTACTGATTTCCATTGGAATACTGCAATTTACATCCGTGATATTTTAGCAGCATTTGACCATGCAACCAAAATTTTTTCTTATGTTTACGACCCTAACATTTATTTAGTTATATTAGATTGTGTTAGCGTAGTTAACACTCTTAGCGAGCATTTCAACATCACCCAAATTAGTGATGTAATTACTAGTATGCTAAGTAAATGGTACCTCTACTTTAGTGAATTCCCCCGTCATATATGGTATAGCTTCTATTCTTGATCCCGGGGTCAAGATTTTGGGTTTAGAAAACGTGTTAGAATTGTATTGTAGCGCTTTAAGTTTACACTACGATGTGAATGCCTATATAGATAAATGTAAAAATGTTTTAGCTGGTTTATATGATCATTATGCTTCTATTTATGCACCTTCTCAAAATGTATCGTCATCTAGTGAAAGTTCTGGTATGCGATGGCAGCCAGCACTTGGTAGAATTTTAAAAAAATCAAAAACATCGGTTTCTTCTTCTTCACTTTATAATATTAATGAATATCTTTATTACCAACATGAAATCAATGCTAATTTTTCAATTATTAAGTGGTGGCGCGATCACAAACGGCAATTTTCCATTCTGGCGAGAATTGCAAAGGATATCCTTGCAATTCCCGCCTCCTCTATTGCTTCTGAGTCTGCTTTTAGTGCAAGTAGACGAGTACTTGACGAGAAGAGATCCCGCTTATCTCCTGGGAGCATAGAAATATGCGTTTGTAAGAAAGATTGAGATCAGGTGGAGCGTAGAACTGAGGGAGTAGGACAATGACGAAGACGATCCTTGGATGATGATGGACACGAGCGAATCAAGCGACAACCTAATAGGTGAAGGAGGTTTGGGGACTGCCCCTGACTAGGCTAGGCACAGGCACCCCTCGAGGTACGTAACAGAATTACATGGGCTTTGATTCCTTCGGGATACATAGGCAACTTAATTTTGTTAATCAATATTTAATTATTTAATTAAATTTTGATTTTCTAAATTAAGTATAAGCCCTTTCTTTTTCCCCCAACCCCCAAAACATGTTTAATAAAATTTGTTTTATAAAGAGTGAATTAGTTCATATTTGCTTCAATAATACGTAAATATGAAATTAGGTAAATATACGTAATTAATTTAATAATTATCAAGACCAGAAAATTAAAAACATCGTAATTCGGTTTGATTCGGTCATGATTCGGTTCGTGATTTGGTTCGATTCGGTTCGTGATTTGGTTTTCGATTCACTACGAATTGGAAAACCCCAACCCCAGCCCAAACAGGACCGGACCGACTCGCCCCCCTGACCGGTCCGGTCCTGGTCCCGGTCCCTGTACACCCAGCCCGACCCGGTCCCAAACCCGATTCAGCCCGCACGGAACAGACCGGTGGCCACCTGTACCAGCAAGTTTCTGGGTGGGTTCATCTTATGGTGGGTTGTCGTGCATTGTTGGAGGCGTGTGGTTGTCTGTGAGCAAGGGGGTGCGTAGAATTGGGAAGCACTTGTTGGGTTGCTGCGTAGTTAAGTGCAGCGTGAAGTCCAAGACCACAGTGGGCCAGATCTGGGCTTAGAGCCTAGACATTTCAGTTTTGACCGGTTATGCAATTTATTTTAGCTATATTGATTAGTTTAATGCATATTGATGCTGGGATTAATCACGATTAACACGAATTTAATTGAAATTGTTTCGTTATTATTTTAAGAGATGGGAGTGGACTGGGTAACTGAGAAAGAGCTTGGAAGATAAATGTTAGGAAGATGAAGATATGAAGTTGAGTGATTAAACCAACATGTAATCAGTCCAGAGTGTCTTTAAAATACAATACATGCAAAGGTGGGATTTTTTATAAATAAAATGAATGTTGACCTTTATGGACAACATGTGTCAAAGGTTATATTTTTCATTTCAATTTATCCATTAAGGAATGGTCATCTCATCTTTTTTCACGTGGTATATAAAAACGTGTTTAGCAAGAGGAATTAAGTGACATAAAACTAGTTACGATTTATATTCATGTTCGCATCTAAGTATCATTTATCTTGAGATAAGATGATGTTTTCACCTTACAATTACATCTCTAATGACATCAGGTTCAAATAATACAATTGTTTATCTTGTGGTAAGATGATGTTTGTGCCTTTCAGTTACATCTCTAATGATTTCAGGTTCAAATAATACAATTTCTCAATGTGTTGATCAAAAGTTAGATCCATATTCAGGCAGAAGAAACTATATTTAGTTCTTGATTTAGATCTTACATTGCTTAATTCAACTCGAATGACCATATGACTTCGGAAGAGGAATACTTAAAAAGTCATATGAATAATAAATACATTTTGAAAGGTAGTTTATTTAGACTACAGATAAATTAGGGATCATGAATAATAAATTAGTGTTGGACCTAACAAAGGAACACATTGAAATTATTTCCAAGGGTCTTCTGTAGTTAGATCCTAAGAGTAATTGAAACTTTTTTACTTTAACTATACTATCTCAAGCAATTGATTTATAAAATTTTTACAATTAAGCCTTTTGAAAATAGGTCTAAGGCCTTTGGAGACAAAATATAAGGCAATACTTGATGCAAATCTCTTGATATGACCCTAAAAGACATCCATTATCTTAAGTTAAATTTATACATTTCTCAAAATACCTCAAAATCATGTATATCTTCAAAACTCAGTCATTTTGACTAATTTTAAACTCGGTGAGGGAAACCCTTGAAATTTTATTCACAGGTCTAATAAGACCTGATCATTAATGACCCGGCCCAATAAAGTTCGGGTTTGTGCACCAAAAATCAACCCGAAATCAGGGTTTGGGCAAGTTAATTTTGGCCTAAAATTTTTTGGGATGGGTTTGGGTAATAATGCATATCCCGAAACCCAGCCCGATTGACAAAATAAATACAAAATCTTAGAACATAAATTTAATGACTAAGTAGATAAATACAAAATCTTAGAATATAAATTTAATGACTAAGTAGATAAATACAAAATCTTAGAACATAAATTTAGTGACTAAGTAGATAAATACAAAATCTTAAAACATAAATTAAAGGACATAAGGACATAAATTTATAACGACTAATCCCTTCTGCCTAAATCTGAAGAATACTTACAGGCTTCCTACAAGAACCTTGTTTTGTACAGAATCTGCTGTTTAGTTTCAAAAGAAAATTAGAAACAACCTTTTTGTCTAACACTCTAAAAACAAAGCCCATTACTCTTGAAACAATTATTTTACGGTGTTGAGAAGCTTTGATTATACAAATGGGAAATCCCTACAACTGCCATTCCACAGGGGTGAGAAGATTTGACAATACAAATATGGAATTCTTACGAACTTCCACTTTGTCTGAAATTGTTTAGGTTCTGTCTTTAAGAGCCTTATCTTTGTTAAGTCTGCACTACAACCAAGTAGTCGCTAACTCTTTACCCTATGTCCAAAATGAAGTTAGGTTACGGAAGGAAGGTTAATTCTATAGGGTATCAATTCATTATTGATTCTTAGTGGGCATCTTCATAATATATAGTTTGGCGAGAGTTTTTTTTTTACATTTGTAAAACATACTTTAAAAATCTAAATAAGGCCCGCAAAGCCTGAAAATCCCGATTTATATGTGATATGGGCAGCAACTTTAGGCCCGAATACAATTTTGGCCCAGACTCAGCCAGAAAAAGGGTAGAAAAACAACCTTTTGACCCGGCCCAACTCGCAATTTGATCACCTCTAGGTCTCATAAGGTCCTTTTAGGCCTTAGAATGACCGAAACCATCTACTTAAATTATAATTGTATTCAACCGATTCATAGAATCACTACATTATAAATGGGTCTCAAAATTGATCTATGAATTTTAGAGATTGAATACAAGACAATAATTGGACCCAAACCTTTTCAAAGAAACCTAGGAGGCATCTAGTAATAACTTTAGTCAATTTCATACGATTATAAAACATCTCACACATGATTTATATAGGCTTCATAATCCAGTCATTTCAGGCAATTTCAAACCTCGCGAGGGATTCAAATTCTTCCCACTAGTTGATTATTGGGTCAAGTTATATCCTAGGAGTGATCATCAATTATGCTAGCTTGATCATGGGTATTAAAATCTTGATCTAGATCTTACGATCTAAGGGCATTCGATCAATATATATCATAAGTAGGATCTTATTGTTAGTTAGATCTTACTATCTTATCCAAAATTTTCTATGTAGCAGTAGGGTTTGATATGATTCTACGATCTTATGATCTAACGATCTAATCCTACATGAGCGATAATTTGAGGTATATGCATATGCATATAAAGTACTCAATCATTACTATTAAAATTGGTTTGTGGTATAAAATAAGTAAAATGATAGACTGTTATGACCTTAATGTTATCATTACTATTAACATCAATATGATTCTACAATCTTATAATCCTATGATATAATTCTATCAATCCGATCCTACCTCTCGATCGATCCACAATAGAATCCGAACCCTCATTTTGGAGGCTGTTGAGGATGAAGATTTTTGGATTTTGCATTCTTTATATGACGTTCCAAGTTCATATAATTACCTTTGTGTTATACCATTTTCCATTTTTCAATAATGTTTTGCAAGGTAGGGCACCTCCTATGAAATTTACTATAAATGACAATGAATACAACTTGGCATACTGACTAATAGATGGTATTTATCCAAGTTGGGCTAATTTTGTACAAGTATTTTACCCATCCTTAAACTCCTAAGCAAAAACTCTTTGTTGATCATTAAGCTAGTGCGTGTAAGGATATTGAACATGCGTTCAAAAGTCTGCAATTGAGGTTTACAACTATAGACAACTAATTCTTGTTTACAATGAAGATATTAACTAGCATCGTGAAGGCATTTATCATTATTCATAACATGAAAGTTGAGGATGAATGGGACAAATATAAAAATACTAAAGTAATAATAAGATATTACGAAGAAGATCATTCTTCTTAGAGTCCACAATGGAGAAGCGAAGCGTGTATAAGAGCTACCATGTATAATGATGGACCCTTCCAAGTTTAGACCAGACATCCAGTGGATATCAACAATCACTAGGAGAAAAAGGGACACTCTACATGGCGGACGAACTCCTCAGTCTTCTAAACATGACTCGATAGAAACATTTAATTGGCAAAAATTCGGTCTCCTTAAAATCTTTTGGCTTCTCTAGGATTTCATTGTTAGAAACGTATATTGTCTGTTGTTGTAATTTATTTATATTTTATGATAATTTACTTGATCATATAACTTTTTTATGTATAGTCATTTCATTTTAAATAATATAATGTATTTTTAATTCAGTTCTTTGAAGTAAAATAATTTTGGTAATGTTCAACAATCATTAAAAATGATAATAACATTAATTAATTATTACTTAACTTTAATTAAGCAATTTATTGAGTATTAATTAATAGTTAAGGCAAATTAATTAATGCTTATTTAATATATCATTTTCCACATTATAACAATATTTAAGAAATGTTTATTGAAAAAATCTTATGGTAAATATGTGTGCAAATAAATTTAATGTTTAAGAGATAAACTGAAAATTATATAAGAGATTTAAATTGTGATGGGGTATGAATCGTATAATGGAAAGCAAGAGAGAAAGAGTGGTGAGAAATTCTTTTATTTTCTCTTTAATGGAATGAAATTTCTACAAAATTTTTATTTTTCACACCATTAGAAGAGCTCTAGGCATATACTGATTGCATGGTGCTCTAAACAATACGCATATAATGATATACTATGCATGCACTTGCTAGCAGCTTGCGTCACACGCCACTTTATCTCAATTTGGCTATCCCTTGCATAAACTACATCAATAATGACGATAACAGGAAGTCCAAACATTAGCGTAAAATATATCACACTTTTCCCCTCATGTTTTCAGTTTTAGAATATATTAAGATGATTTTCAAACAATAAAATTACAGAACTTAATCCGAGATTAGATCGAGATAAAAAGGACTCTTAAGCTCATCTACCTCTTACATTTATAGTTCGGTATTGATTTTGAGAAATTCGTATTTTTTTTTACATGATATATATATATCGAGGGGCATTTTCCTAATTCCATTTCTATATCTGATATCATAATGTGTATACCTGATGTTTTTTTTTGTATTTTTATATCTTCTTTATTTCTATATCTAATATAACAATATTAATATTTGATATAATTAACAATAACTATATATGATATAACAATACATGTATCTAAAATATAAATATCTTGATAGAATTTATATCAGATATGAATTAGAAAAGCCTCATTGATTTTTTATATTTCAGTTGTATCCCTAAATAAGAGCCCCTATAACTTTCCAAAACAACGTACACTTACATATATCACCAAAGGGCATGTCAATTTTCATGTAAATTTCATTTTGAAGATGGCTTGCTGAATTACTTTTGCCCTTATAAACAGTGGAATGGACACTTTGAATGTTCAGCCGAAACTGAAGTTATTTTAACTAGAAATTTGTCAACACTAAACAGCTCCTATCCGATCATCGTAGTTGCCACATAAATTAATTCTACAACAATTTGTATAAAACGTTGACTTTGGATGTAGCTGCTCACTTTTGTATGCGATTCTATATTTGAAAATTTGCTAACCAACCGCAAGACGTACGTTATTAATTTCTCCACGAAAAATCATAGTAGTGGACGTCGAGAAGAATATTATTTACTTATGTAACAAGTATTAAGCCCGTCATTAAATCAAGTATTAATTGGATTTCAAATACATTAGCACCGACATTATAAACATATTATTCATATAAACAGAATGTAGTTAAATTAAAATATATTTGCCTTAGTTAAATTAAAATATATATTTTCTCAATCTTAGTTATGTTAATTCTTTGACACTCTAGTCTTGTGGATTGTGGCACAAGGTGGACAAAATCAATAGTTTGAACTTCGTTGGGAGCTACTGCAACTTTTTCTTCACCATTTGGTAGATTGTTTAGTACTTGTCTTGTCAAACTATCAATTTGGTATAATCAGTGAAAAAAATATATTCTGCATTCATAGGCCAGTATACAAGGTAGGGGTGTGCAAAAATAACCGTAATCGTTAACAGTAACCGTTAATTGTAGATAACCGGTTCATATTAATGGTTAGAATTAACGGTTACATTTACCGAACCATTAACCTTAACGGTTAACAGTTACGGTAATAAAAAAAATTTAATGGTTAACCGTTATTATTATTTAAAAAAAAACTAAATCTAAAAGGCTAAAATATGAATGAATGTCACAAGTTTTTTCATGTATTTTTTTATACATGATCAAACACTGTATAAATATGTGTTATCACTATTGTAAAAGACTCAAATGAGCTAAGGAATCATATGAGTAGTTTCACAATATTAGGTGTACTAGTTCATAAAAATAAAATGAAACTGTTAGCGGTTAACCGTTAACTAACATACCGTTAAATACTAGTTCGGTTACCGCTACTTAACAGTACTGTTACTGTTATCAATTTTCAATAACCGTTATGACAGTTAACCGTATCGTTAACGTTCAACACCCCTAACAAAGGGGGTGGGTTGATCACGTTCAAATCCAAATTGATAGGTCATGGCGTAAGAAATACAAAATCGTGGGCATAGGTTGGAGTATGAGTCAGGCTATTTTAGACATGGATCGAGAGGGAGGGAAAAGAAGTTCTGCTTGATCTGTCTTCGATGCTAAAGCACTGACATGCTGATCTAATGCCATGGAGTGGGCCATATCGCATAATCTCTGAAATGTTGATTTTCTTACAGATTCCTTCCCAACGAAACAAACAGATACATGGCACATTCTAGATCGCATCTTCGAGTATGGGAAAGGCTTTACCAGTTGCATCGTCACCTAAGTTTTGCGAGAGAACAGATGCAAATGACGCATGATAGAAGCAAATATATGTAGACGGTCGCTCTACACCTTTTTTTGCGAATTTATAGTTTGTCATTTGTTTTATTTAGATGTAAAAATGTAAAAAATAGAAATTAAAAATTATTGACACAAGGGTAAAAGTAAAATTTCGAGGATATTTCTTCACTTAACAAAATAAGCAACTATGTAGAAAAATACTTATGTAGTACTGGATAACATCACCATCCTACTATTGTAAATTACTAATGCCATTGTTGATATTAACATTAAGTAATTGTCCTTAATTAAATTTAAAAAACGATATGATTTTAAGTCACTAGAATTTTCACATATCTTAACTTACTTTTTCCACTATAAAAAAAAGAAAAAACCTAATTTTTTCCTAATTAGACTTATCAAAAGTTATTAAAAATTATTTGGTTGGTAATAAAAACTTAATTGGTAGCTTTTTTATCCTTATTTTTCCTATTTTGTACTCATCTTATCATATATATATATATATATATATATATATATATATATATATATATATATATATATATATATATATATAAATAAACCTGAAACATGCAGTTTGTTCTTTAAACCTTTTATCTAAACTTTTTTTTGAAGTTTCAGACCAAAATAATTACAAAAATAAGCTTATTTTAATTCGGGTAAAAATTGCTGCTTTGACCAGTGATTTTACTTAATTGAAATCACTGCTTGGGGCAACAATTTCTAAAGGGCAAAATTTTAAGGTTGGAAGTCAGCCTACTGGAAATCAATGCAGCAATTTTGCCTCGCCTATTTCAGTGAAATTAATTTTTTAAATCGTTGTATGGGGCATCGATTTTGAATAAACTATTTTAACTTATTGCTCCAAGCAACTATTTCGATTTGAAGTTTAACAGACAATATTTTGGTCTAACTCAGTTCTAATTGACCCAACTTGAGTGATATTGCTGCCCTAGACAACAATTTTCATTCGAATATGTAGAAGCTTATTTTTGAAATTAATTTGATTTTAAGCTTATTTTGTAATTATTTTTTAAAAAAATCTTAAAAATAAAAAATTCCTTTATTGTGACGACGCCGAACTGACTAAATGAAATGAAAGAGATATGAGCTAGAAATGAGGATGATATATGACGATTAGGGGCGGACCCAGGATTTTCCGCCTGGTGAGTCACAACCGATAATCAAATATGTAATAAAATTCTTTTACCAAATAACAAATACTAATACTAAAAAAATACATTCAAATGTTCAAAATACAACAAAATCGTACCTAACTTTTCATCACATTTTGCAATAAATCAAGTAAAACATAGACAACTAACATTAAGGATTCCAAATCATAACTCAACAAACTAACATTTCAATCTAATGGAACCCATAATTCAGCAAGATTAATGCCAAATTTGTATAAAAAATCCCCAACAAATAATCCAAATCACAACCTTATCAACCTATGATACATTCTTTGGTTATTTTCACAAAGAACAACCAATAAAGTTGGATTTGATGATTAATATGTTAAGCTACTTCTGAAGTCAACAAAATCCCTTAAAATAATTCCCAATTTAAACAAAACATCCCCAAATGAGAGAAACCCAAATCAGAAAACAACCAAAAGAGACCAAATTGGAAGAACAAGCAAAAAAATGAGAAGAAAGAGAGAGAGAGGAGAGAGACTGACATACAACGATTACCGACGGATTTCAAGTCAAGGACTTGAACGACAAGATCTGGGACATCAGATCGGGAGATGGGTGTGTGAGTCGTGTGCTACGAACTTTGATATTGTATTTGGGGTTACTGAACTTGCATGCATTTCTACTGCTCTAGCTTGAAGAAATGGGGTCATGGGGAGATTGACTGAGAGTGGCGAAGAGAAACTAGAAAGGAATGTATTGAAAAATGAGAAAGAAAAAAAAAGAGTGAAGTGCCTTTCATTAGACTCGAACCCGAGTCATATGTGTAACATTGTGAATGTTTTACCAATGAGCTTGAAGTTGCATGAATGTTAAAAAATGTTTCAAAAGGCATATAAGTTTTTTTTGGGGCTGACTGGTGGGTCATTTGACCCACCAGGACAAGGCTTGGGTCCGCCTCTGATGACGATAAACATAAAACTAAACTTAATGCGGCACTTGTCATGATTACCTACCAAGAATTAAACACAAATGAGTTATTCTCAAACCATATTCGATTTCTAAATTTATATAGAAGTGTATGCAAATTAAACATATTAGACATTTATACATCAAAATATATCTAAGACATTAATTGATAAATTAAAGGAAATTTGTATGAAATTATCCTATAAAATTTTATTTTGAAATAAACTATCTTATAAAAAAATCATCGTGTAAAACTGCTTTATGAAAGCCTTTTGATGGCTTTCAGTGAGTTAGACATTTCGAATATTGACCTTTTGTATTTTTTCATTTTTTCTCTTTCCTTTTCTCTCCGATTTCATCCAAATTTTTTGTTCTTCCTTTTTCTTTTATTATTTATTTTTATGGTTTTTCTCTACTAACTCTCCCTAATAAGCTTATAGATTTACTTGATCAACAACTATCTACTAATAACAACCCATAGCTACAATTATGAGTTTATTGTGTTAGTGACATTAAGTTAGTTTGAGAAATTTTGATCCTATAAGCCACTTAAAGTAATGTTACACCCAAACAACATTAGCTGGCCTTGGCAGTGATTTTCGAGAAAACTTATTCCGATGCTTAAGTAAATGCAATTTAAGATCAATGGAATCCTTATAGACTAGCTAGTGGGTATTTACTCAATAAATAAGAGAACATATCTTATTCCTTTCCCATAAATAAGGTATTTATAGTGAATGCTATAAGTCATGACAAGTCCACTTCAATGTTCTAACTACTTCATATTCCAACTTTTTAGGAAGTTAGAATATTCTGAAAGCACTCGAACTTTACAGAAAAATTTGAATCCATAAAACACAAATCTTTGATTCAAACTTCTATAAATTCAACCCTTAACTAGATAGTCGAAAATTCACAAAGAATTTTCACTTCAAACTTTCTATCTCAATAAACTTTCCTTCTCCTTCCTAGTGTCATTTAAACTTTTGGTACCAATGCTTTAATCCTTGATGCGCTATCCAGATCTTGTCATTCATCCTCTTTTCGATTCTCAAGATAACTTTACTTTTCTTTCTTCGAATTTATTAAGACATTTTTGGGTTATTGCGATATTGATTATTGTATCTTGAAAAGGTGTTCAGGTTAAACCTTACTTAAACCCTATGATTGAGGATATAGTGAGGATATAGTCCCAATCTCTACTTCTTTTAAGAAATACAAAGTTATTTCTTCTCCTCTTCTTCAGAGTTTGAAGTAGAAGACATTTCACAAAAATAATGGCAGTTTCCTAGGCTCCCTCAACTGAAGATATGCCAACTTCATATGGATCGTTTGATAAGAAGATTCTAGAAATGCTCAGCCAGCACCAAGGCTTGGTCCCTTTCGAACTGGGGGCTAATGTCAAAGCCTTGAAAATACCTCTAAGCTTGAAAGGGCTAAGTACCTAAATAGGGGGTAAAACGTCTAAGTTGACCCTGAAGTTCATGAAAGCTTGATGATGGATAGTTTTCACTAGAAATACATAACAATTTCTAGAGAAGGTAGACAATCAAAATAGCAATGTCAGCCTGCTGGATCAAGCATTCAAAGGGCTATTGGTTGCCTACTGCATATGCTTCTCTAGCAGTTTCCTACAATAGATTACATCGCCCTATACATTGCATATCCAGGCTATAGATTGTGTTTCCCCTACACTAGTTTCTACAAGAGATTCAAGAGAAATAATGTCTAAGTTTGGTGTAGATTATCCCTCAAAGACTTAGGAAGGTTTGCAATTTCATCGGATGACTATTCCAATTATTGTTTAAGCTTGTTGATGTCTTAGGAACTGCTTGTGCAGGATGGTGGTGAATTACCTACATGATATTCAAACCATTGTATTCCCCTTATTTACAGACCTTAAAAAGTGGAGGAATAACTAGCTAGTAATGGTTAAGGATATCCACTTCTCCAGGACATCCACACATATTTTAGGGTCCTTTGACCTTGGCTATGCCTAGTCATTGTCAGCTCAGAAATTTGACTAGCTATGAGAGTTTAACCTATTATCCCTTCACTTGCTGCCTTGCACCAACGGATCTGATGAGTTAGAGCATAAATCAATTGGTTATACCAAGGTACTAGCTAGCTTCCATATTGGATACAAATCTTCTTGAATCGTACCTTACATTAGGCTTTCAGACTCAAATCTTTCTCTTGGGTTTATGTCCTTGTTTTATCTATTTGATGTCTTAATTAACTTTTTAGTGTTAGGTCTTTAAGTTATCAACTATCAGAGGAGTAGGATGTCTGATAAGACTTAGTGTTGAGCGTAGAAGGGAAGGTTAAAGCACTCGAGTTGTAGATTGTATAGGTGTAGGCTTTGTTATTATGTGTCTCACCAGAGATCTCCTCAATTATCCTTCTAAAAGGAACTAGTAGCCATGACCTCATCATTATAGCATGGTATCTTAGAAAACAATAATTTCTTTTTTTTTTAAATCAATAATAATAGCATAAAAAAACGTCAATGTATGTTTTATGGTGTGTACTCAATAAATGAGATAATGTACCTTATCCTATTGTCATAAATGAGATATTTATAGGTCATGAATTGAAAAATAAGTGACGATAAACTTATTTATACTATCATGTTGGACTTGTCATGACTTTAGGCTATTGAGTTAGGCTTAATGACTTTTTTCATATGCTTTGGACAAGTTAGATAATGAATTGCTGACCATGGCTCTTAGAGAGGCACAAATTGTTTTCATCCCACGTTCTAATAAAAGATCCATACAGATATGTTTTTTGGAAAATAAAAATGAAAAACTAAATCTTTATGTCAATGTCATTCTAAATGACACTACAACACCTCTCAATATGCATGCATGTCAAATGATTGAGGTCTAGATTATGGAATCTTTGGGACAAAAAAATGATCCATGGAATAAGTCCGGCCATACTATGTGCAAATAATGATGACCTTATGCGTCTCCAGTTAAGGACTAATAAGATATGTTGGTGTGTCTCAAGGCCATCACACCTCCTTAAATTAAATAACAACCACCAAATCCCCTACTTCTACTATTGTTAATGAAAAGAAAATACACTTCATTTGATAACATGTATTTGTAATTTTCTGAATAAAATTTTGAGGATGTTCTATGAATAAATTATTACTTCAGTATTTAGTATCTAAATAGATATCGTCTAATTTAATTGGTAAAGTTTTCGTTCACCAAAATATAAAGTTCTCATAGGTTATTTCATTTTTAATGTTGTTACCTTGTTAATTAAATCAAATATGCACACTAGGTACTACTAAATACCGGAGCAGTACTCTAAACCTCAAGGCTAACACATTGAAGACTGCCTCAATATACACTCAATTATAGGCCATTATTACTGATTTAGAGTTGAGTACTTGAGTTAGGGCTGTCACTAATGACTTCGCGTTAGTCCACATATTGATCACTTCAAATTTGACTTTTAATAAGTTAATTATTCTTTACATGTGGTACTAAATGAAATGTTTGCAACTCTGTAAGGAAACATTGAACATGAACCGTTCAATATTATTGCTACGTCTTTTATGAATTTAAAATTATCCTAAAGTTTTCATACATTTTATTTGCCAATAAATGTCTAAAACATATGATTCCATGAACACCATTGTAAAAAAAAAAAAAAATAATAATAATAATACCATAGTTACCTTGTCATAGCTTGTAACTAGCTAAACAAGATCCTACCAATATGTCAACTATCAAGGATGCACTAAACCCTACATTTGCAAAGGCTTCTGTAGCAAATTCTTTCCAATTTTTTTTCTTTTTCCAAATACATTCATGAGTTTTGCTCATTCTGCCTCCATCCTGTTGACATTTTTTTTCTGATGTAAATATGAAAGCTAATAGTCAAACTGTAATGAACAAACGCCTATTCTGTTGCAAAATTGTTGAATAATACAGTAAGAATTGCACGTACACATATTCTGTTGCATGTGAATTGTGACACCATCAACAACATGGCTTGGACATGTGATATTCAAAACATTATTAGAAGAGATAAGAATAAGTAAAAATTATAGGCAAAGACATTTTTTCATCATATATTAGATAAATATGTTCATCATCGTACCACATTATATATCCCTCACTATATTTACAATATGCTCAAAATATTAGAGGGACCAAAATCAAAACAGTAATTATATATCATCATCAGTTAACAATTAATCTCATCCACTAACACATTACAATATTATAATTATATATATATATATATATATATATATATATATATATATATATATATATATATATATATCCACCCATTGTCAGAAAAACCTTGATTAAATTAGAAACTTAAACATAATCAACCTCCTAAATTTCTCACCCAACAACCTTAGTCAAACCGCTCACTTAATCCCACAAAAAAAAAAAAAAAAAAAAAAAACTATGACTTTAATTTCCCATCAATAGTGATTCAATTTAATCAAACAAGCAAACCAGTCATTTGTCTAATCAAAGAACAAAAAATTCAATCCATCAGAAAAAACCTTGTATTTTTTTATCTTCCAATTTTACCCTCTAAAAGAAAGGTGAGTATTCTCTCCAAGAGAATTGAGATGAGAAGAACCGTCAGCTGCTCCCAAATGAAACATAGTATTAAAGTCAAAGCCATAATCTAAATCTGTAAATCCTGTAAGATACCCACCAGATGAGCTTATATGATCACCAGCGGTTGATGTCCAGCATCCTTCATGATCATGATGATCAGATGATGAAGATGGTGACGAGGATGATCCACTCCCCACCATTACTTCCAGCTTTGTGCTTATACCAGCAGCCTTGTTACACCCGGGGGCTGCAGCCTCATCTTCGAGTACTTTGACTTTTTTGCCCTTGCACTTTTCTATTCCTTTGCCTTTGCCCTTGCCTCCGGCTTCGGGTTTTCCGGTAAGCCGTTGGACTAGCTCCCGGAAGTTCGCGACGTCGGTTTTGATGATCTCGGGGGCAAAGATGTGGATGATTCTGATCTTAGGTTGGACTTTGGTGATCACACGTGAGTCTCTATGCATGCCTAAGGCGTTGGGGGTGGTGGTTGTGGTTAGCATACTACTAGTACTTTGTTTCTTGATGAACGTATGATTCGCGTTGCTTGAGAGGAGAGGAAGAAGAAGAGGGGAAAAAGTTCAGAGAAATGAGGGTTTTCTGTTCTGTGTTTATAGGAATTGAAAAGGAATAAGGGTTTTGTGTGTCCATATATATATATATATATGAAGAAATATTGTTTAATACTATCTTTATTTTTTTGTATTTTTATCCTATTATTATTTATAAAGTCAAAATTTTAATAATTTGACCATAAATTCTCATTATGTTATAAAAAATAATATATTAAAGTAGAATTTTGTTGGATGTATCTTAATATAAATTTTTTTAATATCAAGTTTTCAAAAAACTTTATATTACAGATTTAAAAATAAAAAAATTTTAATTCATGTCTTGAAAACTATAAAAAGTGAAATAGGACAAAAAAAATAGTAACAGAGGGAGTAATTTATTATATATAAATAATTTAGATGAATTTGAACATTTGTTTTTTTTAACAAAAACAAAGACAATGAGAAATATTTTAATATTTGTTCATCATGGATAGTTGAGTATTTAAAGATATATAAACAGGCTGTCTCCATTGAGAGATATGTAGGATGAATGTTGGGAATGAATCTTTGATCTCAATCAAGAAAATAATGCAGGGATCATTGTTGTGGGACATGAATCAAAGTCCTAGATGTGTATATGGTCCCCCTTTGGTCCTCATGGTCTGAAAACCCATGAGCTAATCAGGATTATGTGGTAATTAAAATTAGGGGGTAATTAAGAAATTAATTAGTATAGAAAACAGCCTATGTTAGCAATGTTAATACTCTATTAATAGTGATTTTGAAGTGATTAAGATATATAATATAGATTAAACCCAAATTGTTTGGATGGAGAGGCAAATTTTATTTGATATTCTTGTTAAGAATTATAATATATAGGTAATTGTTTAACCCAATTGCATACGTTGAAAACAATTTTAATTAGAATTTGGTGGTTACGTGGAGCCCAAGGCACATCTAAACGGATTAATAGTGTTGATATAAATTTCTTGCCCTTTGATTTGTTGGATTTTACAGCTACAAGGAGTGATCCGAAACTTACGCCACACAATGAAAAGATTGTATTTTTTGCACTGATTATTCTGTGAGGCATGACAGTTGAGTATCTATCTAGCAAATAATGATCAAACCATGCTCAAAAAATAATATGACAACGAAAAATAATCAAAGAAAATATAGGAGAAAAGAGACACAAAGAGTTTACGTGGAAAAAGCTCCTCTTTACCGGAGATCGAGAAGGAAAAAAACGGCAAACTTGCGTTAAGGTGTTTAATAATGGTCTATAAAAGGTATCTAGGATCTCTTTCTAACTTTTTGATTAGATGATAATTATCTTCCGTTAGGGTTACAAGATATATATACTAGGGCATCATAGAGGTATATTAGGAAAAGGATATATGTATAAGCACTCTCGATCACATGTCGGCCGTGGCGCAAAGGAGCTGGCCACGAGTTGCCAATGGCTATCTGCCCTATTCTTCTCATGCAACTACTCCATGGGAAGGCCGTGGCTCATAGCCTGCTCCATGGGTAGGTTATGGACAACCTCTTTTCCTCTTCTACACCTTCTCAATCCTATGTCTTCCCCATACATTCATATATATCATCTCTACACTATATACCTAACAATCTCACACTAGGAGATCAGTAGAAATCAATATACCCCAAAAGCAAACACAACATTATCAATCATCATCTTGATTCCATTCTAGAGCAACACCTTTAGAATCACCAAAGGCCAACAAGAGTTCTGCATAAATTAAGTCTATCCACTGTTATGCTCTTCTTGAACATATCTGTCAGACTCATCAACCTTCTCCAGATATAATACCCCACCATCTACCAAATTGCAAATGTAATGATATCGTCGTCGAAAGGATTTGGTCCTGACATGGAACATAGGATCCTTAGCCAAATACATTGCACTTTGACTATCACTATAAAGCACAACTCGTGTTTGCTTCCTCTACATCCTCTTCTAAGAACCCCTTGAACCATTATATTCTACCTCTTTACCTGCCTCCAATATAGCCACATTCTCGAATTTTGTGGTAGACATAAAGATACAATTTCTAGCTTGAACTTCTAAATAATTGTTGTACCCCCAACAGTGTTGGCATAATTAGAAGTACTCTTATTTAAATCAGGGTCCCTAGCCAAATCAGCATCAACGAAAGCTACTAACTTTACTACCTTCTTCTAGAAACAAAGTTTCATATTTGAAGTTCTCCTCAAATACTAAAGTAACCACTTTACGTACACCTTCCTAATATCTCTAGATTAGAGACAAACCTAGTAAAAATTCTCACTGCATAAGCAATGTTTGGCCACGTACAAACCGTAGCATACATCAACCTACCAACCTATCAATGTGGATTACTCTTTCCTAGATCCTTACTTTAGTTAATGACCATTCACATGAGTTATATTGATGTAGATTGCTCATTCACATGAGTTAATACCCCTACTTTGGTTAATGACCATTCACGTGGGATTTAAACCCAAGTAAGCATCAAACTCGGCCCCTTTGTAAGTTTGGTGGTGACTCCTCATGACCTATTGAAACCCAATCTATATGAGGATAGCTAAAGCCTTGATGTCAACCCTTAATGATCACACAAATTAGTAGGGTACTAGTGGGGAAGTCCCCTTCCTCTTCTCTTTAATGAGAAAGGAAAGTTAGGATGTAAAAAAACTAGGCCTTTTAGTGGTCATTCACTCTTTAAATTTCCCACTAGAAACCTAGTTGGTTCTTGGCCTTAGAAGAACCTCTTTCGCAATGCCTACACTAATGTCATCAACTATAGTCACAACAACCACATTAGTACACCTTGCAATAGTGTATAAATTTCCCACCTTGATACCTTAATCCAAGATAATGAAACCTTTAAAAACCTTCAATTTTCCCTTATTAAACATAGTTTTGTAACCAATCTAATAAACCCATAGAAATTATATTTTTAGTTAAGTCTAGAATGAACCTAATACCTTGTATTTCCCAATCTGTCCACTTAAGGTCTTAATTTTTACATTACCATTTCCCATTATTTTTAAAGCCTTACCATTTACAATGTAGAATATACCTAAATTCTTTGACTTGGCTACCTTCATAGTAAAGAATGAAAAGATGCACCAAAATTCAGTATCCAAGACTCAACAGGATTATCAACAATTAGTATCAAAGCATCCTCCAGATTATCTATTGTTGATTTAAAAGATGAATCATCATTGCCATAACTGTCATTGTGCTTGCTTTATGTCACTCCTTTTATTGGGTTATGGACACCCCATCTTAAGATGATCGTTACTACCACAATTCCAACAAATCATACCAAACCTGCTCCAAAACTTACTGTGCCCCCTTGATTTTGATCTCCCTATAGTTTTACCCTCTCCCTTTTGTTTTCTCCCCACTATAATTTTTCCATTATATTCCCCCACGTGACGATTCCCTAAATTATTTCCTTGAATTTTCTCATTC
The DNA here is from genome assembly GCA_026401315.1 of Dysphania ambrosioides. Lineage (NCBI taxonomy): Eukaryota > Viridiplantae > Streptophyta > Magnoliopsida > Caryophyllales > Amaranthaceae > Dysphania > Dysphania ambrosioides. The sequence continues at coordinate 3,352,324 of CM048662.1, forward strand.
AAAAGAATATGACCCATATCACCAGATTTTAGTTTTTCTTTTCCAGGAAAATTGTTAATGGTAGTCACAATAGTACCCCATGCAATATGTAAGGAGGTAACAAAATTAAGGCTTTAACTTCATCATCAAATTCAATTTTGATGGATGCTAATTGAATTATTAGACAATTAAATTCATTAATATGTTTAGTATAAGAATCATTATTATTCATCTCTAAATTGAAAAGACGCCGCATCAAAATTAGCTTATTCATGGCGGATGATTTCTCATGTTAATAATATTTAATCAAACATGCACGCAACCATTTTTTCATCTTTTACATTGAAAACTGTGTATCATGCCAACGTCAACCAAACCACTTCTAGTACTTGGTGATCCAATACCTTCCAATCAACCTCATTTTTTCATCATGCTTCTTTCCATAAAGAGGTTGATAAAGTTTCTTTTAGTACAAATAATCTTTCGTTTGCATCTTCCAAAATTCGAAATATATCCCATCAAACTTGTTTTTCTTGTATTTTGCATTCTTTTATTGTTAAAATGCTTCTAGATCTAGAAAATTATGCAACCTAGTTCTTGATACCAATTGTAAGCATGACAATTGGCTATCAATCTAGTAAATAATTAAATAATAATATAATAGTAAAAAGTAATTAAAAAGTATAGGAGACAAAAAAACACAAAGAGCTTATGTAGTATAAGATCCTCTTTGTTATAGAGAAGGAAAAAAATCACAAACTTATGATAGGAATCAAGATGTTTAGTAATGGTGTATAAAAGCTCCCCAAAGATCTCTCTCTAACTTCGTTAATCGTGGCCTAAAAGAGAGGGAGGGAGGGATGAAAGGAGGGAGGGAAGGAGGGAGATAGAGAGAGAAAGAGGTTCATGTACATGTTAATTGTGGCCCAAAAGAGTTGGCCAAGGGTTGCCCATGGCTATCTACCCTATTCTTCTTAAGCATGGACAAACTACTCCCTTGGTAGGCCATGGCTCATAGCCTATTTCATGTATGGGTTGTGGACAACCTCTTTTCCTCTTCTACACATTCCTATTATATATATATATATATATATATATATATATATATATATATATATATATATATATATATATATATATATATATATATATATATATATATATATAATCTTTACACCATATTTCTAAAAGGCTCGCGATAGATTTTTCCCCTTAAAATACAAGTAGCAAATAATCAAGTTTGCATTTTAAATTTGAATTGAACTTTGTCTTATAATCGAAGAAAATATATTTAATACATAATCTGGTTTAACATCCATTAATTAATATATGATCTGGTTAAAAAGTATTGCTCAGAGTACATCAAAAAGCCTTGATGCCTAAAAGCCTAGAAAATGTATTAAAGGGGTGAATTTGGTGTAATATATAGGGGTTCTTACTGAGTTGAGCTACTCGTGAGCCACTCGGACTCGACTCGGTCAAAACTCGGTCAAAGCTCGACTCGATAAGTTAACGAGCCAAGTCGAGCAAATTAAAGCCCGACTTGAAAAGCTCGTGAGAAACTCGAATTTTTATTTATAATATATATTTATAGAAAAATATACTTAAGATATAAAAGATAGTTTGATATATAAATCAAATGTCCCGCATTAGATTAAAATGAGCTTTAATCAAGATTTAATTGAGCTCGAGCTTTAAACAAGCTTTAATCGAGCTCGAGTCGAGTTTGAAACGAGCTTTAATCGAGCTTAAAATGAGCTTTGATCGAGCTCAAGTTAATCTTGAAACAAGTTTTAATCGAGCTCGAGTTTTGATTTTTTAGCTCACGAGCTTTCGACCTCGAGTCGAGCTCGAGTTTTAATTATCGAGTTCGAGTTGAGCTTAGCCAAACTCGAGCTTGACTCGGCTCATAAGCACCCCTAGTAATATATGATGATGCCTAAAAGCGTAGAGTTTCCCTTCAAAATAAGAGATTAAGTATTGTCATTTAAGTAGCAATATATCGTGAGTTTTGGATTAATTAAGAAGGATTTTTTAATCATTTTTAAGAATTATTGGAATTTCGGAGAGTTAATCTCATATTTTTTTATCTAGAAAAATTTTACGAATTATTTCTTTATATGTGAAATTGGAATTGTTTTGATTCAAGTTCACTTCTACTAATAGGAAGACAAGGATTATTATTTTTAACTATGAACTTTCTATAATCTAGTGTGAACATAATAATTTTTTAATTTTTATATATTAGCATGTTGATATCCATCCGACCCAAATCTAACTTGAACCTGAAAGTAGTTAACTGAACAACCCAAATTTGATTTGAACTCAAAACTATCCGACTTGATAATTATCCAACCTGATAATATCCTACCTAAATATGACTTTAAACCTAAAATTACCCACCATAGATCCGGCTCAAACTTGACTTAGTACAACCCAAACCTAAAATTGAATCAGATGCGAATTGGACGAACAAAACTTGACTTATACCCAAAAGGGTATACAATCCAACAATAACTTGAACCAAGCTATACCCAAACTTGAGTTGATGTAGATTGGACTTGATATGACCCATCCAAATATAACTTGAAACCCGATATGACTTGACCTAAATCCGACTCGAGCACCCCAATTGTAGCTCTATTTGTGACTTGTAGAATGAAAATACATTCAAATGACTACAAGACAACATTGGGGATCAAGCTTTAGGTCAGCAAATAAAAAAAATTAATAGCTAAATACTATCAAAAAGGTAAAATCTGCTGAAATGATGGATCAATTGTATTTATCAATAATTTTGAAGGCTAAACTGAATATCAAAGTTATTTCATTAGTTTCAACTAAAATTATATTGAACAATAATTATATTGATATAATTAAGCATCAAGTAGTGAATCCATTTTATTCAACAAAATCTGCGTGGTAGGAAGGATACCAATGTCATGGTCTCCACACAATCAACAACAATACGCATCCGCGTTTTGTAGTGATTTGGGTGATTGATAACAATAGTTATACTATTTAAACTTCATTTTAACTATAAAGTATTCTTTGCTAAGTATATTTTAATGTCTAGTTTTTGTCGTATATGTTTGAGTTGGTCCACTTAATTTATCCACCAAATAACGGAAGTAACTATTTATTAAACATTCCACACCAATTTAGAATAAACTTTCGAGCTGAGTTTGAAGTTTCAACTAAACATTGCTATTGATTTTTCAATTTCGGCTTCATCCATTTGTACTACCCTAGTCCACTAGTGGTATTGAGTGTCAATACTACTAAGAATGTGTACTTGTTCAATTTCCTTGTGATTTTGTGTACTAAGTGTGTTAAATATGGATCTAGGCCGCATTTGAGGGAGTAGTCCAATAGACGCAGTATAGTCCTATTTGCATTGTAAGAATCGAATGGAATAAAACCAGAAATGATACTTGGAAGGAATAAAATCAGTTTCAGAGTGTTTCTTGGTTAAATACAGGAATGAATTTTAAAACATTTCCAGTTGTTTGGTTTAACACAAGAATCAGAGTCAGTTCCTTACAAGTTTGGTTCAAACATGAATAACTATAATCTTGATATTAACAATAAAAATATTTTTATTTTTATATATTCATGATATTAAAATAACTATAATAAAAAATATTATAAAAATAATAACGATGATAATAATAAAAATTTATAATACCATTAATAATAAAGATTATATTATTAATAATAATATTATTATTATTATCATTATTCTAAGTACTATAATAACGCGACATCCAAAAGTTGAAGCGGGGCGCCGGGATTTGAATGAACACGGGGTGAATACTGACTAAAACTTAAAGAATCCCATTCTAGTTTCTCATATCAATCGGGCCCATTTCACTTTAAAATCATATATAAGCAATAAGGAGAGTAGTCTAATAGTCTTATAAAGTGAACAACTCTATCATCTTTTGTCAATATAGGATACTCACTTTTAATTTATATCTTAAATCTAGCCCAGCATAATAAATGTCAAGCTGTGATTCAACTTTGATACCATATGAGCTTTGGGAAATGCCACAAGCTCTATTTCCTTGAAGAAAATACCTCTTGTGCAGTTCTTTAGAGTGGAAAAAGCTTACTTGGGAAGAAAATAGTGATCAAACAACTGATCAAATACACGTTTGCACATAGATACATCATACATATATGCACGAACACAAGACCTAAAACCATTACTAATTGCGTCTGTTTATTTTCCTGCATCAAAACTCCTGGTAGTTGTTTACGTACACGAGCCATGTGTTAGGTAAGAAGTGACAAAAATTAGAAATCCTGAGTCTGTTTCACTTGGTTGAGAAATATGAACTGTTTTAAGACATTACATTTTGCCAAAAATGTCATACCATATACTTCGCTTGTGGGGGAATCCACCATGTTGGGAAATCATGGTTACAGCAGGTTAGGTTTTTTTGTGACCCTCCCTTGGCCTGAAAGTTCGAGGTAACGTACATTTCTTTAACCTAAAATCATAGCTTTCATATATCACATATAGAATATCCATTGGTATATTACATATAGATGTGAAGAATTTAAAGAGATTTTGCAATAATAGAAAGTAGGAATTTTTTTATTTATAAGCTTTTTTTTTAAAAAAATTGAAAAATAAGCCACCTTTAAAAGTAATTTCAAAAATAAGTTAATTTTGGTTCGTAGTGAAAACGTTGCCCGAGACAACGTTTTACCATAAGCAAAATCGTTGCCCCAAGCAACGTTTTGCATGAAGCTGGAATATTGGGGGTGAAATTGGGGCAGAGAAAAATGTTGCCCTGGGCAACGTTTTCCTAATTATTTTTTTTTCTTTGTTTTTTTCCTACAACGCCATAATCAAATACATATTAACATCAAACACAATTCCCATCAATCTTCAAATTCACCACCAACATCAAAACGTCAACTTTTCAACACAAACTCAAATAACAGCCTAAAAATAAACACAAACCGAAGAAAAGCCATAACTTGAAATTACATATTAAAATGTATAATGTTTGAATTCAGTTTTAATTGTATACATAACAAATTGTAAAATAAAATAACATAATGAAAAATGAAATAAGCCCTAAGAGTCTGGACCCGGAGTTTGCTCCTCGAAAATGATGTCCCAATGAGAATACGAGCTCTGAGTCTGAGTTATCTGGGTCCACTCTCGGTGGTGTGAAAATGGAGCCTGTGGTGATGTGTAAACCGATGACGATGACTGACCCTGAGTGTAATGCTGACTGGGCATCTCGATAGTAAGGATGTCCGGCCTAGTCAAGGGTGTGGAGGGGGTGGATGTGTTGCAACTCGTCTGTAATGGATACGTCCAAAGTCGGTAAGGCTGTCGTATCCTGTCCATGTTGTCCTGGACGAGGCCGTACACGTGATCTTCTATGGGAGGACACATGGCTTGAGAATCGTGAACGTAGTCATAAATATGTAGCTGCTCCTCAGTCTACATGATAAAAGAAGGAATACAAATAAAGTTAGTTGTGTACTATATATAAATGAACAAGAACTAGGTAGAATTCTTACCACGATGTGTAACAGCACTGATGTAGGGGAGAAATGTGACTTAGGCTACTGGAAAAAAGGGCTAATGAAGCACCTAGTGATACGTCGATACCATATCAAGTATGGATCGAAGTAGTCCATAACTCCCTCGAACGGATCAACTTGGACAATGGACTATAGACTGTAGACGCCTATCCCACGCGTCAATGAAATGTCGGTGATAGTCCGTCCAAACGACTCCAGCCTTCCCACGTCGGTCCACCTTGTGTAATTCCTTACTCGTGTCAACTGGAGGCCAAGTGGTGTGACTTTACGCGATCCATATTGTTGCATTACTCGGGTCGTCAAATGGAACTCGACGCACTCAAAACATAATTGTGACACAACGACACGCCACTCGTCCTCCTCACCTTCGTCCTCAAGATACAGATCCCATATCATATATTCATAAATGATATAAAATGTTAGATATTGGAAAGAAATCGACATAGAACACATATACAAATTAGAGAAGAGTTGGAATGTTACCTGCTCATCCATCGTTCTGTCTAATAAGTCTCGCAAATAGTTCACCCCAGTCGTGAGGTGAAAGCGAGTAATACAATCGACCAACCATCTCGTACCGTAAGGCTCTCCATCTCTAGCGCAGCCCAGTTGGACGAATATGTGGATTTCTTATCCCCCAATGAGCTCGTCTGCGTTGTGTAGGTATTGCTGAACGATAGATGGTGAGATGCTCCCACGTCCAAAGCTATAAGATTAATAAATGGAATGAGTTAGTTGCATATTTTTGTTACCATAACATGAATGACAAGAAGAATACAAATACTTGCAGAATGACTAGTGGCCCGGCTATTTCGACTGCTGCCCGACCCCGTCTCACTCGACAAGCACTATAAATCATTCGATATAGATAGGATAGAGCCGCGCTGCCCCAGCCATAACTAGCTACACTATCCCAAGGCCGGTCGAATAGGTGCAAGTAGATAAGCTGGACCTAGTTCCCCGACTTATCAGCAAAGAGTACACAAGAAACAAGTACCCAGCAGTATATCCGAGCATACCTGAGAATGTCCATATCAGTGGCATCCGTCGGTGATAGATGGGCGAAAGTAGTAGATAGCCAACTGAATCTCACAGTGGACCTCACCATGGCACCCTCAGGTAGGGAAACTCCAAACAATCTGTTCCTTCTCACATGCCATCATCCGATCCTTCTCAAGTGTTAATCTAAATGTCGTATTCCCTTCTTTGTTGAAACTTCTAGCTTGTCCATAAGCTTCATCCCAGCAAAAATTGTCCAAAGTTTCTCTACACTTTAAAATTCAAAATCATATTGTCCATTCAAAGGGTAAAAAGCCATATATTGATAATTATAAATTGTTTTACAAATACAATATTGGATCCAAGCAAAAATTACTGTGTCGGTGCTTGGGTCGTAACAAGTTATATATCCCCTCCCCTTGTGTTTTAGTGTGTAATTAGATTATTTTACTTTAAATTTACTTAGGTTTAGTATGAATTTCTTTCAATTAGTATAATTTTACGAGATGTCAAAAATAGTGTAGTATAGTTCATTTACGCATGCTTCCTCACAATCGTTAATGATATATCTTTAATTATTTCCCATCTAGCTAAGACAGCGAGTATAAGAACTGAACTTAAAGTGGCTAGGTGACTAATCGACCAGTCTAGCCGCAATAGGGTGTCGGCATATTCAGCATAATAGCACTACGACTACCAAAGTATGGATAGTACACCCGGGTGTATCATGTGCATGATACACCCGGTCCAAAACGCATGCTTTAATGAATAAAACGCAGTTCGAAATGTACATGGAGTACATTAGAAATGTACATGATAATGTCAACTTATAATACTGAGTCAGATGCATGTCTCCACACTCAACCCTAGTTATCCACTGCCTTTCAGTCTATACTCTACAACTGTCAGTCTACTTTTATGGGAAAGGAAAGTTATAATAACCCTACTAATAGACTTAGTTAGCGTACATAATCATTTCTATTTTCAAAACATTAAACTTCTCCTTCCCTCCCTCCACTGAACAGTACTCAAACTTCAAACCAAAATCAAAACAAAAAAAAAAGCACTAGACCCTAAGCATCCAACTGGTACTCCATACTCCATTGAACTTATTCATTTTTCTCCAACTCAAATTATGGGTCACTCGAAGAAAAAGTAAGTATTTCTGTTTTTTAAAATTTCTTTTAATTAAGAATTTCGCCATGACCATTTCGAGATTAAGTAATTATTTTGCAAAACCCTTGAATTTCTGTTTTTTTAGTACATTTTATTGATCTTGGGTGTAGGGTTATGGTCGATCCCACTGATGACCAACCAATTGCTCAAATGGTGACCAAAATAAGGATGAAAAGGAAGAACACGACCGAAGTAGTCATTGTTGACCCTTCCTTGCTTGCTGAAATTGGAGAAGAAGTAGCATTGATGGTCTCCAAGTAATTCTCTTTTTTCTATTTTTAGTGGAATTCTGAAATTGAATTGCAAAAAAACTTTTTGAAAATATATGGTTCATCAAATTGGAAATGCATTTTTTTAACTGAAGTATAGAATCATTACTAATGTACATATACCTATAACAAAATGTACATATACCTAAAATGAAATGTACTTGAGGTTTCTGGATATGTAGAGCTTATAATCATTATGTACATCAAATGTGTTTGTAATGTACAGTGGTATTCAAATATTCTCCTTAGAACTTATAATCATTGTGTATGTAATGTACATATCACTATATTGGAATGTAAATATAACTACAAACTAATGAACATATAACTATATTGTAATCTACATATAACTTTGAACTTAATGTATTTGACTTGTAAAATGTACATGTATAAGTCGAAAAATGTACATATATCAATCATGAAAGGTATATGTATCATTCATGAAAATGTAACTCTATGATTCAAGGATGAAATGTACATGTACCATTTAAAAAATGTACATGTACCATTTAAAAAATGTACATATACCAATCAGAAAATGTACATATATGCACCTATGAGTCAAGAAATGTACATTAATCGTTCATGAAATGTACATGTATTATTCACGAAATGTATATTGGTATAGTACTTATTCATGAAATGTACATTGGTAAAGTACATTGATTTATGTGTATATAATGTACATATAACTATAATTTAAGGTACATATAACTATAGAGGAATTTACATATTTTATTTACATGTAATTAACAAGAAATGTACATTAAAAAATCGTTAAATGTACATATACAATCCATAAAATGTACAAATATCAATAGTGAAATGTACAAGTGTCGTTCATGAAAATGTAAATCTATGAGCTATAAAATGTACATGTATTAGTTTTGAAATGTACTTGTATTAGGTATGAAATGCACATATATCAATCACGAAATATACATGTATCAATTACGAAATGTACATATCTCATTCATGAATATATAAATCAATGAGTCTTAAATATACATTTATGAGTCATGAAATGTACATATCTGTAGTAAAAAATGTACATAAATGAATATAAAAATGTACAAATTCAGTTTAAGCATCAATGACCTTGTTTTACTAAGGTATACTTTTTTGGCATGTAGGAACTTGTAATCATTTAGAAATGTACATAGGACTAATATTTAATGTACATGCATTCATATTAAAATGTACATTTTACTAGTATGCAATGTACATATATTATCTTAAGTTCAAAACTTTAAATATCGTAATTTCCAACCCTCACTCCACACTTATTTCATTATAGTTCAACGCATTGAAAGGGCTGCATTTGCGGTATACATATGAGATCCTCAATGATTCATCAAACAAGAAGAAGGCGGAGATTCATCACTTGGCAATGAAAAGGCTCTAGGGCTAAGAATTCACCATGTAGAATGATGTAATTATTTCCTAACAATCTCATTACTTAACCAACATTTTGGTGTGTTAGACTTCCTACCGTACATTATATTTACGCTTGCAAGCCACTAATGTACTTATGGCCATGTATTTTCACATTATATTTTACTTATGCACTATCCATGACCATATTATTTTATATACATGTACCTGTTATGAAATGTACATATGGAAGCCATAAAATATTCACTAATGTACATTCTTCAAGTAGGAAATGTACATTCCTATATTAGATAATGTACATTAAAGTTGTACAATGTTTACTCTCAAAAACTTGCAACGCTTGATATACATACTAACTAGATTACTAATATACACATAATTCATTAAAAATGTACATACTAATGATAAAAAAAATATACATGTTTTTATCAGATAATATGCTTTTATATAAAGAGTAACCCTCTATGAAATGTACATTCTACAAGTAGGAAATGTACATTCTACAAGTAGGAAATGTACATTCTACAAGTAGGAAATATACATTCCTAAAGTTGGTAATGTACATTTAAGTAGTACAATGTCAACGTTCAAAAACTTGCAACACTTGATGTACATACTAACTAGTTTGCTAATGTACATATAATTCAATATAAATGTACATATTATTGATTAAAAATGTACATATTTTAATCAGGTAATGTTCTATATAAAAGTTAACACTCTATGAAATGTACATTCTTCGAGTGGGAAATGTACATTCCTATATTAACTAGTGTACCTTTAAGTTGTACAATGTCTACGTTCAAAAAGTTGTACATACAAACTAGTTTGCCAATGTACATATAATTCAAAAAAATTGTACAATATTATTGACTTAAAATGTATATATTTTAATCAAGTAATGTGCTTCAAAAATAACACTCTGAAAATGTCTATGTTCAAAAAAGTTGTAACGCTTGATATATGGTATTGTACATTCCTATATCTGGTAATGTACATTTAAGCTATACAATATCTACTCTCAAAAACTTGCAATGCTTGATATACATACTAACTAGATTGCTAATATACACATAATTCATTAAACATATACACATTATTGATTGAAAATGTACATGTTTTTATCAGGTAATGTGCTTCTATATAAAAGGTAACACTTTATGAAATGTACATTCTACAAGTAGGAAATGTACATTCCTAAAGTAGGTAATGTACATTTTTATATCAGTTAATGTACATTTACGCTATATGAATGCCTACATGCAAAAAGTTGCAATGCTTGGTATACATACTAACTAGATTGATAATGTACATATAATTGATTAAAAATGTATATATTATTGATTAAGAATGTACATACTTCGATTAGGTAATCTTCTTTTATATAAAAGGTAACACTGAAATGAACTTACTAATATAATATAATGTACATATGACAGTTGTAGAAATTCATAAATGTACATTGTTCAACTAAGAAATGTACATTCTTATATAAGGTAATGAACATTTTTAGCTATACAATGTTTGCGTTCAAAAATTTATGACGCTTGTATGAATAACAAAATAACATGTGCCCGCCATTAACTTGAACATAAGGAAACTCATTCACCTCATAGCGTCACATTTAAGTCAAAATATTGATCATATTGGAAACTTCTAAGATCTGAGTACCACACAATAGATGAGCCACTGCTTTGCCTTCGGAAACATTAAAGAAGTCTTGCATAGTTAGGTAACATAATACAACACACACACCTATTGTGATTATGAGTCATATTATGTTTTGTAACTAGGAATAAACCCGAATCCTTATCCACGTCTAACTGAGTAAAGGCCTTACAGTCAGTTCTCACTTTCCTTTTCTGATAAACCTTTTCCACAATACTTCTCTTAAGCCTTGCATAACAACATACAAATATCCGCCACCGTATTGTTTTCTTGTCAGCCCTCATCTCTAACTTCCCTTTACGTGTGCCAAACCCATGCTTAAACGCATAACTATTATATAATTCATGAGCTTCATCATCAGACTTTACTTTTTTGTACATAAGCTCAGAATCAACAGCCTCTTTGAACCCTATTGCACAAAAGAACATAGATACAAAACTATACACATTATGTACATTACAACCATGCCTCTTGTACATATTTTTTATACAATATGTACATTACAATAATGCATTATGTACATTTTATGATATGCCCATATAACCAATTCACGCAATATACATATTAATAATACACTATGTACATATTAATAATACACTATGTACATTATAATCATGCATGATGTACATTTTTCTAATATTCATCATAAACCCTATTATTCATAATTTGATATACCAACTTTGCCCATGTAACCAATTCACGCAATGCACATGTTTATATAATACACTATGTACATTATAATCATTTCTAATGTACATTTTCTTAATACATCTATATTCATCATATGCCTGATGTACATTAAAATAATAAGCCTGATGTACATTTATCATATACCTTATGTACATTTATGATATGCCTGATGTACAGTTTTCTAATTCATCTACATTTGTCATATGCCTGATGTATATTTATGATATGCCTGATGTACATTTTCCTAATTCATCTATATTTATCACATGTAGAGTCGTATACTACTTTAATACTATATAAACACATGAACGTACACAAACTATACAACAAAAATCACATAAATGTCCATCATACCAAATTTCATATACCGATATTGCTATTACGAACTATACAACACAAATCACATAATGTACATTTTTCTAATATATAATGTGCATTAACAACATGCCCCATGTACATTCAATACTATCTTGCCCCATTCAATACTACACAACACACAAATGTATATTTTTTAAACACACTATGTACATTCATATCATGCTCAATGTACATTCAATAAATACCATGGCCAATTCAATACTTCACAAACATATGAATGTACATTTTGAAAACCCGTTATGTACATTTATATAATGCCCTATGTACATTCAATAATGTTATGCCTCATGACTACTCAAATAGAGCAAATACCTACCTAATTCATTAACCAAAAAAATTTTAATTCATCCCACAATACTTACCTCCACTGTTTTCATAGCATTCTTCATCAACATCAAATACCAAATTAGAGCTCATCATTTCCTCCGAAAATACAGAGCTCCTTAAGAAAATCACCCTCTAACCAGCCAAGACTTTCATACAAATTTTGACAAACAAATAAATTGCGTTTATATAAGTGAAATATGTTCAAATATATGAAAGTTTTGATTCAAATTCAAAAGTATTTATAATCATTACTCAAGTTGCATGTGAAAATAAAATCTCTGCAAAATCTAATCCTAATGCCACACCTTCCCACTTTTCTGACCCCCACTGCCATATCTGCTCACTTTATCCTCCCTTGGTCGCCTCAAACATTTCCACTTTCCCATACCCATTTCACTCAGTTGCATGTGACACCTTGCCACGTAGAACAGGTGCACGATGCATCCCATACACCCGGGTGTACCTTCGAATTTATGCTATGACTACTGACGCCGCTCTAATGTATTGCATTTCAATAATTCAGATGTATGTTCAGTTGATGTATTGGACTACATTTTTTTGTCCAGGTGATTTAATTATGCCGTGGACTTGGTATTAAAAATTTGGATAAACATGCATTTTTACGTCAATAATGTGGCTAGCTTGTTGAGTGAGGCATGAATGGTCACGGTCCACCTAATTCTCAACGCATCCGTTCATGTGTGCGCCTTAACATGAGCTGGTCTACCTAACGAAACAGACCATGCCAATACAAAGTCAGTCAGTCAGTCAGTCCATTTTTCTTGAATTCAAAGTATGGTTTGACATTTCGTATGACTTTATCATATACAGATGTTGATCTGATATATGCTATTTTTGGTTTATCATTTACGAAGTACATTTTTCTTTTGCACCGATGATTAAATAAATTGAAAATGGACTACTACAAGAAACACTTCCCCTCTGTATTATTACATTGAGGTTCTTGACTAATACATGAAGTACTTATGAATTGTATTAGGATACAAGCTTTTTGTGTATTAGCATTTATATTTTCTTATGTTTGCTTCTCCTCTCATATTACTTGCTGCATTCTCAAATTACTTGGCTGTGTTCCTAAATCATCATAACTAGTAGAGCAATAATGTTTTTGATAAACTCCACCATTTACATGCATGCGATCAGATACGTAGTGAGGAAATGCATAGATGCACTAGTAGAGAAGAATAGAGAAGGAATGAGAATGAGAGAAACTTGTAGTGAGAGAACAGAGAAAAATGTAGAGGTTTTATTATAGAGATTTTTGTTGTATCTATCTATCTATCTATATATATATATATATATATATATATATATATATATATATATATATACACACGCGCGCGCGTATGTACAGAAATATACAAGTAAAAATAAGCTTCAGTTTGTAACAAATATCTGAGTTTTGTGTAACAAATTTCTGCTGAGCTGGAACCCACTTCTGATAATTTTGCTTCCTCTGACTCACAGCTTGAACGATTATCACCAATAGTTTTCATAATAAGTAATTCATCCGTCCCTATAAAAAAGCTCAATTTTTATTTATGTAGTTAAAATGTGAAAAATTAATTCATAAATTTTTATGATGCAGAATCTTTTTAAATGTATTTAAATTTTTAAAATATAAAATTTTTATAATTTTTAAAAAATCAATGTTTTCGGTATAGATATGAAATGACGAGCATGCGTGCATGATAGTTTTGCAGTTTTGATATCTTCAAACGCAGCTAATGGCCCTCCACCCTTTGAAATACGTCTTTATCCATGGCTTGCGATAAAAGAGAAAAACCTCTTACTAAATTAAAATAAAGTCGAGTGATTTTTTTTATTGTAAGTCAAATTCATACTGTATGTTGTTCTTCAATCCACAGGACACCAGCAGCGCACCAAAATTCAATCAGCCACTTAAATAAGTATTAGACTTTGCTTAATTCTTGATATTTTTTAATTCCTCAATCTATAACCTTATCAACTTGTCCTTTTTAATTTCATTTTTTAAGTTTGTTTTGTGTCGGTATAGTTTGATGATTAGATGATGTTTATCAACGAAAAATCATGACACTATTGCTGCCCCTTCTGTAAAATGACTGATGAAAAGTAGCCGTACTGATAGTCATATAGACAAAATATATGTGAATTCTTAATGCACAGAAAACGTTCTAAAAGATGAGAGTGAATCCTTCAAGGATTTTTGTAGGCAATTATTAAGGATATCTAATCAATCTTTACATACATTTATTTAGTAGAAATGTGGAATTTACTGCAATATATTCATTGAAATACTTTGACTTTTTAAGGTTAGATTGTTAGGTTTTGATTCCCATCCCAATGACTTTGGCTTTTTAAGGTGGATAACATCTACACCAACTAACTGTGAATGTGTATAATACGTTGGAGTAAATATATTTGAGTCTAATTTGCCTTCGGTCAATTACTCAATAGTATAAATATGTTCTTATGATTTCACACTAGTAGTTGATTTCATATAACCGCATCACTTGTATCGAATCGTTTATACGAATTTCTACTAGTGTGTCTTGCCGTCCAAAAAAATAAGCTCTCCCCTCTAATTTTCCTCGTTGCACTATTATGACCATAAGAGTTCTATTGGAGCATAAAAACTACATAATCATTTGAAGAATTAACAACGGCCATGCTTGGAATGAGGAAGATGAATTAAGAGGGTGATAAAAGTCAAACTAATGAAAAATGAAGGTAAATAGAAGTGGTGACCAGGGAATGAGATAGAAAAGAAGAAATTATAGTAGTAGTATGAGAAAGAAGAAGGAATTGTGAGATTGATTATTACTCTTATTATGGTGGTAATAACTACTATAGGGGTATGGAGAGTATCTATTACCCATCAAATGAATATATTAATTCCCCTTTCATCACACTACCAAAATTACATTTTCCTTATAAACTACTTTCACTAACCTTAATTTTTTTTGGTTTGAATTTTATTACTCCCCTAATGCATTACCCTCAATCCAAGAATGCACTTAGTGATAATTGTTGCTGACACTTACCTAAAACTACAAACCAAGAATTCACAGGCTGCCCAATAAAATGGTCAAAGACGATTTGAATGCCAGAATTGGAGAATATTGAAATTTCAACTAGGCTGTCATGGATAACGGAAAAACTAATTAACTTTCGATGTAATCAATGCCTTTCTTGAAAATGTTCAAGAGAAATCATCTTTGTGGGATCCCCAATTAGAGTTGGGCATGTGTCGTGCCATGCCCTTTGTGGACCATGTCAGGTTGTGTCGTGCTATCTTTCGCTAAAACTTAGCCTATGGCCTGGCATGACCCACGTGTCTGGCGTGTTGTGCCTCGTGTTGTTTAATTTTTTAATAAAAATAAAAAAACGTAATAGAATCGAAAACAATAATTTTAGATAATTTAAATTATATTATAAGAATATAATAATATTAAAATAATAGTAATTAGTTATAGTAGTAACAATATTACTAATATTAGTATTAAATAATACTAAATAATAGCGTGCTTCGGAGACTGCCTACAGACCATGGGTCGTGCCTCGCGCCAAATTGTTCTGTCGTTAATGTGCTCGTGCCTCAAAGTTTTTTTACTGTTCACAAACCAGACTATGGCCCATTCCACAAACGACATGTCATGCCGGACCACGATAGTGCTCGTGTCAAAATCGTGTCATCCTAGCTCATACCCAACTCTATCCCCCAACTATGGAATAAGATTATGAAATTGGCTATGAGCACTACATAATTTACTTTTTTTTGGCAAAAGTGACCACTACATTCTAGGTGCATACTCTAGCCATTTAGGTAATGTATTTAGGTGCATACTCCAAGGTGACCCTATGTATTTAGGTGCATACTCCATGGTGACCCTTTTGCAATTATAAATTCGTACAGAAGTGAAAAGTGCCGAATTCTTTGTTTAGTAGTCAAATTCAAGCCTCCCTGGAGACAGAATTCATAACTCAATCGTATGAAATAGTTGCGTAGTACCTTGATTCAACCTCCAATCCTTCGTAACTTCTTTCCATATGATGCTAAGTAGGGGTGGCAATAGGTTGGGTTCAGTTCCGGTTCAACCCATTTGGTATTAAATTGAAATATATCAATCCAAACCAAACCTGTTTATTAAATGGGTTGATCCAACCCAACCTATTTAATAAGTAAAAGTTATTTGAGTTTTTGATTTTTTAAGTTCTACTTCAACACTTAGTTGAATTAGAGTATCTTTCCAGCCTATTTTTAAGTATGTTTTGCTGACTTCTTTGTTAAATCGAGGGAGTATTATAGGTATTGTTGCAACGGCCAACAATTTGTTGGATGTTTTTCCATTCAAATCCTTGTTGGACATAATACACAATAGTACGCATACACTACTCCCTAAATCAAACAACTTAGTTGACCTCTTTGACTCTTCCTAATTAAACAACCCCATACACAAGCATGATGATAAGAGATGTAGTTCGACCATTTTTACTTATAATGTAGAGTTAATCCAATGACACATTGTTCCCCAAACAACACACAGACACATGTCACAAACTCACAATAAGAGATGCAAAACACATACCACCATTGTTACAACTTAGATCTATATATCATATATTAACAATTCTTATTAATAATGTAGAGTTAATCCAATAAAATTAAAAAATACCATTAAAATTATTAATTTATCCGAATTAATTGAAAACGATGAAAACATTATGAAGCGGTCATGAAGAGATAGAGAGTATTGAGAATTGAAGAAGGCACGAAGAACGGAAGAAGGCACGAAGAACGGAAGAAGATACAAAGAGATAAAAAAAAATTGAAGACTAAGAGTGAAGAGGCAGAGCAATAAAATGCAAATAGAAAGTATAAACTAGGGCTGATTGATGGTAACTATGACTTGAGTTTATGACCATACTAATTAAATACGACCCATATATAAAAGTCAAATCTAATAAATAAATAGGTCGGGTCGGGTTGTAATCGGGTTGGAAATCTCAACCCAACCCAACTTGATTATTAATTGGGTTGGGTTAGGTTGACCATTTAATTAATCGGGTTGAAAATCTCAACCCAATCCTTTATAAACAAGTTGGGTTCAGATCGGGTTGACGGGTTGGGTCAATTTTTGCCAACCCTAATTCTAAATTGCTAAGGCTCTTAGAGGTGAGGCATGGTGGCACATAAAACATTTGATGTAATTGGATTGTCTTGAACAAAATAGAAAAGAGAAACAAGAAGGAAAAAAATCATGATAAGACAGTCGATCAGGTAATATGAATTTCGTACTGGGAAAATGATAAGCTTACTACAACAGCCAAAAATAATCGTGTCCCAAACATAGATTGCTCCCAAAGGATCACCAGATTATTGCAGAAACAACAATAACGAAGAACCCCCGGTCTAGCCCTACCACATTGGTCCACAAAAAAGAGAAACTCCTCAAGACATTTGCAACTCTGAACACAAAATATGATGAACAAACAACCAACCTAAAAATCTAGCGGGGGGGGGGGGGGGGGGGGGGGGGGGGGGGGGGGTGTCCAATGACGAAAACAGGATTTTCCAAGTTCTCATCAAACTAATAAATATTGATTTAAAGCTTGTTTCTGTACCAAAGCACACCTTTGTTCTGGTCATCTTCATCTGGTTCAACATACATACATTCTTTTGCTTCCCTCCACATTGCCTTGAACACTGGAGTTGAATCAAACTGATAATATTTGCCCAAAATTGGCTTGATAGCCTTAGTTGCCTCCGCAGCATGGTAATGGGGCATGGTAGAGATCAGATGGTGCGCTACATGAGTATCAGTAATGTTGTGGAACACCATGTTCAGAATTCCATAATCTCGGTCCACGGTAGCCAATGCACCTCTCAACCAATCCCACTCAGATGAATCATAGTGTGGCAGAGAAGGGTGAGTGTGCTGAAGGAAGGTAATCAGCACAAGAAAGCCATTCACGACAAGCAATGGACCCCCATACACACACAACACCCAAGCAAGTCCTTTGGCAACTGCAAGGCGGTAAAGCCCATAAGCTACCGTCAAAATCCCAATATCAGATATGTAAATTTGAAGCTTCTCACGCTCTGAGTATATAGGAGAGGAAGGGTCATAATGGCAGGCAAATCGCTCATATCTCCTACCCGAGACATTGAAGAGAAGATACAAAGGCCAGCCAAGGGTTAGCGTGACAAGGAGGGTGACAATGCGGCCAGGTGGGTTGTTAAGGTATTTAGAAAACCATGACATACTTTCCTTTCGTTTTGGTACAAAGACTTCGTCTTTTTCCATAGAGCCAGTGTTGGAGTGATGGCGCCTGTGGCTGTACTTCCAAGAGAAATAAGGTACAAGAAGGCACGAGTGGAGGACTAGGCCAACAATGTCATCAAGCCACTGATAGTCACTAAAGGCATGGTGGCCACATTCATGGGCAATGACCCAAACACCGGTAAGAACGCAACCTTGGACAAATCCATAGACCGGCCAGGCCAAGTAATTGAAAGGCTTCGGGAGGAGGCCAATGTAGTTGGTGGCAACATAGTAAAGGATGAAGGCAATAGTGAGATCATAAACAACAAAAGAGAAAGAGCGTAGCACGGAGCGCTGGAAGCAATGAGGTGGGATGGCTTTTTTCAATTGGCCAAGAGTGAATGGTGGTTTTTCGTAAGGTACTCTGTTCAGTACATCAGATTTGTCCTTTCTCACGGATGGAGGGATAGATCGCCCACCAGCACCCATTTTCCTTGCTGCTGAAACAGGAAGACACGAGCATCAATAATATATCCTTCAAACAATTATTTCACGATAAAGAAGTAATGCTCCAAGTGTATAACAAAGACTTTTTACACACAAATAGCCAAATAAGCATACAAAGTAATAGGAACACTAGTATGACTTGAGTAATAGGATCAAAATAGTCCAGTGTATCGTCCTGCTTATATATTTATTTAAAGCACGAAAATGAGCAATAGGAACACTAGTATGACTTGAGTCTATAGGTGAGCCTGGGTTATGTTCATAGGAAAATTGACAATACGGGTAACTGCATGTACACTAGTTATAAAGTAAGGATTTGGAATCACAAATGGTAAATAATGATTATGCTTTATGCCTAAACAAGTTGAGCACCTGAGAATCTTAACACTATTAGTAGCAATAGCAATAGCAATCTTCTGTCTCAGTCATGGTGTTAGCAACTGCGTAATCAAGGTGTTAATGAAGCCAAACAAAGAAATTCGACAAGGAGTTGATATATGACCTCGATCTTTTTCAAACGTCAACTTCTATATAAATTATGACCCATCGGTCTTCAGCCCCACACAAAGGAAAATAAACGAAAATAGGAGCATCCTTTCATCATTAAACATTGATAATTAATGAGCATATAATCTGTCAAGACCAAATGGAAAATGATATATTGATATAAATCAGATTGTGACATCTTGTGCTTATAATATTATAATTAAGGTCCAAAAACCAAATAATCTGAAAGCTCATTGGTCCTTTTAAATTTAACTTCTACTTGGTTACTCCAAATAATCAAATTATAGAAAGATCATCATAATTTGCTAAAACAATAGCATATTTAAAAGTGCTAAGCCATCTGCATTTTCAAGGGTGATATATTAGTTTAAAATAAAAGTATAAGCATCAAATCCATGTCTTTAAGATAGTAGCAAATGCATGAAAAAATCACAAATAATAGAGACATTCCATTCTTATGTCTCTCTACTTTAAAAACCTTAGGACTACATTAATCATTTTTCTACTGACAATGGTCGGCTTTGAAAAGTAAAGCCATTGGTACTACTAAACGTGGTAAGAAATATCAATATTACACCAAATACAGAGCCTTGATCAAATCTAAGATGGCCCGAATTGGTAAAATCATCAGGACAAACGGAGTCCTAATTGAAGCCGCCTTTTTCCCCCTAAAAACACAACTTTTGTACCTCTAATTAGAAATAAACTTTTCACTTACATTATCCTTTATTTTTTTTAATGTAAAGAAAGTCGTAAATGACTAGACAACAATAGATGTAAACAGGATTTGAACGCATGTCTTCAATACTACCCTCTAAAATTTTAACCAACTAAATTAAATGATCCACTTATATTATATTTCTAAATGCTCGAACACACCTCGTAACTTGCAAAGTAATCATTCTAGTCACATGCAAAATGCTCCCACAAGGCCAACCCCCCCCCCCCCCCCCCCCCCCCTTACTCACGTAAAACTCAGTTCAGAGGCCCCCAATATATTAAAACGTGGTCCTCACCTTGTGATTCTCAATAAATAATAATCAGAAAAGACAATTTACTGACAGCCATTTGTCCACTGTTCAAGCTAAATTTAAATGTGTGAGGCACACTGCACACAACTACAAAACAATAATTTTTTACGTGTTTAATTGGTAAAACATTATTTCCAATATAGGTATGTTGAACTAGAGTTCCAAAACTATTCGCACAATTGAATTTTCTTCGAGTGAAAAGGGTAAAACTAATACGGAGTATCCAAGATTAGCATATAATACAAATTTTCACTTTAAAATGCAAAGTTGTTCGAAATTCAGTTTGAGAAACTCAAAATGCTTCTAACCTGTCCAATATTACACACTCATAAACCCTATATCCTCATAAATGCTTAACTCTTAGAGATTATCTATTTAATGTCCCAGGGTTTCACGTGTTCAAGGATTTTGACTCCTACGACTCCTACCAATTTCACAAATGCACCCTTCAGGACCCCATCAACCATATAGGTCCCAGCTTCAATTAACCGGACCCAAGTTCCACCACAAATGACAGAAGAAAACAGTAACGAATGGCAAAGAGCACATCCCATCTCTCCACCAGCACCCCCTGATATTGGCAAGTAGTGAAAATCTAATCCTCAAATCATCTGAATTTGGTCCAAACAAACTCAAAACACCTCTAAATTTATGGAAAACTAACAAAAAAGTACCCCCAAAATAGAAAATAAAATTATCACAATATTAGGACAAAATGAGTTATCTCAAGATGTAGCACTAAATAAGAGATAATAAATAAAGACGGTTTATGTAGAGATCACATAATATAAACTATTGGATCATATTAATCCATCAACCTCATACAAGACTTGGTTTTTTCTTAGAATAATTCATCATCTCTCGCTCGTTTTTACAAGTCATACAAGGCTTTCTGACTCATTTGTACCCCAGCCAAAACCCTAGCTAATTCAGCCAACATGCATCAAAATGGTCCCAGTTTCAATAAAAATAAGCCAACTTAGGCCATTCAATTCCATGAACAAGGCATATGTAAAGAGAAAAATGGTGAAGGGTCCATATAACAAGCTCCTCTAACAAATTTTCAAACAATACTATTACAGGACAGAGTCATAACCATCTAGAAATTCAAATATTCGATGATCAATCCACGTACAGTCCAATGTTTATAAATATCGAATCCAAAACCATTTTCAGATCAAATATCCAACTCAAAAAGTTTAGATATGGATACTTTTCACCAACAATGCCTCAATTCACTCATACTTCAAGCCCTAATAACCTCTTCCCTTCAACACTTCCGCCTCTCAGTCTCTCTCATACTCACGTCCACTTCTTTCTTTAGTTTTGTGCTGCTCATGTGTTAGTATCTCTTTTTGGGCCTATCCTAATTTATTATGTTGTTGTTTCTATTCACTCCATGGGAAGGGTACCATGGAGTTAATATCTCTAATATTGTATGGCGTTTTGAATAGGACATCTTCCCATGGACTGCATATTACTTATAAATCACCCTATTATTTACGTCCTTTCAAATCTTTAATTAACAACTTCTACTATTCAATACTGCATACAATATTACTGACTACTCGTCCGTATACATAATGTTAAAACACATACTTCCAGCATTTCTTCATTTTTTTTTTCATTCCTCTTCATGCGCATCGTTTTATGTGATAAGTTATGACTTTTGGTACTATTTACGACCTCTATTCTAAATCATTTGTAATACTTTATACTAAAATCCCTTTGTTATTTCACGGATTTTACTAAACCGATCTAATAATATTGAGTTTTAAACAAAATATTCTAAGCACTCAAAACTTAACAATCTAAAAATATAAATAATTAAAAAAGTCAAACCTAATTCCCCAACTTATCAATTTAACCCATTGAATTGATCATATATTTTTTTCAAGACTGAATAGTTTATTAGATTTTAAAAAGTTGAAACAAATATTGTCTTATTGAAAATGAGAATAACTTTTTTATAAATATATGTTCTAAAAGTTATTTGGAAAGAATATTGAATAAATAAATAAAAAGTTTTTTCTACAAAAAAGAAAATACTACAATAATATTGATCTTTAGATAATAAATTAAGCACTGAAAACTGAGTTATAACTAGGTAAAAAAACAAAAACATAAACATAAACAAAAACAAAACAAAGATCCAGTGTAACCCACCCAAAAAAAAAACAAGAAAAAGAAAAAAAGGGGTTAAACCATACTAAATCCTATTTTTTTTAGATCAACCTCCGCAAAAGAGAGCACACCCTGCGGAAAATCGGATAACAAAATAATATCATCTTAATTAGGAAGTACTAAACAAGCTATAGCGCGAGCCACGATATTACCCGCTCTGCTAATATGCTTAAACTAAAAACAGTCAAAACTTTTACCTAATTCTCTAATCTCATCAATAAACAGAAATATAGAACTAAGCCCATTTGAACAACCTCTAATTTTCGGGGTTACCCCTACTACATCACATTCCACCAAGTTGCTTTACCAAGAACACCCCATCAATGCTGCTGGCAGCTTCTGCTGGCTCCACGTCCCAAACCTTCGACACACTCTTCTGCTCTTTATTGCTAGAAGAGGTCCCTTCTCATCTCTAGTAACAGTATTCAATCCCATTTGAACCCATTGAACTGATCTTATATTTTACAAGACTATTTTAGTTATTAGACTGTAATAAGTTGAAAAAATATTAATGAATTAATTTTACCTTATATATTCTTAAAATCAACTTTTATAAATAAAGTTTACTAGTAATTTAAGATATATATAAATTTCGCAAATATTAAATGAATATTAAATATGTACTAGTAGTGGCGTGTTTATATCAATCATATTTAATATAAAAATATGTACACTATCAATCATATTATTTTTAATGTAAAATTTTAAAATATTAAATGTATATTAAAAATAATATATAGTAATATAAATTTTTAAAAATATAGAGTTTTGAAAATGTTTAAAATGGAGTATTAATCGAAGCATAAACAAAATTGAAAGAAAAGGGTACAGAATTTGCCTTCATCGCAGCTCTATCCCATTTTAAAGGATACGATGGCTCTCCACTAACGAATCGTCCATAAATATTTATTTAATAAAAAAGAACAAGTAAAACGACGACGTCACATCACCCTGCAGAAAGTCAGAAACCAGCACGATACCCTAGCCCACGAAGAAACAGAAGAGAGAGATAACATAGAAATGACCGGAGATCTAACAATGTCTAGATCTCAACTGAATCACATTCAATCAACGATAACACTCAATCTGAATCAATCAAGCCTCTATCCACCCACAACAATAAACAAGATTGAAGCGTATCCATCACACTTTGAACAAACATATTCGAAAATTGAAACAAAAGAAAACGAGGATGATGCGATCTGCAACGGAAACAACGCACATTGCTCACAGAATGAAAGATTTAAGTACCTGTTTAAGATTTGAAATGGCCGACTTTTGAGTCCCCCAAATCCGAGTTTTTCTCACTCCACTCTTCGAATATTATATAATTTATTTTGAAAAAAACAACAAGGGAAGAAAAAGGAGGTTGAGGTAGGTGAAGGGAGGAGGAGGAGGCCGAAGTGCGCGGCCTGAATGAGAAGGGGACGAGGAAGAGGAGAGAGGAAGGGGGGGATTTTAACATGTGATGCCCCCCTCCCCTTATAAAACGTGCATGCATTTGCTTTTATACGTGTCGTGTTTTCATTGGTTGAAGATGGAGTTTTTTGCGTGGGTGTGAAGGTGTAAGTGTGTTTATTGAGATGCTGATGCAGTAGGATCTGATTCCGTTTCGGGAGGGAATGCTGAGTACTCCGTTGTTAGTTAGTTACTAACTACTAGGCT
Organism: Dysphania ambrosioides; assembly: GCA_026401315.1. Taxonomy (NCBI): domain Eukaryota; kingdom Viridiplantae; phylum Streptophyta; class Magnoliopsida; order Caryophyllales; family Amaranthaceae; genus Dysphania; species Dysphania ambrosioides. The sequence goes on from CM048662.1 coordinate 3,376,939, forward strand.
GTCAAAATCATTCCCTACCTACTCGATAAGTTATCCGAAACCGATCCGTACTCGACCTAATTATGACCCGAAAAGTGAGACCCGAAAACCGATCCAACCCGACCTGAAGTTAACCCGAAACCGATTTGACCCGATATTCAAAGACCCGAACCTGATCCGTATCCGACCCGTTACAAACCCGACCCGTTACAAACCCGACCTGTTACAGACCCAACCCAAAAAGAATCCGAAACCGATTGAAATCGACACATAACCGATATAACCCGATTTATAACAGTTCGTTACCCGAATTCACTGGATGTGTTAATAATCTGAATATACATGAATATGATCTAATCTTGACAGACCTATTTTTTACCTAATATCTAATAACTTTGAAACCAAATTTTTCATGGTTGATTCAAACTAAACATATTACAAGTTCTTATGTATACATAAACTTAACATCGTATGTTAGAGATTAGTTTGATAGGATAATACATATTTAATAATCATTACCTCATAAATATTTTGTTTTTAAATGACTTATCGACATCATCATTATCCAATTTATAAATTAACCATCATCATTGTCCGATTTTATCAAAATCGACATTGACCCGAAATAACCTGTTTAGTAATCGATCTGATTTTACCAGAACCGACCTTGAGCCGAACACAAAATAACCTTGTTATAACTCGTTCAGGAACCGACCCGATTTTACCAGAATCGACCTTGACCCACATCCGAAATAACCCGATATAACCCGTTTAGGAACCGACCCGATTGTACTAGAACCAACCTTGACCTGAACCGAATACAACCCGAACCGACATTGACCCGAACAAAATACGGCCCAACCCGAACCTGACCCGAACCCGACCAAGTAAATAACCGATTTAACCCGACCCGAACCGGAACCAACCCGATAGGCAAAATTGACTCGATAAGAACCGATCCGCGATGGGTCAACCCATAACCGACCCGTTGACCCGATTTGACACCCCTACTAACTACTTAGTTATGATTTTGTATGATGCTCAAGATCGAGGTTCTAATATTATGTGTTACAATGTTAAAAAAAAAAAAGGAACAAAGAGAGTGTCAATATAGCATATTTATTGTTATATAATAGTAAGTTTTAATAGGCGGTTATAATACCCATTTATCAATATTATTCCCGCATTATTGTCTCTATCTCTGCCTCATATTCATCCTAGAGGATGTGTTTTTCTCTCAATTTTCATTTACTTCTTTCAATAATTTGCTTTTGTTCATGATTTCGGGTTAGCAGACAAAGCTAAAGAATCAAAATTCTTTTATACCGTTTACCACATTGACAAAGAATCTGAATTTATTGATTATGTTTACCACCAACTAGGTTCTAAATTTGGGGTATTTAATTTGTGCTTTTGATTTGGTTCATCATGTTCAAACTTTAAAAAAATGCAACTCCTTTTTTCTCTATACTCTTCGAATTTTTTTCGTTTGATAAAAAGTTGGTATAAGTTAATTGTTTTATTTGATTTTTTGTGTAATTTTCTAATTTGCGGTAAAATTCATCATCTTTAAATTTCATCTACTTGATTACACAAAAATTCAATGGGAAAAATTGAACTGAGGTTGTTGTTGCATTGATGGTGACAATTAACAAAGTTAATGATATTAACTAACCTATTTCCAGCGAGCGAATGCAAGAAATTTGTGCTTCATAGTTAATGTGAAGAATGAAAATCTCTCCTATTTCGGTTACAATTGTGCCTTATTTAAAGGTTATAAACTATAATTTCGCTCATCTTTTCTCAAGGTAATTGCGTTGTATTTATAGGTCTAATCTGATTCATCTGTACTTTTGCATATTATGAAGAATATTTTGGATTCCAATAGTGGGCTTGGTGGGCAATTATTTTGGCTTCAGTTATGTAATTCGATTTTTTTAAATTGAATTGAAATCTCTTTTGTTTATCCCATTGGTTATTTGTCTGTATATTTTATATTTCATTTTTATTGTACATGGCAAATTGAGATTTTTTGTGCTTATTCTCGTTAGTTTTTTTTTGTGTATAACTTTTGTTTTTTTTTTTACTGTTTATGACAAAATAAGGAGTTTTTTATAATTAAAAAAATTAAAAATTTCCATAATCAATTCAAACGGCTTCTCATCAACTATTGCTCTTAAATTATAATATAGGATAAATATCTTTGTAGCTCATCATGTGAGGTAACTTATTAAGGCAATTTCTTTCTTTCTTTTTTTGTAACATGGCTTTAATATATTTCATGTTTATTACATACTAGTTTTCACATACTTTTTCGTTTTAAGAAGCAAAATAAATTATTCATCATAAATTTAAGTGTTGTTAATACTTATTGGACAAAACATTTTTTCACAAATCATATAACTTTGTAGATCATAGAGTTATGCAATCTTTATCTTTTAACTTTAATATCAAGGGCAATTTTTTTAACTTTAATAAATGTTGTTAGAGTCACAATCTCACTATGATCTTGACCAATTCCACAATAATCCCACCTAAGCCTACTTGATTATATGAATGTACTAGGTGATTAGCTTCATGGAGCTTTTTTCCTAAAAATAATTAATTATAATTTTATTAGAACATTACAAAATAGAAAAGTAGGAGGAATTAGGAATAATATAAGGAAAAACTCATAAAAATGTGAAAATACAGGAAAAAAGAGTTAAAAGTTGGAAAAAAAAAGATCGAAATCCTATTCATTGAGACACCTATTTTAGGGCCTAATGATATTGGAAGCCAAAACTTTTAGTAGCAAGTGTATCCTAGGGCATAATAATGATCTCTCTATTTATAGTTTATACACATTCCATCAGTTAGAAAAGATTCCTTATGACTCGTAAATACCCTAGGAACCCTCTCAATCATCAACAACCCTATCATTACAACCACAATGTTCTAAGATGCCTAGAGCATGAAGATGTTTTATAACTTTTGTGAACTCATTATTAGGCATTGAACGATTGAAAATCACCTAATATAACACTATAAGAAAGCTAGTACCATTAGGAAACCTTTGTAAAAATTTTCAAAAATAACTCAAAAACATTGCTATTGTGTTGTTATGACTAGTTGTTGAATTGTTTTAAGTCTTTTTTTATATAGCAATATGGGTTAGAAATTGATAAGATACTTCTAAAATGTTGAACCAAAGAGTATTAACTAAGAACCTTTAAACTTACACTCTTTTGTTAGATGCAGTTAAACTATTAAGTTGTCTTTTTTTCCTTTTTCTAGTTTAAAACAAGAGAACTTAGTGGTAAAAGATAGAAGTGAAATGATTTCCATTTCTATAAGTTTGAGAATAATGGGGGCATAAAGGTGTTCAACTGAGTGTGCTTATTCTCGAGATTAGGATAAGAAGAAGAAATTAGTAATTGAATAAACAAACAATAATAAAGGGATGGACTTCACAAAAAATTGAGTAGCCCAAAACACTAGTACTTAATGTCGCTTGGTTTCTCGTATTAACATTTTATCTTTTAGACTCTAGCTTTCCTGGGTCTGGTCGGATAATCCTGATCGGTAGGTGATATGCGACAAGGTCCTTCTAAGGATTTGTAACGGCTAAGTCTTACAAGCAAGTTAAGGGAGGCATTACAGGCAAGTTAAGTTAGACAATAGTCTATAAACTTTTTTTCTATAAACTCGACAATTGCTTACATTATAATCAATGATTATTCTCTATAAATTCATTAATTTTAATGTGTGAATGTTGATTGTTATATACTTTCTGTATATGGTGATTGTTATATACTTTCTGTATATTTTAACGTGTGACTGTTGATTGTTAAAAAAAAAAAAATTCTTCTTCTTCTTTAACCAATTAAACACATAAAAATTATTATCAATAACTAGAAATCACTAGTAGGAAAATGTCTATTTGCTGCGGTTTTTTAGCTTTAAATGCTCCGGTTATTGATATGAAGAACATATAGGCAATATAGGCAAAACACATGGAAAATCAACAAATGCTGCGGTTTTTTAGACACAGCAATAAAAACATCAATTGATGCGGTTATTAGAAAAACCGCAGCAAATATATCTATAATTTGCTGCGGTTTTACCAAAAAACCGCACCAAATATTTTTAAAAATTAAAAAAAAATTAGCATTATTTGTTGAGGTTTTTTGGTAAAACCGCAGCAAATAATAGATATATTTGCTGCGGTTTTTCTAATAACTAGAGAAATTGATGGTTACTAGAACAAAAAAAATTAAAATTAATAGGTCATTTTATATGTTAATTTACATGCATATAAAAGTATTTTATTAATAATTAATATCTCTCAAAATTTTTATATACTATTACAACACAACACATAATCTTATCTAAGCTAAGAATATCATGCATAATGTGTTAAATAATATGTCATAAAAGATAAGAAAAACTAAGAAATGATCAACCGTGGAGCATATAAATCGAAAATTCTATTATGACTACTCATTTTTACACGCAAAATCGCGATCTACAATATTTTGTACTCAAAATAAACAACCAATTCATTCTTCATAGATTTCGGGTGCTATTCCGAGGTTTTGGAAAGTTCGAAGAGGCATATCTTTTAGCCCGTTAGTCTGAATGGTGTAATTTTTTTTTTGAAACCATCTATTTTTAGAGGTACTACACAACTATGTTACCCTTTAGCGGCCTCCTTGACGTATTATTTGACATATTGAAAAAAAACTTTGTGAAGCCATAAAATTGACTACGGGACTCTGAATTAGGCTTATAATATGTCTAACTTGTGTATTTTTTCGAGATCTACAGGGGCAAATCCCCCAAAGGCCTCATTATCTCCAAAAAAAGGCCTCTAACACCCTATAATTCATGAAATTCGATTTTTAAGGCTTATTCTTTCATAAACACAACATATAACATATAAATCTGAACATATAAGAGTTTTTCATCTTCGCATTTATATATTAACAAATTAAGGACAAAAAAATTTTTAAAAAAAATATACTAGAGTTCAAGGCATATACAAACCATGATTTTGAGCTTTGGAGTATGTAGACTTCTTCAAAATGGGAGAGACGGGTAAGGTTTCAAAATGCATATACATATCCATGGAGGCACGAGAGGAGAAACTTAGGTAGTGGGTGTTATAAGGTTAGGGTTAGAGACAAAATGGCCTGGATTTTTAAACTTAGGTAGTGGGATGTTAAGTTATGGGGTTAGGGTTAGGTTTTTTTTCGTGCGCTAAAGTATTGGGAGTTTGGGAAAGTTTTCGTGTTTTGAATGGCCTGAAAAAGAAAAGGCTGGGTTTATATATGACTGATTAAATACTGCGATTATTTGAATAACCGCAATAATTATAACCACAAGTGCTGCAGTTATTTGAAATAACCGCATCATTTAATCAATCATATATTATATTACTGGGGAAAGATTAAATGCTGCGATTATTTCAAATAACTGCAGCACTTGTGGTTATAATTGCTGCGGTTATTCAAATAACCGCAGCACTTGTAATAAATGTTGCAGTTATTTTTATAACCGCAACACTTGTGTTATAAGTGTTGCGATTTTTTAAATTACCGCAACACTTATTGTTATGTGCTTCGAAATGTATTTAACCGTAGCAATTGAGGCGAAGCAATTGAATTGCTTTCTACTAGTGAATAAAAACAAGTTTATTACTTTGTACACAACCTAAATTATATTATATCAAATAAAAGGTAATGTTATGAACTAGAAAATATTTTTTTGACTTATTTTGTAAATAACCTAGGGTTGAAAATATTTTACAAAAATAACCCTCAATGTAGGTTCGACAATAAGATTTTCTTTCTATTAGGTTTTCACTTGGTTTAAAGTGGAAATTTATTTTCATACATAACATATTAATATTGATAGGCATTTTTATAAATTGTGACATTGTAAACGTGCCACGAATAGGGATGACGATTCAATCCGAGTCCGAACCGAGTCTAATCCGATCCAAAGGAAAAAGTCCGATCCAAATCCGTTTAAAAAAACTCTGACTCCGAATCCGATAAAAAAACTCCGACTCCGAATAGGAGATGGATTGGATTCAGATATTGTATTACATCCAACCCGATTGTGATCCGAGTCCGATTGTTCGATTCGAATGAGTAGTATTAAGGATAGTATTAAAAAAAAGACCAAATATAATATCCCAAAATAAAAAATAAAATAAAATAAATAAATAAACCATGGTACTTGCTTGTGTTGTATAAATTTTTTTAATTTACTATATATGTTATTAAGGAATTAAAGTATTAGTAATGAAATTAACAAAAAAATAGGTAAGAAAATATTAATTTTTGGATCGAATTCAAAGGTCCGACGGATCGGATTCGGAGGTCCGACAGATCGGATTGGATCGGATTCGGAGATCCGACGGATTCGGATTCGGAGTCGAAGTTTGCGGATTCGGCAAAATTAAAGTCCGCAAACTTATTGGATTGGATTCGAATTTTATTGGATCCGCTCCGACTCTGATCCATTGCCATTCCTAGCCACAAATGAGCAAACTGGATTTTTGCATGACTACGATGGGATGGCCCACTAACTGGCGTGCAGGCATAGCCTATCGGTGCTCTGCCTACTGCGTGAAAGCATGAGTTTGGACAGTTGCGCGCGTGATGTGGATCTATTGCAATGCTTTGCACTTGCAACACAATTGTAAGTTTTGTTCCAAAAAAAGTTTCTAATTTTCCAACAAATCATCAATACTAACGACTACTATTTGCCACTTTATCAGCATCATTCATCATTCATCATTCATCATTCTTTAGTCATCAATCATCAAATGTTACGACTAGTAGAGTAGTAGTAAGTTAGTAATGGCTAGTATAAGGTTTTGGCTATAAATACAATCTTCATTCAACCATTTTTTCACACAACTTATCAACTCTCCTATATCCCTATTCATCAAATCACCTATCTCGTATAATCTTCAACTCTAAAATTTTCAAAGCATAAAGTTGATTTTTCAAAAAGCTATGCATGGACAATTAATATTGAAATTTTGAATTGGTTGTAAGATCTAACTCATCTTTAGTTTTATTAATCGTAATTATAGTTGTTGTTGTTGTCGTAATTATTAATCTTTAGTTTGGAACTATTTTGTTTTGAATAAAGAAAAAATCAATGCTAAGTGTAAAACATGTAATAATGTGTTCTTGGCTATATCCAAAAGCGGGACTGGGCACCTGAGCAGACATGTTAAAAATATGGTAGACCATCTAATGATATACCCAAAATTTTGGCATACCATCCACATGAGTTTACTTACAATTATGAAAGGGACAAAAATGAACTTAGAAAAATGTTAGTTCATGTGAACAACCTTTCTTATTCACCGAAAATAAACCATTTAACCTTTATACTAATACAAAACTAAAACCACAACATAAAATTATGAAAAATTTTCATTCTTTTACAATGAAAACTTACATAGAGTATAAATTAAGTTGGTTATATTGAAGAGTTAACTAATCTCCTTTGTAAAGTTTCTTTGACTGCAGATTCATGGGATGGTGGCCATGGACTACATTATTTGTGTGTGACTTGTCAATGGATGGATAGTAAATGGATGTTATAAAAACGTATCATCCATTTTAAAATGTTAGAATCCCCCACACTAGTCTTAAAATTTCTCATCATCTAATGCAGGCCATGGATGCATATAATCTTATGGGAAAAAAATTATGTACATAACATTTAATAATACAACATCCATGACCTATTGAGAATTGATTTTGTCGGCCACAAGCTCACCCTTTTTGAGCTATACAAGGAGTATTTATATCAGGAATTAATATGTTATATTTTATCCAAAAATCTTTTACTCTTTGCACAAGATTTCTCCATCATTCTTCCCTCATTTTTTGAGGAAGCCCTCGAGAAGTAGAAGCTAACTTCATAGCATTAAAAATATCTTGAGATTTTTGTTAGAGAGCACGAGAAAGGACATCAGCAATTCCTGGAAAATCTTCCATCATATGTGCAATAAACACAAAGTCATATGACATCATTAAATCTAAAAGCAGATTCAGTATCTCCCACATTGACTATAATTACATGACTTATCTACCATGATTTTTTCTAATACTAAGACCATTACATCAAAAAATCCGAGTAAGGTATAAGTAGAGTTGTGTTGCGCACCCCAATGTGTGTCCCTAAAAAATTTCGAAATACCAATTTGATAAGTTCTTCTATAAGTATCCAACTCACTAACACATAATAACAACTCTATTTATCTGCTATTGTTTTATCCAACTCATCTTGTTGTTTATGATATGCATTAAAGATATTGACAATAAAACTCAAATTTGAAAAAAAAAATTGATGTGCATGACGAACTTCTCTAGAGGATGCAAGTTGTAAACAATGTGAAAAATAATGGACATAATAAGAAAATGAGAAATACGAAAGAAGTAATGCCAACAATACAATCCATTCACCTCTCATGTTACTAGCACCATCTTATCCCTTTTTAGCAGATAAATTATGTTGAGCAAGAACATTGCATAACTCATTCTTCAGTGGTACTGCACTAGTGTCTAAAACATGTATAACGTTAAATAACCTCTTTGAGATTAACCCATTTAGCCATAAATCACAAAATAAGACTAGGTTTGGATATAAGCCGAGTTAGCTCGTGAACTACTCGGGATTGGATTGCCTAAAGCTCGACTCGATCTCGGAATTAGATGAGCCCGAGTCAATCCCGAGCTTAAGCTTAAACAATTCAGGCTCGAGGGCTCAACAAGCCTAAACAAGCCGAGCTTAATTAAGGGTGTAGTTGAAACCAATCTTTAAATAGAATTGAGCTTAATTACCCGATTATGCATTTGGCAAATTCGAGCCAAGTGACGAGCTTATGCCGAGCCAAGCCACGAGCTTTTATCGAGCCGAACCCGAGCTCAGATTTTTAAACTCGGCAAGTCACGAGCCCGAGTCCGATTTTTATGAGTCTCAGGCTAGCCGAGCCACGAGCTTCTCAAGCTCGGGCTCAACTCGGTTCGTTTCTAGCCCTAAATAAGACCCATTTGCTCTCTCTTGGATTCATCTCTAACCTTATTAACAATTATACAAAATTTAGAGTCTTCATTTCTTGTCTGATATAATCAAGATCCTTAAACTAGAAGATAAGATATGAAGAATCTCTTTTTGGATTGAAGGGGCTATGTATTTAGCATTATAAGGAGCTTTCCTTGTTGCCTTAGCAACACATCTTTATTATACATTGCCAAAAATTTCCTGATTTCAAGAAAGTTTTCTCAATTATCCAAATGCTTAGACTCGTCATGGCCTCTTAGTGAACAAGCTTATAGAGTTGAGGAGTGGATTAAATTAATAGAAACCCTCAAACATAACCTATTTTGCTTGATTTATGCTTCACTATGCTTGTTCAAAATGTTTCGAATGTGTCCCTTTTGTCTCTCTATCCCCTTATAAGATTGAACGGCATTTTAATGTGATGTGCAAGGACCTTCTCCAATGTGAACAAGAAAAGCACAATATATTTGTCATTCACTTTTTCCAATTTTTGAAATCAATTCTTGTGATGAACACTTTATTTTGAGAATGAGGTGTTTCATAATATAAATAGCATGTTAGGCAAAATATTGAATCCTTACAAGGTGAGTACTCTAACCAATCAGATAACTTGTCAAACCAAGTGGATTGAAAATGACTACAATGCGTTTTATGCTCATCAAATGGATAACTTTTAGCGAGGTTGATAGAGCTTTAAAATCTTATAAGCTCTTCTTTTTTCATCTCGTTTCCTAACTACATACTCCCACATTGGTGGTCGTAACTCCGGGTCTCGTTCTAAAGAAGTAATATATACTAATATTATCCAAATCAATATTATGTACTATAAGAGCTTCTTCATGTGTTCTATTAGGAATATTATCCTCATTGGAAGGTGTTACATTCTCTATTCTCTAAATTTTTCAAGGGCCTTTTCCAACATTATCATCATATGCAATATGATCTTTTCTAAGCTCTTTTTCTTTTTTGTTAAGACGGAAAAAATATATTTTTGCTTACCCATTTTATCAATATCAAATTACCTATGCAAAAGTGTTTATAAGTTTACATAATTACTCATTAATACATGTATATAAAATATTATTCACACGAGCCAAGGGAAGTTAATGGTCAAGCAAGTAGTTATCACCGATTCTATTTCATTGTAAACAATTAACACACAAATCAATCTCCAACAAGAAAAAAAGAAATTAGAAGAATCAAAGGCGCAAATTTACCCTTCCTATGCACAGTTCTGGCTGGTGCGGTTAGACTTCCTGTTACACATCATGACTAGAGTGTGTCGTACCAAATGACCACGCTTAAAAGAAGAAACCAAATGAAAAGGTAGCAGCAGTGAGCCAAGTCTGCACTAGTGTAGTTGGAGAGCAGTCGAGGAAATTAATAACCTGATCTACAAGCCCAACCTTACAAAAAATGCTGTACCACCTGCCACCAAAACTAATGCAAGGGCCAAGGGCTATGGCACAAATATAGTTGAGTAATGATGAAGTATGCACCACCACAGCACAGCAAAGAGTGAGGTGACCCATCAGATATTAGTAGGGCAGCACTAGGACCACATGATCAAAATGAAACTACACTACTCTCTCCCTGCTTAGTTCATGCAAGACTTTCAAAACTGTTTGCCTGGTGAACTATCTTACTCCCTCCATTACCAAGGACTTGTCACTTTAACAAATTTTTGGATGTTCCACAATACCAGCTACTTAATATCATCAATGCAGTATTTTGTAATACTGACGCAGCAACAAGCAAATCCTTTACTTATAAGCAGCAGTCTTAACCGGACAGTATTCAGGAACAAAAAGACCTCATTTCGTCACTAGCAAGCACTTAGAATTTCAGATTTATAAACTTACTACAATCTATAATGCAATAAATCATACATATCAAGATCGATGATTAGATTAACTTAGAGGATTCATTAGCCTTCGCTACAAATTTTACATAGAACAAAATTTTGGATACACACAATCTAGTCCAGATAAGGAGGAATCAGTACCAAACAAATTTCTGGATGGATATGATATCTTTTTATAGAGCTTTTCTTATTGAAAAATTTCAATTTAAAGGTACCTAACTATGGACTTAAATTGATTCAAGTGGGATGTTAGATGTCAATGGGTACAGACTACAATAGGTGTTGGTTCCCCCCTCTAATCTCTATTCATACCAGCCACAAAGTATTGTACTATCTATCCGTCTCACCACCCAAAATGGGTACAAATGAAATACCCTTATCTTCCTAAACTAACTAATCTACGCTCTCCTACTACCCACCCAGAGTGGGTGCAACATGATGTGTACAGGAACTAATTTATGATTTCTTTGGGAAAGAAATCCGAGTGGGATTTGTTAGTAACTTCAACCATTACTCGTCCGTCTCTAATTATTTGCTACATTTTATAGTTTAAAAGGACAAATAATTAGGGACAAGGGATGATTTATTTACAAAAAGTTATATGCGTAGAGGAGGTTTGCTGATGAATTGGTTCTGTGATTAATTGCGTGGCTTGACTCGCTGCGTCTTATTTTGGAGTTGTGACTTGTGAGGACTGAGGGTTGGGATTAGAAGTGGCAAAAACTATCCGACGTGAAATCCGACTCGAAAATAGCGGGTCAGGGTTAAAATTTTTGATACGAAAACTTAAATAGGTTGACACGAATCCGACCCGAAATTAAATGGGTTAGGTTAAGGTTGAAAATTCCAACCCAAAAATAATCCACGTAACTCGAAATTATTTTCAAATCAAAATCAGATTGAGTTAACCCGAATTCGACCTTATAACCAAATTATATTAAATTGATTAAAAAAAATTTACTTGGCCAATCACCCTCTATGCCCAAACCCCAAACCCAAATTAAAACCATAAAAGACAATTAAACTATTATTGTCAACTTGTCAGCCATTTCATCTCAACACTAAAAGTTTTCTTTTTTTTCGGCCACTCTATTGAATAACCACATCTCAGGAGTGGCAAAACTGACCCGAACCCAACCCGAAAATAGTGGGTAGGGTTGATATTTTCGACATAAAACTTAAATGGGTTAACACGAACCCGACCCAAAATTAAATGGGTTAGGTTTAGGTTGGGATTTTCAACTTGAAAACTTAAATAAATCAGGTTCGGATTAGGGGATAGATGACCTAAAAGTAGGTGACCTAAACCCGACCCCGACCCGACCTGATCCATTTGCCATCCTTAGTTGGGATTAGGGGTGTCAAATCGGGTCCATGGGTCGGTTTTAGGTTGACCCATTGTCGGTTGGTTCTTATCGGTTCGAGTTAAATTGAGTCAATTTGTCCTATTGGGTCGGGTTGGGTCAGGTCATTATCGGGTAGGGTTAAATCGGTTATTTGTGTGCTCAGGTATAGTTCGGGTTCGGGTCAAGGTCTGTTCAGGTAAAATCGGGTCGGTTCTTGAACGGGTTATAGCGGGTTATTTCGGATTCAGGTAGATTTCGGGTTAAGTCAATTATGGTAATGGGTCACCTTGACTCGATTTCGGTTGAAATCCGGTTTAAACCTTATCAGGTTCGTATTGGGTCATTAATGAAAAATATTTGATTTTAAGGTTATTAGAAATTGGGTAAAAATAGATCGGGCAAGATCAGGTCAAATTCACATATAACGGATTATTATAAATCGAGTCATATCAGTTATGTGTTGGGTTCAATTGGTTTCGGGTTCTCTTCTAGTCGGGTATGTAACGGGTCGGGCTTATAACAGATTGGGTCCCTAATGGGTCGGACACGGTTCGGATTTGGGTATTCGAATATTGGGTCAAATCGGTTTCGGGTTGACTTCTGGTTGGGTTGGGTTGGTTTTCGGGTCTAACTTTTTCGGGATCATAATCAGATCGGGTTCGGGTAACTTATTGGGTCGGGTCTGATTTTGACAACTCTTGTTGGGATGTATTATGATCAACTTCGTTATTTTTGCAATGAAGTTTTGGGATTGACTTTGGATTGAGAAGAAGATTCAGGATCATTAAGATGATATATGTTCTACATATTAGACAAATAGAATGTAATCAAATATTATCCAAATACTCTCTCCATTTTCTATTTTGGATTGTTCCCAAATATAGCATCATTCCCTTAAAGATTAATATTTGTGACATTATTAGGATATGTTAAGTAATACAGAGTAATATTAAAATATTATCTCCATAATACCAACATATTATCTTAATAGGAATATTTCAATGCTTAGCAATATTAAAATTTTATATTGGTATTGTATAAAATAGCCTATTAATGAGAAATAATAACATATACAATCTTTACCATTAAATCCACCCATCTCAAACTAAACCACTTGACGTTATTCAGGATTTTACTTATTGGGCACCATCGGAGAATGCACTGATGCACACAACTCACCTATTTATACTACTGATCTGAAATTAACTACGCAAGGAGACTAATTTCAAAGTATTACACTAAGTAATAAATGCTGGATATATATTCCCAAGATAGATCCATATAAGATGCTTCACTAACTCACTAGGGAGGTGGAAAATGTATCCTAGTTTACATATATTTAAGGGTATTTCTTTTTACTCATTTGAAATTTTATGAAGCATGACTTTATTACATGAGCAATAACATTAAGTATACCTACTTTTAGATATACCGGAAATGTGTTAGATTTTTTTAATTTTTTTTTTGGCAAGGGAAAATATGTTAGATTTTATAGAAAAATGTAACAATAGCATATTAGCATTAACTAAGATACTAAATTTTACTTTAGCATTTATGGTGATGTTGTAGTAGGTTGCCTATAGTCCTATACCCCTATATTAAAGGAGAGATACAAAAAAAAGTATTTAATTATATATGATATTTTAAATACATATTTTTTAGATAAATTAATTTACATTTTTAAATCCACGTATTTTATAGTAGACATTTTAACTTTTTTATGTGAGATAGGTATTCCATAAGTTGCATTATAATTTCTAAATAGTCAGTATAAATCAGTATATATATATATATATATATATATATATATATATATATATATATATATATATATATATATATATATATATATAACAAAGTAATGACAATTTATTTGTCATTGCCAAAAAAAATTAACCAAATTATTTCTAAATTATTTCACAAGAAAATTTAGTGGAAGGCCCACAATGTGAAAATTAGCAAATTTTTAGTAGGTTAAATTGTTGGAATTTTCTTACATAGCTACTATTTCGTACTCCAAACTTGATTCTACTATTATTAGATTGTTACTTTTTCAACAATTTTCAGCTCCTAATTGTTTGATTTGCCAACATTAAGTTGGGCTTTGGGTACACTAACTTAATGGGCCGTCCCATATATCCGGTCTACATAGCTAAACCAAAAACAAGTGTCACGACTCAAACCCATAACATGACAACTACCCTTCGCAGATGTATTACCAAACTTTTTCTTAATAAATCTGATATGTAACCTATATATATATATATAGGTTACAAAACTGATGAAGACATATTCCAATGTATTACCAAACTTTTTCTTAATAAAAGAAATTTGAAGTTTCCAAGAGGTTACATATTAGATTTATCCAACACATTCAAATGCAGCAGATGGACCATTCAAAGGATAGGAAAGAAGTGAAGATGAATGTTAGGTTGCGTCAAAGCATGAAAATATCCAAGAACTAAGAGTGGACAAAAAGGGTATCAAGCTTGTTGTGGAAGATCTAATGGCTACTCCACTCAAAAATAGAACAAATATTCATTCATTGGCAAATGCACTCAATGTAATAAGAGCACAGTCCATATGTTCATCAAGAAATGAATGATAAAGAGACACAACAATGCAATGAAATCCAGTTTTACATCCAAGAACAAGCTACAAAGATTAAATTGGTGTATTTTTCATCTCCTTAATGCCAATACATTTCCAAAGTTTGATGACATGTTCAATTATGTTCATGTTGATGAAAATTGTTTTTTTTAATGTCCAAAACAAGTCAAACATACTATTGAATTTATTACTTTAACAATAATTTATATATGACTTAAATTTATTGAATTCTAATAAATTTAAATTTTGCATTAAAATGTGTGATTAATAAGATATAATTAAAAAAAATGAAAATTTAAGGAATATATAAGTAATAAACTTCTCATATTTTGAACCAACTTAAAAGCTAACTCAAAATTGATCAATTGAGATTGAATTTTTATACAGTCTTTAGCTTATTAGTATAAATGGAAAAATGCGGACTAAATGATATTTATTGAAGGCTTAACTTGTCCAACCTGATTACCGAAAAATAATATGTTTGTTTATATTTATTGTCGTTAGTAGATTATTAGTTATAACATATATTTTAAATTTTAGATAATTTTCCTTCCCTAGTCAAAAAGAAACAATCATAACTATTATTCATCTTTAATTAAACCTGCCTTTATACTTTGTTCTAGCTTTTGAAGTATCTTCCCATATTTTATGACTTGCTACTAGTAAATCAGGATAATATTTAGGGTATTTTGCAAAAATGATGGTATTTAGGGTATTTTAATCAACTCCGCAAAATTAAGTCAAAAGCTAGAAAACCAATAGGTGTTAGTCTCGTGCAATTGAAATGTTTTATATAGTACTTGTTTACATGGTAATTTTTCACATGTTGCTAATTTTACATAATAGTTTTTTACAAATTACCCTAATATTTAACTTTTTTTAAATTTTTAATGATGTCTCTCCTTTAACGTTTAACCTTGATCTTCTTAAACTTCCTCAGTTATTTTTAGATAATTTGTCAATTGCTCCCTTACAAACTAATCATTTTGCAAATTATTACCTTTTCATTTTCAATTTTGCAAGCATTACTTTATTAAAATAAATGTTATAGAAATAGCTATAAAAGTCCATCATCATAGTAGTTGGTATAATCTCATCAAGGTTCTGGCCTCTCGATTTTGGATTTGTTCTGTGCACAAGGAGCACACATCAGAACAACTCAGGGGGTTTCTCATGAGATGTTCATTCTAACGATTTCCATCTGAATTTAGCTTCTTGGTGGATTTTATAGAACCCAAGATCAGCAAGTATCATCGATTTGCTCCTGGCATAACTCTCTCCTATAGACTTTAGAGAGTAGAGATGAGATAGATATGTACAGTTGCGAGAAACATAGTTTAAGATATCATTTTCTGATACACAAGCCCCATGGATCATATAATCAGCTAGCTGCATGCGCCACGTCTTCACTTCCCTTCTATAAAATTACACGTATCGGATAATGTTCGAAACCTACCTAGCTTCACGTACCCTCTCTTTAGATTATGCAGCGACATCAATACTCCCTCGTTTCCTAAAAAATTCGTAAGACAAAAATTATGAAAACTTGGTATTATGAAAATTTACATTGAGATGCATCTAAAAAGATCCCACTTGAATATATTATTTTTTATAACATGATAGGAATTCGTGGTCAAGCTTTTCGAACTTTAACTACAAATAGTGGATTAAGGCGATCTTTTAGGGACGGAGGGGGTATATTTAAGGAGCTAGGGTAAATGGATCGAGTCAGGATTTTGTTAAAGCTCAACTTTTATAATGAAACATAAGATTTATGACTTAGCTTGACCTTGACAACAACTTTTTGATTGGTTGATTTTGCTACTTTCTCATTGATTTCAACTTATCAAAGCTCGACTCCAGCAAGATAACAACGACATATATGCTTGAGTTTAAAGGAAGCTCAGAACAAATCAAGGTTTACATGTTTAGTGTTCCACCAAGTGGGTATATAAAAGGTATTTATAAGGATTGGAATTTTGTTATTTTAGTTTTTTTTTATAATTTTTTCATTTAAATATAATTGCAAATGACAAGATAACAATTGATATATAATTTAACTAACTAAAATAGTTGACAATAAGTATACATTATTACATATGAAAATAAGTTAATTCTAGGCCAAAAATGTTATAACGAGTTTTCACCCGGTGCAAATGAGTTTTTAAAATGTTAATAGGACTATAGACCAGGTGTATTAACGAATATGAACAATGCCACGTACCAGTTGTATGCTAGCAAGTTTAAACAATATGAAGAATATGAATATCACGCTCTTTCAATTAGACTTGAATATTGTTTTAGATTCGTATATTTACTTCCATTTTTTAACACTTTAGAGGTACAATTTTGTAAATATGTTTATGTCTATTTAGTTTTTTGTAACACATTTTTTATAAATAAGTGACATTTTTATAATGGGTAACTCTTAAATTTTAATACTTTCTATACATTAACGCTTATATTCATACAGCCCTCTATTTTATAGTATCACTTTTTTAGTGCTAATTTTTTATTACATTATTCATTCATCCGATAACATTTTTCATTTCAGAAACTTTTTGAAATACTTTGGTAATGCTGTTTTTCATAAGAAAAAATCCTAATTTATACCTAATATAAATATTTTATGGGGTATTTTTTTAGTTTTATTTTTATACCTTATATCATAATATTTATACATAATAAACGTTTTTCTATATTTTACATCTTCTCTATTTCTATATCCGATATAACAATAGTTGTATCTAATATAATATATATATATATATATATATATAAAATACTGAAATTCCAATATAATAATATAATTTATATCGATTATAAATTAGAAACTTTTTTTAACAAGTGTTTGAAAAAAGAGTACGCGACTAGCTTTGTTTACTTTTTACAATAGAAATAGTTTATGGAATACATTAATATTAAAACAACCAAAAAAGGAAATTAACTAAAATCAAAGTCATTTTCAGTGTGCGGATATCGTGCGTCATCGGCTTTGCCTTCGTCTCCGTTAATCAGCAATCGATCATGAGAGCTCTCTCTCCTTAGCACCAAAAAAAAAAAAAAAAAAAAAAGAGGGCTCTCTTCCTCACCAATTTCTCAAATTCTGTCTGTGACCCCCTCTGCGCGTCCGAGAAGTTTCTTCGACGAGAATTGTCTCACATTGGTGGGAGAAGAAAATTTTTCTTGGTTTAAATTTAAGTGTGTACACTTGGTTATTTGAAATACATACCCTATTATTGTGGGCTAGAAAGGGGCATCCCCACGCGCAAGCCGCCGCCGGCCAGTTCGGTTCGTGTTCGTGACACGTGCGTTGCGTGGTGTGGCTACCTCTTTGGGCAAAGTCGTAACTGCTGTTCCAGTGTTCCGAGATTGTGCAGTTACGAAGTCCACAACATTGTTTTGACTCGGTTTTTGTAACTGCCATTGTTTTTAAAAATTGTTTTATTTTCGTGGTTTGATTTTCTCCAACGGTTACTCTTCTTCATCTTTAAAAACCGCTCTTTGTTGTTCTGAATTTAGACGCAAAGAAACGTTCTTCTTCCTCTTCCAGTTTTACTCTCAAATAATTCTGAGCATATTGTGAGTTCCTTCCTCTCTTTTTGAGTGCACATTAAGAGAGTTCGCTGTGTTAAATCTTGGGGGGCAACGCCATCTCCGATTGCACCATAGTCGGGGCGAATTTGCTTCTAAGACAGTGTTCCTAACACATCACGGCATTACTTTTCAATGTTTTGTTTTTCTGATTTTACAGTATCCTCACCTACATACGACACCATTTTACTTCGAATTTGAGCTAATTCCCGCTTCAATAAGGTTTAGGATTAAATTTGTTTGATTTTAAGTGATTTTCATAAATATTATTGATGAATTTACATTTTAGACTTCTTATATGTTCACGAAGATGATGAAGATTATGGTCAGATGATGATTGTTGTTGAAGAAAAATCTAGGCGATGGCAAATAAGTGTTGGCTAGGTACCCAACACGACAATATGGTAAAATCTATCCATCTCGACCCATTGACAAGCGTCAAGAGATAAAAATGTAAGCATCATTGCCTAAGTGCAAGAAACTAGACAAATGGCTGTTGAGAAGTAAGTTGAAAAATCTTGGAACTTGCTAACGGATAATCAAAGAATATTACTCGATGGTTGTGCTTGGACAGCTACAAAAAAGACTCAACTCAGTCAGTGCCTACGTGTAGCCAAAAAATCGATAAAAGCTAAAGGATAAGGTTTTAATAGGTTAGCCGAAGGTTTAAGAAATCAGTTGTAGCTGTCCGAAATTGTAGGCGTCAGTGCTAACTATCTGAGATTATATTTCAAGCATCTACAACTCTAACCGTCCGAGATTCCAGGCATAAATTCTACCCATCTGAAATTTTAATTCAGGGAAGGGGAATTGAACAAGACCATTCACTCACAAGCCAAGAAAAAGACACAACACATTATCGTTACATCTCTCTCATTAGCTCTATTAACACTTGTCACTTGTTGTTTTACTCTCCTATTTAGCTTGTTTACTCTCTATTTCTTGTTAAATCTCTTATATATTCAACAAAAGCAACTCCTTTAATATAGTGGAACATCGGCCAAATAAGGACCCACGATTTTTCCCAAATTTAAGTTTTTTGCGTCACTAACACTTGTAGAAAATGATCAATATGCGGCGGGGTTTTTAGTACCATATGCGGCGTCAAAAGGCTAGCAGCAATCCGGATAATAGCAAATTAATCTATTTAATTTGCAGCGTAAAAAAATACGCCGCATATTAATAATTAATATGCGACGGTTCTAAGCTAAGTGACACCGCATATTAATGAATAATATGCGGCGTCACTTAGCCTACAGCCGCCACATATGGCACTTTACCAGATTGAAAAAACGTCCTATAATACAGGAATATGCGGCGGGTCTTGGGGACACCCGCCGCATATAGGTTGTTTTTTTTTTCGGATACAATTTAATTTGATCCCTACTACGCCCAAATTTCAAATTCAAAACCTGCTATATTACATTTGCAATTTCTGCCAACCAAGATACATATATATACACATGATGATCCATCTCTCATTTATATATACTAATAGGGTCGTAAAAACAACCATTAATTGACATCAAAAATACGACACAATTAATGAACTTGATGTATAAAAACTACAAAATACACAAAAAGGTAATATACATAATCTAAAAAAAGTTATCTATCCAATACTTGGCCAGTTTGTTGCGGACAACATCGATTTCTTCGGTGGAGAAGGGCTCCTTGTTGAATCCTTTGCATACCTAATATTGATTAACATATCATTAAAGTGTATATAAAATGCAATGTATTTTAAAAGTATAGTTCAAACATATATGGTCCCAATTACAAATCCGGCCTACATATATTGACTCATTGATGTAATCACGTTAACTTCTTCACTTTCTACCCAAAATCGATCCCATTTGACCTATATTGACTCATATCGTTGTATTTAAAGTGTTTAGGTCATTTTCTACCCAAAACCTATCCCATTTTACCTATACTGACTCATATAGATGTATTTCAAGTGTTTAGGTCCTTTTCTACCCACAACCGATCCCATTTGACCTATATTGACTCAAATCGATGTATTTCAAGTGTTTATGACATGTTCTAGGATAAATACGTCATTTTCTACTCAAAACCGATCCTATTTTACCTATATTGACTCAAATCAATGTATTTCAAGTGTCTAAGTCATGTTCTAGGGTAAATTCGTCATTTTCTACCCAAAACCGATCCCGTTTGACCTATATTGACTCATATCAATGTATTTGAAGTGTTTAGGTCATTTTCTACCCAAAAGGATCCCAAAACCGATTAATGGTGTAATTCATAAAGTTTCCAATGTTCCGTTCTCCTACTCTTCCGCCTTCATCACATTCCTCATCTTTCCTATAAAACAATATGTGCCCTTTTGTTCTTTTCTGACTATTACGAAGAAAAGATGGAGAATTTTTCTGCTGGAAAGAGAACAAGGAGTCAAAGAGCTAAAATGGTGATGGAATAAAACAAAAGGGCACGTCTTGCTGCAGGTAGGAAGTGGCTATCGATAAAAGAGACTGATGAGGGTGGTAGTAGCCGAATAAAAGATAAAAATTTGAGGGTTTTGATAGATGAAAATGAAGTGGTTGTGATTAATAAAGAAGAGTCTCCAAGGGGTTAAATCTTATGAATCCAATAATCCTTCTTAAAAACTCTTCTTCATCAATAACTACAGTCTCATTGTCACCCATAAAAACTCTTAAAGACTAATATACAAAAGCTAACTTAGTGTATTATTCTTGATTCAGAAATTTTCTTAGTGTATAATTCTTAATTCAGAAATTTTCTTTCTTTTAATCTAAGAAATGATTTTCATAGTTGCATACTTCATAACACAGAGCACCAAGTTTTTGGCTTGTTCTGAACATTTAATTTTTCATTTATTTGCGAAGGTATAAAATTCCCGAGAAATCAATACCAAAAGACACATCTTATCAGATAATAAATGACGAGCTCATGCTAGATGGAAACCCAAGGCTGAATATGGCATCTTTTGTTACTAACCCCTAACCCTAATTCAAATTCAACCCCTTCCCCTAACCCACCTTCGAAACCCCTTCCCCTAACACTAATATGAACTAAACCCAACTAACCCTAAGTCAAACTAACCCATTCCACTAACCCTAAACACCTAAAATGTTCATATTCATATATAGAAAATGAAATACACAAATAAAAAGAAAAAATCACACAATATCTTTGAAAAAGGTTGCACGATACGGTGGCCGAAGGAGAGGGTAAGGAGACAATGACGGCGACCCAATAAACTAGACCTAAAACGACCCAAATGCTCGACCCAAGGTGAGGGGTTAGTTCAAAGGTGGGTTGGCAAGAATACGAAGGTGTTATTTCGGGGGCGCAAGAACACAAAGAGAGGAAGATGCGAAGTGAGGAAATGCGAAGAAAACTGAAGCAATGCCGGATTTTTTATATAAAGGTCAGACTAACATGCAACGGGGGTGAGTATTATACGCCGCATATTAATCGAATTACTATTAATATGCGGCGGGTTCTAGGTGTTGACGTCGCATATTAATAGTGTTCTAATCATTATGCGGCGGGTCTAGTTCAGTGATGCCGCATATTGAGTAAACATTTAATTAATTTGCAGCTTTTCTATTATTACGCCGTAAATCTTTGTTATTTTACTAGTGTAATTTGGTATCACTTGCATTTTTTTTCTTACTTTGCTCTACAGGTTATTGCCTACATGTAACTTAACTAGTTATTTAAAGTCTTAGCCTCATATTTTCACTAGGTGACAATTTTTGACAAAAATATTAATAAAGATAATTAGCAAGAAAAGCTTGTTTTGAAATCATGAAACAAACTCATGATTTAAAGTGGTTAAAGTTTTGAACATAGAAGAAAACTACTAGATTTATTTTTAGATTATACGTTCCTTTTTCTTTTAATCTTTAGACATAATGTATTGAGTAGCATGCACTTTAGTTTTATTTACACCTAAATACAAGTACATTTCAGAATAAATGATAATGCAAATTTATTAATTAAAATAATTTATTTTATCAATTTTGTACTCAAAGTTGTTATTTTTGTATAATATCATTAATATCATATAATTTAAACCTTATTAAGTGTTGCTTAATATTCAACAAAGTGTTACATAAGGTGGAGAAAGTGATTCTTAATGTTTAGCAAATCATTAATATAATTCGATAGATGACAACAAGATACTACCAAGAGATGAAAAATTTTACTTAATGAATTGTGAGTAACAATTTTTAAGTATTATAATAGGCGTTGATCAAAAAGTGTTACATAAGATGATTTATAATGACACTTATAAGAGTCTTACAATAGACTATTAAAAGTACTACCTAAGAGAATAGAAAGCGCCAGTAGATGTTTCATCCACAAGAGTGTTACCTATGATTTCTAATAGCACCTTTAAGCCTTTTAAGTAACAAACTAAGGTCAATTATTAGTAATTATTTATGCTAGAACTATTTACAAGTGTATCACTATTTTAGGCCCTTATATTTTCATATATGTTGAAATTAATTTTACAACATTTTGTACATTTCCAAGTCATGCATAAGGCCGAGATCTTTAGCCAAAACAAAGAACTAAACTCCAAACCCCTCTCTTATCATGCCTACAATTGGAGGTGGGCATCATTTAGGTTAAACCACTAGGGTCTAGCCTTAAGTCAAGTCAGCCAGCCAATCTTATTCCTTAGTCCATGGCATGGCATGGCCCATGTGCCGGACAAGTTGAGTTGTGTCGCAAGTTGGCTCAAGCTTTCTTTCAATTTTAAAAACCCAAAGAACTTACTGAAATCAGGAAAAAAAAAAGAGTAATAATTTTGGGATGATTTGAATTATCTTATAAGAATATATTTACTTTTCAAAAATATAGTTGTGATCATTCATTAGCAATGATACAAAAATAAACATCATTTATAATCGATAGTACTTACACTTCTTTTTCATTTTCTTCTTGTTCAAGGTTATCAGCTAATATAATTGATTGAGAGTTGCTAGATCCCGAACAATAAAAAATAGGCATGCCACCATTGATGTGATTTTGTGCACATGTGTAATCATGAGAGTGATCTTCAATGTCCTTCCAATCTTTAAAACACCCACATTTCTAGTATTTTGAATTTTATACTTGTTTTTCAATCATCTAAAACTCTTCCACTAAAAACTCTTTCGAAGGCAACAAGAGAGACTTGGATAACGAAATTATCATGTGTCATCACCTCCAAAATTGGATGTTTTCTGTTTTGTCCTTTGTCCTTTCCACTAATTGAGGAAATCGAGGAAATACTTTTCATTTTCGTAGATACCTTTCTTAACGTCATGGCTCAAGTACATATGTAACTTTGAAATGTTGCTTTAAGTTCTTCTAGATTATTCATTACCTAAAACATAGACATCATGTTAGCAACTTATGTAAATAAACCATTGGCCCTTTTACTTACATTTTTGGATGATTAAGTAGGAGCAAATTAAGTAATGGTTCCATATTCACTTTCATATAAATTCTATATAAATCAAAAAATCAATTATTGACATTAGTTTTATAAGATCAACATTATCATTAAGTTGCATGCATTGAAAATAAATATCAAGGAATTTAGGAATCTTCATCAACGAATCTATGATTTTGGGTTGATTGTTCAATAGACCCAACACTACTACATTTTTTTATCTTATGCAACGGTATAAAAAGAGCTAATACATCGGTCCTCTAGTTACCGTTGCATTAGAAAAGGCTAATACAACGACACCAAATTCACTTTGGGCTAATACAACGGTTTAAAAGTAGGCATGCTAATCCAATGATAAATACGATCTAATTCAATGATAATAAGCTAATCCAACGACAACAAGCTCTAATCCAACGGTTATGACGGTAAAATGAAACTTCATATTTTCATTCTCCCTCTCCATCCAATCTTTCCCAAATAAGCTCATTGCTATACTTCCCACGTTCCAACAATTCTTACCTTCTTCTTCCCACGCACGCACACATTGCTACTTCCCTTATTCCCACAATTCTCACCCTCTTCTTCCCTGGCCAATTTTCATGTTTCACCCATACTTCTCTCTCAGAATCCTAGCTTCAAAATCTCACATGTTTGCCCCAATTTAACTGCTCGATTCTCTTAAGGTATAGCTCAATTTGCATGTGTATTTGTGTTTAGGGTTTGGTTTTAATTTGAGGGTTTTAATTTCTATTATCTAGTGCTTTCATAGTAACATTGCATAGATTATTTAATGTGTTTGTCTGTTCCGTTTTCCCTATACATATTTGTATGTGTGTGGGTTGTTTAGCAATGTAAAAGCTAAAAAATTAAGTGGTTGGTGGCATGTTTGTCTGTTCCATTTTGTTTCCATTGGCCAAAGGCTTTCTAGTTGATAAATCATATGCTATATGTTATAGATAGGTATGAATAATTGAACATGAACCTAGTGCTGTAAAGGAGCCTGAACTTCCTTAATTGGGGTAGATTTATGTTAGACCTAAATCTTGATTGGTATGAGCTAAATAATAAATTATCTTAACATGAATGTAACATGCCCTATTTTTGAGAAAATTGAAAACGATTAGACTAGGGTCAAGTAAATTTTGATGACTAAGTAAAGTTGTTGAATTATGTGTGCATTAGGGGTGTTTCATACATTTTCAGTGGAAGAATCAAGGATCATTTGCGGGAAATGTTCAAATGTGACTGATAACTTGCTATTTGATATGATTTTAGGGTATTATTGAACCTAATTTACTTGATTTATTAGTGTTTTGGTTCACTTTTACTCTATTATTATGCAAATTTTGTGTATCCTATGCTTCACGGGTTGTTAATGTTTTTGGTTGAGATTTTAGGTCCAAAAACATCCAAATGAAGCCTATGGATACTAAACCAAGCTTAGAAGCAAGAAGATGTTAGAGAGAAGCCAAGTAAAGAAGCAAAATAGAAGAAAAAAATGGAAAAGGGGTTCAGAAGACCCTACACGGCCATGCAAAACCCTGCATGTCCGTAAGCGCCTGCACGATTGTGCCTGACTCGGAGTGCTCGTGCAGGTTATGTTGCACGGCCGTGCCATATGTGGCATGCCCGTGCCGAGCTCCTTGGACAGAGGCAGTAGCTACTACCTAGGTCTGCACGTCCGAGCCAACCCTGGCACACCCGTGCAGACCTACAGTCGAGCCCGATTCTTGTTTTCTCCATCCTTTTTATTTGGGGGTCTTATAAATACCCCCCCTTTGGCTCATTTGTACAGACATATTTTTTTTCATAGCTTTCTCTCTTCTTGAAATCCTAGAGCATTTATTCCTCAAATCATTTGTAGATTTTAATTACTAGCCTTGAAATACTCAATTCCAATCATTGTAGAAGACAAGTTCCACCATTGTTGCTCATCTTGAAGCTTCATAGTAATTGTTTCTTACTCTCATTCTCCACTTTCCTCTACTTGTTGTTAATTATTTTCTTACTTCTTGCATGCTTAGATTGTTAATTAGTTTAATCCTTGGTTTGTACTTATTCATGAATTGGTTGAAATCTCCATCTCTCTTAACCTCCATGGATTGTGAGTAGTCCAATTTCTAGGGTTTGGGTAAAACCCTCAATGTAGTCACAAAGAACTTGTTGCATGTACTAATTTAGTTATTGTGGGATGTTAATTAGTTGAGCTTAAGTGGTTTAATTGTCTAGTCCTTGTGTATAGCCATTGCTAGGACTACTTACTCAAGCTTCCTCAATGAAGGGTCGAGAGATGAACTTGAGTTAGCTCCCTTATGCTTGATTGACTTGAAATGCCATGAGAATAGAAATTTCCAGTCAAGGGAATGTTATGTCATCGTGATTATGCCTTAACACTTGTTTTACGCTATGTAATCACAAGAGTGGGTTGCATTCGTGATTCAAGTAACCCCTCTTGCTCGAGAGAGTAGTTGGGTGCCTTAGATGACCTCCCCTAATTTATCCCATTAATTTACCTAGAATTTATTGCATGCCAATTATGATTTGTAATGAAGTTGAGTGGCATAACCCGTGCCCTAGATTCCTCTAAGTATTGTTAATCTCCCCTAATTGTTAGTTAAATTGAACTAGTAGAAGTTACCCAAAA
Source organism: Dysphania ambrosioides (assembly GCA_026401315.1). Taxonomy (NCBI): domain Eukaryota; kingdom Viridiplantae; phylum Streptophyta; class Magnoliopsida; order Caryophyllales; family Amaranthaceae; genus Dysphania; species Dysphania ambrosioides. The sequence goes on from CM048662.1 coordinate 3,403,488, forward strand.
CCACCCCAAATTTCAACTTCATTTAGGTCATTTAAACGGTAGTACTCGGTGGTTGATTCAACGCCTCTCTTGGGTTCGACCCTTTCTTACCCTTACTATTAATTAGTGAGACCAAGATAGGAACCTTACAAATTGGTAGGCTCGATGACGGCCTATCAGTGACCCACGATAGGATGGTTGTTTGCTTATATGTAGATGATATGTTGATTTTTGGTACACATATTGATATTATTAATGAAACAAAAGAATTTCTTTCCTCTTAGTTTGAGATAAAAGACTTAGGTGAAACTGATGTGATTTTTGGTGTTAAAGTAACTAAAACTAGTAATGGTTTCTCTTTGTCTCAATCTCATTATGTGGAAAAAGTTTTAAAGAAATTTAACAGTTTTTATGTTATGCCTGTTACTTATTGTGCCTGTGGAAAAAAAATTTATGGGAATAGTGTGTCACAAACTGAGTATGCTAAAATAATTGGGAGTTTAATGTTTCTTATGAACTACACTCGACCTGACATAGGTTATGCAGTTAGTAGACTTAGTCAATATACCCATAACCCTAATAAAGAACATTGGAATGCCCTTAGATGCCTATTAAGGTATCTTCGAGGTACTATGGATTAGAGTTTGCATTATGTTTTTTTTCCTACTGTTTTAGAAGATATTGTGATGCAAATTGGATATCTGACAATGATGAAGTAAGCTCCACTAGTGGATCTGTTTTCACTTTATGTGAATCGGCTGTGTCTTGGAAGTCTTCAAAATAGACTTGTATTGCCTGGTCAACTATGGAGTCTGAATTCATTGCTTTGGACTTGGCCGGGCAAGAGGCGGGGTGGTTAAGAAATTTATTAGCAAATATTCCATTGTGGGGGCGACATACTCCACCTATTTATTTACATTGTGATTCACAGGCTACTATTTGTGTTGCCAAAAACAGTGCTTACAACGGTAAAAAGAGACACATTCATGTAAGACATGAGCTTGTGAGGACTTTGATAGTAAGTGGTGTTATCACTATGGAATATGTCAAATCTGAGAGGAATCTAGTAGATCCATTGATCAAAGGACTAAATAGGAGACTTGTCCTTGATACGTCGAGGGGAATGGGGCTTAATCCTGTTAGTTGAGGAATTCATGGTGGATACTCGACCTTGTTCGCACAAGGATTCATGTGGACTAACAAAGCCTTGGAAAGACTCATAATTATACACTTCCCATTCCTTTGGCTTGTACATTTGGAGAGGTTAAGCTTTTACTTCTAACGAATTCATAGCCCAGTATTTGGATGGTCCTATGAGACGAACTTGATGAATTCACCGCATTGATAATGTGAGGTTGAGCAAAGGCTCTTAATGGTTTCATATCCTAGGGTCTGAGTGGTCTATGTGAGAGACTTGATGAACCTACGTGGGTGTGAAGGTTTGGCCACCTTCTATGAAAGACATTGGTAGTCTTTCTAAGGCACTCATAAGCATCCCAAGTTTAATGGTCGATCTTAGTGGTTAATTTTTATCGCGGAACTCACAATGTTATAAGGTAAGATATGTGTTATCAAGACTTAACTTCTGAGTTAAGTGAGTTCCAGATTCGTTCACTCACTTAACAAAGGAGTTGCCTAATTTTCACTATGTATTGGTTCAATCGAAAGATATCAATACTTAAGTATCAAACCTATTGAAATGCTCAGAACATGTGCTTTGATTTATTTTAAAAATCCTTTTGTTTCACATTTGTGGGGGATTGTTGAAAATAATGCTAAGGAAAGTTTGGAGGAAAACTAAGGAAATTTTAGTTGGTTTAAATTTAAGTGTTTACACTTGGTTGTTTGAAGTACATACCTCAAAATTATTATTCTTTGAAAACAGTACCCCTTTCCCTGAAGTTCCTTTAAGATACCTCAAAATTATGAATACTGCTTCCAAATGGGTTGCTTGAGGCTTGTGCATGAACCTACTTACGACCCCAACTGCATACGCTATATCGGGTCAAGTATGCGACAAATAGATTAATTTCCCAACCAGTTTCTAATATTGTTTCTGATTAGTTTGTTCTCCATTCTCTTCAATATGTAGTCCATGGTTCACTATTATCGGTGTATCTGCAGGCTTACAACCCAGCATTCCAGTCTCTCCCAGCATATCAAGTATATACTTTCTTTGAGAAATGAATATACCCCTTCTTAATCTGAGTACCTCTATTCCCAGAAAGTATTTTAGTCTTCCTAGGTCTTTCATTTCAAATTCTTGAAATAGTTTTCCTTTTAGTTTCTCGATTTCTTCTCTGTCATTCCCAGTGATGATCATATCATCCACGTAAATTATCAAGCAAATTATCAGATCACCTTTCCTCTTCGGGAACAATGTATGGTCTGAATTTCTTTGATAGTATCCGAATTTCTTCATCGCTTGTGTAAGTCTCCCGAACAGGCTCTCGGGGACTATTTTAACCCATATAGTGCCTTTTTTAACCTACACCCTTCCCCTAGTGAAAAATTCTGTGAAAAACCCAGAGGTGCTTCCATATACACTTCTTCAGAGATTTCCCCATGCAAAAAAGCATTTTTTACGTCAAATTGATACAGAGGCCAATCCCGATTTGCTGCTATAGAGAAAAGAATTCTGATAGTGTCAATCTTTGCCACTGGGGAGAATGTTTCTAAGTAGTCAATCCCATAAACTTGTGTATAGCCCTTTGCCACTAGCCTTGCCTTATACCTTTCAATACTCCCATCTGATTTGTACTTGATGGTAAACACCCATCTGCACCCTATGGCCTTTTTCTTCTTTGGAATAGTGCACCTTTCCCATGTTTTATTCTGGGAAAGAGCATCTAACTCAACTTTCATTGCATTTCTCCAATGCTTATATTTGAGTGCTTCCTCAACCGTTTCAAGAATTAATCTGAGTAAACTGAGGTATTGAATGCCATAGCTGTACGTGATAAATTCTCTATCAGCACTTCTTGGGTTGGGTATTTCCCCCTCCAAGGCTCATATGAGGGATCGTACCTCTTTGGGGGCATACCTCTTGTTCTTCTTGCGGGTAACTAGTATCTTCATGTATTTTCATCAGTCACCTCATCCTCCTGCTCCCCTTCAACATTCTTATTATCAGCATTTAACGTATTATGAAGAGAAAGAGGATCATTACGTACCTTAGGTAATTGTTCTTGTTGGGGACACTCTGTAGGGTCAGAACTTGGGCTTGATATTGGGAATAGTGTTGTCGGAACTTCATCAGTGTCTGTCGGAACTTCTTCATCAATATCATTCCTTTTGCTTATCAAAGGACTATCCTACCTACTTATCCAGCTGAGATCGTCTTCTACAGTCTCCCCCTGACATCGAGGCATGAAGTAATAGGAGTGTTCAACAAAGTTACAATCCATCGTTGTGTATAGATGATTTGAGACTAGGTCAAGACATCTGTAACCCTTCTGTGAGATCCCATAACCCAAAAAAACACACTTTACTGCTCGGGGCTCCAATTTATGACGAATTCGCTTTGGTAAGTGAACATACACACTACACCCAAATGTTCTAGGAGAGAAGGAATGTACTGATGGAACAATACCGAATCCCTTTAGAGTATCCAAAGGGGTCTGATTTTTAAGCTTCTTTGTTGGTAGGCGATTACTAAGATAGTTAGCAGTCGCAATGGCTTCAGGCCAGTAAGATGTAGGAACACATGATTCTAACATCATAGCACAAGCCATTTCAAGAAGAGTTCGATTTTTCCTTTCTGCTATCCCATTTTTTTGGGGAGTGTCTGGACAAGTGGTTTGGTGTAGGAGGTCATTAGTAGAGAAAAACATTTTCATGTCCTGGTTCAGATATTCTCTACTATTATCAGATCAGAGAATGCTAATTTTGGTTTGAAATTGATTCAAAATCATCTGATAAAATCTAAAAAATATGCAAGAAACCTCTGATTTATATTTCATAAAATAGATCCAGCTCATCCTCATACAATCATCAATAAACAGAACATAATATGCCAATCCATGTTTACCTAATTTTGGAGCAGGGCCCCATACATCAGAATGTACTAAATAAAAAGGTTTATTGCTATGACTTTGACTATCAAAGTATGATTGCTTATGAATTTTAGCACGATAACAAGCATCACAGTTAAGGGAAATTTTTGAACCGATAAAAGAAGGGAAAAGTCGTTTCAAGTACCCTATAGATGGATGACCTAAGCGACGATGCCATAGTTTCAGTTGCTCTTCAATTGTTCCAGATGCAACCCCTACTTCGCCATGCCTTAGTCCTTCATCCATATAGTACAATCCGTTCTTATCACTACTATGCCCAAGGATCTTCCCTATTAGAGTGTCCTGCATAATACAATCATCAGATGTAAGTAAAACAGTGCAATCCAACTCCTTTGTGATATGGCTAATTTACAGTAGTTTATAAGATAAGTCTGGGACATAAAGGCAATTTTTTAAACTAAAATTTTTTCCAAGTCTAGTTGATCTTGCCCCTGTAACATTCACAAAATCACCATTGGCGGTTTGAATGAGGGTTTTTTCGAGGTGCGTAAAATTCACAAAGTCCCTTTTATCATTGGACATCGTGTCAGTAGCTCCACAGTCAAAAATCCAATGTTTTTGGGATTCTACTTTACATATTTTCCCCAGTTTATTTTTGTGTATGTTAGTAGCTAGGGTTTGGTATGGGTTTCGGTTTTTTGAGGAGTCAAGAAATGTTGGGTATTCTTTGGAGTTTGGACTTTGTGATGTTGGGTTCGATTTTTTTGAGTAGCAAGAGGGGGTTAGGTTTTTTTGGGTGTTTGGGCTATGTGGGTCTAGGCCTAGTTGTAGAGAGGGAATGGAGTTAGGGCTTTTTAGGGAGTTAAGTTTTTTTTTGTGCAATAAAAAGGAAGGTTTGAGAGAAAGAAGTTGCTGCTCCCTCTCTCTTTTCGGTTGCTACTCCCTCTCGCTTAGGGTTAGGGTTCTCACTCCCCTCTCCCTCCTTTACACACGCAGCCACACTCCTCTTCATTCCCTCTCTATTTTCGGCTGCTACTCCTTCTCTCTTAGGGTTAGGGTTCTCACTCCCCTCTCCCTCCTTTGCCCACGCAGCCACCCACACTCCCTTAGGGTTAGGGTTTGTGGCTGCTGCTCCATCTCTTCCTTCATAAAAAAACCGACGACAACTCCTCTCTCCCTCCTTTGCCTCCGGAAAACATCGAGATCTAGGGTTGTAAGTAGGCGGCGCATTTTTTCCAGCAGCCTTACCTTCTTCTTTGGACTCTACCTTTACTCCATCTTCCTCTTGCTTTCCATCCGCCACCATGGATGCTAAAGAAGGTTTTTTCTTCGCATCTCCCCCCTTACTCGCCCCCTTCTTCTTGTTTTCTGACCGCCAATCGGGGAATCCGATTATTTTAAAGCACCCCTCCTTGGTGTGCCATGTTCCTCCACAGTGAGAACACCGGAGTTTGGATTTTTCGTCCTCTCCACGCCGGAGTGGTGTCTTTTCCTACCGGGTCTTCGATGAAAGCCCACTACCGACTCCATTTTCCGCGAGTAAGTGAGGTAAGTAGGGTAAGTTTTGCTTCACTATTCCTCTTCTTGTCAATTCTTGCCGGATTGTGTTGTAAGCCATATCCACTGTTGGTAGTGGCTCATGATTGACGAGATCTTTTCGATCTTTGTCAAAGGAGTCGTCTAGCCTAGCAAGGAATTGATATAGGCGAGTTTGTTGTTGTAGCTTGTTATATGTGGTGATGTCTTTGGGACAACTCATTGGATTCGGCATGCGCCGATCTATCTCCTTCCATATCGTAATTAATTTGCTGTAATATGTCTCTATGGGCTCCTAGCCTTGCTTAATTATATTTGCTTTGGTGGCTAGATCAAAGATCTGAAGCCCGTCTCTACCACTACTGTAGACGGCTTCGATCCCGTCCCATAACTCCTTCACTGTTGAGAAATCAAGAAACTGATTCACCAGATCTGGACTGATATTTTTGACAATCCAGGTTCGAACCACCGCATCTCGCTGAGTCCATTGGTTGTACTCATAGGTGTCAGTGGAGGGTGAGGAGGCAGTGATATGTATGAGCCTCCCCCTCCTTTCGATTGCCATGAGCATCAACCTGGACCATTTTGCGTAGTTTTGGTGGTTCAATTTTTCTGAGATTGTTAGGGATGACCCGTTACTATCTTGGCTTTTGTTACTATTCAATTTTTCTAAGATTTGAAACAACTGAGCCACAGTTACAAGTCCATCTTCTGGTGTATTTGATAGTTCACTCGTGTTTCAGGTAAGTTCCTTGGTAAATGATGAAATTTATGCCGGAAAAAAACTCCATCGGAGTACTCCAGAAACGGCGGCTCTGATACCAAGATAAAATAATAAACTGTATTTTGTAGGTTTAGGGTTTTCAAAGGCTTGTTGTATATATTTCTGAATAATTATTTTGATGTACAAGACTGCTTTTATACTAGTACTCATAGACGTTTCACCAAGTATGAAACTCTACTCAAATCTTATCTTTGCATAATTCTATCTTTTGTTATTCCTATCTTTTGTTACTCTTATCTTTTCTACAGATACTAATAACAAACAATAACAATAACAAATACTCTGTAACTACAAATAACCATGACTACCAAAATAAGGACAAGTTAAATCTTACAACCAATGCAAAGTTTCAAGGTAGATTGCACTAACACCACTTTTCACTAGAAAATATCCAGAACAATTGATTTCTTCTTCGAACACGAAACTAAATTAAATACTTGCAATATCAAGAATTAAGAATTTAAAGTTATAAAAGAGATATGAATATCATATGAATGAATGAGTTGTATGAACAAATAACAAAAATCCATTATCTATTTCAAGACAAAAATATGACTGCTGGAAATAAAGAAAAAATAGTTGTTTATGGTCATTTATAGTCGTTAAATAATGGAAATAGCCATGTAACACCGTTGTAACTGCTGAAATGCTCTTCACCGACGGTCAAATTCCCGGGCTCATGCAGGATTCTTGCCTTTTTTTTTGAAGGAAATATCCTCAACAAGTGCCACAAACTAAATATTATTAGGACTAATTATGGAGATAATGATATTTAGTTATTTTAAGTGATTATAGTGTTTTGCTAGAAACCAACTATAATTTGTATGTTAATTAGATCAATATACTACTAACTTTAATTGAGTCCTATGATGTCACACATATAAGCAATTGATTGAAAAAATCTAATATAATTATGTGAGAGTTGTAAACTAAATTAATCAGGTTAATTAAGTCACTTTGAGTTACTTAATTAACACAATCTCATATATGTAAATGTTACATATATATAAATAAGGTATGTATGTAAAGTGTTATATATGTAAATGTTACATATGTAAAGTGTTATACATGTAAATAATCATATATGTACATGTTATATGTCTGTAAATAATTATGTATGTAAATGTTACATATATAAGTATATCATATGGGGTTGTTAACCCTAACCCTAATTCCATACTCACTTTTGCCTCATCTCACACAATTACTCAAAACCCGGCCTAAAAAAGCAATCAAGAACAATTCTTGATTTCGTACTAGCATATGTGTGAATCTTTCTTGTGGACCAATACTAGAGGAATGACGTTTGACATTCTAAGATTTATGAAAGACGTGCCCTTTTGCTTTGAGCAATTCACGCATCAAGATACGTTGTTTTATATTGATAATTTATATAAAATCGTTTTTTTTTATTTCACAAATGGTATCTAAATTCCACATGCAAAGCAAAGTCCTTAACACTACACGTCTACACGTACGTACTGAAAATATGAAACACGTGGAGATCTCTGATCTCAAACTTCATGTTACTCTCCACGTGTCCCCACCACTTCCCAAAATACCATTATAAAAAGCGGACCATTTTCCTAATATAGTCAGTCCTACACATATTCACAAATCACACCCATAAAAAGATCGTAACCAGTAACCACAACAACCTTCAAAACTTCATACCAATCCACACAAAACAAAACAAAGGGTTAAAAAACAGGGAAGTTTCAGTTGTTCTTCAAAGATGCAGACAGGAAAGAAAGCAGTGGAATCCGTGAAGGAGACGACGTCGAACATAGCGGCATCGGCGAAAGCAGGCATGGACAAGACAAAGGCAACGATGCAGGAGAAGGTTGACAAGATGAGGGCCAACGATGAGTATGACAAGGCCTTGGCTACTGAGAAAAAGCAGGAGCGCTTGACTGATGCCGAGCTTCGTAAGCAGCAGGCCATGAGCCATAACGCTGCTGAGAAGGATGCCAAGGTGGCTACTGCTGGAAACACTGGGACCGGAACCGGGTTATTTGGGTCTGGAACAAATACCGCCACTACTACTACTACTACTACTCACTCCACCACTGCCATGCCGGGTCATGGGACTGGTGAGCCTGCTGGTGGCTTTGTGGAGGAAGGGGCTACAAGGTCTCACCCTGTAGAGGCGGCGACTGGAACCACCAGATCTACTACGGCTGCAAATAGGCATGTTGGTGGGGGAGCTGGAACTGGAACTGGGTATAGCGGTTGATTCGATAGATGCATTTCATAGAAAGTGTGATTTAGTGTGTGTCACATTATCTTGTATTTTAAGAAGGGGGTGTGTCACATTTTGTTTGTGGTTTTTTCCTCTTATTCAACAGTGTTTGGTTTATTCTGGTGTATGGTCTGATGTAATATTATGTTGTTTGTGTTTTATTGTACCTTTGAGCTCAAATAAATGGGTTTAATATTGAGTGTACTTCATAGCGACATTGATTATTACGATAGTTAAGGTTTAGGTGGCATTGATGCATTAGATAATTATAGTGTGAGTTCCAACATATTCAACAGCACCGAGTACACATCCGAATTAAGGCCTGTAGAGCTCATGCTGGCTTGGCTTCTGTTTTGAGTTGACTGTTTGGCTGCTGTAATGTTTCACTTGGAAGTTAATGCATATGAATTCCCCAAAATCCAGTGTTTCGGCCTATGGATAAGCGTTAGCCGGAGTTTGTAACTGTTATATACAGATTTAGCACAACAACAAAGGCTCTTGTTGTGCTTCAAGACAAGTACAAAATAGGTAGTCAAGTGCATAAGCTCGCGCTTCATCACTGTGCACATTTAATTGCCACATTCCAAATTTCCAACTCAAAGTTCTCTCATGCCCAACACACTTTTCTTTGGACTAACTGCAAATTCAAATGGGATCTAATTTGTATCTTGATCTAAAATTTTTGAATATTTTAAAATATCTTAGTTTTATAATTTTTTGTGTCTCCAAAATCATAAGAAAATCGGGGCAGAAAATTAAGAATGTTACATATTTTATGAGAAATTCTATATAGCTATAGACTAAAATCTGGTCAAAGTACATCACACGCATCAGACTATAGAGTACATACGCGTGCTTGATCACAAGATCATACACAATTTGTATTTATTTATTTTTATTTTTTTGAAAGTGCTCTTTTAAGAATTTCAAAAACATAGATTATAAGTTGAACCATTATAATAGTGGGTAAAATTTTAAAACAAAACTCCTCATCAATCCCTCTCTTACTTTTTCCAATACTCATCAGACTTTCTCTCTCTTTCATATTCACCAATTTTACTTAAGTTTCTAATTAATATATGATTATAATTAATAAATTTGTATTGTTATAAATTAATTTATGATACTATTGCATAATTAGTGTTTCAATCAATTTATAATATACTTAATATTTTTAATTAGCGGTTATAGTTATAGTTCATAACTAGAGTATTAGATTATCGTTTTTAATTGTCGCATTTTAATAATAATAACATAAAATAAATTAATAACAATAAGTATGACAATAAACAATAAATTTACCTTAACGAAGATTTGTAAAAATAAATGTGGAGGATAATAGTTGGAAAGTAGATAATGGCGAAAAACGAAAAATAAGTAGAAAAATGTATCTTTTTTTAAGTTGTGGCAAAATATAGCAAAATGTGATTCATTTTATAGAGGAATTTTATGAACGTTGGTAATTTTTATTTTTTTTAAAAAAAATGTTTAAATGTAGAAAATAGCCGTTAAACTGGACAGTGATTTGCTGCCATATCATCAACTATAAGACTCACCGCCTATATTTTTCTCATGAGTTTTCTATTCTTCATGAGTAACCACTGCCGAAATGCATTTTTCACTTGTTTTACTTTACTCATGGAGAAAATTTTACTCAATGCTTATAATGCTCTTAGACATCTCCTGCCTAAACTTCCCCATCAATTATCCAACTTAAAGTGATAATGAATAATAGTGAACTTTTAAGTCCGTGACTTTCCCTTCTGAGTCTGTTACGTGACAATGATTGAGCAAGTGGATCAAATTCCAACATAAACTAGGCCAAATGTAAGGGGTCCAAATTCTATGATCAGGACATTGCTGCTTCAAACACAGTTCGTACAATAGATAAAACTCTGGAGGTAGTTCCAGGTCTACACTAGTTAATTACACAACCATGCAACGTTCTTTTTCCATCGTGTTCAGTTGCTCTGCTCCAGATACCACATAGTTGAAAACAATGACCAGCCATTACATGATTAAATCCATGTTCACCAGAAATCTATCAATTAAAGATGGGGGGGAAAAGAGAATCATCCAACCACAATCCTACAGAAAACAAATAAATAAGTAAAGACAGCAAATTGATAAGACAACTCTTGAAATCATTGAGTTGAGCCTCATTTAACTCAAAAGTCTAGATTCAATTAGGCATATTCAAGATTAATAGCTTCACAATCCCATCTTCATGAAGAGTTAAAACCCAAATAACAAAATCGGGATCTTCAAAGACTCATACTCCAGATTTTCGTAGCTCCGCAGCTCCATGCGCAAAGTGGCACCTATCTCCGAAGGTGCATGAACCCTTTGTAAAGTTCTCGCACAGCTTGGTTTTGAAATTGCTTGAGGCAGGTCCATGAGGTGGTGCAGGTCCTCCAAAACCCTTCATGGGACCATTTGCACTTAAACTCGCTACAAGATCATGAACCATGTCACTCGCCATCTTTATCTGGTCTAAGGTTCCTTCAAGTTCAATGTTTCTCTTAGTAGGATCAGAATCATGATCTCGAATCGAAAGCTTCGCACCAGTCTGACGGCAAATCTGCTTGGAGTTCACACCACTCTTACCGATGATGGCCCCAGCTAGGGACGAATCAACACTAATCTTGGCAGTTGCCGAATCACCAAAGGAAGCACCAAAACCAGTGGCAACAGGGGCTTCATGTCTCCCAGGAAAGCGCCCATGCAAGGGTCGACCTCCCCTAGCACGAGGATCATCATAGGATGGAGCAACAAGTCTATTGAGTTCCTTTTCACCATGGGCAAAATGGCACTGGTCACCAAATTTGCACCCTTCAGGAGAGCTGAACTTGTTGCACAGGCGGGTTTTTGCCGTAGCAGCAGATCCATTTGGTGCCTGCTGAGGGGGTGGAGCATTTCTTGATATGGGAGGTAGGTTCATCATCTGAGCAACAGCATTGTATCCACCAGAAACATGGTGCAGGAAGTGACAGTTTTCTCCAAATGGACATCCAGATGTACTGCAAAACAAGATTGAGTAGCTAAATTAACGTTGTGCAAGTTATAGCTTAGAGGGTCTCATAAAACAAACTAGTCCTCATCTAAATGCAGTCTCTTGTAAAAAAAAAAAAAAAATAGGACTTTCAATCTTTGCCTACATATCAACACAACGTTATTGGCTATGCAGGGAAAGACCAGATACCACAACTAACTGATTCAGGCTTCTGTTTGCTCATCCTCCACATCATTAAGTACAAGTTCTACTACCAAGGGACAAGGAGCTTCCAAAGTGCTGATGCTTAACACAGGAATCATTCAAGTCAAGATATTAACTGAATAGACTTTATGGAGCATTAATTAGATCCCCATAATTGTACAGCAACCTATTCTTTAAGAATTTGGCCGGCCGGATATAACTTATACACCCAACAGTATAGGTTGACTAATACGTTAATAAAGCAATCATTACAGGCATGATCAAAGACCAATGGGATTGCAGACTTAGTGACAATGCTCTTTAATTTCATTGTTATCAGATATGACAACAATGAGAAGTAATATCATGAAGCAGAAGAGTCACTTTACCAAGTCAATAACTGCAGATATCAATGCTCAAGTAGCTTTGAATCTGTAAAGCTACAGAAACCAATTTCAATGTTCCAAAACATTGCATAGAAGACTTCAATTCCCAACCTATTGCCTTGAGAAACAAAGTCAATATACTTTCAAGTAAGATCCATTAAAGTAAGATACATTTTTTCCCAGGAAAGCCATATAGTTTGATATTTTTCCTCCATTGTTCTTTCAACCCCAAAAGTAATACAAACTGGAGCTGTATATATATGGAAGAGTCCCACAATTTCACAAGGCCAGGTGACATTTATGTTACACAGAAAAGTGAGAATAACAACATGATATATCCACAATTCTCTGATTGATTGACTGAAACTTGACAGGAATAGAATGCTTCTTGCACAGCCTATATTTCACACATACTTAATACCTACAGTCCGTACTTCTTCTTAATCTTCTAACAGGAAAGTTCTCAAGTCCTAAGCATACAGAAAAAAATAAGTTTCACATTGATATATCTGTATTCAGATTGGAGATTAATGAGAACCACAAAACTAGCTGACATATACAAACATTAATATATTCGCATATGAAGACATTTACCAGAATCAGAATCACAAAAGTGAAAATTGCTATTCTTAATAACAGAAAACGGTCTCACAAAGAAACACTCTAATTTGTGATTTAAAAATTAGACAAAATAGGTAGAGCAGTAAATAATAAGGTGTCAACTGCTGGGGGCTAACCCCCATTTGTATCAAAAAATAATATCAACAGAAAGAAGTCAAACAGCGCTCCTAAATTTAACAAACTAATAAAGTAATTCAAGCTAGGCATTCTTCAAACAATATAAGCTAAAATAGTTGCTTCTAAAAAGCAGGATGCAAAATTCCTAGAACCAAAGCTTATTGTGGAGGCATAGAACTTATCTGCTGCTTAACTAAAAAGAAACTAGAGAAAGGAAGGATAGGAGAAAGAAAATGCCAAAAGAACAACTACTTGAAAAACTAGAATACCATAGACATCCAAAAGAGCAAAATAAACACTTACTGAAACAACACAATTAACTGTGTTAGCATGCTTATGCATGTTTATATTCATGGACTCTGTAAAATTCTATTGTTTGGACAAGTTACAACCTATAACATATGAGCAAAGATACACTACAATGTCAATATTTATTTAATAGATAAAGATTTGAACCTGAAGAACTTGGTGCAAGGCTTTGATTTGCTTCCTATACCATCCGTTTCTGTTACAAAACATTAATTACTTATTATGAGTTTTCATTGCCATTGTTCCTTTGAATAAGTTGAAAAATAAAATACTTAATTGAAGTGACTTACAATCATTAAAAAATCTATTGAATTGATAGATTCATCACATGATGATACATTTTGATGCATAAGCAAAATAAAGATAAATCTATATTCAAATGAGCTATTTAATTGAGAGTTTTGACATAACTAATGGGAACTCCAGCTAAATATTTATGTAGTGGATTGAGTCTCAGCTTACAAGCATACTGAATTGATAGATTCATCACATGATGATACATTTTGATGCATAAGCAAAATAAAGATAAATCTATATTCAAATGAGCTATTTAATTGAGAGTTTTGACATAACTAATGGGAACTCCAGCTAAATATTTATGTAGTGGATCGAGTCTCAGCTTACAAGCATACTGAATTGATAGATTCATCACATGATGATACATTTTGATGCATAAGCAAAATAAAGATAAATCTATATTCAAATGAGCTTTTTAATTGGGAGTTTTGACTTAACTAATGGGAACTCCAGCTAAATATTCATGTAGTGGATTGAGTCTCAGCTTACAAGTATTAGTTCTCCGCAATTTCACTCCCCTTTGCCTTTTGATTGAAAATATTTCCAATCCTAGGCAGTTGGGTTGCCAACTGTTTTCATGGTACTCAATACAAACGAATAGTGATAGCATATATCAGTGACAAAAATACCATATACACACTAAATAAACAACTAAAATATAATGTTATATGTGCACGAAAAATAATCAAATATCCCCAAACAGTTGAACCAAAACACTCCACACCCATACCAAGTCACAATTGCACACTGACATGGTAATTAATGTGTTGCACATGAATAAACTACCTCCACAAAACTATGAAGTCAAATAATTCCACACACCCATCCTATGACACAAGCAGGATGAACAGTTACCAAATGTCTTGCACACGAATCATCAAACATTTCAAATTGTTGAATCAAATCATTCCACAATCCCATTCCTAGCCAGGGTAACCATTTAACCACTCAACTAGTATCTAAAAGTCTTAACTCTTGCACAAGAATTATCAGACATCCTCAAACTATAAAATCAAAAACATCCCACACACTTGTTCTAAAACACCAATTGGGTAGCTAAGTGTCGAGCCCATAAATCATCAAACAATCCCAAACTATTAAACTAAAGAACTCCATCCAACAGTTCCAAGCCGCTAACCAGTTAACGAAACGTGCAAAAAATTCATCAAACATCCCCAACTATTAAAACAAATCACTCCAAGCACCTGACGCGTGCACACGAATCATCAAACATCCCCAGTCACCGCACTATCTAGCCAAATCAGGGTAACTAAAAGTCTAAAAGAGTAACATACTCTTTGCTTCCATTACAATTCAACAAGCCTTCAAGACATACTTTCTCTGTCTCAAATTTTTCGTTTCATTAGATATTTTATAGCCTTTGAGACTAGATTTAAAACATTTTTATCTCCAATAATATAGGATAAAAATTATAAAAATTTGATATTCTAAAAATTTACATTAAATTCATCCAATAAAATCTCAATTCAATATATTATTTTTTTTATAGTATGATAAGATTTTATGATTAAATTTTTAAATTTTTAACTTTATAAATAAAAATGAAGCACAAATAAAAGAGAAAGGACGAACATGATATCCTAACTTATGTAGTTATGTGCACACAATTCGAAAAGGATTAAAACTCGAAATGCAGTGACATCAGATACAAACCCAATTTTAATCCTTTCTATAAAAAGAAAAACATAGCATCCATCATTACTTATTTTTAGTAAAAAAATTTACTGTGACATTATGGTACACATTGTGTCTATCACTTTTCTGCCCAAATCTGAAATTTTTTTGAAAAATTAAAGAAGAAAATACATTCTTAAAAAAAAGGAATAAGATTGATGACATAGTTCATGGTTCTAAGTTCAGATCTAAGCCAAAAAGTAATAGGAAATTCTAGAAGACGGAAAAAGTTTCTAGAAGATGGAAAAGAGCAAACAAACCTTGCTTGTGCTTCTTGAATCCGCCGCCATTAGCGTTAGCATCGTGCCTCACTCTCTTTCGGCCGTCCATTGAACTCGAACTTGACGAGTCAGAGATTAATCAAGCTTCTTCAACGACAGCACCAAGGATTGAAAATTGGACAGAGTAGGAACTCAAACCCTAGATTGGAGGCGAAGAAGCTCACAAATTTTTGAGTGAGTTCGAAACCCTAGTTCTGGAAAACTAGGGTTTAGAGGTTGAGGAGGAGAGATAAACTCAGAAAATGAGGAACGACAGAAAATCGAGAGCACAGCTTTGTTTTTAGATTTTCTGATTTTTTTTTTTTAAAATAAGGTTCTTGAAAATTGAAGGGTTTTTAAATTAAAAAAAATATATATATATCAATTTGAAAGGAGGTCACGTGCTATCTGGATCGACATCATCAGGAATCAATGGCTGGAAAAATTCTTGGATGGCTGATTCGGGGGTTGAGGATAATGGGCGGGTGGGTATTGTTAAAATGGGAACAAAACGAGATGGCTAGTGGGCTGGGCTTTGATTACGAATCAAGAAGCTCAAACCCAGCCTCAACTTGCCTCGGCCCGCTAGCCTGACCCAACCAGTCAAAAAATAATACTACCTCCAATTTTTATTAGATGCAACTTTTACTAATTTTGGCTGCTCGTTATTATTTGGAACTTTGTAAATTTTTACCATTTTTAGTAAATTTTTGTGAGTGAAATACCAGTATTGCACTTTATTAAAAACTTAAAATTTGTGTTTTTCCTATTTAACTACAATACTCTAAACTAGATTATAACATAATCTCTTTCACTACATTCTCTCCCACCAAAATTAAAAACCCACACTACCCAACCTACCCACCCACCTCACTACCACTGATCATTACTCTCTTCCCCATTATTCAACCCTACCCATCTTCTTCAACCCTACCCATCTTCTTTAACCCTTTAACCTTCCTTAACCCTTCAACCTTCTTTAACCCTACCCGAGTATTTCCCTCACATCCCTCATATCCCCTCTCAGTATCTACCCTCTACCTACCCTCCTCAATGACAGATCTGACTCTATTGTATCGAGTCCTATTTGAGTTGGATGACGAGGTTGAACGGGGGTTGGTCGATGCCTTCATCGACGCCTTCGACCATGGCTCCTCTTGGCCAGAGAAATTATACGCGTCCAGCAAAGGGTGTGACATCTTGTCCCTGAATTCGTTGAATGCTCTTTATGATGTGCTTCATTTGACCACTCTATCCCCCGTCTCCGACCACCCCGATGTGAAGTCACCACCTTATGGATCTGGTGAATTGGGGCTTGGAATGGGGGAGGATACATCTACGGGTTGTCCAACCAAAACCCTAACTGAGTCCCACCCTAAAACGAGACCAAAGGTGGCTTCGAAATGTCACCGGAGGGTTTCTTGTTACACCATGAGAAAGAGGCATGGCGTCGGGGCTAAGCTGTGTTCTGTTGATGATGACCATCTAGACGGTGAGTCCCCCCTTATTGTGGTTCCTGATTCTAGGAATAAGAGCCTAAAAATGGCATCCTAAGTGTTCTAGGTAACGATCTCTAAACCCTAATTTTCCTTTTTTAAACTCATTATAATGGTTATTGTGGAGGTTGTTT
Organism: Dysphania ambrosioides; assembly: GCA_026401315.1. Classification (NCBI taxonomy): domain Eukaryota; kingdom Viridiplantae; phylum Streptophyta; class Magnoliopsida; order Caryophyllales; family Amaranthaceae; genus Dysphania; species Dysphania ambrosioides. The sequence goes on from CM048662.1 coordinate 3,420,556, forward strand.
GTGCATGAATTGTATACCAGCAACATTAGTTGCTGGCCAGGTTGGATTTTGTTGCATTTTGGATTTCTCTGGTGTTTGCTGGTGTTGTTGGTTATTGTTTTCGATATGCTGGTATTTGCTGGTGTTTGATGGTTATTGTGGCGTTTTCTGGTATTTGCTAGTTGTGGTGGTTATTGTTTTTGATTTGTTGGTTATGGTGGTTATTCTGGTGTTGCTGGTTATGGTGGTTACTTGCTGGTTATTCTGGTGTTGCTGGTTATGGTGGTTATTCTGGTATTTGCTGGTTATTGTGGTTATTCTGGTGTTGCTGGTGTTACTCTCTGGTGTTTGTTGGTTGCTGGTTTTGGTGGTTATTGTTTTCGATTTGTTGTTGGTTGCTGGTGTTTGCTGGTGTTACTCTCTGGTGTTTGTTGGCTATTCGTGTTTGATTTAGTCCCTTATGTTGATTGCATATGAGTCCCTCATGTTGGTTGGTGTTGTCGGTTGTTGTCTGTCAAATATTATTGCCTTCATTTGAGTCCCTCATGTTGATTTCCATATTTCAGTCCCTTAATTAATTTTAATGGAATATTCTGAGTTGTTAAAGTGTTATTTCCTTCATTTTAATGGAATAGGTTGAGTCCCTTATATTGAGTTACACATGTTAGGCTCATAACCCCATTTCATTAGCGCCGTAGCTGTCCAAATGATGAAGGGACTCAAACGCTTCTAATGTTCTCATGTTATGAGTTGCTCCAGTTAAAGTGTTTTACACTAATTGTTGAAGTAACATGATGTGAGAATGCTTTAGAGGAAAAAAAACCCTCTGATGGACTCACATTTGTAAATAAATTCAGGTAAAAAGACTTCAGTCAAATAGAACACATTTGAGTCCCATTATAAAATGTGTTTGTTGATTGCCGCCTAATGTTGATATAGTGTTGTGTGGTTTAGTGGTAAATGTAATTTGAGTCCCCTTTGAGTACTAATGCTTGAAGATGTTACCTTTAATGTGATGTAGAATCTTCTTTGCAATCCTAAATGTACTTTAATGGGGGATGAGCATTGATGAAAGATTCCTAGCATTGATGGCAGGACATTGTGTAGTTTGATTTTGGATGGGGTTTGCACTGTGAGGGTAGTTTTATTTGTGTTCTGGCTGTATGTATACCCCCATCATGTTCAGTATTTTTTGTTGTCCTTTTGCACGGGTATCTAAACAAAAATGGAGGGAAAGTTTAATTTATTTCATATGAAATTTTGGAACATGGTTTGGAGGGAAAATAACCCCACCAAAAATCAAATTCAATTTTTTCTTTACCCATTTCATTATCCACTTTAAACATCATTTGCAAAATTTGCAACGGAGTACATGAACCTCATGAAAGTTGCATCTAATAAAAAAAACCTGGAGGTAGTAGAACACATTTGAGTCCCATTATAAAATGTGTTTGTTGATTGTTGCCTAATGTTGATATAGAGTTGCATTGCATTCAGGGGTTGTTATTGATGAATGATGTGTTTATACTGATTTGTTTCTGAACATAATGGAAGAAGTTGTGAGAAATCAGATTATATGCAAGATAGTTTGTGCTATATTGAGTCTCATTTGGTGTGTTGAGTCCCTTAATTTGAGTTACACAATTCAGTACCTTAGTTCCAGTTCAAATGATGAAGGGACTCGAAACTTCTAACATTTTCAGTTTATGGTTTGCTCTAGTAGTGTTTCCCACTAACTGTTGAAGTAACATAATCTGAGGATGTATTAGAAGAAAAATAACCCCCTTGATGAACTCACCGCAAATTAAAAGCAGTTAGGAATTCAGTCCATTAGATTCCATTTATGCATTTGAGTCCCTTATGTATTGTGAAGACTTCATTCCATTAGATTGCATTTATGCATTTGAGTCCCATTACAAAATGTCTCCTAACATGACTGCCCTAGACAACACATTACAAAATACAAAAGTACAACTAACCAACATGAATTCAAACTATGAGTCCCAAAATAACATCAAAATGTTGGTTATGTGTGGCAGTCGTGTTTTAACTTATTCATTTCCATACCTAGTCTACATTGACCTCAAACTCGGTTCCTCCTCGTTGCTCTTGGTTTGTTTGGATGAAATTGTTGTTGAGAAAGTCAACTGCTTGATCTATTACTTCTTTATTAACTTCTAGTTGTTCTGGTAATAAGCCAAGTCTTTCGAGTCTTAGCTTCCCCATATGTGAAATCTTGTACTTGTTCCCCCCTTCTGCTTTCAGAATCTTAATCATACAACTTTGTAGTGTGATCCACGTGTATTTGTTCACAACTGGATCAAATTCATCATATACCTCCTTCACTTTTTCAACCATTTCATCCAAATTTTTAGGAAATGAATGATTTTGTAAAGATTGAATGACTCTGAAAAGACCCAAATCTAACACATTTAAATCAGGCGATTATGCGGGTTGAAATACAAATCTGATGTTGAACCCTGTTGAGTCCCTTAGGTTTTGATTGATAGTTTTGAATGATGACAAACAGCTAAGGGAAACAGGTCTTTGAAAGTGTTCAATACAGTTGGGGGAACCAGCTAAAATGGAACACTGTTTCCCTAGATAAGTTATTACTTATATGAGATATTTGTTGAACTAACTTATCTTTATACAGGAAACAGTTAGATGATAAATGAGCTATGCATTGGTAGGGAACCAGTATAAACTGTTCTCTCAAACTGCTTTTATGAAAGGCAGTTACTTATTTAGTATTGTACATTAACTGTGTTAAATGTGCAGTATCTAAGTTGATTTCTAAGATTGGAAGCTTGAAAGGATTTTCGATCAACTTAAAGGAAGGTCCTTTGGTCAATAATTGAGTTCATTCATGGAAGCTTTCAAGACTTAACGAATGCATGAAGGAAGACTACACTCAAAGAGTTATTTAGGAACTTCATGTAAATGCTCCGTAGTATAACTTATATAATTGAGTATATAAAGTGCTTTTAGTATATTAAATATCGTTATGAAATTTCGTACAAGGTTTGGAACAAATTTCATAACATATTCAGTTCAGGGAACCAGGTCAGGTAAACAGGTTAACTGAACAGATTATTTAAGCTGCTGTTTTTACAAAGATTTTACAAAGAGGATATTTTCCGAAAAATATTGATTTAAAATATATCCAAGCAGCTAAAGATAAGATGATATTTTTGGTTAGCTAAAAACTAGGAAGTATCTTATCCTAAATTGATCTTATCTTGTGATCAAATTAATTAGGATAAATACTTATCATAAAATCGCATATATCTTATATGCATGATTTTAGGGTTCAGCCAACTAACCTATAAATACATCTTACTCTGAATAATCATCATTATGGCTCTCACGCATTTTTAATAGAGTTCTATCTTTGAGAGCTAAAAGCACTAATTCAATTATTAAGTGATACACAAGAGCATAATAGTATTTTAACGTTTTTCTCTATTTGACTTTTGAGAGTTAGATCATTAGAGAGTTCTTGATCTTGTATTAAGTCTTTGACAGAGGGGTTGAAGACTTGGTGAGTGTTTGTGAGTTCAAACACACTAGGAACTTACGAGGGTAAGTTTAGAGCACATTCGGAGTAGAGTGTGGGGTTTACTGGTTCCCGGAGTAGGGAAACAGTAGAGTGTTCTTTGTCTTTAATTTCCGGAGTAGATTAATAAAAGACTTAGGATAGGAGGACGTAGGCCAGAGTTGGCTGAACCTCGTTAAATCTGTGGTGTTCTTTATTGCTTTGTTTTATTCCGCTGCATAAGGGAACCAGCACAACTGGTTCCTTACACATAATCCGAAAAGAAGCAAAAATTGCTAAAGATTACTTAACACTCAATTCACCCCCCCCCCCTCTTGAGTGCCCATTGAACCTTCAATTGGTATCAGAGCCTAAGCTTCTTGAAAGAGTAACATCTAGAGGAGTTAAGAACGAGTACTCAAGAATTAAGTGAATCGGTTATGACAACAAGACACCAAAGTTTAATGGAAATAATTATGCCTGGTGGAAGAACAGGATCCAGAATGTTATCATGGGTATTGATTATGAATGCTGGCTCGTAGTTAAAAATGGTCCTAATATCATTCTCAAGACAGAAGCTGATGGGAAACAGGTTCCCAAGAAGGATAGCGAATTGGTCACTGCTGATTACAAGTTGCTGGAGAAAAATGCTAAGGCAATGTCAATTCTACAACAAGCAATAGGTGAGACTGAAACAAATCGTATCTCTGGTTGCAGTAGTGCTAAGGAGATATGGGACACCCTTGAACTTGTGTCTGAGGGAACTAGTGAGCTGATTGGTTCTCTTATGACTCACGAGATGCTGATTGACTCTAAGTCTGAGAAGGAACCAGCCAGAGGCATGGCACTGAAGGGAACAGTAGAAGAAGAAGAAGATGAGATCAGCTTGATTGCAAAAAGATTTAAAAGATCTCTTCATGATCAAAAGAGGAATTTCAAAGGTAGGAATTTCAAAAATACTAAAAAATCTAACTCGTCTTCAGGTTGCTTCAAGTGTGGTGAGAAAGGACACATCATTCGTGATTGTCCAAAATGGAAGGACAAGCAATCTCAATCTGGAGATAAGAGGGCTTTCAAGAATGCCATGATAGCATCTATGTGGGGAGAATCTGACTCAGGATCTGATGAAGAAGAAGATACACCTAGTTCTGATGTTTGCTTAACTGCTTTCACAAACATCAAGGAGAACAGCAATGGTCCGGGAACCAGAGGGGGAACCAGTACATTCAAGAAATGCTTGATGGCTAAGAAGGATGTACTACAAAGACATAAGGTAAACCTTGAACAAATTAGAATAGATATGCATGAATATGATAGAGAAAATATGCTTGCTTGTATAGATTCTTTATTATATGAATGCTATAAATTAGGTGAAACTTATATAACTGGCAAAAGAGAATTAAAAGAAAAACGCAATGAATGTGAAATTGCTATTGCTAGTTGTGATCACCTAGAGATGGTTTGCCATAACTTGAAAAATCAAGTTGCTGAACTAGAAGTTGAATTGGACAAGTGCAAGGTAGAACTAGAAAGGGCAAGATCTTCTGAACTTGACTATCCGAGTGATGGTGAAGAAGATCTGATCTCCTGGTTCCCCAGAGACTTATCAACTACTAGTGAAGTCCTTGATTTTTCAACAGTCATAAGTAAAGCAAATTCTTGTAATAGAACATCTCTGTTGAAGGCCTTTGAAACATTGGCTTTCAACTTAGAAAATTCTCAAAAAGAAATTGCTTCACTTAAAGCTGTTCAGTCCTCTGGTTCTCCTACTGGAACCAGCGTTGAAGTCAGCAGTATGATTAATGAATATGAAAGTACTATCTGTAAGTTACATGCTGAATTTAATCAACTAAAAAGTGAAAAGCAATCAGTAGTTATTGACATGTCTAATGACCCTACGGTTTTAGATCTTAACTTACAACTTGCAACTTTAAAAAGTAACTTTGAGTTTTTGAAAGAGAAAAACGAGTTGTTAGTTAAGACACTTGAAACAAAAGAAAGGGAATTGCATGACAGTCATAGACATGTGGGTAAGCTACTGAATGCACAAAGAACTTTGAACCATCTGACTTCATCAGGAGGAAACAAAGGAAAATTTGGTCTTGGTTATACTAGACAGAGAACCAGGACTAACTGGTTTCCCAGAGAAACCACCTGGATCATAGAATATCAGCGAGGTAAGTATGTCATGACTAAAGAGATGCACGTATGTTTTCATTGTGGTAAAGATGGACATAAGATACATGAATGTCCAGCTAAGAAAATTAGTGCTAATAAGAACAGCAAGAGTGTAATGTATGTGTGGAGAAGAAAGGATCAACAAGATGTTAATGTTGTTGAAAAGGGACCCAAGTGTGTTTGGGTTCCTAAAACTAATGTTTGATTTACTCTTGCAGGCTAGAGTGAAGGGAGACACCTATTGGTATTTGGACAGTGGTTGCTCAAGACACATGTCCGGGGATAAAGATCAATTCCTTTCACTAGTGGCCTTTGATGGAGGAAGTGTCACCTTTGGGGATAACAGCAAGGGAACCATCACTGGTTTAGGTAAGGTTGGTAAGACACTTTCTAACGCAATAGATGATGTTTATTATGTTGAAGGCTTACAACATAATCTCTTGAGTATTTCTCAATTATGTGACAAAGGTAATAGAGTTGAGTTTCAAGCCAACCTATGTCACATAGTTAACTCACAAACAGGAGAACTTATATGTGAGGGAACCAGGAAGCATGATGTCTACATCACCTTCTTAGATAAAATCCCTCAAGACAAGTCCATCTGTTTAAGAGCTGTTTCTGAAAATAATCAATGGATTTGGCATAAGAGGTTTGGACATGCTAGCCTAACACTTCTAAACAAACTTAAAGCACGTGACTTAGTGGTAGGTCTTCCTAACATTAAGTACGAAGCTGATAAAGTTTATTCTGAATGTGTAAAGGGAAAACAGGTCAAAATCTCTTTTAAGCCTAAAACTGTTTTGAGTACCAGCAGACCCTTCGAACTTGTACACATTGACTTGTGTGGTCCCATGAGAGTACAAAGTCGAAGAGGTCATAGATATGTCTGTGTTATGGTTGATGATTATTCTAGGTACACTTGGGTAATGATGTTACACACAAAGGATGAAACGTTTGAAGAATGGGTAACATTGGTGAAACAAGTGGAGAACCAGCTCACCCATAAGCTGGTCTCGATAAGATCAGACCATGGTACTGAATTTGATAATGCTAACTTTATTGATTATTGTAGGGAACATGGAGTTAATCACAACTTCTCAGCCCCTAGAACACCTCAACAAAATGGTGTTGTAGAAAGGAAGAACAGAACTCTTGAGGAGATGGCGAGGACGATGCTCATTGAGAGTGGTCTCCCAAAGAGTTTTTGGGATGAAGCTGTTGACACTGCTTGCTATATATAGAATAGAGGTCTCATTAGACCAAAGTTAAATAAGACTCCCTATGAACTTCTTAAAGGTCGAAAGCCCAACATCACATACTTTCGTGTCTTTGGATGTAAATGTTATGTGCATAATAATGGGAAGGACCTGCTTGATAAATTTGATCCTAGAAGTGATGAGGGAATCTTTCTTGGATACTCTTCTCACAGCAAAGCATATAGAGTCTTCAATAAAAGGACTCTCTGTGTTGAGGAGAGTGTCCATGTCATTTTTGATGAATTTAACATGTCTTCTGAGATTGCGCAGGTATAACCTGATGAAGTGATTAGATTGATGGATTTCACAGGAAACCAGTATACTAGTCCCACAGATGAAGTGCAAGCAGAGCTAGGCCTACCAAATACTCCACCAGATGATAATGATGAAGTGCCTAGAGAAGAAAATGGAGATAATGAGGATTCTGAAGGGGAAACAAGTCCTGATGGTTCCTCATATAATAGACAGGTAATGAGTTCAGGGGGAACAGAAGAAGGTACCACCCCTGAACCTGAGGTAAGTAATGATAGAGGAAACAGCATGAATGTGAATCCTCCTGGTTCTTCAGAAGGAGAAGAGATTCATGAACATGCTAGTTCCCAACTTAATGAGGAAGCACAAAACAGTATTAATTTCAAAAGTTTTAGATATCAATCTTCTCATCCCACTAATCAAATAATTAGTGATATAAATAAGGGGATTCAAACGAGAAGAAGTGTCTTTCAAAACTTTTGCGCTTTCTATTCTTTCCTGTCTAATGTAGAGCCTACTGACTATAAAATGGCATTGACTGATCCTGATTGGGTACTAGCTATGCAAGATGAGTTAAATCAGTTTCAGAGGAACCAGGTTTGGCACCTGGTTCCCCGTCCAAAGGAAAGATCAGTCATTGGTACTAGATGGGTCTTTAGAAACAAGTTAGATGACCTCGGTACTATAGTTAGAAACAAAGCAAGGCTAGTGGTGCAAGGGTACAATCAACAAGAGGGAATTGACTATGATGAGACGTTTGCACCAGTAGCTAGGCTAGAGGCTATTAGAATTTTAATTGCTTATGCTGCTCACATGAATTTTAAACTATTTCAGATGGATGTGAAGACTGCCTTCCTTAATGGCTATTTGAAAGAAGAAGTATATGTGGAGCAGCCACCTGGTTTTGAAGATACACTGTTTCCCCAGCATGTATATAAGTTGGATAAAGCATTATATGGCTTGAAACAAGCTCCAAGGGCTTGGTATGAAAGACTGTCAAATTTCTTGATGGCTAATAATTACAAGAGGGGAACAGTAGGCAAGACCTTGTTCATAAGAACCAGGGGGAAACACTTGATTGTAGTACAAATTTATGTTGATGATATTTTATTTGGTGCTACTAATCAAACTTTGTGTGATGAATTTGCAAATCTTATGCAGAGTGAATTTGAAATGAGTATGATGGGAGAATTCTTCCTAGGGCTGCAGATTAAGCAAACAAATGATGGTATAATGATCCATCAACAAAAGTACTTAAAAGAACTGCTGAAAAAGTTTGGCATGAAGAACAGCAAAGCTTATGATACACCTGTTCCCACATCCACAAAGTTGGATGCTGATCTTAAGGGAAAAAATGTTGAAGCTATGCTTTATAGAGGAATGATTGGTTCTCTACTTTACCTAACAGCTAGTAGACCTGACATTATGTTTTATGTTGGTTTGTGTGCTAGGTTTCAAATCAATCCAAAGGAATCTCACTTGAAGGCTGTTAGAAGGATACTTAGGTATCTTGTGGGAACAGCAGATCTGTTTTTGTGGTACCCCAAAGGCAGTACCATCAATCTCATTGGATATATAGATGCAGATTATGCTGGTTTCCTAGTTGATAGAAAGAGCACATCAGGTATGGCACACTTCCTTGGCTCTTGTCTTATATCATGGGGTTCTAAAAAGCAAAATTCAGTGGCCCTATCCACAGCAGAGTCAGAATATATAGCTGCAGCTTCATACTGCTCCCAGCTACTGTGGATAAGGAACCAGCTGAAAGATTTTGGTGTTATTTATAAAAGTGTTCCTATCTTTTGTGATAACACTAGTGCAATCAATATTTCAAAGAACCCCGTACAACACTCCAAGACCAAACACATTGAGATAAGACACCATTTTCTAAGAGACAATGTGGAAAAAGGATTGGTGGAGATGTTGTTTTGTAAAAGTGAAGATCAAATAGCTGATATCTTCACAAAGCCTTTATGTAGAGAGTCTTTTTGTAGGTTAAGAGTCCTTTTAGGTCTAGTTAGATTTTAGGCGTTGGCTTCAATTATTTCCTTCAATGACTGGTTAGAATAAGTATGCTTTTGTATTGATTATGTATATAACTATGTTGCTTACTTACAAATATTGTGTAAATAACCTAAGTGGATTATTGTTGCATAGAAATAGGAGAAGTTATTTTGAAACATGCTGAAAATAGAATGACTGGTTCAGTACAGGTACCAGCAAGAGGAAATAGCAGTTCAGCTCTAATATGTCATCCGAAAATATCTTATTTTTGGAAGATTACTATAAGATAATTTCTTTTTGGAAAGAATTATCTTATTTCAGTTATTCCTATCCTACAAAGAGGCAAATATATTTAATTGCCTAATTTATAGTTGGTTGATTTTCTTGTAAAAAGATACTTACAATTTTTAAATTTTCAATTTTTGAAATTATCCTTTCTGCTTATTTTGACTCTCAACCGGCTAATTCTTGGAATTCCTATGACTGTGCAATTGATATAAATACACATCAACACATTGATACAGCTTCACATCACATCATCATTCAATTCATCCTCTCTCTCGTTCAAAAGTGGTACCCTAATCACTGTTCACTCCGTTTTCATCTCCCTACTAAGTTGTGAAGCTTGTTTGCTACAATGGGAAGGAAATCAGCCAAGGCTCCAGCTAAGAAAAAGAAGGAGAAGACTCAAGCAAGTGAGTCCACTCAATTGAAGGAGACCTCCATCACTGAAACTAACCCTGCTCCGACTTCATCGAGCAACTTACCTCCTACCACCACAAAGAACCCATCACCAACTCCGTCTCCATCTTCTAAATCTCCCTCACCTCCACCTCCCAAAAATGCACCTTTACCCAAAACCCCTGAGGCTGATGATTCCATCATCAAAGAACCTGCCTCATCTCAGGGGGACCAGCCCAAAAGCGCTGAAGAATTCTTCAATACTGTTGGAGAAAGGGAAGAGGAGGAAGTTAGAAGTGAAGAAGAGGATCTACAGATTATTGGGCAGAAAAAGGGGACTACAGAACCCTTGGTTCGCAGCAGAGTGACTAGGTCTTTCCTGAAAAAGATTGGCGAAGTAGTAGTAGAGGAACAGTCGATGGACTCTGCTGGTTCCAAACGAAAGAGAACAGCACGGAAGTCTACAAGAGGTATGTCAGTAGAATCTCCATCTGTTGGTATGACTGATTTAGGTTTTAGGGTTGTGTTATCTGGGTGTAAAACAGAAGTTGGTTATTTTGATGAAGTTGCCTTAAGTGATGTGAAAGAGTTGTTAGAATATCAGGGTTGGATGCCTTTGTTTGATGTCTGTGATGCTAATATTGATGGTGTTAGAAGGTTTTATGTGAATTTGAAACAAATGTTGGATAGGTCGTTAAGCTCAGTTGTGAATGATGTTGAAGTGAATGTGTCTGTTGCAAGTTTGGCTGGGTTGTTGAATATACCCAGAGATGGTTTTGATGAGTATTCTGGAAATGGATGGCCCACACTTATAGGGGTCAGTCCAGATGAAGTGCATGACTTTGTGTTTGGAGGGAAAGTTCCAAAGAAAGCTGGAACGTTTAAAACTGGTAGCTTGAAGGAACCAGTGATGCTGGTCCTTCACTCTTTGTGTAACAAGATGATTATCCCTCGAGCACAAGGTAGGGGTTTTGTGCGCATCATGGAAATGGTGCTTATATATTTGCTGATGAAAAAGATTAAGATAAATCTTCCTTCCCTAATGATAAACCATATGATGAATTACTATAACTCATCCCATCACTCTCTTCCTTATGGTTCTTACATAACTAAGCTTCTTAAAGAGAATAATGTTTCTCTTAGTGGATCAACTGCTCCTGTAATAGTGTTTACCAAAGGTATTCTGAAACAAAAGGGGTTGATCATAAGTACTGGGGTGTTGAAGTTTAGGGAGGAGGACCCAGTAGAGACTCCTAAGCCTGCCAAGAAGAAACAGAAGGCAGAAGAACCAGCAAGTCAGAAGGTTATTCTTAAGAGGCTGGAGAAGGAACAAGTTGAGGAGGACCAGCAAGTAGACCAACAGGAAGATGATAATGAAGAGGAGGAGAACCAGGAAGAAACAGCTGAGGAGGCTGACACTGAAGAAGAGGAAGGAGATGATGAAAATGATGATGATGATTGAATCTGTTCTCTTTTTCATTTAGCCTACCTTTATCATATTATATTCTGAATAACTGATTTTGTTGGACTGTTTTTATTCCTCCCAATCCATGAACTTGTTTTGATATGGATTTGGGCTCTATCGCTCACTTTTGTTGGTTTGTATTAAACTATGATCTTTATTGATGGCATGGCTTAATTTTGACTATTCTGACCTTCTTTTGCAGCACTTTATTTGTATAATGGTTGATGCCATTGGATGGTTTAGCACGTTACTTTATGCATAAGATGCTACTTTTGCATATCTTTTTAATGATGCCAAAAGGGGGAAAATAGTTGAAGTTGAAGCCTAGAGTCTTTACTAGTTTAGATTGAGTCTTTTTTTTTCTTTTACTTTGACTTTATTTTATTTTTTGTTTCTGTTTAGGGAACCAGTTGGCTTAACTGACTTGTTCCATTGAGTCTTGAGTTCTTGACGTTTTTGACTACCTTCTTTTGAGTATGTTCACAGGTGCAGAAACTTCAAATGTTTGTCATCATCAAAAAGGGGGAATTTGTTGAGTCCCTTAGGTTTTGATTGATAGTTTTGAATGATGACAAACAGCTAAGGGAAACAGGTCTTTGAAAGTGTTCAATATACTTGGGGGAACCAGCTAAAATGGAACACTGTTTCCCTAGATAAGTTATTACTTATATGAGATATTTGTTGAACTAACTTATCTTTATACAGGAAACAGTTAGATGATAAATGAGCTATGCATTGGTAGGGAACCAGTATAAACTGTTCTCTCAAACTGCTTTTATGAAAGGCAGTTACTTATTTAGTATTGTACATTAACTGTGTTAAATGTGCAGTATCTAAGTTGATTTCTAAGATTGGAAGCTTGAAAGGATTTTCGATCAACTTAAAGGAAGGTCCTTTGGTCAATAATTGAGTTCATTCATGGAAGCTTTCAAGACTTAACGAATGCATGAAGGAAGACTACACTCAAAGAGTTATTTAGGAACTTCATGTAAATGCTCCGTAGTATAACTTATATAATTGAGTATATAAAGTGATTTTAGTATATTAAATATCGTTATGAAATTTCGTACAAGGTTTGGAACAAATTTCATAACATATTCAGTTCAGGGAACCAGGTCAGGTAAACAGGTTAACTGAACAGATTATTTAAGCTGCTGTTTTTACAAAGATTTTACAAAGAGGATATTTTCCGAAAAATATTGATTTAAAATATATCCAAGCAGCTAAAGATAAGATGATATTTTTGGTTAGCTAAAAACTAGGAAGTATCTTATCCTAAATTGATCTTATCTTGTGATCAAATTAATTAGGATAAATACTTATCATAAAATCGCATATATCTTATATGCATGATTTTAGGGTTCAGCCAACTAACCTATAAATACATCTTACTCTGAATAATCATTATGGCTCTCACGCATTTTTAATAGAGTTCTATCTTTGAGAGCTAAAAGCACTAATTCAATTATTAAGTGATACACAAGAGCATAATAGTATTTTAACGTTTTTCTCTATTTGACTTTTGAGAGTTAGATCATTAGAGAGTTCTTGATCTTGTATTAAGTCTTTGATAGAGGGGTTGAAGACTTGGTGAGTGTTTGTGAGTTCAAACACACTAGGAACTTACGAGGGTAAGTTTAGAGCACATTCGGAGTAGAGTGTGGGGTTTACTGGTTCCCGGAGTAGGGAAACAGTAGAGTGTTCTTTGTCTTTAATTTCCGGAGTAGATTAATAAAAGACTTAGGATAGGAGGACGTAGGCCAGAGTTGGCTGAACCTCGTTAAATCTGTGGTGTTCTTTATTGCTTTGTTTTATTCCGCTGCATAAGGGAACCAGCACAACTGGTTCCTTACACATAATCCGAAAAGAAGCAAAAATTGCTAAAGATTACTTAACACTCAATTCACCCCCCCCCCCCCCCCCCCCCTCTTGAGTGCCCATTGAACCTTCAAACCCCCCCTTTAGTAGTAGCAGCCATGAATTCTTCATCTTTAGGCACTTGGTGTGGCTTAGCATTATCCCATTGAATGACCACATCCTTTGGAATGTATTGAGGCCATTTGTTTTTGACTATTGGAATAACTTCTATTAGCAACATCTTCCTGATTTCATCTCTGTTTATGTTTTGAATGGCTTTGGATTCTACTGTCCCAGCAGGTCTGTTCTTACTTGATTTCTTTGCCAATTGCTTGAAAACAAAAGGAATTATACCATATTTCCCATCATGTATCAAATGCCCATGTGCGTCGTATAGTGGTTTTCCAATAATATCCATGAACATAGCCTTAGTCTTAAATCTTCGGGATTGCTCACATCTATAAGGATCCTCTTCTTTTGGCAGAAGATAAAATCTTCTCGTTTTCGGGTTTAAATAAAATCATTTCTCATCAATATGAATGACATTACTCATGTCAATAAAAGTGGGCTTCGTAGTTGTTGTTGCTGGTTGTATATGTGACAAAACCCACCTAAGTCTTGCCATCTTATGATCAGAGGTTAGTCTGGGCTTGTTTGTACTTGTATGTATTCTGAGTACGTCCCATTTTTCAAACTGTCAAGAGTAGAAGGTGAAATTTTAAGGGCAGCAACATACTTTCTCTCTATTGTTCTGAGATATAAAGGTACTGATTGTAGGAACTCATCTGTGTACTCTCTTGCCTTTACACCTACTCTGCCTAACTTCTTGCTCCTAACATCGATAATAGTCCCTGTTGTATTTGCTTGCATATATCTTGAAATAACCTTGTAATCGTGGACTTGTGAACCTCAAATTGCCTTGCTAATGTTGATAATGAACCTCTTGGTAAGGACTCGTTTTGCATTAGAGAAAGCATGTTATCAACAATTTGTCTTCTCTTTGCCACTGACAGTTCTGGCCTTCTTCTTTTGTGATGTTCATGAGTTTGGCATTGTGGTTGTTCACCCCTTGGTTCATGTGTTGCTGCCTCCCATTCATCATCTTCTACATGATGTAATGAGTCCCTTAATAATTCGTCCATATACTCCATGTGTTCTTCTTCAAGTATCCTCTCAATGCTAAAGAAACCTGAATCATAATATGCTTCCATGGCTGTCTCTATTTCTGTTTCTGTGTCCATGGCTGTTTCTTTTTTTTTTCTTTTTTTCCAAATTTGCACTAATGCATGGAGATGGAAGCTTGAGATATGTGTATATGATTGGAGATGGAAGCTTGAGTACTAATGGCAAAAGATGTTACCTTTAATTTGTTGTAGAATCCTCTTTGTAATCCTAAATGTACTTTAATGGTGGATGAGCATTGATGAATTATTCCTAGCATTAATGGACTGACATTCAGTACTTTGATTTTTGGTGGGGTTTGCACTGTGACCCTCCTCAAATTTGTAGCTTGATTTTTGGTAGGGTTTGCACTGTGATGTGTTCTGGCTGTACTTATACCCCATCATGTTCAGCGTTTTTTTTGTTGTCCTTTTGCACGGGTATCTAAACAAAAGTGGAGGGAAAGTTGATTTTGTTTCATATGAAATTTTGGAACTTGTTTTGGAGGGAAAAGAACCCCACCGAAAATCAAATTCAATTTATACTTTACCCATTTAATCATTCACTTTAAACATCATTTGCAAATATTGCATTGGAGTCCGTGAACCTCATGAAAGTTGCAACTAATAAAAACCGGAAGTAGTAGTTAGATTTATAAAATAGATGTTGGAATTATTGTTGTAGGCGTTGAAATCCTTCCCTATATATACTTGATTTTATTCTTCTTCATTTCTGGTTTCAATTTTCCTACATATCTTTAATTAGTCTCAATTTCTCATATTTTTAATTAATCTCAAGTTTAATTATTTTATTTCTAAGTAATATCTTAATTTTTAAGTAATATTTCTAATTTCTATCCTATTCTTAATTTACTTTTCATAATTTAGTTATATTTGTATTATTAATATTACTACTTTCTTAGCAATTTGATAAATCAAAATAAAAATAAAAATAAAAATAAAAGGTTTCAAGGGGAAGATATAGTGGTGTTAGTAATTCATTTGATGTAATTCCAATCACATGAAATAAACACCAATCAAATAGATCAATATGCCTAAAAATTAGAAAATGAAATTTTGGGGATCTTTTACTGCCTCAAAGTACTTAAACATCAATTTTAGGGAACTTCTAGTTTTCTAATTTTTAGTTTATTTGAATTTTTTAAGAAATTACCTTATGGCTTATGATTAGTCAATTAATATTGATATTTATAGAATTTAATTCTAATTAATTTAGTTTTTTTGAATTTTATTTGAATTTTAGTTTGAATATGATATGCTTAGTAATACTGTGAATTAAGTTTATTTGAATTTTGTTTGATTTTATCAAATTATTTTATTTATTTATTTGAATATGTTTTAGTTTATTTAAATTTTATTTGAAGGTTATTTTATTTAAATATATTTTAATTTAATTTAAACTATAGTGTATATGAAAATACTTTAGTTTATTACAATTTTAGTTTCGGTTTCATTCTTATTTGATTTTATCAAATTATTGAACTTATTGTTTGAATGGTTTATATATAGATGATGGTAATAATGTACATAAAAGCTCTATAAAAAACCTCGATGTAATCCTTCACTCATGTGACCATTCTATAAAAAAGTTCCAATTAGGGATCTTAATTCAATCGGGAGAGAATCAAAGTAGTTCACGTGACATAGCTTGTTTGCAAGCAAACATAAAGGAATCTATATGCACTTTTCGGGGGGGGGGGGGGGGGGATGAAACGTGAATATTGGCCTGTCATTTGAAAAACGTACATGGATTGAGTCCCAATATTAAGGAATTGGGAGGATCATCGAGCAATCAAACTCAACTATATGGATTGATGGGTAATATGCCCGACAGAGGTATCCTTTCATGCATAATAGTGCTAGAATGATTGATAAATTAAATAAGTTTGTTAATAATGATGAATTACTTTTTAGTCATAGTAATAGTGATAACTTTTAGCATTTTAATTGAGTTGCTTACAAATTGCATTTAGACATGCCCCTAAACACCCTGAAACGTCATATTCAAACTGCTTATTATGCATATAGGAGCTAGTTCATTGAAATATTTCATAATTTAGTGGTTGTGTTAGCCTCACTAGTAATACATGAAATTCTTGTTTTGGTGAACCTTTTATTTGCATTATTGCTTATTGGATTATAAGTTGTTTTGAGGCAATAGAGGAGAGACAGTAACGAGTTTAATATCAAACTCTAGATTATTGAATGTTTAAAAAGTTTCCATTTTCTTGATAATTTTTTTCCCTATTTCTTAATAATGTAACGACCAAAACTAATGCATTGAATACTTGAAAAGTGATCCTAGTTTGAAATTGTTGTACGATGGTGAACTTTTGCATATTTGGTGTTGTGCTCATATTTTGAATTTGTCGGTCCAAGAAGGTCTTGGTGAATTGGCTCCTTTGCTTAACCCCATTAGATGTGTCATTAAATGCATTAGGATTACCGCCCTCATCGGTTAGAATGAGGAACTTGGTCTTGTGTAAAAAGATAGGTATTAAGAAAAGACAGTGGTGTATCGATACCCCAACTCATTGGAACTCCACCTATAGATTATATTGTTAAACGATGCTATTAAGGATCGTGATGTTGTGACCCTTCTTTACAATGATACTCGGGTGAATTTAGATGAGCTAATTACAAACAACAATTGGATAATCGCTACATATATTTGTGATGTTTTGGCTGCGTTTGACCATACAACAAAAATATTTTGTCAAATCTATTCATTTAGTCATATTAGAGTGTGTTTTAGCAGTTAACACTATTAATAAGAATTGGAGTGTGTTTTAGTAGTTAACACTATTGGAGTGTGTTTTGAGTAAATGGTATGCTTATTTCACCGAATTTCCTACTATTCTTGATCATAAGGCTCAAAGTTTAGAAATTTTGCTAGAATTTTATTATACTACTCTTGATATTCATTATAATGTTGATGCATACATTGAGAGATGCAAAAATGTTTTGGCAAAGCCTATATGATTATTATGCATCCATTTATGCCCCTCAACAAAACATATCATCTTTTGATGGAACTTTCAATACAAGATTCATGTCACCATTTAATTAAAAATTTTAAAAATCTTAAACAAATGCATCATCAACTTCTTTCTTTAATGATTACTTTTAATGATTATCTGTTATATCAACATGAAATCGACAAGAATTTCCAAAACATTAAATAGTGGCATGATCATGACTGATCATTTTCTATTTTGGCTAGAATTGCTAAGGAAATCCTTGCAATTTTCACCTCATCCATTGCTCTCGAGTCTATTTTTAGTGCAGTAGAAGAGTGTTGGATGAGAAGAGATCCCACTTATCAGCAAAAAAAATTTAAAATATGTGTTTTCAAGAAGAATTGAGATCAAGCCGAAAGAAGAACCCAATGATTAAGGGGAGACGAAAATTATGAAGACGGACCTTAGATATCGAGAGAAATGAGTGAAGAATTTGATAGAGGTGAAGGAGCCCACAACGAACATAGGTGGCTAGGCACGACTTTTGGTACACAAAATAATTAAGTGGGCTTTGATTCATTCAGGATAGGTAGCAACTTATTTATGAAAATTGAAATTTAATTGCAAAATATAAGTTCAAACCCTTTTTTCCACCCATAAAATTAAGAAAATAAGAACAAGACAATTCAAATTTTAGTTCATATACAATTGATAATATATATATATATATATTTATATATATATATATATATCGATAATATATATGAATAATGGATATTAATAATATAAATATGAAAATGAATATTGATAATACATGAATAATAAATATATGAATAGTAAATATATATTTTAAAAAATATTTTTTAGACTTTATAAACTCAACAACTTCTTATACTAATGTTATTTAGATATGTTCAAATGGGAGGGGCCCCATTAAGGGCTATTGACCGGCCTGTTTATAAAATGGTCTAACTTAATTAGATCGACCTTTTAAAAGGGTTATGTTTTATTGGGTTTTTAAAGGGTCAATATATGGGTCAATAGTTTCCAAAGTTTTTAAACACTATCAGGTAATGAATGATTTTCATTTGCTTGTCAATGGTTCACTACCAAAGATTAAAGGTGATACAGGCAGACTATCACCCTCAATAGAGAGAACGATACTCTCTTTGGACCGGCCCACCCCGACTCGGTCTGTTTTGCATATTCTTGGGCCCAAACCGACATGACCCATTTTGCATCTACTTTGATTCGGTCCAACCCGACCTGTTGTGCACATAACCCATCTTGACTAATGACCATGACCCGACCTAATGTACATGTCTAATGTTATTATTAGTAGTAGTTTTACTAGATTAGAAATATTAATATAGTATAATGAATGTGATTATTATGTAGAATTCATGTTATCAACATAATATAATCAAAATAGTTCTTGCAAGTTTGGTTGTACAGTTACAATAAAAATTTATAACCGCAAAACTAGGCTTGCAAAAAGTTATCCGGTTGTTTACACATTTTCATAAATTGTTGAGTTGTTTATGATTACCAGTTTCAACTGTATACAATTTTCTTCTAAATAGCATTTCAATGAATATAGGAATAAATCAAATAATGAATAATGAAATTAGTTGCAAGTCCTAACCCAACCTCTCCTGGCTTAGCTCGTAGGCCCAACCCAGCCCAACCCAACCCATGGCCTAGGCCCTCTACAAGCCAAGCCCAGTCCCATCCCCCCAAGACCGATCTCGAGCCACCCAACACGGCCCACAGACCATTTCTATGAACAATGGAGTCACTTCCATTACTTGCAAAATTACAATAACCATTTACATGTTTGGGTATTTTTTTATTTTCTTTTACATAAAACTTCTTAAAGGTTATGAGGAAAAACATAGACACCTATAAAAATGTCCATTTTTCACGCACAGCATTTTATGCGAATGTGAAGATGTCACCTATCCTAAATCGCTCACTGTTGTACAGACTATATGCATCTATAAATACCAACGCAATGATGGATGCAACTATGCAAGTGAACTGAGTCGTAAATTGCTTCCTTTTCTTCAACAGCAGTCTTTATCTCTACCTCATAATTCTTGATTTTATTAGTGATGTGGGATATCATAAGCCGAATACAATGGAAGGATCTCTAATCAATAACCATAGGAATCGTCATTTCTTATTCAAAGTTACAGATTGCATTTTATAAACAAGCCACTTTTAGTTTTTACTCTTTAAAATAACTTAGTTGGATTTGAGGTTTTCAAACTTAACATATTAGATCAGTGATGTGACAACTTAATGTGAACCAGGCTTAATAGGAACATAGGATTGTTGAAGATAAATGTACAGATCTCAAAGAACAGAACAAGACGAAACTGATCTTAGGCTTGTTGGCTGCACAGGAAACAGCCACTCAATAAAATAACCAGAATACATAACTTGTTAAACTCAGTGGCGATCTGAATCGCAGGGTGACACTACATTAGAAGTTTATGGACATTCTAATAACATCTGTTATATGAGACAATTGCAGGAGCCTAAGGTCAATATACTGTACAATTCATCCCAGCCTCATTTAATTTTGCGCTTTCCCTTTCTGATATAAGCAGCTCTTGGTCGATTTTCATCCCTCTCTGGAGACTCCTCAACAACAGTCTGCTCCTGCAGAACTAGACCTCGGTTCCTTGATAATTTTCTAATCGGAGTCGTGGCAGCTTTTTCAGGAACTACATTTTCTGATTCTGCGGGAAACTCTGCATGAACAGATGTGTCCGCTGGAACCCTGTGTGGCATCAACTCCTCGCCTTCTCTAACAGACTCCAACATCAACTAAGAAATCAAATAATCAATATATTAAAGTTTGGACCACATCCTTGACTAAGCCAACATATTAAAGTTTTGACCTATTCCTTAAATCAGTCAAAATACTTGAATGTAGCCACCCTTTACAGATTAACAAGCAAAATCCAATCAGCTAGATTCAATTGGGTATTATTGTCAATAAATGTAGAAACTGTTTTGTGATCCTTGACAAAAACACCAATGAACACTCACACATAACAAAAGACTTGATATGAACATAGGAGCAGTACTTGTTCTTAAATTCCTCTATTCTGCTGCTATTTGAGATTTATGTCTTACAGCTTCAGGAGTTTAACAGAGTTTCTGCTGAGTTCTTTATATAAGCTGAGAATGCAGCTCAATTTTGCAGAAAAGATGATGATAAGTGCAAGACTTATGGTTTCCTATTTGCTGAGGTTATTTAGAGTGCTTGGTTACAGAGAAGCTCTATGAAGTTTGAGGCTAATTGTGAAACCAGCGCTACTCCCATCATTCAGAAAAATACTTCTGCAGTAAATTTGTGGTGTTTTATATATGCAATTTTTGAGTTTTGATTGTATATGGCCCCATTTTATTTTTGCGTATGAAGGGACTAATATTGACTTCCTATGTCTTGCAATTTCTTTAGAGATGAGAAATAAATATATGTTCAGAAATATAAATGAATACCATGAATTTGAATAAGAGTGCTAATTGAGTTGAGCTATTCACTCCACTCGATCAAAACTCAGTCAAAGCTTGACGTGACTTAAAGTCAAATTCAACTCGATAAGTTAATGAGCCAAATTGAGTAAACCAAAGCTCGATTCGAAAATTCGTGAGAAACTCAAATTTTTATTTACAAAATATATATTTATATAAAAATATACTTATGATATAAAACTAGAAAAAAAAAATTTTAATGTAAACCAAAATTCTCACGTTGAAAAAAATGAATAAATGATTTGAGGGAATTGGTATATATAAACCAAATAGAGATTCTCCCTAAAACAAAATCAAACTTATTAAAACTAAAACTTAGACTTCTTATTGGCTCAATTTGGGCATAAATATTTAGGCTTATTGAGCTTTAAACGATTTAAACTCATTGAAAATGAGTTCAAGCTGAAACGAGCTTACTTCAAACTCAATAATTGGGTTTACGAGTCAAGCCCGAGCTTCAGTTTTTCGGCTAAGGAGCTTTCGAGCATGAGCTTGAGTTATCGACTCGACTCATAGGCAATCCTAAACTTGAATGCATGGTTGACAAAATACAAAGCCTGGCTCTAAATTATGATGTAAACACATACCGCCAATTTTAACATCACTTAAGCAGAAAAAAGATTGGGCTTTCTTGCTAAGCCAACTCAAGAACATCCAGCTATATGTCCATCAAACTAGATGAAACTAACAAACAGCAAACATGGTGACTGGGAGCTACTAGAGCCATTAAGATACAGTTGAAGCAAACTGACTACATTATAAGTTAGGAACTGATCTTTTGTTCAACAGGCCAAATCAATAATTTCATATGATTCACAAAATATCAAAGATAGAATGCATAATTATGCAGCTGGATGAATTATGAATGCAGATTTACCTTCCAGTCCTTGAAGTCAAATCTGAATACAAAGTGACTGTATGAAACTTTGCCTAATGATACTGCTTCAGCAGCTGGAGCGTTCCTCGGGCCTGCAAAAAGGCAGGATATGGTACATTAGTTTATGACTGCATCAAGGAGAATGTTTCATGCATAATTATGAAGGTATATCAGTCTAGCAGCAGCAGCTCTTACAAACAAAATGGCCGTTCTCATTCACAGTAAGTTCAGCTCTTCCATCTTTCATTAGAAATGACAAGGCAAATAAGTTTTCTACTGTCTGTGCAAAAGAACTTCTGTTCACAATCAGATTTTCCAGCCGGACCCTTCGATTTTTCCTCAAAATGCCAAACATTATTGACATATTCTTATCCGTATCAGTTTTCTCTTCCGTAGTTTTATCAAACTGCAATACAACCAAACATGCAACCGATAAAATACATGTGAAATCCATTGCAATCATATCTTTCATCTATGAACAACCACTCAGTTAGCCTCTATTCTCAACCAATCAAGAGTTTCTAGAGTCAATAACCAAATAGAAAACTCTACCTCTTCAGGCCTTGCAGTATCAGTTGGTTTGACATGCTTTTTCCGAACTACAGCCTTCCTTCTCTTTAGTTCAGAACTCATAGGCCCTAGCCTGTATAATTAACACAAGGGAGATGTAAGATCCAGCTAATAAAACCCATGAGTATATACAAGAGTACTAGGAAGGTTGAAACAACTACATGGTAGAACATCCTGAGCCTTTTCTGAAAATATGAGAAACTGCAAGGCCAATGTCTTTCCATAGAATCTCATTAGCTCTACCTTGCAGACCAAAATCCCTTAGCAGGCAAGACACAAAATCTGACGAAGTCACTCCCTCATTTTTTTGTGCCTTGACAGATTTCACAAAACTGCTAGTAATGTCAAACAGCGCTTCTGCATCAGCTACTTGCTCCCGTGGCTTCCGAACTGATATAAATACATAGAGAAACAAAATGAAAAACAAGATTAAAACTCAAACCTCAAACAGTTGCATCCAGCCAGGAGTAGAAGCAAAAATGTCATCTTCAAATGCTTATTCCACTGGCTTTAGTATGCATGTCATGGAATCATCAACCGTTCCCAATAAGTGATACTCCTCACGAGTCTCAAAACCAAGCCGATTCTATAAATACGCAATATATACCAGCCAACAAACAGCAACTAACCATATCCCTAAGAAAAAAAAAAACTAAAACATTAACCAAATTGATCAAAAGGCCGAGCTTTCATCCATTTCGAACTTTGTATCTTCCCTTCTTTTGCAAGTTCCAACACACACGCACACACACACACCTCATAATAACAGAAAGAATGTTCTAACATGTCTAATACCTGAAACTTGCATATCAAATTCTTGTTGCAACAGACATATTCGGAAATTTTCCATACATACCTAGCTCCTAAGCTGCCTGACAATCATACATATAATTATATAATGCAAGCTGAATACATGATTATGAAGAAACGCAAATGACCACCTTTTTTATGCAAACTCTCAACTTCATCAATTATAGTCTTGAACTTATCAGAATCCGGCAACAACAGACCATGCGTAGCACCTGCCAATCCAATTTAACCTCATCAACTCAGCATTAACAACACCAACACCCAACAAACGACAAGAGAGAGAAATCGAAACACCAACTGGAGAGTAATGTTTTGACAGCGAGATATCTAGAACGAAGATTCCTCCTCACGACAACTTCATCTTCCTCCTCTTCTGCTTCTTCAGCTTCACCCTGCTGCTGCTGCGACGGTGGCGGCCGCGACTTCCGCCGCTGATTATACTGTTCGGAAGCGGCGGCGGCTTCGATTTTCCGATTCCTAAATCTTTGAACTGGAGTACTAGCATTCGCGTTCTGGCTAGTGCTCCCGCTCTCTTTCTTCACTCTCACCATTGTCGCCTTATGCAACCCTAGAATTGGATTTGAATTTCAGGAATTTCGCTCAAATGTTGTACGAGATTGAAAAACAAAGGAACCCTAAAACGGAGGAACTCGGCGAATTAGAAGTGCGGGAATAATCTGGCGCTTAATGAAAAATGTCGCAATTTTGAAGCGAAGAGGGGTTTTCCCGCACTATCCGTTTCTTAGTCTCTTTAATGCGGAAAACATTTCAATTTTCACGACTTCACGACTTCACGACTCACGAGTAGAATGGGTCTAAGACCTAGTCTAAATATTTTTAGATTGGATATGAGTTTGGATTTAAAAAGTTAAACTAAGATCTTATAAACCCATTACATTAAAAAAATTAAATCTAATATCCTAAAGTTTACTTAACCTATTATTTTATTATGTGTAATCTTATTAATTGTAAGGTTGTAATATTTTGATATTAAAATCAAGATAAAATAGATTATTTATTGAGTTGTAATTTTGATATTTTTTTTTTCAATTAGCAGTTTTATCAAGTGTTAACTTTGTTATATTCTTTTGACTCATACCTAGACTTATACCCATTTTTTCAGAGTAAGCCCATAACTGCTCCATATACATTGAGTCTTATAAATTCAGACCTTACCCAGATCCATTGGGATTGATGGATTTCAAGTCCAATATGTATTCAAAATAGGTCAATAATATATATATTTTTTTCTATTTGTGTATTATTCTCTTATTTTGTTATTGGAAGTATTTTCTCAAATTTCTTTTTAAGTAAAAAAGAATATAACAAAGCTAACAGTTGAGAAAACTGCTAATTGAAGGAAAAAAGTATCAAAACTACAACTTAGCAAATGTTCTATTTTATCCTAATTCTAACATCAAAATATTAGAAGCTTACAATTAACAGGGTCTTACACGATAAGATGATAAATTAAGTAAACTTTAAATCTTCCACTTCTAAATTAGATATTAGGTTTTAATTTTTCTTTTTTATGTATGGGTCGATAAATCAAATCTGGGTTGGATTTGGGTCTGATTTTTTAGACCCGAACCCATATCCAACTCAAGGACATTTAGACTCATATTCGACCCGAACCCATTATGTCTCAAAAAATTAGACACATATCCTAAAAATTGGATAGGGTTTAACCGGATTTGGGTTGGATCCTAGACACATTTCCATCCCTAGTTGTTAGGAATTGTTTCCTCAAATAATAAAATCAATAAATAAATAACTTGTTGACATTTAACAAAATAACAACTAGTAGAGTATTTGCTTTGTTCAATTTGAACTTGTTTAAGAAATATTGGTGTTCGAATACTCATAGGCTTGAATGAGCTTTTTTCTTTCTTTTTGAGAGCTTGACTTGTTAGGCCAAGGATTTACTCAAGCTTCGCTTGAGCTTGTTCGTAAGTTGTTTGTTTTTCGAGCTCAAGTTTTGATTCAAACGAGTCTTTAAAGTGTCATTTTAGTAAATAGAGTTTACAACTCAACATTTATGAAGATTAAAGTAGCAATATAAATAGAAAATAACAACTTTAAAAATTTTAAAGAAAATTGCAAGGAAATTTTGTAAAAAAACTACCTTATAAAAAAAAGACATTATATTTTGTTGAAATCTTAACTTTGACCGCTAAATGTCAACGGTTGATTAACATGCACCATACACGCGATTTTAATTAGGGTATTTTTTTTAGGTTTTCCACCAAATATCCCCTCTTCTCCCTTTTTGTTTTTCCATTCTACCTCACAAATCTCTAAATATTAACCAAAAATAGAAAGGTAAAGGATAATTAAAAGTCACGTGCATGATATGCTAGTTAAACCTAGAAATTATTAGTCAAACTCAAAATTTCGGCAAAATGTAGTATATAGCAACATTTTTAGTTTTATCAGGTAGTTTTACAATATTTAGGTTTTATAAATTAGTTTTTACAAAAAAAATTATAAGGTAGTTTCTTATAACTTTTTATATGGTAATTTTTTTACAAAAATTTCACAATATAGTGATCAAACAAAAATATCTTAATTAGTAGTAACTACTACAAAGTGAAAGGTCTTTATCTTTTACTACTCAAAAAATATTTTAAGAACATTTAGTTATAAATTTTTAAGGGAAAAACTCTTTTTGGATTTATTTGAAGAATTATCTATGGACTTTTTAAAACTATGAACAAGCTTATAAACAAATCATAAATTAGTTGTTCACAAACACCAACGAGTTAAACATAACGATATTCAGCTAATACACATTTCGTAAAACAACGTCAAATTTTTGCTCGAGCTTGTTTAACTAAAGAACTACGACCGAGCTTCTCCACAAGCTGTCTCTAAATATATTAGCTCATTTGCACACCTTATGATAAATTTCATATGAGTAATTATACCGAATGACAAATTTGGTCACAAATATCGTAAGGTAACATCATATATATTAGTCAATTAATTAGCTATTTGTGAAATGATATAACTTAAATATTTTTTAGAAGGAAATTTTGTATTTGAATTAGAATTAAATTAAATTACAATGTTTAATCTAATTAATAAATTCAAGTTATTGAATTATTTTACAAAATCCTAATTTTATTTTAAAAAAATCGGTTGTGGAAATTATTTTGTAAAATTAATTTATGAAGTTAAAAAATTAGGAAGATAATTTGGGAATCCAGTGATTGGAAAAGTTGGTTGAATTTTTGAATGTTTTGGAATAAATTTCAATCTTTGATTTCCAAAATGAATTGTTTAGAACTTCTTTGATTGGTTTCAAAGAAAGTTTTCCTAAACTAAAGCTATTTTACTTAGCCATTACTTATCTTTTTCTAATTTCACTCCAATTCTTTTTTCATTATCAACATACTTCCTAATGAACCTACTCTTTCCTTTTCTATGGAATTTTTAAACTGATTTTATTTTTTACCTCTTATTATAGTACCTTACACCTAACCCCTAACCCCTAACCCCTAACCCCTCACCAAATTTTTCTTTCACTTTTACTCACAAAATTTCCTAGCACCTCTTACTTCCCAAGAAGTTGTGCCATATCCCTCCTCCTCTTATGCACCACAAGTCGTATACCATCCTCCGAGCTACGTGTGAGTCACATGTCACCCTTCAAGCTACATGTAAGTCATGCATCACCAGTTGTGGTCTTCTTCTCTTTTAGCCCCGCTTTTCTCCTTAATTATTTTTAATATTTTCTTAATTATTTTACCTAAAACCTAATGACTTATAATTATTTAGAATTAATACACATTTTGGAAAAATAAAGTGTTAATATTTAGCAAGAAAATAATTATGCATGATTGAAATTTGATAGGGGTCATCACGCCTATGCAAAATTAATTCCTAGCATGGACCTAAAACATAAGTAGTATGGAAAATATGGTCGAATCCATAGAGAGTGACTAAAGAATCAGTGTAATTTGCATACTTGTTTTTAAGCCGCAAATAATAACTGCATAGGAGAAATTCAATTTAAATTGATTCACTATTAGAAAATACGGCTTCGATAAAATAAGCAAATTTATGTTTCAAAATGAAAATAAACTTTTTGCGTTGATTCCTAAAGAAAACTGAAGCAAATGTGCTTATTATATTACAACAAATACTTATTTTGAACGAAGAAGTTCATTGAACGAAGCAAAATTCATTATTTACATCGGTTTCACTGCTAGACTGACGCAATTAATTTAAACTTTTGTTTGGTCTTTGAACTTGAATGCCCCAAATTTAAACCCACCTTTCAAATTCAATTTTTCCTTAAAATTCATTCTCATCGACCCACTCCTTCCAAAAACCCAGCATACCAACTACTCTTACTTTCCATCTACTGTCATTGTTCCGGCCATTCCTATAGCACCATCCTCCTAAATTCCCATCTACCCTCAATATTCCAGCCACATCGTTGCTAGGCTTAAATCTATTTATATGTTGAATGTGCAAATAATTTTAAGAGTGTCATCTGTGCTCTATTCTTTAATGGTGGTTTAAAAATCTGAACAATGTCCAACTATTCTGGACTGTGATTTTATGAATAGTTAGAATTATTTAATAGAATGTTCATCAATTTTCCATGGGTAGTTGTGCCATGAATTGTGCTAGTGCTAGCACTTATACATTCTTGATAGTATGTGATTATGATCAATATTTTCTAGTTTGAGTAGTCATGGCTACATGGTCTCGAATGTATTTAAAATATGAATGAGGATCGATGTATGTGAATGTATAACATTATGATCAATTTTAATATAATGATCAATGTTATAAGACTTTTCATTACTTGATTTTCACAAGTGTTTCACTGCAGGCATTGCCTATGTACTTGGATAAAATTTTCCATCCTTTTGATGCAGTGTTGCTCTTTGTTACCTTTGTTATTGCTTTGGGAGGGGTATGAATGTATGATGCTGTCATTTTTTACTTGTTACCAATTTACACATTTTATTGTATGTTGTTGTAACCTGTTGTCGTAGCTCAACTAGTCAAGAGGTTAATCACCCGTACTCCTCCATACAAAATACTAATTTATTTTAAAAGAATACTTGAAGAAATACATGGATGTTACCCAAACCCGATATGTGTCCAAAGTGTTACAGACCCGACCCAAAGACAATTCGAAATCGATTGAACCCGACAAATAGCCCGTAGATGACTTAACCCAAAACTTGCTATACCCCATCTAGCAACCGACCCGGATTGACCTGAACTGACATTGACCCGAATCGAACACAAGGTGATCTGAACTCGGGCAAGTAAATAACTGATTTTACTTGACCAAACTTGACCCGCCCTGATAGGCCAAATTAACCCGATTTAACCCGAATCGATAAGCATCAACTCGCGATTGGTCAACCCAGTATTGTACTGTGGACCCGAATTGACACCCCTAGATTTAATATCGTGAATATATAAAGTAAAAATATTTTTATTGTTAATATCAAGATTACACTTAGTCATATTTGAACCAAACATGTAAGAAACTAAATCTCTTTCCTCTATTAAACCAAACAACTGGAAAGAGTTTAAAACTTATTCTCATACTTAACCAAACAACTCTCTAAAACTGATTTCATTCCTCCCATGTATCATTCTTGATTCCATTCCATTCCTGTAATCCAAACAGGACCTAAGAGTTTACAAAGAAGCTTTAAGTCTTCAATGTAGAAAACACCATGAAATATGTATTTTCTCTCTCCTAAAGCTAGTGTAAATCACATGAAAGATGGAAATCTAGAAGATAATAAAAGATAAACCAAAACATAAACTAAAGAAAGAGATAAAATAAAGAAATAAAAGTTGTTTGATAAGATAAGGTGAGATAGAAAATATTCTTATATTGGAAGAGGTTATTTATATAAGGGTAGAATTCCACAAAAGAAAAGGTCATCCAAAATTTATTCACAGGGGTCTAAGTTGCTATTTGTTGGGATACCTTAAAGAATGGGTTTTTATGATGGTTTTATGCATATTAATGTTTTATGATTTCATGAATGGAGAATTGATTTACAATTTTATGATGAATTAGGGTTTTCGAGCATGTTTATTTATTAGAGTATGATTGTATGAATTATTTCATGATTAGTATTGTAATCATGATTGGTGTATGATTTGGATTTGATTCAATATTTTTGAATGGTTTTTATGATGGTTAAGCATTTTGATTATTGGATTATATTTTGGATTGGATTAACTCTTGGGCCTCTTGGCTCATCTTTGTGCCATTATACCCCGTTAACGAAAAAGAAAATATGTCACAATAACATTTTGTGTTAATTTTTCTTTGGTTTCTGACAAGTGTTTTCAAAAAATTTAGTTGAAAATTTCTTAAGGAATGGAGGTAGATTACAATGAGAGAAAATTGGTTGAGTTTGGTTATGTGATGTATATCATAATAACATAACTATGGAAGACACTTGAAATCCCAACATGTACTAAAAAATATCATTAGATTTGCAATCAGCATTTATAAATGACCTTTAAAAGTCATAGAGATGCTTCAAAACACACATAACTTAACTACTCTACACAAGGTACTTGACTGCTTATTTGAAATAACTACTATTACTTGAGCACACACTAGTGACAAGCAAGATATCAAAGAGGTTGCAAGATTAGTTTACAATTTTGGTTCTCAAACCTTAGTTTTGAAATTTTAAAATCTTACTTCTTCCAAAATTTTGGTGGGAAACTTAAATTTCTCCATTCAGTGCAATTTGCCACGTGAATATTATGTTGCTTTTGGTTAGAGGCTCACTCTCTCTATTTACATTTGTAATATTCTTGTTAATTGACCCACATTTGGAACCAACTCATTTTGTTGATTTAATTCACTTTTAAAAAAGTGACTAGTGTGATGGAGCAATTTAAGGGGGATCGAAAGAGTATATATCAACAAAAATTCATGATTAAATTTCTCACTTTTCGAATACAATATTTTAAATAAGACAAATAAAATGAATGAAAGAAATACATTTTTTATTGATTAAAATATTATTTGTAAATAATATTAGTAATAAGCACTTGAATAATGATTGGCGAGAAAGAGAAATGAATAATCTTAGAATGTGTCAAAATATGTCAAAATGAATGTTTATTTATAAGACATAAAATTGTATGTTCGTTGGTGATTTTTATTTATTACACTGATATATAAGCATAATAGTCCTAAAAATATATATGTAACTATTTTATAGAAAAAATCTGACCAGCTAACCAAACCGATACCCGAAGGTGTAATATCCCTGCCTGACGACCATCGCACTCCGGCTTTTTAATTTTTTTTCCTTTCTCAATTTAAGGGATCCACTTAATAAACAAATTCAAAATTTTTAGATAATGTTAGAAGCTCAATGAGAATTTATTCTTGAAAATTTTCAAATTTTTTGAAAATTTGTTCCTCCAAGAAAAAAAGAACTCTAGCGTAGGTGGTCTAGACACATATCACCCAAAGAAGAATGACAAACTTTTCAAACACAAACCCCAAAATTATGGATCCACCCATCCCATCCCATCCCATCCCATCCACATCCCCATCTACGTTACAATTTTAATTTTTGAAATTCAAACTCCATCCTCATTTCTGAACCCCACCTCCTGAATGAATGAATGACACCGTATTCTCCGCTAACCCCTCTTTTGCTCTAAGCATTTAAAACCAATCCTCACCGGCTTAGCCTATCACCTCCTTACACATTCCACTCTCAATATGAAAGCTTCTCTCAAATTCAGAGAAGAGCAAAAACCCCTCTTCAAAGCCAAGATCCCTCTCAACATCCTCGGCTTCCCCTTCCAGTCTTCTCTCCTCGCCGGAGATTCCAAGGAGCTCTCCTTAGGGTTAGGTACCTTCTTCGACTCCGGCCCATCCTTTCGCCTCTCTTACCGCCCTAACGATGCGTTTAACCCTTTCTCCCTCCTCGTCAAAACCGGGATCGGCCGCCTCGGTTCTCCCTGCGACGCCCCCATGACAATGACTGCCGAGTTCAATTTCCTTAGCTCCTCCTCCTCTGCCTCGTCGAACCCTAGATTCTTCCTCCATTTCAAGCCCAACTTCGGCGACTTCTCGATCAAGAAATTGCACTCGTCGTCGATGAATTCCTTGAAGCGGATTGATAACGTTAACGTGCCGGAGATGAAAATGAACGACTTGGAGGTGATTGAGAAGGAGGATGGGGATTACTTCTCTGTTACGGACACGGGGAGTTTACCCTTGAAGTCGTCGTTTGAGAGCGCTGTCTCGGGTATGGAGTTGGGGGCGAAGACGGCACTCCCGATCAGAAACGGCGCCGTTTTGAAACTGCGGTGGGGGATGAGGTTTCCTGAAGGGTTCCAGGCTCTGCTGAAGAAGAATCCTACGGCCAAGATGTCGCCACATGGTATCCCCTTACTCGTGCTGAATAAGATTGGGATTGAACACGTGGAGAAGAAGAAGGATACGAAGGTGGTGGGGTCGAATGAGGTGGTGGGTCCAGGGAGCGGTATGGGTGGTGCTGAGCTGGCGGAGACTTGTTTTAGTGTGAAGAAGCAGCTTGAAACGCTGCGTTCTGAGAATGCGCAGCTAGGGAAGGCGTTGGATGATCTTAAGGTGGAGTTTGGGAGTAAAGGGGTTACGAAAATAAATGAAGGGGATTATGTTGGCATTAGTGAAGTGTCTAAGGTGTGAAGAGTCAACTACTTTTTGATTTTGGGGAGGTAAATTAGATTATATTTTTTTTTATAATAAGGATAATAATGAGAAGAAATTTTATAATACTATGTTCAAATTTTGTTTAAAATGTAATGTATAGTATATTAGTATTTATATATCAAGATATGTTAATGTTGTTTTTAATTGATGGCCATGATGGGTTACTTACTTCACTATCTAAGTAGCTAGTTTATTTATTTGTTATGCTCTCCTAATGTACTTGGTTGTATGGAATATTCTTACACTAAGTGGTATTTGACCTATCTTTTGTCTAACAAATTTACCAATTTCAATTTTGAAATGAAGATTGTTGATATGTGAAAACATTCAAATCTTCTTTTAGGAAATACTTTTCAAAATTCTATGTTTAGAATAAATCATCTTGTTGATTATTTGAAATTAGTTATATATTATTAGATGTTTTTACA
Organism: Dysphania ambrosioides; assembly: GCA_026401315.1. Classification (NCBI taxonomy): domain Eukaryota; kingdom Viridiplantae; phylum Streptophyta; class Magnoliopsida; order Caryophyllales; family Amaranthaceae; genus Dysphania; species Dysphania ambrosioides. The sequence goes on from CM048662.1 coordinate 3,452,863, forward strand.
AATTCATATGTGATATTGTATCAGAATATTGAGATTTTAGATATAAATATTCTTATACTGGATATAACTACTATTATATTAAATATAGAAATAAAAAAAAAATTAGATATAGATATTATGATATTAGATATAGAAATAAAATTACGAAAATGACTTATGGTATATTTATATAATATACAAATTAGAAATATCTCTAAATTATTATCGTGAGAACAAAGTTGGTTAATAAGTAGTCTAATTTTATCTAAAAAAGGAATGGAGTATATGACATCATAATACTTACATTGTGCATTCGTGATACAAGAAAAAAGAAGAATGCGACGAAAATAACAAAAGGACGTGAAGGAATTGAAGGACTAGGGGACATAGCGTTTAAGGGTCAGCTCAATAGTCAATACTATGGTAATTGATAAGGCAGGCTAAGAGTGACAGGAGGAAAGATGAGGGTCCGCAGTATGGCTCAACTAGTAAACATGGTAAGGAAAAGGCCAGGTGAAAGAAAGAGAGAAAGTCCGAGAGATAGAAGCAGTAGACGGCCATCAAAGAGAGCAGCCGCGGTCGCAGCTATGGGCAAGAGGGGCCGTCATGGCGGTAAAGAGGCAGAGTCTATGGCAAAGAAACGCCATAGGGGAAGTACAAGGGATGAGGGGGCTATGTATTACGTATGTTGTACAGCCGCGGGAATTGGGAGAACTCTGATTTGTATTGGTCATGTTCCTTGACATTGGCGAAGGGCATGCCTGCTAATTTTATCAACATTAAACGGAGTCCGAGTATCTGAAACACTGAAACAGAAAGGCGTGCTTTCTTTGTATGCTCAATGTTAGATGCATTTGGGTGGGCTATAAATTGATGGGCTACTAAAGGAATATTCTATTCCTAGCCAGATTAAAAGACAGTAGTAACAAATACCCACATACAGAAAAGATCTTCTGACATGCTTAACTGCTAAACTTCACAATGTAAAATAAAATAACAGTAGAAACAATTGTTTATCAAAGCCTCATTAGATTGAGTAATTTATCTCAAATAAACAACGAAATCGTAAAGATCTCTCTAGCAACCTTCAATGATTTTAAGATGGCTGTTTCCGTCAGAACACAGCAACCAAGATAGCAATATTTGCCAACTTGGTAGACATCATTATGATTGATCTTTCACATTGATAAAGAAAATTTCACTGAATTGTTATTCTTGCAAAACTATCTTACAAACTAATCTATAAATTCACACTCAACAAAATATTATTGATTTTCACATGAGCCCTACTTTTACAAGTACTGATCAATACTCGGTCAGTTCAGAAAAAGTCCATCTAATCTACACTTACAAGGACCAACAGCTAATTAATGGTGGAACAATCATCAAATTTGTGCATCAGTAGTTCACAGATAAAGCTCGTTTGTGCTTGTCTATTTGCGTTCTCCCATAACACCAGCTGATATGTATGCTTTTGCTAATTGCCAGCTCCAGATGCAATCAAAATTTGAAGCGCTACACTAGAATTGTTGATCTTCATCTGGTTGAAGGCACAGCATATTAGTCAGTTCAGTATAGCAATCATGGACACATCAAACTAATTAATGAAGCCAAAATAATTGCCTAATAAAAGATATTAAGCCAAAATACAGCAAAATTGGCCGCATCAAACTGTCCACTTCATACTAACTGTACTTGTCCTTTACAACTCCATGTCAGACAATGTGAAGTACAGAGTATACTAACAACCCTTTCCTCCCATTTCGCAAGGTCAGTCCTCTAGGTGAAAGCTGAGGAGGTCGAAAAGAGAAAACCACATCCTATCAAAGGTGGAGTGGGATATCAAGCTCAGATAATGGAATCGTCATTTAATCACTTGCAAATATAAAATCATACCCTCAATTGTCTTCAAAACATCCTCACAAGCACCCCAAAATGACTTAAATCCTCCATAATTGGATTCCAAGTCCAATATTAGATGTTACCTATTATCTCTCGCTAAAATAATTGCCATTAAGCTTTAGCTTTCCCAAAATTTCCAATAACTACTAATAGCACGAATAGATGTACTATGACCTTTCCCAATGGGCAAAAAAGATTGAGCTCAAAACTTGTTTAGAATATTATATATTGAAAGCAAAGCAACACTTCAATAAACTTTCGTATTAAATGTGATGTTATAAATAGAAAGAGATATTTACCACTATCACCATCTGAAACATATGAAAGCCTTGAGATTGCATGAACGAGAGCTTGCTCGTGTTCCTGCAAATTGTACATTTGACTGGTTATCAATGTCCAGTTGTTGCATGGTATGCCAGATTGCATGCACAAGAAAACAGGTATATACCTTCAACATCTTCTTTGCCTTCTCAATTTCAAGACGATCAGGATTACTTGCAGCAACTACCTTTTCTACCTGGTTAGAATCAACAAGAAAACACAATGTCAACCAAACTTACCACATGTACTGCCCACAACTACTGCCCACTTTATATGTATCAATTATATACCTCCTTAATCAATGTATCGGTATGGAGAATCTCCATGTCATCTGTCATCTTTCCAAAGCCATTCTGGATCTCACTCCTAGTCTGCTTTCTTCCAGCACCAGGAACTGCATCAATATGATTTGTAGATCTCTTTTCTCCAGAACCCCCTCCATGAGATAATCCAAGATCCTTATTTACCCATCGGATGTCCTTAGCAGGTATCTAAAATAATTTGAATAAACAAGTTTAATGCTGATTGAAAGATTACAGCAGTATGCAAAGAAAAAAACAAGGCAGCCAATACTAGAAACCTTTCCTACTTATCAACATAGCAAGCATGTAGCATTCCTAATACTATCATGAATTTTACCATTGGCACGGTAGATTACATGAGCAAAATTTAACATTATATGAAAATTAGAATTAAACCAATGTTCATACAGTCCATGAAAGTTTAACAGTATGTTCTACATAGATATTCTCTTAAGCCTCACAATCAGCACATTTGATAGTAACATCATCATTATTGTTTTGTATCTTCGATACTGAATTACCCTTGATCTTTAAGTTCTCCATACTGCTACGATCCGCTATTAATGGACAAATCAGCCTCACCCACCTATTACAGCTTTTCAAGGCCTACCTCCCTCTCCCCCCCCCCCCCCCCCCCCCCCCCCCCGACCGAGGCTACGCAGCAAACAGCAGCAGATGCAGAGCCACCACATTCTTGCAAGGTAATTCGAACAACCTAGAAACAAAGTGATAACCCCAAAAGCAAAATATCCTGCAATTTCAGCTCCTACCAATCCAGTCCTGGACAAAGGAAAAGCACCTTAAGATAAAGTTCAAAACACCCATCTAAAGTTAGCTAGTAGGAGGAACTATACAGGTACTATGTATTTGCAGTTCCATGTAACGTACTTTGGCTTCATTATAGTCACCAATATTTTATATGGTCTCTCTCCACAAATAAGGGCGATAAAACTTGAGAAAATTGCCAATGCTCGATAGTTTTTGGGTTTGATCGACTGGTGAAGGTGATCCAAAGTTCATGACTGGTCATTACGGACTTTTCAGATGTAGAATTCAGACATGAAAGGCCTACAAAAGGCTAAATTGTATCCGAGTCGCAGGAAACTCCAACTTTTATCCAATTCTTACAACACATCCCTTCAACCCTAAATCCTCTAGCAAGGTTCTTGAAAACATAGAAAACAAAAACAAAATTTTTCAACTATACATAATGATTGATAGGGACCCTAAAAGAAGGTATTCTATACTTCCATTTTAGTAGATACAAAATTTCAATTTTTACACTATGCACATGCTCGATTTTGGCTATCTATGATGATTTATTCGTAAGGAAAATCATGGTCAGATGGGATCTTGTCAAAATAGGCTCAATGTATAGTTCGAAAATATCAACTTTATTACTTAACAATAAGTAGAGAAACCAATGGTTCAAGATATCCATTAGTGATCGAAAAAATAGAGATGTTGCATCTGATAAAAATTGGAGGAAGTATTCAGCTACAGGTGATCAGCTACAGGTGAGCTACCACCACCAGAGTTCAGCTCACCCAATCAATCACAGAATGAACAATGTCCAGATTTTTACGCAAGGATAGTGAAAGAGAAAGTATGAGATAAGGTTATGAACACTTACAGGCACAATTGCCATTAACATGAAACCTACGTTAAGTCGCAGTCCTATATCCTGGTTCAAGAAGGGAGGGGGAGGGAAGAACTTCCAACATCCTCTTACTTGGTAGGGAAACTAGCAATGAGACATAATTCACATAACTCTGGACCTTTATTCATACAAAGCAACATATGTTTCCCATGTTCTTATAAGCATATCATTGATCTCATTGCAGAGGCCAGCTAGAACACCACAGACAAAACCACAAACTAATTGAACGGAATTTCCCTTCAAGGTAAGCCAATAATTTCACTAATCACACTCACCTCCAGGAGATTGACCCACTCAAATGATTCTTCAGCTGTATGAGCACCATATACTAATTCGTGCCGGCCCTGATATATTAGACAAACAATAATGAGAATGGTGCTCCATTCTGAGGAACACTGAAGGTCTATTTGAAAGTGAAATGGCATACATCAGATTCATTGTATCGAGAAACAGTAGCCTCATAAAAGTGGTTGTCATCAGGCCATCTGGTCAATACTTTCCTTCCCACCAACTCGTCACCTTGTCCAGGCATGGCAGTTTCATGTGGAGCATTGTTACTGTATGGGAACTGCATGGACGAAAATTGAGGATACAACAGCAATGATCAAGACCTTGGATAAATCAATCAGGTAAAGAGACTATATAAACAGAAGTTGTACACAATCATCAGATGATAAACTTCTACAAATAAGATCAACCTGTCTGGGTTTTCTGCCTCGAGGTCCAGGAACCCCTGCTGAAGGTGGTGCTGCATTAGTGGTAGGAAGAGATTGCGTTGTTCTTGGCTTCTTGCGGGAAACTGGAGTTGGACTCAACACATCATTAGTAGGATGTGTCATACTTATAACCTGGTGGCCGCCAGCTTGTCTCCATTCCCTTGACGAACATTCAAAAACATATGGTGTCAATGCAAAGAAACAAAGCATCTAATACCTCAATGTATCAGAAATACAAGAAGCTTGCCCTAACTTCCTAAAAAAAATATTAGGACTGTGTTGAGCTCTGCTTACATACCAGCAAGGCAACAATGCTCCAATTGAAAACTACCCTATTTCAACTTATTAAGTGTTTTGTGTCTTCTAAGAGTTCTAAGCTTCTAACAACACATAAGATGGAGAGCCTCATGCTACTCGCTTTCCAAGAAAGAAATATATTATTTAGAGATACACTCTTCATAGAACTAAAAATACCCTAAAGATTCATAAGTTATGCAGTTCTTGACTGAATAAATCTAGTCCAAAACCTTTTAAAGAAATATAACAATTGTAGTATAAAAACAAAATAAATATACAGACCTTATTCTGAGAATAATATCATCACTATTAACCCTCACGAGAAGCTCCCTGTGTTCATCATCTGAAACTCTCAACTCTTTCCTGAGCTCTGTTATCAAGCTTTCCTTCTCCTGTAGTATTTGTTAAAGTGATTCAAAAGTTGTCACATGGACATCTAGCACCCTAATGACATCAAAAAAAATAAATTACCCAAGAAATTGCATCCGATTGTGCTTTGAAGGCTCGAAGAACAGCACAATAGGCTTCCTTTTCAAGATGATGAATTTGATGATCCATGTCTCCCTGGACTCTGCGATAGGGTCCTGAACCTAGCATTGAATCTCTGTTTCCTGATATGTGGGACGCCCTCTTAACTTTATTTTGAGGTGGAGGAAGATCTTCATCAGTACCTATGGAATTCTTCAATCAGCAAACATGGTCAATTTTTAATAAACGTGTCCTTTTTTTAATCCATGTATGAGTGTGGGATAGACAATGCCATATTCAAAGATTATATAAAGATGATACAACAGGCAAATATCTTGTCAATCAATAGCAACTTACAAGAGTTAACCAGATTTTTCTAAATATAATCTATCTCGCCGACCCCAAATGCCCCTCATAAATAACTAGGCACCACCAGTTTCCAAATATGAGATTTCTACTAACTTTTGTATCTCCATTTTTAGAAACAACTACTGTTTATTGATTTTGCTACCATTTAAGCACTAGTTTCCACAAAATTACTTTCTTTGGACAGATTCCACCCAAAAACTTTTGTTGGTGTGGCCCTCTATCCTTTTACTTTCTATAAGAAAACTTCCAACCTCCTTGATTACACTCTCTAATCCCTTCATTAAACTTTGCCCTTCATAATGTCAACTAATTCAATCCTCACACATCTCAAGCATATGTCTTCCACATATTCACTGGTTGCTCCAGCAAGTCTCTCCAACTTTCTTATCTCCAACTTTCTCTTTCACTCAAATATTTATTTTTGGATCACATAAAGGAGTGGGCCATTGGAATCCATTTCTCACAGTCATCATCTCAATCTTTGCGAATGAATTCCAATTCTAAAAGAACAAAAACTTCAACAAGAGATCAAAATTTGTACAGCAACTCCACAATACATTCAACAGCTCTGAGACATATGCAGAAGTAACAAACTCGCAATCTCATGTTACCTTAATGACATACGAATTCAGTTTCCTCCACTGTGTTGCGAAATTAAACTTAAGCCTACCCACTTAAATTCCCAAAACATCAGAATAAAATCACAACTGCTCACATTATCTCACTATCACAGACAGAATCAACAGCAACAAAAATGGACACCCAAAATCGCAACAAAATCAATCAATTCAAATGTAAGAAATCAAACCCAGATTGTAAAATACAAAAAAAATACATCAACACAATAAAGATTACAACTTTCAATCAAGAACACAGCAACGGTATGTATAAACCCAAAAACCCAAAAACCCAAAACCCTAAAATTCGCAGAAAATTAAAATGAATTGAGCAATCTGAAATGCAGTAACATACCACTTTTTTCAGAAGGACAAGGGTCGTAATCCATAGTCAGATTGACGAATGTCTTGAATCGAAATTGCAAAAACCCTTGAAAACCCCTAGAAATTGAATTGGGAAAAGGTAAAACCCTAATTCATATGATTTCTAGTTATTATAACAAAAAAGTTGGGATTTTCTAAAATGAAAATTAGGGAGGATTTGAAAAGAGAGGGATAATAAGAGATGGATTGGGGAATGGAGATGGGATTTGGAAGTCTCGTGCTCTTTTTTTTTTTTTTTTTTAATCTGTTTAAACGATGAATTTTTCGGTTTTTTGGAATTTAACGAAGGTTTATTGAGCACACATTTTAAGAAATACTTTCAATTCTCGGGACAGGAGATACTATACATTTAATCATGTTTACACACACTATCATTGTATGTGGATCCGACCGTACAATTTCAATAAAATATTAACAAATCACCAACTAGTTAAAAAAAATAGGGGGTTGGGGATTGGGGGTGGGGTGTTCGATTGATAAGTCTTTTGAGGAACTTGTGTAATAAAAAAAATTTCAGTAGATATTGTTACACATAAAATATAATAAAATTATTGTATTTCTAATGTAAGTTACTTATTAATATAACAAAAGTTATTACTCAACACAATATATGTTAATTTTTATTAAGGGCAATTTTTGTTATTTTAAGGAGTCACTTTTAATGGGATACAATAACCTGTGTTTATACAAGATTTTGTGAAATATTTTTGTGTTAGCAAATAATTGTCTTAACTATAATAATAAGTGGTTAATTAAAGTATTTGGGTTGTAACTCACATTAAATAATCATCCTTAGACATTAATGAAGAAGGAGACTTCCTTTTTCAAATTAAATAGTATTGCAAATGACAATATTTCATACGGATTAATTTGGAAATAAAAAATTGAAAGAAATACATTATCAAAATGTTTTTTTATTCTCTTATTGTGAGCCGTTCGGATTTTTTTTAAAAATTTCAAATTATAGGATGCTTTTATCGTTGTTATCATTCATCTCATTTTTTGCAACAATTAAGTTGTAAATAATATAATATGAGAAAATACTCCCTTGTCTAGTAATATATTATAAAGACTACAAATTATTTTAAAAATAATAACATTTTAAAACTTGTATTCCTTCATTTTTTTTATAAATACAAATATGTTAATACCCTTGCAAACTTGGATTGTAATATAAATTATATATTTTTAACTCTTTAACATTTTATTATGACTTTTGAAATCAAAGTTATTATGGTTTTGTAAGTTTGATAAAACGTTATTCAAAAATTCAAAAATGATAATAACCTATCCTTATTTTTAGTTAAAGAAATTTTATCCTTTGAAATTTAGAAGCACATGCAAGCATCTAAAAATTCAAGGGATGTTAATTATTTGCTCAAATTAACTATCCATTTTTAGGATAGTAAAAACACTATAAATATGTTCATGAGTCTTGTAGATTATTATCTAAAGAGCTTTAGAGAGAAAAGCTAAGAGAAGAAAAGTTTAGTGGATTGTGTATTTAACTATTTATAAAAGAAATTTGGTATAAATAGTCATTTTGGTTCTATTATTATTTTTCCATAAATTTGAATCAATAGAAAATTTGCATTATTTTTCTTAACAATTGATACCAGAGCTTGATTGATAGTAGTCATCATTATAAAAATTATAAACGATTCTAAGAACTCAAATTTGAGTGGGAGAAATGGCTATAGATAAAGAAGAAGTAAAACTTAAAATTCGATGGTAAAGACTTTGAATTTTGGAAAATGCAAATTGAAGATTACTTATACCAAAAAAAAACTTTATCAACCTTTTTCGGAGAATAAGCTAGAGGGAATGGAAGCTTCTAGACAGACAAACTCTTAGAGTTATTCGATTAAAGTTATCACGCAATGTTGTGTTTAACATTGCAAAGGAAACCACTACGGCTGGCCTCATGAAAGCTCTCTCTAATATGTATGAGAAGTCCTCAGTCTCTAATAAAGTTTATTTAATAAGGCGGTTATTTAGTTTGAGGATGCTGAAAGGCAGATCGATATCTCAACAGCTTAATGAACTCAATTCAATCACAACCTAATTGAGTTCAGTTGAAATTAAATTTGATGATGAAGTATTAGCATTAATACTTTTATCTTCCCTTCCAGATAGTTGGAATGCTGCTGTTATAGTAGTGAGTAGCTCTTCGGGAAATAATGAGTTAAAGTATGATGACGTTCGTGATCTAGTTTCTTAGTGAAAAGATTCGACAGAGAAAGTCGGGTGAATCTTCATCCTCTTTAATATTCCCTACACAGCCAAGAGGGATAAATTCAACCTGAAGAAATGAACATGAGAGATCAAACTATCAAGGTTAATCTAGAGATAGGAGATTATAATCTAGAAATCCTAATAGATCCCAAAACTCAAAGACCATTGAGTGTTGGAATTGTGGAAAGAATGGGCACTATAAAAATCAATGCAAGGGAGTAAAAAAAGGCCAAGAAGTGAAGGTAGAGGCCAATGTCACTTCTATCGTAGAAGAAGATGATATGTCAATATGCTCGTTGGAGAATAAAGAAGAGTCTTGGGTGTAAGAATCTAGAGCATCTTTCTACACTACATCAAGTAAAAACTTCTTTGAGAAATATGTCCCTAGAACCCTAGGACATGTATACCTTGGTGATGATCAATCTTGATATTGTTGGTCAAGGTATAATTAATATTAAGTTAAATGGGTCAACTTGGAAGATGAAGGATGTTAGACATGTTTCAGACCTAAGAAAGAACTTGATCTCAGTTGGGCAGTTAGCCCGTAAAGGTTACAATATAAACTTCCAAGGTGATAATTAGAGGATTTCAAAGGGAGCAATGATAGTTTCTCATGGTAAAAACAGTGGTACTCTTTATTTAACAACAAGAGTATGTGTTCGGTTGTAGATGTAACAAGAAATGAAAATTCCAAGTTATGACACCAAAGACTTTGTCATACGAGTGAGAAAAGAATAAAGATTATGCATAGAATTTGTGGATTTAGACTTGTGTGAAGAATGCATGATTGGAAAGTAGAAGAGGGTGAGCTTTTAAACTTATGGTTGAGCTTCAAAGAAGGAAAAATGAGAGCTTGTTCACTCAGATGTTTGGGGACCAACAACTATCCCATCTATTGGTGGAAAACAATACCTTGTGACTTAATTTTATTAATGATCACTTGAGAAAGGTATGTGTTTAGTTTCTAATTTATAAGTCTGAAGTGTTTGAAACTTTTAAGAAATGGAAAGCTATGGTTGAAAATGAAACAAATGTGAAGATAAAAAGGCTTAGAACTGACAATAGTATTAAGAAGTTATGATATGAGCATGGTATTATGATTGAAAAAATCATGCCGGGTTTGGCTCAGCATAATGGCATATCTAAGTGGATGAATCGAACATTGACCAAAAGAGACAGAAGCATCCATATACAATCGGGTTTATCAAAGCAATCTTGGCAAAAGAAGTTAATACAACATCTTACTTGATCAATCAAGGACCATCAATCCCATTAGGATACAAATTACCAGTGGACACATGGAGCGGAAAAAAGATTATGTTGTCACACTTAAAGGTCTTTAGTTGTGTAGCATATGAGCATATTAGTGATCAAGGCAAGAATAAGCTTAATCCTAAATCTAAGAAATGTACTTGCATTGGCTATGTACTAGAGATGTGCTTTTCAATAAAAGAGTTATGTATAAAGATAGACACAAAATTGACGCTAGCGACTCAGAGTGGGCCAACGTTTGTTTATGAAGGCTATGTCCCAGATAGTACAATGACATAGTCAACTGTAAGAGAACCTCAATAAGGTAAATTTGTTTGATAAATCTCTATGCCACAGTCCAACATACCATAAACTTCTAGTCAAGTACCAATATTGAGGAGAACTACTCGTCCACATGTGCCAAATAGAAAATATATGAATTATTTGTCATTAACTGATAAAGGAGAGCTTGAATTCTATAATGAAGCATGTTGAACTAGTGATGCTAGTTAGTGGGAGCTTGCAATGAAAGATGAAATGAAATCCTTGATTTTAAACCAAACATGGGGACTATCTTAGTTACCCATAGGTAAGAAGACCCTTCACAACAAATGGGTATATCGAATGAACAAGGAACGTGATTAATCCAAAAGATATAAAGCTCGTCTAGTAGTTAAAGGCTTTCAGCAGAAAGAAGGAGTTGATTATAATGAGATTTTTGCTCATATTGTGAAACTCAATACCATTATAATAGTGTTATATTGTTGCCATTGAACATCTCCATCTTGAGTAGTTAGATGTGAACTTAAAGGTGGTATGTAAACTTAAGAAAAGTTTGCATGGCCTAAAACAAGCGCCAATACAGTGGTATAAGAAGTTTGATAACTTTATGAACAAGGAAGATTTTCAAAAGTGCAATGCTGATTACTATTGCTACTTCAAGAGATACCAGTCCAGTTATATCATCTTACTAGTTTATGTTGATGATATGTTAGTAGCTGGTTCAAATATGGATGATATTATAAGGTTGAAGCAATAATTGTTAAAGGAGTTTGACATGAAAGACTTATGTCTAGCAAAGAAGATTCTTGGAATGCAAATTAAAATAGATAAGCATAGAGGAACTTTGTAGTAATCTCAATCAGAGTACATTAAACAAATTTTGCAAAGATTTAATATGGGTGGTGCTAATCTAGTTAGTGCACCCCTAGCTAATCACTTTCGACTATCAAAGGATCAGTCACCTCAGACAGAGGAAGATAAAGATTATATGGTATGCCTCAGCTATTGGGAGTTTGATGTGTAACACCCCTAAATTACTAACATAATAATAATAATAATGATAGTAATTTTAGTAACTTAGGGGTATTACCGCCACGTATCACCATACTTTGGCTGTGCTAACTAATTACTATAGTAGAAGGCTGTTACCACACTTTCGATTTAAGGGTCTATTTATAGTAGAAATTAGGAAATATTTTAGGATTTAAAAACACTAAAAGATAAATATGAATTTAAAATGATAATTGTTTTCTCTAAATTTTCAAAAAAATCTTTTATTTATAAAATAATTAAATTATTAAATAATTTAACTAATTTAAATTATTTAATTCAAAATAAACCAATTAGAATTAGTTAAAAACATAAAATTTTATAATAAGAAGTTTTTTTGAAAATATCAATCATATAAAAAGGATAGGATAAGGATAGAATTTATTATTATATTTTTATTTTTTGAAAATATATTATTTTTAAAATAAAACTATCTTTTCAACTAAAACTATCCTTTAAATTAGGATTAAGTACATATAATTATAATTTTTTTAAAATACTAATCATGGCAGCTGGCCATGATTAGATATGGTCAAAATTTTTATTTTTTTTAAAATTATATATTTTTTCTTTGGTAAATATATTCGATTGTTAATATTATCTATTTTAAATTAAAAACAATCTTTATAAATATATTAAACTAATTTTTTTTGCTAATAATAATATCTTAAAATCTTTTATAATATTATAGAATAAAAGTGGATACTCAAGATATTTTTCGGGATATTTTAGAGGGCTTCTTGGGAATTTAATGGAATAATTAAGGAATTAAATATTTATTTATGAAATTTAAATAATTTTCTTAATAAAATTAAAAAATAAATATATAAATGGCGGTCCATAATTATGATTGGTGCCAAAATAATTTTTAAATTATTTATTTTATACTAAAATATTTGATAATGTCTAAAGTATGGGGTATTACATGATGTATGCAGTGATTTGCACAAGACCAAATATTGGATGTGTAGTGGGTGTTGTAAGTAGGTATATGTCAATTCCAGGAAACGTCCATTAGGAAGCTTTCAAATGGATTTTGAGGTACCTACGATGTACAATTGATAAGTGTTTGTACTTTGGTAAAGGTGAATTGAAAATACTAGGTTATGTTGATGCAAACTTTGGAGGTGAAGTTGATAATAGAAAGAGCACAATAGGTTTTATGTTCATCGTTTGAAATACATTGATAAGTTGGATGTCACAACTTCAGAAGGTTGTTGCTCTTCCACTATAGAAGCTAAGTATGTGGCAATGATTGAAGTTAAGAGATGATTTGGCTTCAAGGTTTGTTAAATGAGTTGGAGTATAATGTTTTGTATAGCGATAGTCAAAGGGCTATACATTTAGCAGAGAATTCGACATTTCACTCAAGAACAAAGCACGTTGGAATTCGTTAGCACTTTATTAGATCTCTTTTAGAAGATAACGTGTTAACACTTAAAAAGATTTTTGGCAGTAAGAATCAAGCAGACATGTTAACAAAATATGGTAACAATTGACAAATTAAGGTTGTGCTCAACATCAATTGGTCTACAAATGAAAGATCAGTAAAAGTTTTACATTTCTCAAGTGTAAAGACAAATTTGTATAAGTCATCAAGTGGGAGGTTGTTAAAGAAATAATAATCTATCCTTATTTTTAGTTAATGAAATTTGATCCTTTGACTTTAGAAGTACATGCAAGCATCTAAAAATTCAGAGGACGTTTTAGGATATTAAAAACACTATAAATATGTTTGAGTCTTATAGATTATTATCCCAAGAACTTTAGAGAGAAAAGTCTAAGAGAATAAAAGCTTAGTGGGTTGTGTATTTGTATAAGTAGTTTGGTATAAATAGTCATTTTGGTTCTTTTATTGTTTTTCCCATAAATTTGATTTAATAGAAAATATGCATTATTTTTCTTAACATTTCTTGCAATAAATTATTTTTTTATCTTTAATTTATTCCAAGTATCGCTCATGATTAGATGGAGACTTGTAATTGCAAAAAGAGAATATGAATTTGGTGAGTAAGGTGTGTTGCTTTAGATGGTGCGTAAGTGGTGGAGGGATAAGGAGAGTAGAGAGAAAAAGTGGAGGAGGGATAAGGAGAGAGTAGTAAGAAACTAAGGTTGCACTCTATTCGTTCACCTAATTTTCGTTATTATTTTAGTGATATTATGAAAATTAATATCACTATTGTATGTTGTATTGAAGTCTTGTGGGTGCTTTACAGTATCTTACCTTCACCATGCCTAACATTGCTATACAGTTCAACAGGTTTGTCTTTTCATGCATGCCCCTAGAGAGCCACACTATAATGCTCTTAAGTGCATTATTAGATATGTTAAAGGGACATTATATCATGGTCTCCATCTATACAAATCGACCCCAACTAGCCTCACATCTTACTCAGATGCTGACTGGGCCGATTGTCCCGATACTCGGCGTTCCACCTCTGGTTATTGTGTTTATTTGGGTAATACTCTGGTCTCTTGGTCTGCTAAACGCCAAGTTACTTTGTCTCGATACAGTGCCGAAGCCGAGTATCGTAGGGTCGCAAATGTTGTTGTTGAAATTTGTTGTTGTGACACCTACTCTTGGAACTTCATTGCCCAATGCGTCAAGCCTCATTGGTTTATTGTGATAATATATCTGCGATATACCTGTCGTGCAATCCAATCCATCATCAATATACCAAACACATTGAGCTGGACATACACTATGTACGTGATAAGGTCGCACTTGGTCTTATCAAAGTACATGTATCTTCTTCTTATCAGTACGCAAATATCTTCACGAAAGGGTTAACTCGACAATTATTTACAGAGTTCATATCCAGTCTTAACGTTCTTCCTCCTCCCGCTTCGCTTGCAGGGGTGTGATAGATAATATGTAAATATTATCATGTACATATTTTATCATGTATAGATTTTATCTTGTAAAAATATATTTTCAATGTAATTTAGTTATACTAGAACTCTTATACTTAGACTGACATTTACTATATATATGTGATTAATGAGAAGCTTCACTCATGGAGAATTATTCAATCTAACAATTATGAAAATATGTTATTATCACTTGATTTTTTTTAAAAACATATTATAACTTATTTAGTTTATGAATTATATCTAGGTAGCGCTTACTTTATCTTATGAACTACTTTATCTAGAAATAAGTGGAAATAAGGTGAACATGTTGATATCGAGTTATTGAATAATATTTTTTTTAAATCTTATTTACTGTAAAATAATTTTAATTTTCATGAAGTCTAATTATAAATTTCATATAACATACGAAGAAATAATTGCTTGTATTTGTTACAATCTTGAAAAGTGTTTCAATTATACGAAAATAAGGTTACCTTAGTCTCATAATTTTCACAAATGTGAACTTATATGTTGATATCCCAATATGAGCTATTAAATATTTCTAGGGGTAACTTACAAAAGCATGAAAGAACTTATTCTAATTAAATGGATTACCCTTGGCTTCTTATCTTGATCAGAATTTTTCTAAATTTATTTTATCTTTTTTTTTAAAAAAAAAGATATAAGGGCAGCAAATTCACAAGTCTCTAGCTACTTTTATTAGATTTTATTTAATATATTAATACGAGTGTTCCTAAAAGAAGATGTAAAAATTAATCATAGTGGTATTTTAATATTATATTGGTGATTATTTATAAAAAATTATCATTTGAAATATTGATTAATTCAAAACTCTGTTAAAAGTTAGTGACTAGGTTCTTATATATGTATACTCGACTAATTTCTAGGGACAATTTTGTTTGTTCAAGGTATCCCAGATAATAGTTGAGTCTCTTATGTATGTAGAATCAAATAATTTCTAGAAACCAATTTGTTTTTCTAGGTAGTATTGATAATTGTTTGGTAACACAATGAAACCAAGTAATATGATAAACTTAATTTGTTCATCCAATCAACATCAATTGTTGCATGATTTTTAACAAAACTGTTTTTTTTTTTATACAAAAACATTACTTTTTTATCTGAAATTTTGAATTAAAGCAGTTATGATTTTTGATTTGAAATTCAAATGAAATATTTTATTGGAATAAAGGTCATATTTTAATAACCAATAAAGGACAATTGTATACGAACCTCATATACAAGCACTATATTCATAGCCTTTCTAGTTGGACAACTCAAGGAACATTGATAGTTATGGATTTTGATGAATATTATTGTAATGGACTTGCTTGTGTGATAAGTTGTAATTTCAACATATTATAAACTCATACTAGGATATGTGCTAGTATAGATTTAGAGCATTTAGAACTAATATTGTATGATTTTAACTTATCTTACTTCTAATGCGAATTTAATTGGTGATTTTCATATGATTTTCATATGTTTTAGGCACTATGGTATGACATAAGAATAATATATTTTCAAAAGATGTATCATAACTCCAAGGTATGTTGGAGCCAAGGAATGGCAATGAAAGTTGCTTGAAAACTAACAATGTTTACTACTTCGACCATATCCCATGATAAATAAATTACACAGATGTAATTCCAATTGGATTAGATGGTAGACTACAAGAGTTTTTCAACGATATGATATATCACACGCCTTGAACAAAAGTCTGAATATCAAATTATGGTTATTTTAAGATGAGTTGAGCGCAAGAGAGGGGTGACATGGATGTTCCCACTATTGGACTTCCATGCACCCCTTATTTTCAAAGATTAGTAGCTTTATTTTCAAAGATATATTATAGAAATTTCTCTATAATATAAATTTTGCTTATTGAAGTTTAAAACAAGTAAAAAAATATTCTTAATTATAAAAGTTTATCTGGATACAAGTAATAAATTTTAGCACAATCCATGAGAATTCTTCTCAAAACCTATTGGTAATTATTTTGATTAAATTGGATGTATATGATACGGAGTACTAAAGTCACTTGACCAGCTAGTCTAAATCAAAGTAGGGACTGTATCTGTGGGTGTAGACTCTACGAGTGAAATGAAGATTCAGATTTCGTCTTTGTTACACTTTGATTCACGTGATTAATCACATGCTTAGACATTATTTAATGCATTCGGATGGAAAAGGAGTCAGATAACACATTTCGTCAATTCAGCATCACATGATCTCTTCAATAATTACCAAGTTTTCAGAACCTCAATAGCAGTGTGATAACTGATAAAAGCGTTATGCATTACTTCATTCTTATTTATAAAATTAAAGTATGAAAAGTTTAACCATAAATTTTCATTATATTATAAAAAATAAAATATTTAAGTGAAATCCTGTTGGATGCATCTCTATGTAAATTTTTAGAATATTAAGTTTTCATAATTTTGCCTACCGGATTTGGAGATAAAAACGTTTAAACTCGTGTATTGTAGACCGCGAAAAGTTAAATCGTGCAAACTTAGTGGGATGAAGGGAGTACTAAAATTTACCTTATAAATGGACTGATTTCATAAGTCTACCATTTTATTTAAGAAATAAGAATATATCATCTACTACGTACATATTGCTACTTGAGATACTTAATTGAAAATAATGGGTTTTTTCTTCGAGGGCCCAAAAATGGTATTACATAGTATTTCCTAAGAACTCAATAAATTTAAACATCTAAAATATATCCAGTTATATTTAGATCTAAATATATTCAAGGATATATTTTGCTCATTATTTACTAAATTTTTATTCATTTTAAAATAAATAAAAAATACCCTTAAATATATTTATACGGATACACAAGAAATTCTATTAATAAAGTATTTTTTATGTGGACAAGGAAATGCTTAAACAATTGATCCAATTAGCATCAAACCCGAATATAATAAAAGAGTGCTCCATACATATCTATCTTTGGAGGAGCAAAGCTATTGAGATCAACCGCTTAGTTTAACTCCTACCATATTGCGATATTTTGAGTATTATTATCTACGAAAAACATTAATATACATTATTTATCAAATTAGATTTATGGAAAATAATATATGTATAAACTTTTCCTTGTATATAATAGTTAATTACTCTAAAGATTCTCTTAATATAGAGTCCAAAAAAATTTACATAACATTGGTCAAAAGGATCACACGACGTTCAAGTTGTCAAGTGATAATCTTTAGACATATAGTCTAACACAACATTATTAACCACTCTCAATTATTGAATCTATAACCATGTTTTCTCTTTAGTATTTTTTTTTTTTTTGTAAATCTTATAAAACATTGTAACTTTGTCGCACACCACGTGCACTACACATGCATCCACACCACCCTAAGAAAGTTTATATATAAAGCCATCCCCCTACACTATCATTTTAATCATATATTCATCAAACTTTGAATTTCGTAAACACCTAGCTTTGTTCAAAAATCCTTAAGAATTAGGAGTACTATTAAATTTGATCTTTATATGTATGTATGTATGTATGAAGATCCTACGTTGGAAATCTAGTCTTTATTTTTTAACCTTGATTTCGATTCTTATGCTCTCATCATTCTACTCCTCCTTGTGTATCGCTGATCAACAAGCTTCTATCCTATCAAGAAAGTTGTTGTTAGCCACGGCACGGAGCTATAAGTCTACGACATTAGATTTAGGCAAGGTGAAGAATGTTGGAGGAATCATGAAAGAGCCCAAGAAAGCTGTGGATTCAAGCTTGAGAAGACGGCCGCCAAGTAGGGCAAATCCTACTCAAAACAAGTAGCTCTAAATTTGGGTGAAGTTACGTTCATTAGAATAAACGGTACGATTTGATCAACTAAGTTAGCTAACGTCTACGATACAAGAGCAATGTAATTTAACCTCGTTTAATAGGAGTCTAATTAAGATCGATCTTAGCTTTAGGTTTTATTTTTAGTTAATTCTTTTTCACATTCCTGTTCTAAGTTTTGTTTTACTTCTTTTTTTTGGGTGAGGAAGTTGGGAAAATTATGTTATACCCAAGTAAGTATTTTTCTTCCTTAGATGAGGTTCATTTAGAGATCAAGAAAGTAGCTAGACTGAGCTACCTCATGTAAATGCACAAAAGTTATGTAGTAATATAGATTTAGAATTAATAACATATTTTGCTTATTTTTTTTAGTACGGATCGGATTATATTTGATTTTATTTTTTGTTCTTAAGAGTGTAAATTATTTGACTATATAATATGGTCTTTATTGTTCTAAAGTAATATTTATTTGCCAATATAATGCATGAATTATATACATAGTACAATCCTGCTAATTATAACAGAAAAAAGGTTATTCATAGTGATATATTTGGTTCTTTTTTCATGTCTAATTAAATACTTTTTTGATTTTAATGGAAAAAGAACAAAGAATTAACAAATGGTCGGTCCGCGGCACTCCTCATTGTCCCCAATACAAGATGCAGTAATCCTCACAAAATTATCACTCTAACTTACTGATTGACATTTGCACATTTCTCACTGAAATTTATAATTTATAATTACATATAATAATAATTGTATAGTTATGATTCGTTCATGGTCCAGCATGACATTTACAATCAATAATATAAATATATACTAAGCTACTGTATATGCCAGCCTGCAAGATGATGTAATCCACTGACTTCTTTTTACCTTAATGCATGCTTTGTTCTAAAATAGGTATCTACTTACTCTCCTTCCCTTTTTTTTTTTGTTTCCGTTTGCTTTTTACACAAATATCAAATAAACTTTAAATTCAAATATTTTTAATTATATATTTATAAAAATTATAAAAAAACTCATATTTGAAAAATATTATATTGATACGAATCTATCAAAATTCAAAATGAATATATTTTTTTGATCTAAATTGGTGAAAATTAGTAGTCAAAGTTTAGCTGTAAAATTTATAATATTTCAAATGGGAACAACAAAAAAGAATGTCCGACAACGAGAAGCATACTTTAAAGGATAGGGATCCTTTTATACTTGTAACTAATTCATTTAATTAGTTGGATCTACCTAAATTCTATATGAATTGAATGACTTGTTAAACCGAGGTACCAAATCTATGGACATTATTGTTTTTTCATAGCAATTCTAGTCATTATCAACTTAAACATCCATGTGAAAACCAGGGAGTGACATCTATTTATTATATTTACTGTAGATATCAACGACTTGGATGATTGTTGGATCCTAGAAGTCTAGAACCTGTAATATCAATGTCATTACGATGTCGTATTAGATCAATATCGTAAATGGTATCCATCTTGTCGTACGGTGTTAAAATGCAAACGATAGGTCGAATATAGATATTGAATGTGACACCTTTGTCGAACTGGTTCGGCCTGTAGCTCGTCCCTAATTCCTAATAGAAAGTGGTGATGGAAGAGTTAGAATACATGTATGTATCAACCCAAGGGTTTTGGGGATCCTAATCTCCCTAATTATGTGTGTTTCCTGAAAATCTCTATACAGCCTCAAGCTAGCAAGCCCGGCCCCATGGGGTTTCTGAGTCATGTTGGTTTCGCAACCTTCTTGTAGAGCTTCAATATCCTATTTAGAAGGCTAAATCGGTATATTGTGATAATGTTAGTGACATATATCTTACTCGCAATCATGTTCAACATCAATGCATAAATATATTAAGATGGATATACACTGTGTAGACAACAAATTGATTTTACACGTACCATCCCATTATTATATTGCAGATATGTCTTACCATGAGACTTCCTTTGGTTCTATTTTAAAATTTTCAAGATAGTTTTAGTGTTAGTGACCTCTCGTTTTGAATATGTCTTATATTAGTTAGGTATGTAATAAGTCCCTTAATTATTTATAATCATTAGTTACCTTGATTATAGCTATTAGTTATGCATTGTTAGCCTAACAGTAAACTTGTATATAAGCGTTTGTGGCTTATGTGATCAAGGAAAAGGAATTAGGAAAATGGGCAGCAATGCAAGGATTCCTCGGCGTAAAGATGATCACATGAAACCAAACAACAATAAGTCAAGAAAATGGGGAAATAATTGACACATGCTAGTTGGCTAATTGCTAAATGTTATGGTTATATGCTAATCATAGGATTAGAATCTAGTCAAAAAAAGCAGAGAGAAGTCGGCACTCAACCAATGAGTACTGCGCATTGCCAAGTTTTCCTACCCTTTCCCTCACTTTTAGGTGCAATATTTTTGTCGTTGGACCAAGTACTACCAATTTAGGGCACTTCCAAACTCTTTTTTTTATTACAAAACGCGCCATTGTATACGTCATTAAATCTTCCCCCTAAATATTCTAAATCTATGTAGTATACCCATCTAGGAAATAGGTGTGCAAAAATAACTGTAACCGTTAATCGTGTGTAACCGGTTCATATTAACGAACCGTTAAGAATTAATGGTTACGGCTACGGTAATGAAATTTTTGTAACGCTTAACCGTTATTGTTATTTAAAAAAAAAAATACTAAACTTAAAAGGCTAAAATATGAATGAATATCACAAGTTTTTTATGCATGATCACACCTTGTATAAATATGTGTTGTTACTAGTGTAGAAGACCCAAATGAGCTAAGAAATCATACAAATAATTTCACAATATTAAGTGTACACATGCATAAAAATGGAATAAAACGGCTAGCGGTTAACTGTTAACCGTACCATTAAATACAGGTTAACCGTTTATCGGTTGCCGTTACTTAACGGTACAATTACGGTTAGTCTTTTTCAATATCAGTTATAACGTTTAACTGTACTGTTAAGGTTTAACGGTACAGTTAACCGTTTATGCACACCCCAATCTAGTAAGACCTCACCAACAAGAACACGTATCTCTGTCCCTAATTTTTTAACCCGTTTTTTTTATTTACAATTTTAAAGCACAACTTAAAACGTTTTTATCTCCAAATTTATAAGATAAAATATTATTAAAACTTGATATATATTTTAAAATTTACATTGAAATGTATCTAAAAAGCTCCCGCTTGAATATATTATTATGAGAATTTGTGATTAAACTTTTAATATTTGACTCCATAAATAAAAATAGAGTATATATAAAAATATGGAGGGAGTATAAAACTATCTTTCTCGCATGAAATAGTAGAAGTGACAATTTTTGTGTCATAAACACCATATAATGTCATTGGAAGAATTTGTGGACTATCAACAATATTGCTGGTTAGAGAAAATTCATTCTTCGTTAACAATTATATATTTATAAAAGGCTAATCAAGTAATCATATAAAACATCAAGTTTCAAGGCATATCTTAGCTCGACGCAACAATTTTCATCGTGATGTACCTGTTTTCCTCAAGTAATGATGCTACTTAAATTATTTCTTGTTTATAATTTTATCTAAAGGTCAAATATATGTCGAAATCCCGAAGTTACCTGCAAGGAGTTTACTAATCTAGAAATCTAAAAGTCTTCTCCATGTCATGTGAATTATTCCATTCGTTCTTTTATTATTCTTCTTATTTAAAATACTAAAAAATTTAGAATCAAACTTTAACTACAAATTCTTTTCAATTTAGATGAACAAACATATTAATTTGAGATATTGATAGATTCATCTCAACGTATATTTTCCAAATATAAATTTTTTATAATTTTTATAAATACACAATTGAATATATTTGAATTTTGAGTTTACATTCATATTTGTGCAAAAAGTAAATGGAAGAATTAAAAAGAATGGAGGGAGTTTCAAGGTGAGATACCCTTCCAATCATTTCCTTAGAGTGAATCCAAAACTCATGCAAGAATGTATTAAGATAACCTGATCTTGAAGTTAAGTACTTTACATTCTACACAATTGAGTTGGATTACATTTTAGGAGAGTGCAAACGACTTCAATAAAGGAGCCAAGAAGAACGAAAAGTTTAAGGAAATATACTACGAGGCAGTTTGATATGAGAGATAGGATGGAGAAATGGTGGGTGAATTAAGAATGAAGTTAATTATATTTTTATGTTTGCTGGTATGAAATGATAAGTGATAATTTATTAAGATACTATCCTTACTAAGTTTCCCACTCAATTCTTTCATTTTTCTTGTCTTTTTCATTGAGGGTACAATGGTCTTTTCATTCATTCTTATCTCTTTTAAGAGTTGGGTATTGGTTGGGTCAACACGTGGGCTGAGCAGAATTGACGAGCTGTTTGTGGATTAGATCGTGGGTTGTGCCGCGGACAACAAAAAAATAGATAAGAGCCTGGTGGCCCGCCATTTTGACTTGAGGCACGACCTAAAACATGCTATTATTTAATATAATAATTATTATCATTAATAATATTATTATGTTATTACTATTATTTTTTAATATTATTATAATTTTATAATACAACTTATAATATTTGAAATTGTGTTTTTCAATCTAATTAAGTACTTAATTTTTCTTTTCTTTTTTTAAAAAACATTGGGCTAACACGAGAAACACTACACAACACACCAGTCACACGGGTCATGTTAGGCTATGGGCATAATTTTGAAAAAGGGTAATATAGCACGGCATGACACCTCCATAGCCAGACCAGGTCCGACCCGTTAAGAGGCACTAGTAGAAAACCATTTAATTGATTCGATACAAATATTGAAGTTATATGCAATTCGAATCATTTAATGATTTGAAATATACCTTACTACCAAGTGCTACAGTTTTAAAAAAATAGTGGCCCTTGAAACCACAAATGTTGCAGTTAACCGCAACACTTGTGAGTTAAATGTGTTGCGGTTATTTGAAAAACTAAGTACTACGGTTATTTAAAAAACCACAACACTTGTGACTCACTATATATACTCTTTTTTCAACGATTCCAGTATTATTTCAACCATAAAAAAATATCAGCAGCACATCACACATTTTCCTTCTTCTCTAACCCTCAGCTTCCCCAACCCTAAATCCCCATAACACTTAGACCTCCCACTCTTAATCCCTCACATTTCCTACCTATAACCCTAACTTCTTTCTAAAGTTCCCATAATTTATTCTTCCTCACGCATTTTGAAGTCTACTCATCTCTACCCACTCGTGTCTCCATAGATATGGCGTAGGGAAGCATTTTGAAGCCTACTCATCTCCAAAGTTCAGAATTTAAAGGTTTGCATATGCCCTAAACCCTAATATATATTTTTTCGTAATTTATTATACATTAATGTAAAGACGAAAAACCCCTATGTGTTTAGATTTGCATGCTATATGTTGTGTTCATGAAGGAATTAACCCTTAAAAAATCGTATTTCATAAACTATATGGTGTTAGAGGTTTTTTTTGAAGAAAATTTGTGGTGCATAAATCTCGACAAAATACACAATTTAGACATACTATAAGCCCCATTCGGGAGTCCCGTAGCCAATTTTATGACTTCTCAAAGATTTTTTACGATATCTCAAATAAGACGCCACCGAGGCCACTAAGGGGCTATATAGTTGTGTATTACCTTCAAAAATAGGGGGTTTCAAATAAAAATTATGCCGTTCGGACTACCTCTCAAAATTTATCGAAACCTCAGAATGCACTTGAAATCTATGAACAATAAATTGTTTGTCCGCTTTGAGTATACCATCTCGTAGATTGCAATTTTGCATGCCAAAAATAGTGGCCGTAATAGAATTTTGAATTTATATGTTTCATGATTGATCATTTCTTAATTTTTCTCATCTTTTAGGACACATTATTTCTAACACATTATGCATGATCTTCTTATCTTAACTTAGATTAGATTAGATTCTTGATCAAATGTAGTGTAATTGTATATACATTACTAGATTAGATTTGTAAATATGACAACTTTGCGAGATATTAATGACCTATCAAATATTTTATTTAATCTGAAACCATCATGTGTTGCGGTTTTCCAGAAAATTACAACATTTTATGGTTCCAGTTAAATTTTTTTTCAAAACATACTACATAAGTGTTGCGGTTTTCTAGAAAAACCGCATCAATTGTGAGTTTTATTACTGCGTCAAAAAACCGTAACATTTACATATATCCCAAGTGCTTTGTCTATATGTGCTTCTCCTCAATAATCACAACATTTAAGCGTAGAAAATTATAGCATTTGAGCGTTTCTGTACTAGTGAGGCTAGCCATGAGATGACACGACTCAAGCCTGGCATAACACATGGCTCGTGTCCACCTCTATTCCTTCTACCAAGCTAATATCCGTTTCAACCACAAACAAAACAAACAATGGATTTCTTTTATCCCCACCCTCTTATTCCTATATCCCACTAGATGAACATCCCATAAGGAATTGGATTAGTAATTTGAGAGTAAACCAACTTCCCAAGCTAGGCTAACGATACTTCTTATGGATTCGTAGCACACCCTAAAAATTTAATGTCTCCTCTTTTGCCTAATCCAAACGAATGGTATCAAGGGCAAAATTACATACCGGTCTTGTGAATTAATCGAACGAATAAGGCCCATGGGCCTCAACGTAACTGTAATTTGTTTCACATAGAGAATTGCTCTAATAGTTTAGCATTCGTAACAAAGGGCAACTTCTGATACATTATGATTATTCTAGCTCGCATTCACTCAAAGAATACATTTCAAAGGTCAGGAAGAGAGAAACACATTAGACCCTTGTATATATAGTATGTAGTTGGTTTACCCATTTATATCTAATATAAATTATATCAGGATGTTAAAATCTTAGGTATATGTATTGTTATTTTAGATATAGCTATTATTATATCAGATATAAAATACAGAAAATATATTTTAGATATAAACATTATGATCTTTGATATAAAATAAAATTATGAAAATATCTCCTGACTATCAGATATAAATTAAGAATTTCTCAATTATTGTCACGCTATTACTTCGTGCTTTTTACAATTGTTGGATCAAGTTACCTCGTATATAACGGACCAAATATGTGCCAATATACCTTCGCATAATAAAATAACCCTTTAGACATTTCATAGAGTGCTTTAAAAAAAATAAGGAGAAAGAGTATACTTCGTTTTCCACAGGCATGAGGGGTGAGTGGGTGACCTATGAGATTAACATTTTACATCATTATGTTTCATAGAGTGCTTATTTTATTTTATTTTATTTTTGCATGTATGCTTCACTTAGTGCACTCTTTCTCTACTTAGTGGAATAAAAAAAAAGCGCCTTAAATATATGTAAATTAGTGTTTCTGGTTCAAAATAAAGGGTTAGTTAGAGATGGGCAGTGAGACGGTTCAATCTCGAAAAACTTTATACTGGCCCATTAAAAGTATCATTAATTGGCCTGGTCATATATTGGTAAAATCTAACCTTGGACCAATCCAAACCTACTAAAAATGGGGTAGTTCAAGGTTAGGAGAGCAATTTATAT
Organism: Dysphania ambrosioides; assembly: GCA_026401315.1. Lineage (NCBI taxonomy): Eukaryota > Viridiplantae > Streptophyta > Magnoliopsida > Caryophyllales > Amaranthaceae > Dysphania > Dysphania ambrosioides. Next base: position 3,478,956 of record CM048662.1, read on the forward strand.
CATTTTAACTTTTGGAAAATTAAACCAAGATTTATATGCATTTTAAAAATAAAACCGCTCATAAACCAAGCTTTATATGAATTTGGAAAAATAAATTAGAGAAATTTTCTCCGTTTTCCTTAATACTTTGTATGATGACATCAAGTGATGGTAAACTTTCTCCATTGAACTTGGTTAGAATAAACACAAGTTGATATTTGATTATTTAGCGTTAGTGTTTTAATCCCATTGTCATGTAGGTTGCCTTGCACCGAAACAAATACTCATGTATGTGATGTATGTGATATCGGATCCTAAAATCTTAGTTTAAAAGAGATAAAAAAAAAATACAAGATTATAAAATAGAGAGTATTCTATGCTTCAAGTATAAATTTGGAATACATTAGCTGATTCAGCTGATTGACCCCATAGGTAACAATCGTAAATTCGTAACATAAGTTAAAAAAAAAAGCCCTTAAAATTTGATCCTCCTCCCTTTACTCTTATTTATTTATTTATTTATTTATTTAATAACATAACAGAAATATAACATTATTAAACACTATGTGAATACGAGAAAGTTCTTGTCTTGTCACGAGCATGTTGAACTTGTTCTCTTGTATCTTCGATGATTATTCATATATAAAAGACCTTCGCTATTTTTTAAGGTACATATATCGTTCTCATTTAATTACCTAAAATCTTCTCCCCCAGCCAAATCCTCAATAACTTTCGACAAAGTCTTATCTTTATCTATGTAAACAGAAGATTATTACTCAAATAAAATTCATATAGTTTCATGCCTCAGTTTTTAGAAGTCTTATGTTTTTGCCTATTTGTCTATGGTGCAAACCTCAAAACTCATGACTATATATTTCGCATATGTCATAGAAATTCCTAACTTATGCATGATATAAATATATGTCTAAAACTGATATGAGTTTTTCTTTATTTTTATATATTTTGTATTTATATATCTTATGTAACAATAGTTATATATGATATAACAATAGTTATATATGATATAACAATATCTATATATGATATAACAATACATATATCTGAGATCTCAATATCCTAATGTAATTTATATCAGGTATGAATTAGAAAAGCCTCTGTATAGTTGTACATATGAATAGTTCATTACTTGATTGACTGAATTAGGAATGACAATTGATCGGAGTCGGAGCAAATCCAACAAAATCCGAATCTAATCTGGCAAGTTCGCAGACCTTAGTTTTGGATCCGAATCCAACTCCAAATTCTCAAACTCCGACTCCGACCCATTAGGGATTTTGGACCTCTGAATTCGATCCGTCGGACCTCCGAATTCAATCTAAAATTTAATATATTGTAAATTTTGCACTTTTCTTACCATTTTTTTGTTAATTTCATTACTAATACTATAATTTATTTATAATATATAAAGTAAATTAAACAAAATTATACAACACAAGAAAATACCATGGGTTTTTTATTTAATTAATTTATTTTTTAATTTTAGGTTATTATAGTTGGGCTTTTTTTAATACTAGCCTTGATACTACTCATTCGGAGCGGATTATTGGACTCGGATCACAATCGGCTCGGATGTAATACAATATTCAAATCGATCCGATCCATCTTCTATTCACAGTCGGAGTTTTTTTTTATCGGATTCGGAGTCAGAGTTATTTTAAATAGGTTTGGATCGGACTATTTTCTTCGGATCGGATCGAATTCGGTTCAGATTCAGACTTTTTTTTAGAAACTTCTTTGTTATTTGTTTATTTTTTTTGGTGGGAGTAGTTGGTTGGGATGACCTTGAAACTTTATTTAATTGACCTCCCAAACAGCTGGCCAAGAAAGGTTCAACTTAAGGATGGTGAAGTATGATGTAAATTAAACTTGGTGAACGGGATTTTGATCATCATATTAAACGTGTGCGTAGCTCTAAGGTCAGCCTCTTCTTACCTTCCTTAGCCCTCCTTCACTTTCATATACTTTAATGGCGTCAAGGTCAAGCCATATAATTTGTGTATATATCATCTCATGACATAAAACTTACGGACGAGTCGCATGCATGTGGTCTAAGGTGCACAGGTATCATTTGAGATCTTTTCATGACATGTCTTTAGTTGGTTGGAGTTTTGATTTGTCAATTTATCAAAGTTACACAGAAACCGTTAGTAATTCGCAATTCAATAAGCTAATATTGGCAAAATATATCCCTTAAACAAATTGAAAGTAAAAAATAAAAAAACAGAAAAGAAGCAGCTAAATGAAAAAATTAGATAGAGCTCGCTTTGTTCGAAGATGTGCCCGATGTACCCTCGATCGCTCTACCATGTGAATGCTGTTGAAGAGATAAAATTAGAAACAGGATAAAATACAGGAAAAGATTAGCATAAGTTGAAGGATAAACATACATAGATAAGATAAGGTAAGATTACTAAGAGATTTACCGAAGATCAACTATGTTATGTAAACTATAAATATCGAACTTGTAAACATTGATTCAATAACGAAAAACAACGAGATTTACAACAAGTATTAGTTTTATCAAACTGTCTTGGTATCAGAGCCGGGTGGTTTTCCGGTGTATTTTCCAGCCAAAAAGGCTTCATCATATACCAGATATTACCTAAGGACGAGTGAACCACATAAAACTCCGATTGAGGCTTCCACCTTGACCATTGCTCAACTGATGGAGTTTTTTGATAAACTTCAAAAACACCAGGAGCATTGATCAAGGGGCAACAAACTCAACCAACATTGCAGAAAAATTAAATACTCAAAATTTCACAAAATGGTCCAAGCTAATGGAATCAGTAATTGAAGGGAAAGGTAGGCTCAGTCATATCATAGCCGACTCTCCCTCCAAGGACAGTCCAGAACGTGAAAGATGGGCCCAACGAGATTCCACCGCGAAAGTGTGGATAATCGAAAACATCGGACCGGAACTGGTAAACCGGTTCCTCGATTTTCCCTCGGCAAAGGACCTATGGAAGGGCATTGAGTCAGTATTTGGTGGAGAGGGTGATGGCCTCCAAATATTTGACTTAACAACCCGAGCCAACCGCATAAGACAAGGTCAATCCATAGAAATCTACTATGGAAAGCTTACGACTTTATGAAAGGAAATCGACAGAAGAACAGGCAACCCAATGCATTGCTCACAAGACATGATCACCCACAACAACATCATAGAAAAAAACAGACTATACCAATTTCTCGCCGGTTTAGAAGAAGATTTCGACAAGGATAGTCGAGATCTAGTAAACCAAGACCCTCTACCTACGGTAGAGACAGCCTACAGCACCATACATCGAGAAATCGCAAGGAGGGGGATCATGAGAGGAGAAAACATACCTAACTTAACTTCAACGACGGCGCGTGGCGTGGGGAGTGGGTTGAGCACCAATCTCCGATTAAGAACATCACGCCGGAGAGAAGATGACAAAGCCCATTTAAAGTGCACCCATTGTGGAGGAAACCGGCACACAAGGGAGAGATGTTTCAAGCTCGTAGGCTATCCTGACTGGTGGCCGGATTCCAAGAAGAGGGGAGAGCCAAGTACCACGAGAAAGGAGGAAGGGAAGAAGGTGATGAGCTTGGTAGTCATGGAGGAGGAAAGGGCTACTGAGAACATACCAAAAAATGGTGAGAATGAAGGTGAGAGGAGACACGACCGAAATGACAAGGGAGAGAATGAAGGAGCAAATGTGACAAACCCTAAAGACCAGCCAACTGATATGTCTTTAACCCCACCTAAGCCTAACCCTAATACTACCCCAAGAAACCCTCAAATCCACGGCTCACACTCCTCTCTTATATCCAATGCCCCACAATCACTCCCACTAACCCAACTCACCAAAGTCCACTACGTGTATCAAACCCAAACAAAACAAAATAAAACCCAAAACACCCCTACAAAACAAATACCCCAAATACCCCAAAAAAGGCCCAAACCCATATAGCCCAAAATAAGGGTTTGAACATTACGGGTCAAGCCCAACTGGAGGATCGGTGGATTTTTTTACTGTGGAGCGACTGACACAATGTCATACTATAAAAATGATTTTTTGACCCTTGAACCTCCACAAAAAACCCGAGTCAAAGTAGCTAATGGTGACTGTACGGAAGTGTTGGGGACGAGAACAATTAGATTTGGAACTCGATTCTATGTACCTAACTGTCTTTATATATCGTCGCTCTCATATAAGTTGCTTTCAATTAGTCAGCTTACGAAACATTTAAAATGTACTGTACTAATTAAAGCCGATGGTTATTCTGTATAGGATGCTCGGACAAGGGAGACCCTTGGGCGTGGTACGGAACAAGATGGACTCTACTATGAAGATAAGATATCCAAAGGCGGTGCATTTATTGGGCAGGACTCAAAAGAAGAGAAACTTCGATTATGGCACCAACGGTTAGGACATCCTTCAATTGTTTACTTAGAACGTCTTTTTCCATCTTTAGTTAGGTCAAACATAACTCTTAATTATGAGGTTTTTTATTTAGCAAAAAGTCACAAACATTCATATTCCAGTAGTATGAGTCATACCCAAAAACCTTTCCATATTATTCACTCTGATGTATGGAGACCTGCCCTAGATTCTAGCAACCATGGTTTTTCGTATTATGTGTTATTCATTGATGATTGCACCCGCATGAGTTGGATATATTTTATGAAATAAAAATCGGAAGTTTATGATATGTTTGTGGCATTCTATCAGATGATTCATACCCAATTTCAAGAAAAGATCAAAATCCTTAGATCTGATAATGAAGGTGAATACATTAACCATAATATGAAAAATTTTATGGCAATAAACGGGCTATTACATCAAACTACCTGCCCTGATACTCCACAACAGAATAGTGTAGCCGAACAAAAAAACAGAACCCTCTTAGATATGACCCGAGCTATGATGTTTGCATCTAAGGTACCTACGGTTTTTTGGCCAGAAGCTATTGCAACGGCAAATTACCTCACTAATTGGCTTCCATCTAAGAAACTGGACCACCAGACACACCTGACAGTACTAGGACATCACTTTTCAATACCATCCTTTCATTCCTTACATCCTCGGGTATTTGGATTATCGTATACGTTCACTTATAAAAACGAAATCGTCACAAATTAGAGCCCCGAGCAGTTAAATGTGTGTTTGTTGGGTATGGTACAAATCAAAAAGGGTACAGATGCTATGATCCCATTACAAATCATGTGCATACCACAATGGATTGTGATTTCCTTGAAAACACATTTTTTTATTTCCAACTTTGTCGTCAGGGGGAGAATACTGACAAGAGTGACAACCTAAGATGGCTACTAAGGTATACTGGAAAAAGGAAGAATGACACCTATACAGAGAATGATGAGGTGCCTACAAATGATAATGACATATATAATATTTCAAATGAAGATGAGTCCACTCCCTTTCCAGTACCACCACCAACATCTCCCAGAAACGAGCATCAGGTAAATGAGGTAAATCTCTCTAAAAATCATTGTTCTAACATAATTCCCCCGGTAGACATTGGTGAGATGGTGTAGGAAGGAGAAGAGCAGGCCAGGTGAATCAATACCAGCTGCCTCCCAGGAGTACTAGGGGCATCCCTCCCAAACGATATGACCCTTCATATGAGCCCAAAAATACGAGATATCCTGGAACGAGATCATCGAAGAACAATGGACTATCCACAACTGCAGTATGCTTTAATACTGCAGTTTACTCAGGAAAAATCCTAGTGATGGTGGAAGAAGCAAGAAGAAGCAAAGAATGGGCACAGGTAATGAAGGAGGAATTTGATGCCTTGGTTAAAAACGAGACTTGAGAGAAATGTGAGGTTCCTCAAGGAAAAAAACCTGTGGGGTGTAGGTGGGTGTACACAATCAAGTACATATCTGATGGAAGCATTGAGAGATACAAGGAAAGATTAGTCGCAAAAGGATATACGCAAGTCTATAGAGTTGATTACTCAGAGACTTTCTCCCTAGTTGCAAAAATGGACACTATTAGGGTACTTTTCTCAGTAGCAGCAAATAAAGATTGGCTATTACATTAATTTGATGTAAAGAACGCATTCCTACACGGGGAAATTACAGAAGAAGTGTACATGGAGGCTCCTCTAGTTTTTTCCCAGAACTTCTTACCAGGAGAAGGATGTAAGTTGAAAAAGACCTTATATGGACTGAAACAATCACCCAGAGCATGGTTTGGCAGATTTACAGTAGTAATGAAAAATTTTGGTTTTGCACAAAGCAACTCTGATCACACCTAGTTCCTAAAGAGAAGAGGAAGCTTGATAACCTGTCTTATCATATACGTTGACGATATGATTATTACTGGAAATGATAAAGAGGAGATCGATCAACTAAGGGAAAAATTGTTTCAGGAATTTGAAGAGAAGGATCTATGTAGGCTTAAGTATTTCCTAGGGGTGGAAGTGCTTAGATTTACAAAAGGCATCTTTATATCTCAAAAGAAGTACATTTTGGACTTATTGGCTGAGGTTGGAATGCTAAATTGTAGGCCGACAGAAACTCCAATAGTTATAAACCATGGGTTGCAGATAAGGGAAGATAGTGAGTCTACAGATCAGGCCCGGTATCAAAGACTGGTAGGTAAGCTAATTTACCTGTCTCATAGTAGACCTGATATTGCATATGTTTTTGGAGTAGTAAGTAGATTCATGCATCAACCTCAAGTACAGCACATGGAAGCAGTTCTCAGAATTCTTCAGTATTTAAAGGGAACACCCAGGAGAGGGGTGATGTTTCGGAAGAATGGTCATTTGACACTAGAAGCTTATACTGACACAGATTGGGAAGGCGACAGAGACAGCAGAAAATCAACTTCTGGATATTTTACTCTAATTGGAGGAAATCTGGTGACTTGGAGAAGTAAAAAACAGAAAGTGGTTGCAACCTCAAGTGCAGAAGCCGATTTTCGGGGCATTGCAAAAGGAGTAGCAGAAGTTTTGTGGCTCTGAAAATTACTCTCAGAACTAGGGTTTCCTCAAGAAGATAGTTGTGAAATTCACTGTGACAACAAAGCTGCAATTAATATTTCAGAGAATCTAGTCCAGCATGATCGAACAAAGCATGTAGAAGTTGACAGACATTTTATTAAGGAGAAATTGGATGCGGGGGTTATATCTCTTCTGTTTGTTCGGTCAAGTGAACAGTTGGTAGATATTCTAACTAAAGCGGTTAGCAGTATTGTCTTTGAAAAAATGCTGAGCAAGTTGAATGTGCGGAGTCCCACAGTCAACTTGAGGGGGAGTGTTGAAGAGATAAAATTAGAAACAAGATAAAATACAGGAAAAGATTAGCATAAGTTGAAGGATCAACATACATAGATAAGATAAGATAAGATTACTAAGAGATTTACCGAAGATCAACTATGTTATGTAAACTATAAATATTGAACTTGTAAACACTGATTCAATAACGAAAAACAACGAGATTTACAGCAAGTATTAGTTTTATCAAACTGTCTAATGCAACATATAATAAACCGAGATCCAATATCTTTTGTTCGCATGATGGAATTGGCAACTTTCAAAATGTCAGGATTATAAGCACAAAGATTAGAAACCAAAGATGAGGAGTCCGCTAAAATCAGAATAGAAGTAAACCCCTCCGATTAGCCCCATTATGATATCATAATATCTATACTTGATATATATTTTTCTGTAATTTTATATCTGATATAATAATACCTATATCTGATAAAACAATAACAATATTCGATATAATAATATCTATATCTGATATCTCAATATCTTAATATAATTTATATCAGGTATGAATTAGAAAAACCTCCTTATTAAAAACCTCATTAACTTAGGAATAACTATCAAGTGACATCCTAAACCTAAGCATTTGGATGTAAGGGAAAGATACGTCAAAATGGTGTGACTTTTATATAGACATAGGGCATATATACCGCCAATATAATGATAAAGAGGAAACTTCCATGTATCAAAATGGTGTGGCGTGGCTTTGAGGAACGAAGTTGCCTATTTGCTAAGAAGTGGCAGCCAAAAGGTTAACATATCTAAGGATTCTCTAAGCCTAGGGCATGATTTGGTATAGAGTAAGGCCCTATAGTTATGAAAAACTATCTTCTTATAGGATAGAAGGGTAGTCTGTATCCTAGTCTAAAGTGGTACTCGTGAAGACAAACCCAACTAGGGGCTCCAGTTTGCTCTCTCCCTCCCCTATGGAATTATAAAGATGACAACATTAGAGTAGCTAACACCTCTTTGATAACCTCTGCATAGTCTTAGGTCCAAATACAAGGATGAGCACATTGAGAGTTGATAACTTCTGAGGACTAAATACGACTGCAAAGTCAACAGAAGATGAACTTATAGGCAGGGTCACCTCCTTTCATTTTAACAATTGAATGTTTTCTATCCAAAAAAGTATTGTATACAGACAGCATACAATAAAATTATTGTGTCCCCTATAAAAGTGACCCATCAATATAACAAAAGTTACCCCTCAATACGCAATATTGCAGTGTGAGCTTCCTTTCGTGAAGTCGACCTGTTGACTAATCGAAGATCTGAGGTGGTCTTGTGACTTGAATCTCCTAGATCCCATGAACTTCATTTGCTTGCAAACTCCAGGATTTTCATTCTTGAAAAGAAGTAATTATCATTGTCGGCTTTAGAGAGGTTACTTAAAACAAATGAAGCTAGATACACCAGCATAGAAGTATGAAGTCTTTAGCCTTTCCTGGACTTTTCTTCTCTTTTTTTAGTAGGAATCTTAACTAATTGAAAGCCCAAACATCCACTTTTGGATTTAAACTATTAATCCAAATTCCTAATGGTGATGTTGCCCACACATGTTTTACAATTTCATAGTCCCTATAGAGGTACTCTAGGGATTCAGAGCCCATATGGCATACGAGGTTGGTACTCTCTTTCAATATACCTTTTCCCTTGCTAAAAGCGCTCTATTACGGAGTTTCCATCCTAATAATGAGGCACCTTGGTTGAACCTTCATTCTCTAGACTTTCTTCCAGAATCATGATTGATTATTATCTTGGATTCAAACAGGTGGGAGCACCAATGAATCGAGATGACTTTGCACCTTTTTTCTTACCCCTTAGGAATTTTCATCCATTGTTAGTTATGAAGGCTCTTGACTGTGAATGACACCAAACCATCTCATCTTCCCTCTCACTTTCACCCATGTACATGTGTGCAGAGAATGTTTCTAGTTGTGTTCGATTCAAAAAGACTCCTGACCCTAGTCGCATACCAAGAGATTATTAAACAGAAGTTGAGAGACCCATACTGGTTTCTCCTCTCGTGAATACAAGCCTAATAGTTGTACTTCAATCCTTCCTTCTGCGAGCAACATATCCTCCTCAATCCTTGTACTCTTGCTATTTCCAATAATTTTTCCTGTTTCCTCTTTCATAACCTTGATCACTAATAACACGCTTCATGAGCTAGTGGCCATCTTCTTGTTTTCTTTTGCTGCAACAATAGGGGATAATTTGTATTTGCCTACAATCATTTGGGATATATACCAGACATTGTAGCGAACATTGCATTCTCCAAGCTTGTTTAAACAAAAGAAACAGATTGATATGACAAATATTTCTCATACCTGATGCACCTTTAATCTTTGTTAAGTACAAATTAAATATCCTTCTTCTTCCAATAGATCGACTTTCTATCTTCTGAAGAGCTCCCCCAAAACTTAAGAAACACAACATTGATCTAGGTCATGTATTTCTTGGAATTTTTTTTATTTATAAGCTTTTTTTTAAAAAAAATATTTTAAAAAATAAGCATTGTTCCCAAACTATTTTAAAAAATAAGTCACTTTTGATTTGCACTAAAATCGTTACATAAGGCAACGATTTGCATGAAGCTGATATTAAAGTTGGTTGAAATTGGGGCAAAAGAAATTGTTGCTCAAGGCAATCATTTCTTTGAGCTTAAATCGTTGCCATAGGCAACGATTTCTCTTGGCCCAGCTTTCTCCCATAATCCAGCTTACTACAAATCATTGTTTGGGGCAACGATTTTAGTCCGGACCAAAATCGGCTTATCTTTGAAAATACTTTCGAAAGTGGCTTATTTTTGCAATTTATTTTAAAAAAAAGCTTAGAAAAAATTTCTGATTCTTGGGCATTAGATACATACATTGAGATAACATGAGAAGCTAGGGCAACGAGAATCGCATTAACGAGCTTGGGCAGCAGTTTCCCGAAAAGTAGCAAAACTATCTATGATCGGATATAGCAATAAAACTGTCTTCTTCAAAGAACACCGCGATGATAATGTAACGCCTTTAATTTAAGAAATGAGGAGAAGGGTTCGTTAATTATATGAATCCATTCTACTTCACCTTTTTCATCGAAAATTAATCGCCATATAATATCAATATCTCAATAATGATAGTCCCGTAGAATCTTTTCATATTTGAGAACACTAAGTAAGAGTAAATTGGAAAATTTAGTTATAAATCATTGTCATTTTAGAAAAAACACCTAACTGTAGTTACAAATTTCAGAATAACGCACTTTATATATTACCATTATTGCTAGAGATTGGAAGCATTTTTTTAAACTATCGGCCGAACAAACATCGATTATATATATATATATATATATATATATATATATATATATATATATATATAGAAGAGGGATCCAATAAGAAGAGTGCTTAAAGTAATATGGAAAAGAAGAGATCTAGGCCCTTCAAATGACAAGATCTAACTCTAGAGATTTTATGTATAAAATAAGTTACTATGAGTTAAAAATGGTCACTATGTGTACGTAAAATATCATGCGTTGAATTTAGGAGATGAAAAGTCTTCATTTTAAGTACTTAAAATTAAAATGATGAGAAAACATCTAGACCCTTAATTTTCTTGATTCAACGCATGATATTTCACGTATATATAGTGACTTTCTTTTAACTCATAGTGATCAAGTTATTTTTTCCGTATATAGTGACTCCTATTTACGTGAAATCTCTAGCGTTGGATCTTATTATTTGAAAGACCAAAATTTCTTCCTATTCTTATTTTAAACATTATTTTCTTTAAATCCCTCTCATATATATATATATATATATATATATATATATATATATATATATATATTTAGAAAACTTTGTCAGAAAATGTTCAAATAGCTAGGACCTAGCGCCGTACAAAAGATAGCCTATTATAGTACCTTTCACACACCACATTTTCCATCCAAATGGATAAGCAAAGTAGAGGGATAGGCGAAGATTCGGACAAAAAATCATGTAACAATTTCAGAAATTAGTGAAAGAATAGTGGAGAGTGAACACTTTAAAGAATTAAAGTAATGAACTTTTGGGGCCCAATGTCATATGTTAGGTTGGATCTATAACCCCACCTCATTCTCGGGGAAGATATTTGGATCACAAAAAGTCTACACTTTTGACTAACTTGCACCTAATTTTTAACATTAAGATTAATGACTATTGATTACCGCAATAATGGCCCTTTAAACAAAAACATAAATATTCAGGATAACATCAAGTTTTACGTTACATCGACTTTACATGCATAATTTATGACATGATGATATCTGCACTTGGATATGCTGTGAAGCTACGGAACCTCCAGTCTTTATTATATATTATTGTATATAGAAAGGGAACTATCTTAATTTTGCTCCTGTGTTTAAATGGGGACACATGTTGTTTCAGAACATGACAATGGTGATCCTATTTTTCAACACTATACTCATACATTACTTGTTTAGACAGTCTGGCATCCTAGCTGCATTGCATGATTTTGATACAGTACGTATTCATACAGGTCGGAGAAGACTTGCGTACAATTGAGGTCGTACGTTCCAAACTAACAACATCAGCCAAACTAGCTTGTTGTGGCGGCCATGATATAACCATGGCTTTTTTTTTTAGACATTAAGTGTGTAACTAGAAGTACTCCCTCGGTTTTTATTTATTTTATTAATTTTTAATTAAGATAATTGATGAGGGAGAAATTTGATGGGATCATATATTACTCTTGTAAGAGTAAAGTTGGTTAGTTAGTGGTCCAACCTTACTTAAAAAGGAAATGAAGCAATATTTTAGAGACAACTCAAAATAGAATATTGGGTAATTTTTTGAGGACATTATATATATATATATATATTATTCCTCGTATATATTTGAAGTATTAAACTAGCAAGAATTTTCCATATTTCCTTTTCATTGTCTACAATATTATATCTATAGTTGGCCAGGTGGGTGTCTATCAAGGCAAATAAGGATACAATAATTAATATTTTTGAGAAGAAATATGGCGTCTTGTACACAATTTTGGGTGCGTGTGTGTGTATATATATATATATATATATATATATATATCCAAAATTGTGTACAAGACGCCATATTTATATATATATATATATATATATATATTATACATTATATATGCGTATTATGATAGTATATGTCTTGTTATTTGAATTAATTTTATGTACTACTCCACTTTCTTTTATCTTTGCAAGAAGCTGAGTTTTCTAGCCCAAAACTGCTTGTTGTTAATCCCAAATATGGTAGTTGATGTAAATAACTTTTTCCCAAAATTTCTTCCATTTTTTGAGCAATAGATGTTCACTAATTCACTAGAAAAAAATAGATTATATTTACTTATTCACTTGCAATAAGCTAATCTAAAGCGCTCAAATATTAAATAAACCCCTCATAATGTACAATTCCTTATTTACCCATCGTCCTTTTCATAAATAAAAAAAAAATATTTTTGAGAAGGTGAAAAAGATATAGAACAGATGATTTCAAGCTCACCATTATACATTTAATTAAGAATATCACTTTCTCAATCAATCACCCATCCCCAAATTAAAGTCCCCCAGCCATACCTGCTTTAGTTCTCCACTGCTCCTTCTCTAGCCTAACAATTAATCAAAAATAAACAAAAATACAAAATCAAAATAAAATAAGATATCTTAGATTAAAACTAATTAAGCTAAGTAATTAAGAAACTAATATAATTAATACTTAATATTATGCCCTCCACCCCCCCGCCCCTTGTTTTCATTCACAAACTTCTAGCAAGAAGTTCTTGGTATCTTCTGTAAGACTCAATCTTCTCCAACCTGAATTTCTCATGACAATTTGCTATGAACATATCAGCCAGCTTATCTATCTCATTCTCAACATTATTATTGACCTCCGCTTCGTACGAATACTCGTTCTTGTCCCCCTTCTCTTCTAGCCATTGTAGGTAGCTCGAGAGCTGACCTTCCTCTTCTTGTTCCTTACAGCTGCCATTCCTACACCCTTTTCCTTCATCTTCACTATGGTGAACACGGCAACCGCCGTCGGTCGAGTATAACGAGTTCCAAGTGGTGTCGTAGTAGATATGGCTAGCAGGAGCGGCGTTGATCCCGTCTAGTATGGTGGGTGATGACGGAATAGGCAAAACATGAGCCGATGAAGATGAGCACCAATTGTAGTGCAACCTAAAGGAGCCGAACAGTATTTTCTTCCTATACTTGTTCTTCTTCTTGGTTTGTTTCAAGTACATGAGTTGGTTCTTCCGGAAAACCTCTAGGAAAATTGATTTGGCCTTTGAGAGCGCTCGAAGAACGCGGCAAATGTGGGAGAAAATGAGGTTGTGGACTAGGGTTTTGACCTTCATGGTTGTAAGAGAGGATGAAGAAGGGGTAGAACTTGGGGAAGATGATGGTTTGTTCATGGTTGAGAAAATGTGAAGAGATGAGATAGCAGGGCTTTGAGGATGGGACGAGAGACTCACCATTTTTTTTGGGTGTGCAAGTCGTAAGTGTAGGAGAATAAATGAGAGGAGGGGGTTCTGACTTCTGAGGGAGAGGGCAGAGGGGCGTTGTTCAAATGTGATTTATAAAGGGTCTCGTTTACCAATATGCCACTCAATGGTGGGGTATATATTTGATGTATTTTGCATGAGAGGTTCTAAATATCCTCTTTTAATTTATACCTTTTTCCCTTTAATATTGTTTTCTATGTTTGTTTTCCCTCCATATTTGTTTTGATGTTGAGGATAAGATAATGGTTTAAATATCTAGATCAGTAAAAATCACTCGTAATTAATACGAGTATTTCTAGTAATTTGTGGTCGACGAATAATAACTCCGATTTTCTTAAATATTCATTGGTGTTAGAATATATAGCTTGAAATTCTTTAGTGGCAATGTATCATATCGATATAGGTTAATAACTTTGTTAATAAGTTCAATAATTATTAGATTTGTAATTGTAGGGAACTGAACTTCACAGAAGTTTTTATCAATTTTTGTATTTTCATTGTTAGAATGAAAGATCGATATGCTGTGAAAAAAAAAACAAATTGTGACTATAGTCCAATAATGTCTTTAAACAAAGCATGTGTTTTTGGTAAGTAGTTATTGTATATGCATGCATATAACTGACTTGACAAATAGGTGAAATTCAAAGATACATCAATGATCTTTAAATTTAAAATACTGATCGGATTTACCAATAATTATCAAACTATATAAGGGCATATGTAATTAAAAAGGGACTAGCTAAGAAGGTCATTTATTATAACATACTGTATCTAAGTAGGCGAGCAAAAGCAGTTTAGATAAGAAAAATTCATAATTTATACCTGATATAAATATATCAAAATATTTTCATAATTTTATTTATATACTTGAAATCATAATGTGATTAATGTCTATACGTGATATACATTTTTCTGTATATGTATATCTTCTATATTTTTCTATATATAATATAATAATAGTTATATCTTATATAACAATATATATATCTGATATCTTAATATCCAAATATAATTTTTATATAAGATAAGAATTAGAAAATCCTCATTTGGATAAACTTAATTAATAAATTTGCACAATTTCTTTGAACCACATTTGTTTAATGAATGGAAGAGGATATATTTAGATCTTACTTAACACTAGATGATGCACTAACTTACTACTATACCATCCATAAAAGTGGTTTCTAGGAGAATTACAAACCACATCAAACAAAAAATGTGTAACTCGGGAGGCTAACTACGTACACAAGATGTCTTTTGCATGGGGAGAGGAGATGCTTAACTGAAGTAACTGTGGTCCTTGCATCAGTTAATCTCCTTTGATCTTACATTAATGACAACAGTAAATGTAAATTACCTTTGGTGTAACGCTGAAGCTTTTTTAAGGACTGTAATAAAAGCTAAACATATCCCTAGATAAATATTACATTTTGTTTATCTGAACCTCTGACACTCGATTTAACCGCCTTAGTAAATTATTTACAGCAGTGAGGTCATTCTTGTAATTTCGGTTCTTGCTGATGCTCAGACATTGACCGAGTCTCTCGCTTCAACTTATCTGCTAGTATTTGGCCCATTTGGTGACTTTGGGATTAATATAATTTAGGTGAGAACAAAGTGAAGTTATTCATCAAAACTTGCCACTAAAGTAGGGATTTCTTATCCTTTTGAGATACTTGGAAATATAAGAAAAATAAAATATTATCTATATTTGTAAAATTATAACTACACACATTATTATATATATATATACGGAATTCAATAAAGTGTTATTGTGTCTGCAGTTACCAATATAATGGAAATTATCTCTTAAAGTTGATAAAAATTGACACATGTTGTGTTGACCATAACTTTAATGTCTTGTGAAATTTTTTTGCAATTTTTCTGTTTCAACAAGTGTTCCACGAACTTTCTTTTTTTTGTATGTGAAGCTTAACAATGATTAATTCTTAAATATGATAAATTAGTTGTGACTGTTAAAATTATTTCCAAAAAAAACATGATGTATGTATAATAGTCGAAATTTCCAAATGGCTAACTGTTAAAATTATTTCCAAAAAAACATGATGTACGTATAATAGTCAAAATTTCCAAATGGCTAACTGTTAAAATTATTTCCAAAAGTACATGATATATGTATGTATAATAGTCGAAATTTCCAAATGGCTAAACTATAAGAACTCTGGAAAGAAACCTATGTCAATCAATATTGTAAGAATTACCTCAACAATGTCGTGGTTACTTGGTGTCACTGGTTATATACAATTGATGTAGACGAAATTTAATTTCAGGTCTTGAATATCACTATTTAAGACTTCATTTTTCATTTTTTTATTTTTCATTTTTCATTTTTCATTAACTTATCACATCCCACGCCAGCATATCAACTTATTTAGTTGCTAGCCTTAAAGCTAATGTTAAGTTGTTAACTAGTCCTTATAGATGGGGTGGTGTTGGTATAGCCTATAATTTTTTCATCGAGCACTAAAAAAATATTTAGCATAGCACTTCGATATTTTGAGTTGGACAGGCTAATAATTATTAAATTCTAAGCTAAGCAAACGCATGGGATATAAGTATTACGCGAGAAATTAACCCAACAACTTTACACGATCCAACTAAATACTGTAACAACCGAATGGTATAATTGTCACACCCACTGCTCAACAAAGTACTTCAACTAGACAAGTATACTATAAAACTAAAATAAAAATGATGACATTATACTAAACAAAGTACGTATAAAACTATAAAAAAATTTGATGATGTCGCAGAAAATCATGATGAAGTGATAATCAGATCCATAAGAAATGGGTAAAAGGAACGTGTTCCAACAAAAGAATCTTGGGGTGTCACCTACTTGATCATATTCGCTTGATTAAAAATGTTGTGCAAGTCAGGACAGTGCTTTACGCCGTTGGATAGGAGTGGCAGCCGAGTCTCTCGCCTCTTAATCCGCCTGAGCCAAAACTCGATGAGCTAAACCAGCCCGATTCTTCGCCGATGATCTGATACTATATATATATATACACACACAACATGATAGATGACAAATTTTATTTATGGATTACTTTGTTGTATCTATTCTTTATGTGATGTTATGTTGTTGGCTTCGCCACACTAATCTTATCATTTAGCTATTCATACTATGTTACTAAGTAGTATTTATGTAGTCCAATCTAGTACTATTAATATATTTCAAGATATATTATGGTTTCTTGTTAATTAGAGTGACTTAGACACGTAGTTAGTTTCTACATGCAGTATAATGCATGCATCATCGTATGCAACTAAAAGCATGAAATACGGTACTGTGAGATGCATGTTGAGTACGTGTTGAGACGTCAGACCCAAAATCAGACGAGAATATAGTTATGTAGGCAGGGGTGTCAAATGGGTTGATCCATTGCGGTTCGGTTCTTATCGGTTTGGGTTAAATTGGGTTAATTTGACCCGTCGGGATCGGGTCGGGTTGGGTCAGGTCATTATTGGGTCGGGTTAAATCGGTTATTTGCTTGCTCGGGTTCGGTTTGGTTTGGGTCAAAGTCGGTTCAGGTAAATCGGGTTAATTCCTGAACGGGTTTTAGCGGGTTATTTCGGGTTCGGGTAGATTTCGGATCAAGTCAATTATGGTAACGGATTGCCTTTATTTCGGTTGAAATCCGGTTTAAGCTTCATGAGGGTGTCATAATGAAAATGTTTGGTTTCAAGGTTATTAGAAATTTGATAAAAAAAATAGGTCGGGCAAGATTATGTCACATTCACATATATTCAAATTGTTAATATATCGAGTTAATTCATGTTGTTATAAATCGGGTCATATCGATTAGGTGCAGGGTTCAATCGATTTTGGGTCTGTAACGGGTCGGGTTTATAACAGGTCGGGTCCTTAATGGGTCGGACACGAATCAGGTTTGGGTCTTCGAATATCGGGTCAAATCGGTTTTGGGTTGACTTTAAGTCGGGTTGGGTCGATTTTTGGGTCTCACTTTTCGGGTTATAATCAGGTCGGATTCGGGTAACTTATCGGGTCGGGTCTGATTTTAACAGCTCTAAGTTATAAACGATATAGAGACTTAACTGAAACCTATAACTAGTCTGACCCAATAATCAAATTTGCGTGGTAAAATTTATATGTATTAGGCCTTTACCCATAGCATCAAACACTTTTAGGCCATTGGGGAATCACCCAAAACTATAGTATAAAATTCATGCATTTTATCTCTTACAAGTATAATAATAGAATTTTCCTTAGCTTAGTATAGTGTGTGCATCTCTATAGTCATTAAAATAGAGGTCAGATCAAGGGTTTGAACCTTGTCCCCACTCCCCCTCCCCACCCCACTCTAATAACCTTCAAGGCTTCAAGTATTACCGTTGTTAGGATCTGGATGGACTATAGAACCGAATTTATTCCTTCCTTTCTAAGGTTACGCGTATAAGTGTATTTAGTTCAACTTATTTCTTGGAAAAAAAAGTTTAGTTGCGTTTCGATTGATAAGTTAATAGATTTAGGCTCCGTTTAGTAGAGTGTAAAACATTTTTCCTGTTTTATATTGTTTGATTTGGAGTAAAATATAGGATGTAAAACTTGGAATGTAAATTCATTTTACACCCTATTGAAAATATTTTCTCTAAAGTTGGGAGTAAAATAATTTTACATCCAACTCACATATTATCAACTCATGCGTTCTTCATTTCTCATTTTCTCAATATCCTCTTTCTCTCCTCCACATTTTCTCTCTTTTAAAATAGGCGAAAAAATCCACAATTTCTTTTCATCTTCTTCAAATCTCATCAATTCACGATACGTTTTCTTTTGAACTTGTCGATGTTGGGCGTCTTGGTTCTAGTTATTGACACACTATCTTGTGTCAATCACTAGAGTGATTTGCCATGATAGAAAGTTTTTTTGGGTGTATTCTTATATTTGAAGAAGTATTGGTCATTGTATTTGTGGATTTTGTGTAATTCACTTAGCTTTTAGGATTTTTTGTTTTGAGTTTTGGATAATGTGTCACTCCCTCTATCTCTTTTAAAATTGCTACATTAGACTTTTCACGATCTTCAAGACATAAATTTAAATGTTTTTTTTCCTCTATATTTGTAAGATAAAAAATTATAAAAACTTGATATTATAAAAATTTACATTGAAATGCTTCCAATAAGATTCCACTTGAATATATTATTTATTATAGCATAATTAGAATTTATGGTCAAAGTTTATAAAATTTGACTCTCAAAATAGAAATGTAGCAAGTAAAAAAGACAGAGGGATTATTTCTTGTGAATTTGTGTTTAGGATTTCGAGGAATTCTCTTAGCGATTACGATATAGGAGGGGGTTGGGTAATGCTGGTTTTGGTATTGATCATGTTTTAGGTTAATTAGTAATACTATACAAGTTTACACTGTTGTCCTGACTTGGCAGTGCTTTAGGGCTTATTGAGTTTATGACAAATAATTAGTAAATACAAAGGAAATAAAGTGTTTAAAAATGACAAGAGAATACAATTAGAAAAGCTAATAGGAGTAATTGATTTTCAGTTCAGCCAAATAATGGAAAATGTTTAAAATGTAAAATCATTTTTATGCAATCAAATAACAAAAAAGTTCCATGAAAATGAGTTTCCACTGCAAAAGGTTTTCCATAGAAACTATTTTCAGTTAAAATTGTTTTACGCCCTATCAAAAGGAGCCCTAATTAAAAAATTATGTAAAGAAAATAGTTTGAATTAGTGCAATATATATAGAGAGAGTGTGTGAGATCCAATAAAAAGGGCATTTAAAATGAAAAGGTATCTTGATCTTTAGCTTATTTATTTGATCCAACACATGAGTTTTTACATTAAAAAAGTACCTATAACAATGAAAATGCCTACAAGTAAAAGAAAATATTTAGATCACTATATGTTAAAAAGGGATCACTCTATATGTGAAATGTCATGTGTTGAGTCTAAAAAATAAGAATCAAGATATATATATATATATATATATATATATATATATATATATATATATATATATATATATATATATATATTTAAAATAAGAAGGGTATTTAAAATGAGAAGGATGAGAAAACATCTTGGCTCTTCATCTTCTAAATTCAATAGATGATATTTGATATACTCATAGTTACCCTTTTTTAACTCATAGTGACCAAATAATTTTTTTCACTTATAATGACTCTTTTTATTATTATAGTTAATCTTTTTATTATTATAGTGACCATTTTTTATTGTTATACTTTTACATGAAATCTCTAGCTTTGGATCTTACAATTTGAATGGCTAAGATCTCTTCTTATTCTTCTTATTTTAAGCACCCTTCTCATTGGATCTCTCCCTATATATATATATATATATATATATATATATATATATATATATATATATATATATATATATATATATATATATATATATATATATATATATATATATATATATATATATATATATATATATATATATATATATATATATATATATATAGGGGCGGGTTCAGCTGAGAACCCCTCCTTATATAAGAACTCATCTATAACCGTTAATTAAGTATACTTTGAAGGCTGTGATTAATTCTTCAGTAATGGAAAAGTTGTAAATATAGAAAAGTTTGAAATTAATTGGCAGTTGAGAAAAATTCGCACCCCGTAATTATTGGGTAGTTTCCAAAAATGTCTCTTTATATTCTCAATGAATTAGGCATTCAATTAAGATTTAGAATATCAATACTCAACTTTAGAACATTAGTATTACGTATTACAACATTAGATAAAGTTTAGAACATATGTGTGAATCTTTAGAACACCAAAATTAAACTATAGAACATCAATATTAAACCTTATAACGAATAAATATTTAGAGCATATGTGTTAAGATTTAAAACATCAGTACTCAACTTTAGAACATCAGTATTAGACCTTATAATAATAAAATAAACATTTAGAATATATGTGTTAAGTTTTAGAACACTAGTACTCAAATTTAGAATATCAGTATTACACATTAGAACAATAGATTAAAATTTTAAAATATATGTGCTAAGGTTTAGAATATTAGTATTGCGTTTTAGAACATTAGTAGAACATCAGCTAGTGTTCAAAAAGGTTAGACGATTGTTCTAAATATTAAGTCTATTGTTCTAAATATGTATTATATTGTTTTTAAATTTAAATCTATTGTTCTGAAATTTAAATCTATTGTTCTAAAATTTAATTTTATTGTTCCAAACTTTTGCAATGTTGTTCTAAATATTAACTCTATTGTTCTAATTAGTCTCTTATTCTAAGGTTAAGTTTTAATATTCAACTCTATTGTTCTAAAATTATTATCTCTTGTTCTAAAAAGACACTATTGTTCTAAATAATAAGGCTATTAATTATTCCAAATTGTTATCACTTATTCTAAACTTTTGATACGTAGTTTTAAATATTAATTATATTGTTCTAAATAGTGATTATATATTCTAGGGTTTGATTCTATAGTTTAGCTTTGTTGTTTGTATATTTAGTTTTATTGTTCTAACTAGTGATTATCTTTTTCTAAGGTTCAATTCTATAGTTCAACTCTATTGTTTGTGAGTTTACTTCTCTTGTTCTTAATATTAACTCTAGTGTTCTAAAAACTGATACTATTGTTCTAAATAATAATTCTATGTTCGACATTGTTATATCTTATTCTAAACTTTATTTCTATTGTTATAAACTTTTGTTATGTTGTTATAAATATTAAAAATATTATTCTAAATATTAATTATATTATTCTATGTAGTGATTATACATTCTAAGGTTCGATTTTATAGTTTAACTTTGTTGTTTGTATGCTTAGTTCTTTTGTTCTAAATATTAACACTAGTGTTCTAAAAATTTACACTATTATTCTAAATATTAAGTCTATTATTCTAAGAATGTATTCTATTGTTCTGAAATTTAATTTAATTATTCCAAACTTTTGCAATATTTAGTTCTTTTATTTTAAATATTAACGCTAGTGTTCTAATGTTTCAATATTGTAATTTATTTTTCTAAACATATATTTATTGTATTATATTTATTCAATACACTAACCTTAATTCTAAATACATTGTACTATAATTTAATATTTGGTAGTTACCTAATGTTCTAAATTATTGTTCTAATATTCTAAACTTCTACTCTAATTTTCTAATTTTTTTTCCTAATATTTTATACTTCTATTCTAATGTTCTAATAGAGTTACTATTAGAACAATAGAAACTACGGGAAGAAAATGCTTAAATTTTTGTTATAATGTTCTAAATTTTTTTAATATTTTAAAATTATGTTCTATTGTTCTAAATATATGTTCTATTATTCTAAACTTTTGTTATATTGTTCTAAACTATAGTACTAATGTTCTAAAAATCTGTTCTATTGTTCTAACTATTGTTCTAATGTTCTTAACTTCTGTTTTAATATTCTAACCTTCTGTCCTATTGCTCTAAAGATTTATTCTATTGTTCTAAACTTTTATTTCAATGTTCTAAACTATTAAAAACTATTGTTTTATTATTAAACACAATCACATAAATTTTGTAAGATTAAAAAAAGACAAAAATTTCGATATCAACTAATAATACTAGAAAATTAATACTATAAATAATCGAACATTCGTAAATTCTTAAAAAAAATGACAAGCAATGAAGAGTAAAAGAGTGGAAAAATAATAAGTATTATAAAAACAAAAAGCATAATATATGTTGTTCTAGCAATGGATTCAAATAGTAGAAAAACATGATAATTGTAAAAAAAAGAATAAGCACTGATATGGAAAAAATACAACGATATTGCGATTTGAATAAAGAGTAAAAAGACAATATGAAAACTACTGATAATTATGGAACATGAAGAGGCGTTTTGGAAACTACCCCAATAATCATGGATCGAATTTTTCTTAACTACCAATTAATTTATGACTTTTTGATATTTATAACTTTGCCAATTAATGTAGATTTAATCACAACCATCTAAATATACAAAATTAACGGTATTAGATGAGTTTTTATATAAAAAGGGTTCTCTAAGGGGTTCTCACATGATCTCATATTCTCATCTTTCTTATTTTAACTTCTACTTGTATATATTTATATCGAGGAAGACTCTTGTAAGAGCACCTTCACTATGTGAGAACACTTTTATATTTAAAGAATAAATCTAGAATGTAGGATTATAATAAATTAAACTATATATACAAGTAGAAGTTAATTTCGATGTGTTCATCGCCCAAATTGTCCTAAGTTTTATCGATTTCTTCACCGGTGTTGATTGAATTTACTAGTTTAGTCATGAATCAAATTTTTTTTTTATCAATTTTGATTGAATTCATCAGCTTCATCATTATTCATTAGTTATGTTGTGAGTTCAAAATCTTTATCAATTTTGGTTGAATTCATCTATCTAGCTTGTAATTCGATTTTCAAGTAATTTGATTATGCATTTTCGTTATATTTTTTAATTTGGATTTAGTTTGATTTTTAATCATCATTATTTTTTTTTTACTTTTTAGGCTTTGTGCTCTATTTTGACTGATATATTTAGCGTGAACCAAATATTATATGGCGACTTCATCATTAATTTTTCAATAAGGTGAATTTTTGTTCATCAATATCATATGTTAAATCTTATAATTTTAATTGATCATTGTTCAAAAGCGTTGTTCTTATGTTTTAAAGTATTTTGTACATGTTCTATACTTTTATACATATGATATAAATCAATGTAATTTATGTTCTAAACATTTGTGTTTATGCTCTAAATTGTACAACATATAAATATAATAATATATGTTCTAAGCATAATTTAAAAATTATTCTATAGTGAACTTATATTATGATACTTCCAATAGATTAATGTATGCTTTGAACAAAATAAAATATGTTCTAAAAGCAACGACATATGCTCTAAATTAATTTGCATATGTTTCAATATTCAAAGTGATGTTGTAGATGAATAAAGATTCCCTAATGTCTATTTGAGTATGTTCTTTACATATTAACCTATGTTCTAAAATGAAGAACATAGGTTAATACCTTGATATTAAGGTATATTTCAAACTATTAAGTGCTTCGAATTATATATAATCGCAACGTTTGTACCGAAGCAATTAAATGATTTTCTACTAGTGTTCCTAGCTGTTATAACTTTGCTTTATGTTGTAATTTATAACTCTGCTTTATGCTGTAATTTATTTTCTTCATGTTATATTAGTATTATAACAAATTTTAGTATTGTATCTTTTAATCTATAATATGTTTAAATGAATATTAATTATTTTCCATTTGTTATTCGCTTAATAAATGATAATTTAATACTCTAGTTATGACAACTAATAAAAATATTAAGTATATTAGAAATTGATTGAAATACTAATTACGCAATAGTTATATTAATTAATTAATAATAATACAAATTTATTAATTATTATCATACATTAATTAGAAACTTAAGTAAAATTGGTGAATATGAAAGAGAGATAAAGTGGGGCAGGGTATTGAAAAAGGTAATAGAGAGATTGGTGAGGAGTTATTTTTACTCATTGTTGGGATGACATTTTACTAACAAAAAACTCATGAGTAAAATTGGCTGGGAGGAGTGAGAAAGTGGATAAAGAGAGAATTGGATGGGAATTTTTCCCACTGTTAATAGTGGTATAAGAACGTGTAATGACAAAGGGAGTTTTACCGACTCTTGTGGCCGGATGATCTTGGGATTTGTAGGATAAGATTGGTTTTACGCGCATAACTTAATTTTGAAGGGAAACATAAGCGATTCTTTGATCATTGTTATGTGTATAATTTTTTATGAGGGAAATTTTAATTCATTCATTAAAGCTAATCATCTTTCCCAAGGGAAGTTACAACATCTGGGAAAGGGCCATAACAAAGACATTCCACTACTTCCTTAGTATCCATTCGAGCTACAAGATGAGCTACAGTATTTTCTACCCTTCTAATATGTAAAAACATATACCTTTCAAACAAACCTTGGAGACTATTGATTTCTTCAATGAACGCATAGATGGGATTGTGGCCTCTTGACTTCCTTGATGCCATCTCCATTGCGTATAAAGAATTACCTTCCACCATAATCTTCCTAGCGCCAAAATGAAGAGCTACTTTAATCCCATAACAAATAGTTGCTACTTCTGCCATTGCAACATCCCACGGCTACTTCATTGTTGGTAATAGATCTGAAATTTCTAAATAGTCTATGTATATTTTTAATCAGATCTGAATATGATTTATATAGATTAACAAAATATGTTCTAAATCTTTTATATTATACTTTAAATTATATAAGTTATTATTTTATTCTTTTTTTATATACAGATTCACATATATTCTAAACATAACATCCTATGTTCTATGCTTAATTTCATAAATTAATTATAATTTAACAACTAATAGTTAGTTTATGTTCTACATATATCAACGTATGTTCTAAATATAAAAACTTACATTCTAAGATTGATTTATGAAAATATAAAATACATGACAACAATTTATATGTTCTAAACATATAGTAAAACTTGTGTTCTAAATGGATCAATGAATGTTCTAAACGGAGAAATGTATATTCTCTAAATTATTTTATATTATACTTTAAGTTATGGAAGTAATGTATGTTCTAAATTATTTTATATTATACTTTAAATTATGGAATTTTTTCGTCCGTTTAATTTTTTATTATATACGGATTAAATTCACATTTTTCTAAACTTAATAACTTATGTTCTAAGCTTAATTTCGTAAACTAATTATAATGTAACAACAAATATAAAATAATTAGCTTGTGTAAAACATGTCAATATATGTTCTAAACATAACAACATATGTTCTGAATATGTCTACGCATATTCTAAATATAACATCATATGTTTAAGATTGATTAATAAAAATATAAAATACATGACAATAGTTAACATATGTTTTAAAATAATTTTGCATAAATTCTAACATTTATACCCATGTTCTAATATTTATGCATATGTTCGTTAATTCTTCTTTAGTAGCTGTTGTTGTTACTCCTAGAGCAACGACATTAACTGTTTCATGTTCATTTAATTATTCATATCCTTCAAATATGAAAAACAAAAATTCATAGAAAATCCAACAAAAAATGACTGAAAAAACATTCCGATTGTTCGAAATTATCAAAATGTAAAGTGATTTCTTCTTCACTTTGATCCATTAGTTAATTACAAATGTATAAGGTTTTTTTGCGAAATTTTTTATCAAAATTCTTGGATTCGACTAGTTTGATATTTCCAAGAATTTGATCCTTCAAATGTAAAAAAGTCCAATTCTTTTTTCAAATTTCCACTTTTATCCTTCAAATGTTAATTGGGCCTTTTTTTTATATATGTTTGGGAAGTTCCTAATTTTATAATGTTGACATTACTTACACGCCTCTAATCTACACATCCAATTTAATTTAATCCATTTTTATGTATAGAGTCAAAATTTAAAAAGTTTGATTATAAATTTTCATCATGTTATAAGAAATTATAATATATTCAAGCGTAATCTTATTAGATTTATTTCAATATAAAATTTTTAGAATATCAAGTTTTTATAATTTTTTGTCGTATGAATTATGAGATAAAAATGTTTTAAGTTGTGTTTTGGACCATAATAATTCAAATGGAGCAAAAAAAAAAAAAAAATAGTAATAGAAGTAGTATGACCTACATTGCTTGTGCAAATGTTCAGAGTTTTCAACGAACCATACCGTACGTGGAATTACTTGCATGCCTACAAAAAAGTTGCCTAACCTGATAATGTTTTCTACGGAGTAGTAAATTTACTTGCACTTTGTTGCGAGAAAGACTTTTCATACCTAGAGAGATTTATTCGAATACATAATGGCAAACTTTCAAATTTTACGATCTGCTTCATTCATATGATCATATGTTCATACATGCGAACATCGCCACTTCATGATTTCGCCTAGCTAAGGAAAACACGCATATTGTGTGGAATAATTTAATTATATATATATATATATATATATATATATATATATATATATATATATATATATATATATATATATATATATATATATAGTTGTTGTCCTGGTGGGTCACCAGTCGGCCAATATAAATTTTGATGTTTTTTAATATTATTATTTGGTTATTTGGTACAAAAAATTTAGTTCATGTTTGATTATCGATTGTAATTAAGCAGGCTTAAAATTCTAGATTCGCCACTATATATCTATATATGTTAAAATCATGGTACCGTCATGCATAAGGATTTGTAAAATTGACCTAGAAGCACAATCCAACACCCATATCAATCGGTCACTATCAAGATCTTATGGATAGGGATAGAAAATTAAAGCCTTTGGAGAATTTCCCTTGTTTTGATGTGCTTCAAATTGTCTTCACGTAAAAAGCTAATTCTATAAAACTGTTTTGTTGCATCAAAGATCATTGTTGCTTGATTTTGGCCAGTTCCATATATATAGTTTTAAACAAAACAAAATCTAACTACGGAGTACATATTAGAAGATTGTTACGTAAAGAGTGAATTCGCCATATGCTATAAATACACTCCAACGATAATTCAATACGCACTCCCAAGTATGTACATAAGAGATGATTGATAAATTCACCTAAATATCAACACGAGTTAGGCGAGTGTGGTATACTTTTACATTCCTCATCAAAAAAATTGTAACATCTACTCACTAACATCACAAAGACATTAATTAAATTAATTTCCAAACTTATACGTTTCGTTTGATATTATCCAATTTCATGGTTTAAAAATTCATTTGTGATTGTGAGAAAATTATATATGCACTTGAGAATCATCAAATTTGATCAATATAGGTGTATTTATTTATTGTCACATTGTTCATAAATCTATATAACCAAAATCCTGCAGTGATGGTATTGTATGTGACTTAATTTTTTTTTTTTTGGCAAGAAGGATTGGAATACACAAATTACATATACATACCCTTCCTAGCTTGTGTGGCTAAGTGATGGGCTATGTTAACATAAAATCATTCTACTTTAACTAGGAAAACAAATTGCAACTCCTTAGTAACATAAAGGATATCTTGGACAAGTCCTTGAATTTCCACCAGTGCTTTTTTTGGATTAGAAATCGCTTTGATTGCTAGGACACTACCCGTTCTGATGACCTAGGTTGAGCATCTCAGGATCGCATTCTGGAGTCCTATATAGATTGTATGTGACTTACTTACCACTATATTTGTGTGACAAAATCCATGAAAGCAAACCCAAACTTAAGGTAATCTTATCATTGCCCACCTTTCTTCTTCCTCGACTCCTCCTCTACTCCTCCCTTTCTCTTTTCCTGCATATATTCTCACTCCTCTTGCCCTACCCACATAATCAACACTGCAAAGCAGTACTCTACTCCACTGCATGGCAAATAAAGGTTGCTCATATCTACCAAGAGGGAAATAGGGCTGTTGATTGACTTGCTAATTAAGGAGTTTCTAGTCCAACTAATTTCGCACTTTTAGATAGTGCTCCCGTTGAATTCCGTCGGATCCTAGAAGAAGATTTACGGGGTGTCTCCTTCACGAGACTAGTCCCTGCGTAGTTTTTTCAGTTTTTGGTATTTCTAGTAGCTTTAGTTGGTTTTTTCTATTCTTCTTGTTACTGTTTTAGTTTTCTGGCTTTATATAAAAAAAGTTCTACTTATAGAATATTAACTTGCACTATTAGGATATTAAAAATTGTACTATTTAATTTGCAAATAAAGTGGTACTTATTAAATATGAAATTGCATTATTAGGAAATAAAGTTATGCGTTGCTTCACCATTTTCGTGGGGCCCCGTTATTTTAGCTAGCTTCATTTTCTTTTTTGAAATTGTACTTTTGAGAATAGAAATTGTGCTATTTGCAAATAAATTTATACTTATGAAATATGAAATTGTCCTATTAGGAAATTTAAAATTATACTATTTACAAATAAAGTTATATTTATAGAATATAAAGTTGTACTATTAGAAAATGAAGTTGTGCATAATTTTAACTTATATTTTTTATTTTTTTACCTTTATTTTTTAAATAGTACTATTTAGATATGAAGTTGTCCTATTTCAATTGAAGTTATACTAAAAGACATGAAAATTATACTATTATAAATGGTATGATATGTTTATAAAATATCTCATAGATATATTTCAAATTTTCCCCTTCGAGTCCAGATACCCCAAAGGGTGTCTTTTTTAAAATTCTCTCAGTATACATTTTTCCTTATTTGATATTTTATTTCTTTTATTTCACGTTTATTCATTTTTTTTCATTTTTCTTTATCTTAAATTTCATTTCTATTATTTCATATTTACTCATCTCTTTTTACCTTTAGTTTTTCATCACTGCAACTATCCTTAATTTTAAAATTTCTTTCAAAAATCACAGCTACATCTTTCCTTTTCTGGTACTTGTTTTAGGTTATATTTCTATTTGTTATCAATTTTTCCATCTATTATATGAAAATTCTAAATTTTTCTTTGATATTATAGGAAAAAATGCTTTCAGTTGAACATCTGCCGATTGTGTTAGGAAATTTGAGACGAGGGTTGAAAATTATTTAGACATATTTTTAAAGTGAAACATCTACCTACTACAAGTGGTTATATGATTTTATACAATTGTACAACCTTCAAATTATGACTATTTTAGCACTTAGTTTATAAACATGGAAATATGAATCAAAAAATTATATAACTTCATAGATGAGGTAGTGCTTAGTCATCATAGATGAAGTAATAGAGTTTTAATTTTTAACAATTGTAATTTTATTTATTAGATCGTATATTTTACTAAAAAATAAGTGTAAATTAGATTATACAGGCGCCTGCATGATGCTCATTATGCACTTGGATCAAAAAGTAAGGCAATAAAGCATTAAACACGAGATCATTTAACACGTAATATACTTAATTAACATTAATAAGTAATGTAATGTAAGCGAGAACATTAAAGTTTCCCACAAAAACCAACATTAATATATTGTAAAGTAAATGATAAAGCATTGGGATTCAATCGTTTTCATTGGGAAAATAATAATAACAGACCTTTGAAATTCTATTTGTTTTATTTAATAAGTATCCCATTTTATTTTCTACCGATTTTTCATTTTGATTTATTCAGTGCACATACATAGCATGTACATTGTAAAATCGATCAATATGTTTCAATGAGGGTCCTCATATATCGAAATATTATGTACATTACATGATATGAATATGTACATACCTTATAAGGGAGTTGTACACTACAAACATATGCGATGTACATCATTGTCATTAAGAATACAATATGCAAACTCACAGTTTAAATGTACGTAAACTGAAGAGTCACAATTCTGTCATGTTCCCAATATAAGGTATCAATGATATTAACATGCATTAAACTGTACTTATATGTATATTATAAACATTTCTTATATACATATTGAAATCAATATACCTAACTATGGTCATCAGATATCAATGTACTATAAAATTTATGAATATATACATTAATAATCAGGAAAATATATATTACACGCATATACAGTGCATGTCATGTTCATTATAAATTCATTATGCAAGTACATTAGTGACTATTCCATCATGTATCCAATATTACTTACAATGTATATTACTCATAATTTAAATATATATATATATATATATATTATTCTTATAAATGTACATATATATTCTCGAAGAAAACTTATTCACAAGATGTTTAATGTACAAAATACTCAATCGAAACAATCGAAACAAATGTACATATAAATTTTTTATATGCACGTCATATTGATTTCAATATGTATATAAGAAATGTTTAATGTACATTATTCACATTTTTATGTTCATTATAATCGAAACAAATGTACATATAAATTTTTTTTAACTAAATATCATATGTTAGCAATTTTTCACTAAGTATGTTCAACAAGATGTTTAATATACAAAATACTCAACTCTAACGTACATTATTCATATTTCTGATGTTCATTACTATCGAATCAAATATACATGTAAAATTTTTGATCTAAATATCATATGCCACCAATTTTTCAGTTAGTATGTGCACCAGAATGTTCAATATACAAAATACACAACACTAATGTATATTATTCATATTTATGATGTTCAATAAAATCAAATCAAATGTACATGTAAAATACTCAATACTCAATGGCATTAATGAGTCACCAACACCAGGATAGTGCTATTAATGAGTGAATTTTTGTGGGAAATTCAAAAGATATGATTTGCAGTTAATCTTTGTGAAATGAAGGCTCGTTTCCAATTTTTAAATTAAATGTGACAGTTAATTAATCCTGTTTTTTGTGGAAAATATTAAATTTCTCGCGTACATAACAGTTCAGCTTAATATACATTACACACTTTACATATTAAATGATTTACATGTTTAATGTCTTATTGGCTTGCATTTTGATCTGAGTGCACTAAGAGCATGGTGCACATGCCTGCACTGTCCAGGCATTGAAAAAGGTACCCTAATTTCCAAACTTTTTAAAGATTTTTTAAAAAATATTTTTAAAAATAGGTAGGGATTATGTTTTATGGTTAAGTATGGAACCCTTATAGTTGTGTATGTGTTCTATACTAGGTATTTCATGTATTAGCCAAAATATAATTGGAAATGACCATTCCACCTTTATTTCTCAAAATTGATCAAGTTGATCCCTCATTAATTCTTTTACATGTCAATTTTAGGAAATACTTGTTGTCCTCGACCCCAAACTTACACTCCCACATTCACATTTTCACTTTTCACCAACCAAGCACCCCGCAAAACCACAGTCCTCTTCTCCCTCTTCCTCATTCCCATTCGTGCCTAGATTAGTCATCAGTCATCACCATTGTACTGCCCGACCATTGCCAGGCCTCATCCATTCTCTTCTTTTCTTCATCTTCCTTCTCCTGCAAACTATTGAACAATCACTCTGCCCCTTTTCTCCTTTGTTGGAAAGAAAAGATAAAAGAATCAGATAAGGAACATGCAGAGCATAAGTTTAGTTAGAGATAGAAGTTTTTACCTTGTTAACTTCCTTAAATAAAGGAAAATTAATTAGGGACATGTATTATATATGTACATAATTGATCTGAGGTTAATACATAACATAATTATAAAGAGTTTCTCTTTATGATATTAGAGCCATGTATTATATATGTATAGAATTGATCTGTGCTAAATACATAACATAATTACATAAATAATTACAAATAGTTTTTCTCTTTATGGTATCAGAGCCATGATTCTGTTCTTGACAATTGAATTAGTACACCACTATATTAGCAATCTGCACCGCCATCCCTCAACATTGGAAACCACCACCTGCCAAAATGAGATGTCATTGATATAAGACTAGCTCAATTGTGTTATAATAAATGTGAGTTATATATGCGTTTCATATTCAAATACACATTTTAATATTTTAATTCATTATGTATACATTTATATTTTATAAATTGAGCATTTAAAATACTTGAAGCATGGATTTGTGGTTTTAAGCACTAACTTTGATATTAATCAGATTTCTAAATTTAATCTATTTCAATGAAGTTCCTACTTTGTTTATAAATTTCAGTAGTCACTAGTACATAGCTAATTTCTTGTATTACGTGTTACAAACATGAATCTTACAAAAAAAAACCATCAACTATGGAAAATAAGTATTAGCTTGGAAAGCTATACACTTATTCATTCACTTTTTAGAAAATATATATTTATTTTTAATTTGATGAGGATCAAATTATGTTTTATGGTTGAAAATAACAAAGTTTTATACCAGATTAAGTGTATAATAAGTCTTGAGTGTGATTTACGGATAAGTAAAGTCGAGTTTATGTTGAAAGAACTTTTGTTTAAAATTAATATACAAACTTTTAAACGTTGGTGGTGTGCTCATTTTAGAGCACGTTTACAACCCCATTTTAATGTCGAGTCTCGCGGTTTTATATTGATTTTATATACATTACACTTGATTTTACCTTAATCTTGTCCTCGAGCTATTTTAAGGTCATTTCAGATACTTTCGATGATTTCAAGGTAAAATGCGACGTGTTTGAGGCTTTGACATTCTTATCAAGAGGTTTGTCTTGGGCACGCATTTCAAATCACTCTCAAAGATTCCACAAAGTTCAGAAGCCATTAGACACTTCGAAGAAGCTGTTCAGCAAGGTTCAGGCTCAGATTCGACCGAATCTGACATCCATTTGGTCGAATAGAAGGCAGGAACTCAAGAAATGACTCAAGCTCTCGGGAATAACCGAATGAGATCCCATTCGGTCGAATCATGGTCCATTCGGCCGAATGGGTGCTATCCTTCGGTCGACTTATGGACAGAGTCAAGATAATCGAAGTTCTATTTTGGGCGAATGACAAGACCATTCGGTCGAATGGTCCCTCAAACGACTGAATCCTCACCCCATTCGGCCGAATGGCCCCCTTTTCCCGCAAAAATTACTTCTTCTCAAGTCAGCCCTCGAGGGTTTTTCTAGGGTTTTACCCCCTTATGTCCCTAGGGTATAAATACCCCCTTGCTCTGTAAAAAAAACCCTCATGCCTATTTTGAGAGCTCTTGTGCCTCAACTTGAAACATCACTTTCATTGGTTTCATTTCATTCATGCTTTAGTTTAGATTTAAGGCTTTTGTTGCTCTTGTTTTCAAGCATTGTATTTCAGATTCAGAATTTCTTTCATTCACGTAAGTTATCGTTTCTTTACTGTTCTATTTCGTTTAATGCTTTCAATTATTGCTTTTGTTAATTCCATTGCCCTTGCTATTATCCTTGCTCCATTTACGGCTTTGATAGAATAGTTGTCGGTTTTGATTTCCTCTTTGTTTCCCCTTTTCGTTCTCTTGTTCAATTACATTCAAATTGTTTATGCTTTCAATCATGTTTTTGTTCATTGTTTATGCCCTAGCTTTTACTAGTATGAGTGAGTAGTTTTCTTAGGGGTGTGATTAGTGAAACCCTAGGTTTGGCTTGTTCTTCATGTGTAGGGTTAGGGTTTGAGATTGTCGATGATTGATTGATTGACATTCGATGCGAATCTTATCCTGCCACTCCTTAGGAGACATAGAGCGCTTATAGGTTGTTCATGTGATTTATAGGGTCGCAAACTTCCTCTCGTCATCTTGAGTGTCTTGATTGATTATTGATCGATTTCCCCTAACCTAGCGTATCTGCTAGTTCGATTGTCCTTCCTAGGGTGGAACTAATTTATCCCCGTTTTTCTTTCATTGCATATTATCGTTTTGTTCTTGCGTTACTTTTCTGTCGTTAGTGTAGTTCAATCAATTCAAATTTCACATAAACGCTTTACATCAAGTCTAGAAACTAGCATCCCTTGTCCTTGTGGTTCGACCCCCGACTTACCATTACACTAGTTATAGTATTATTAGGGTGATTATAAATATTGTTTGTATAACTAGTCTTTTAGTAAAACGACGCTAAAAGCCGGTTATCAGTTGTATAGTGATTGTTTGGAGATTATATTGATGATGGGATTGCTTGGTTAGTATCAATCGAAAAATTTATATGATATGGCATTATATTATTGGTTTTCTTTGACATCTGTGCAAAAAGAAATGAGAAAAACAAAAAGAAATAGAGGAAGTAGTACTGAAAATATTTATTTTTCCTTTTTTTTTGCTGTAGCTTGCAACAGATATGATAATCCTTAATCAGGATCAATCAGCCATTATTAGCTAATTTGGAGTTAGACCACAACCCGTATGATTAATAAAAAGATTATAAGAGCCAGCGTAGTCTTACATACACTAATTAATCGCGAGATATAACGGTGAAGATATTTTAGGGATGGTTGAACTCATAATCTCAAAACAAGTTAGTAGCCATTGTAGAAGAGCTCGTCTTATTCTAAATTACTACGGTACTAAGAAAGATCAGTCAACGATATATGCTACTTGGAGTACTTGGCAGTGAAGTATCTGAGAAACTTTTAATCTTCCATCTTAAGTTGTAGACTAATTTGCAGAAGAAAAAAAAAACAGTTGCTTGTAGACTAGTAATTTACTTGGCAATAAATTAGTAGGACAGCATCAGCAAAGTATCAGAGAAATTCTAAGGATATCAACTCAGGGTGTCAATTTGGATTACGAAGCAGGTTTGGGTTGGTATTAATTGGTTTCATACTAAATGGGTTGAGTTGAGACTTGAGATTCATTGTCTTTTGTCTTTTAGGTCAAATCAGGTTTGGTTGGGTTATTAACTAGGTTGAGTTTAGCTGGTTATTTACCTGCTCGAGTTGAGGTTTGATCTTATTGGATTTGAGTCATATTCAATTCATGTCAATTAATCCAGTGTAGGTTTGGATAAATTAAGATTGGTTTACTTCTAATTCGGATGGACTTTAAGTCGGGTCATTTCTTGCCTATTCTGTTTAGGGCAGGGGAAGGTTAAGACAACTTATTTTTGGTTAGATAGATTTCGAGTCATATATTAGAACATATCATCTTAATTTCAATTGAAATTTGTCTGGTGTCAGATCTAACTATTTTGTACCGTAGAAGATTGCATTAGTAGTGAAATGACAGTTTTTTTTAATTAGTTTTCTATTTTAAAACTCAATATATGATAATTGCTTAAGAACTCTTGACGTTTAAGAGTTATGTATCATATTAATCATAAATGATGTTTTGTGAAATCAACTCTTGGTTTGCTAACAAGTTAGTCTTAAATATTTCGGTTGCATTGAGTTAAGGTTATTATTAATTGGGAAGTATCAGTTAATTGTTGAATTGAATTACAATCATTTATTTATTAGTTAGGTCAATTTTGAGTCAGGTATGGGTCGGGTCAATTTCAAATTGAATCTCCTTTTGATGGAGGGTACGTTGGGTTTTGGATTTACAAATTTAAAGTTTAATAGATTTTCAGGTTGACTTTAGTTTGGGTTGGATTGGTTACATGTCTCACCGTTCGAGTTGTTAAACAGGTTGGATTCGGTCGATACGAATTAATATCGATCAGTGTAGTAATTCGGGTTAAAAACAGACAACTATAAGTATTATGTATCATACATATTGACTATATAAGATGTCCTAAATAATGATTTATCTATAAGTCCTTTTCCGAGTTATTATCGTCATTTTTCATTTCTAGATTATGCAGAAAAATGATTACTTTCTTCTATAGTAAATGATTATATGACCACGTTATTTTCTGTTATAAAATACTTCAACGGCATATTCGTAAAAGGCAAGATAGGGGAGAGAAAGGAAGGGGTAGATTGTGTTAATGCGTAAATGACAAGTAAACATGAAAACCAAGATGCCCGTGTATGTGAAAATGAGAAATTTCAAAAATATATCTAATATATTTTTGTAATTATATATTATATTTTTTTTATTTCTTCATAGTACAATTTTATATTTTAAAAGTATATTTTCATTTATAAATAATACAACTTTAATTTCCAAAAAGGCAACTTAAAGAAAAAAGGTAAAATATTGGGTTCACTTGAAAATGGTGAAAGTATATATAACTTTATATTCTATAAATATATTTTTATTTGCTAATAGTATAATTTTAATTCTCAAAAGTACAACTTAAGAAAAAAAAATCAAATCTACCCTTTTACCCTCCTTTACATGCATTGTTACATATATCGGATATTAATTCGGACAAGTTTACGAAATTGTAGTCACTTGCTTATTACTAAACAAGTAATAATTCGGGAACTACTTTTCCTTTTTTTTTTTGGTTTAAGTACGTAGCTATGATTCTAGGAAGATTGAAAATACTAAACCATTACCTTCCACATGTCATTTGGTGAGAGAATGAGGAAATTTCCACCTTCAAACAACGAGTGGAATTTGATTTCATAACCTTAAAGTTATGATATTAAACCTTTACCGCTAGGTAAGTAAAACCTAATTTGGTAATTTTGGTAGGTGAACTATCTGCTACCTTTTACATTGAACCAATGATTGAATCCTGAGAAGAATGCCGAGGTACACTACTTGATCCTATAATACAACAAAGAATTATTGTAATTAAATTTTAATTAACAATATAGATAAATACACATTAGATTCAACTCAAAAATAAACTGATTTGTACTGTCAATAGAATGATTGGTCCATTGAATACCCAATAAAATATGATCCTTTAAAAGACCGATCCATTAAATTAGGCCAATTATTAATTAGACCCTTTTAGAAACGGGCCGGTCAAGGGCCCTTAATGGGACCCCTCCCATTTTTGAACAGGTCTAACTAGACCACTATTACACAGATAATTCTAGAATAATCTGATCTTTATACATGGGCCTGTCAAATATTAAGAATTAGATAGGGTTTTGTCATAGTAAAGATAGGGAGCACAAGGAATCAAGAACAAAGTGTAAAAAAAAAAAGAGCATACTAGTAGAACATAAACAGGGAGGAAAACCCACAATCTAACTTTATACTGCTGCAAGAGGGCCCTTCAAGTCTAGTAGATTTTGGAATACATCAACTTTGTTTCAAAAAATATTCCTAGCTAGGGAATCATTAGTCAGCATCACAAGAAAGCCAAATTTACTTCACTTTGTGGGTTTGAAAACTCCTTAGTCCCTATCAATTCTCTATCTCTGTGCTGCTGCTCAATTCCTTTGATGCTCGCTTCCTGCAGATGAATCAAATAAAAGAATTTGTTCCTCATGTCATGTACCTGCTGCATGTCACCTTTCACTTTAAACCAGACATGAGAGTCTCTTTAGAACATGCCACAGCAGAAGCCAATTGTTAGACTGACACTGCAAGACAATAACTTATCACCAGTTGCAAACCCCAGTTGTCCGGTCTAAAGAGAGCTCTCATGCCAACCCTTCATTTTCTGCAGGGTAAATGTTTGAACATAGAAATTTGAAATCAATTGAATAGAATATATTTTGAATGTTGAGTGGCAAAATGAAAAGGAACAAAATCTATGTTTTAAAAAGATGCTGCGTATTTTTTAAGATGCTGTTTTGATTGTGTGCAGTTCCTAGGATTTCAAGGTCACAGATAATTTCATGCATTTTGGATCATCAAGAATGATATGATACTCCCACCAGCGTGTGCATGCTTTTTCAGGCTTATCCAACAAGGGTATGTTCAAGGTTTTTGCCTCCAAAGTGTACGCTTGTGTAACTCTTGTTTATTTCACATCAACTCGGGGACGGACTTTGACATGATTAGAATTTGTGGTCAAATTTTACGAACTTTGACTCCAAATATGAAAACGTTGCAAACTTAGTGCGACGGAGGGAGTAAACGAGGAGTATATATAACTATATCTTAGGGAAAGAGGATAAGATCAAATAACTAATTTCCTAGCTA
This sequence comes from Dysphania ambrosioides, assembly GCA_026401315.1. Lineage (NCBI taxonomy): Eukaryota > Viridiplantae > Streptophyta > Magnoliopsida > Caryophyllales > Amaranthaceae > Dysphania > Dysphania ambrosioides. The sequence continues at coordinate 3,517,127 of CM048662.1, forward strand.
GATTACAACTATTATGATCACGGATTATGTGTAAGTATATTGACTAATACAAAGTGTCTCTCAACATATTTAAAGGGAAAAATTCAAATACCCATGTCCAATCATAATGCAAACCGTCAGAATTGTGTTCAATAAAGTTGCACAGAGCAAATCAGAGAGTATGAAAGTGTAACCTGTTTCTACAGCTGAGCTCAACACTGTGACAATACCACAGCTACAAATATAGACAGCTCCAGGAGACTAATCAATGTAGTCGATCAAGTCAACACTCCTATTTGATCATCACATTAAGAGAGCTAGCTAATTAGATTTAACCGGTATTGTTCAACTAATTCTGATTCTGAAAGCTCATGGAAAGATCTAGTAAAACAGCTTAGTAGCCTACTGATTTTCAACAAGTAATCCTATTCTGAAAGCACCTAACAGTGGTCACACTGTATCCTAATGCTTAATTAAGAGAAGTTTGGTAAAAAGTTTGATCTCATAGAGAAGCAAGATCAGACCTCATTCCAACCAAGCTGTAAAGTTTCTACAAATCACCTTTCCTGATGCAATGCAAGCTGTGCTTGCAACGGAATGATAGCATTAAGCTTTAATCCAGTTCAATCTCAGCAATCATTGGCACATGGGATTGATGGGCAGGTAGGACATTGATGGCAGCATGATATGTTCCTAGTCCAACTTGGTTATGCGAAGATGCAAGCATATTTAGAATGATATCAGTATCAGATTATGACCTATATGTGCAACACCCTTGTTAACCGATATGACACTAAAGGCTATAAAAAACAGTAAACTTATCTGTTGATGCGTGAACCAAAAACAGTAGCCGCGTCGTGGCGAACCACTGACCTAAAAGATGATTCTGCGCTACCTCCCGGTGCAGTAGACACAAGCGGTCGCCTTTCAGGATAAGCACGGCGCCAGAATTTATGTGCACTCACAAACCCGACTGGAATTCAGAATACTTGCCCAGAAAAGTGAAAGTGTTTAGTATTTTTTGAGAAGAGGGAGAGGTACGGATTTTTGTATGTTGCTGAAGAGAGACTGAGAGTATTATATAGGCAGCAAGGTAAACCAACCAGCAACGGTTAGTAACAAAAGAGGAAGAAGTGGTCAAGCCACGTTCAAGCAATAAGGCCACGTTCAAGCAATAAGGCCACGTTCAAGCAATAAGGCCACGTTCAAGCAATACGGTTGGCATGAACGGTGCAAAAGACTGAGTCAAAAACGGTTTGAATTCTCTAAAATAAAATTCCTCCAAAAAGATAAAAGGACCCACGCCCGCACATCGCATTCCCCAAGATCCCAAGTCCCGAGGCCCGAGGCCGAGCCCGACTCGACCCGGCTCGGCGCGCGCGCGTGTTTGTGGCACAACACCCACCTCCAAGTTACTCACCTAAGTAGTACTAACATACTACAATTTATAAGCAAGGAGAAAACACTAGTAGAAAAGCTTAAATATGCGGCGGGATTTTTAGTGACATATGCGACGTCAAAAGACTAGCAGCAATACAGATAGCCGCAAATTAATCTATTTAATTTACGGCGTAAAAAATACGCCGCATATTATTAATCAATTTGCGGCGTCACCTACCCAAAAACCGTCGCTAATTGGCCATAAATTTGCGGCGTCACCTATCCTACAACCGCCACTAATTGGCCATAAATTTGCGGCGTCACCTACCCTACCACCGCCACTAATTGGCCATAAATTTGCGGCGTCACCTAGCTAAAACCGCCGCAAAATTCCATTTAACCAGGTTAAAAATTGACCTGTAATATAGGAATATGCGGCGGGTCTTGGGGACACCCGCCGCATATAAGTTGTTTTTTTTTTTAAACACATGAATCTGATCCCTACAACACCCAAATTTCAAATTCAAAACCTGCTTATTACATTTGCAATTTCTGCAACCCAAGATACATATATACACATGATCCATCGATCTCTCATTTATGCATACTAATAGGGTCGTAAAAACAACCATATATTAAGTGACATCAAAAATACAATCCAATTAATGAAATTGATGTATAAATTACAAAATAAACAAGAATAAGGTAATGTACAAAATCTAAAAAAAGTTATCTGTCCAATACTTTGCAACTTTGATGCGGATGACGTCAATTTCTTCGTTGGAGAAGGGCTCCTCGTTGAATCATTTGCATACCTAATATTGATTATCATATCATTAACATGCATATAAAATGTAATGCATATGAAATCGACGTATTTGAAGTGTTTAAGTCACTTTCTACCCGAACCCGATCCCATTTGACCTATATTGACTCAAATCGATGTGTTTCAAGTGTTTAGGTCACTTTCTACCCCCAACCGATCCCATTTGACCTATCTTGACTCAAATCAATGTGTTTCAAGTGTTTAAGTCACTTTCTACCCAAAACCGATCCCATTTGACCTATCTTGACTCAAATTGATGCATTTGAAGTGTTTAGGTCACTTTCTACCCGAAACCGATCCCATTTGACCTATATTGACTCAAATCGATGCATTTGAAGTGTTTAGGTCACTTTCTACCCGAAACCAATCCCATTTGACCTATCTTGACTCAAATCGACGTGTTTCAAGTGTTTAGGTCACTTTCTACCCGAAACCGATCCCATTTGACCTATCTTAACTCAAATCAATGTGTTTCAAGTGTTTAGGTCACTTTCTACCCCAAACCGATCCCATTTGACCTATCTTGACTCAAATCGATGTGTTTCAAGTGTTTAAGTCACTTTCTACCTGAAATCGATCTCATTTGACCTATCTTGATTCAAATCAATGCAGTTGAAGTGTTTAGGTCACTTTCTACCCAAAACCGATCCCATTTGACCTATCTTGACTCAAATCGATGTGTTTTTAGTGTTTAGGTCACTTTCTACCCGAAACCGATCCTATTTGACCTATCTTGACTCAAATTGATGCATTTCAAGTTTCCTATGTTCCGTTCTCCTGCTTTTCCGCCTTCATCACATTCCTCATCTTTCCTATAAAACAATTTGTGCCCTTCCATTCTTTTCCGGCTATTATGAAGAAAAGATGGAGAATTTATCCGCTGGAAAGTAAACAAGGGATCCAAGAGCTAAAATGGTGATGGAACAAAATAAAAGGGCACGGAGAGTAAAAGTCTCTTCAGCATATGCTTCATACACTGATATACCTTTATCCCACAACAACTGTAAATCTTCAATAAGGGGAGCAAGGTAAACATCAATGTCATTCCCAGGTTGCTTGGGCCCTGATATTAGAAGCGATAACATAACATATTTACGCTTCATACATAACCAAGGGGGCAAATTATATATCACTAACAAAACTAGCCATGTGCTATGTTGACTGCTTAAGGTACCAAAAGGATTCATTCCATCCGTGCAAAGACCAAATCTTAGGTTCCTATCTTCCCCGCCAAAATCCTTGAAAGATTCATCAATTGTTTTCTACTTGGGAGAATCCGCAGGATGTTGAATCATCCCATCTTTCTTCCTCTTCTCTGCATGCCATCTCAAATTCTTTGCATCGCTCTTAATCGAAAACAAACGCTTGAACCTTGGTATTATGGGAAGGTACAACAACACCTTTACACTAGGACCTTTAATCCCCACTGCAGGCTCTATCTCATGTGGGTGTTTGTTACGTGACTGCCCACATTAGGACATTGAATGAACTCTGCATACTCATTTCAATACAATATGCAATCATTCGGACAAGCATCAATCTTATTATACTCTAACCCAAGGGGACACATTAACTTCTTTGCATAGTACATGGATATAGGCAAATCATTACCCTCTGGAAACATGTCCCCTAATATTTTCAATAAGGCTGTGAAACTAGTATCAGTCCAACCATATTTCGCTTTCAAGTTAAACAATGTTGATGTGGCAGACAACTTAGTGTATTCAGTACATCCAGGATACAACGGTTTCTCAGCAGCCTCCCACAAACACTCAAAAGTATGAGATTGACTACCAATTTGATCCCCAACCCCTTCAAGAATTTCATCTATTCGATCTTCATCACTAGGGTCATTATCCTCCAATTCATCCTCCCCATCATCTTCCTTCTCGGCATCAACATCTTCAACGTCATCAGATTCTAATTGGTCATGATGGTCTAGCTCAACTTGATGAATGGGAATTTCGTTAGAACACAACCCCATGTCATTAGAAGCAAGAACCTCACCATGCCATACCCATACGTGGTATTGTTGCCTAAACCCACGGTGAATCACATGGTCCCTCAACTCTCTTATACTACTAACTGTATTCACATTATCACAATCAACACAAGGAAAACACACCTCATCATCTCCAATGTTATTTAGGTGTTTCAACACTTGTCTATAAAACTCCTCAACTCTATTCATGAACTCCAATGAAGCACGATTACCTTATATCCATTTTTGCTTTGTGTTATGCCCTATTTAACATGTAAGAGATTAAATAACAATCTAATCAATACTCAATTTACTCATAGTTATATATATAATTGCACCTAAGTAGCTTACCAAAAATAAGGTTAAGAACTCAATCTATAGTTTAATTTACTAAATTCTTCTAGCAATATTATTTATGTTTTATGCTTTGTAAATCAATACAAATTCTACAAAAAAATTTGGCAGAGTTTCCTTTGTAAATCCAACATTTCCCAATTTTGAAAATAGATTTTCAAACCTGTTTATAGGAATTTATATACAACCACAACTAATACACAATGTCATGTTACACACAATATCATAGAGGTGAAATTCACATTACTTTACACCACTTCAATTCAATCGTCTTTACATTGCTTCCTACACATGTTTATTTTGTTTGTTTGTTTGATCATTAAGTTAACTTTTGCTCTCATCTCTTTTGCTAACTTTTGTCACCATTTTAAATCCCGTCAAAATGACTACTTCAAAGTAAGATCGAGTCTTCCTTACTATGTTTGTTTGTTTATCTTGATCATTAAGCTTCAATTCCCTACCTAATAATCCAACAATCCCCTTCCCCTAACCCTAATTCAATCAATCCTCTTTCCCTAACCCTAATTCAAACTATCCCTAACTAATCCCTAACCCAAATTAAAATTAAACCCCTTCACCTAACCTTAATTCAAACTAACCCCTTCCCCTAACCCTAATTCAAACAAAACCCTTCCCCTAACCCTTATTCAAACTAATACCTTCCCCTAACCCTAATTTGAAACTAACCCCAACTAAAATAACCCTAAGCCAAACAAACCCCATTTGAACATTCCCCTTCCCTAGCCCTAATTCAAAACCCCCATCGTTAAAACGAAATGTAAAGAAAATGAAATGTATAAAAAAAACAAAATTATATTCACCAAAGATCATAACTTAAAACCCACAGAATATCATGTATCAAACTATGTAGAAAATGAAGAACAAATGGAGACAAACCTTGAATGACAACACGGAGACACGACAACACGGTGGGTGGCAAATGTGGGTCACGCCAAGAGCTTGTAGAGTTGGAAAATGTGGGCAAACTCCACAATGTGCAAGTCAAGTCAGTGGCGACGCCGCAAGAGAAGGGGGTCAGGCGGTACAGGTAGTGGTGGTTGGGCGAGCTGGCATGGGATGAGAACAAGAATAACAGGCCGAATGATAAATTACAACAAAGTAACTTACTCAAAAAAGCAAGCAAACTAAAGTCCACGCAAGGTTAAGGCTGTGATACAACAAATTTGCAGGGAGAGGAATTGAAGAAAACACAAGAGACGCAGCGCAAATACAAAGTGAAATGAATGAAAATAAAGGAACGAAACTGGCGGGTTTCTTTAATGGCAGACTAATATGCGGCGGGTGTAGGCTAGACCTGTCGCATATTAATGTAAGTAGTAATAAATTTGCAGTGGGTATATCTGAATACGCCGCATCTTAGTGCAAGATCAAATTAAAAAGCGGTGGTTTCTCGAATATACGCCACATATTATTAATTTTCCTAATTAAATTGCTGCGTTATTGGTTTTACACCGTAAATCAGTAGCCGCATTTGATTATTATTTTACTAGTGAAACATTTTCCTCCACCAATGTGGGACTCTCACTCATATATTAACACTCCTTTTTTATATCAAAAACTTTCAACAATCCCCCATAGATTTGAAGATATGAAAAAGAAAGAAAAGCAAAATAATTCTGGGCAAAACAAAACAATTGCATAAGTGTCAATGTCTTGCGACTTAAATTAACACATAGCGAACATCAAGCTATGATCCCTTACCCTACCAAGTGACCTTTGTCTTGAACTCAATAGGGAGTTAGGGACCCGTCACGTTGAGCCACACAATTGAACATGTATAATATTCTGAAATTTCGCGAATAAAGATGACGCATTATAGTAGCCATACATCCAAGCCTGGATGCTCATAGGTGTTCTAGAGTATAAGCCCACGAAATACTCATAGGAAGAGGCCACACTTCCACACCTAAGTAGGTGAATCCCATCAAGTGTAAGCTATAACACACCACCAAAAATATGGACATGGGTTCATTTAGAGCCATATGCTCAACCTCTTTCTCATTTGCAGCTAAGCACAAAACAAATATCTAGAGATGGATAATCAAGAAAAAAAATGTGCTTCCGAATTATTATATAATGTTCCCCTTTGAACTCATGGTGGGTAGGAGTTCACTATTTCACAATTCTTACAACAGGCTTTAGCCCCATCTCTTCTGATGTTTCCAAAATTAGTTTTCTACATAGGCCTTTAGTCAATGGATCCGCAATGTTCCTTTCGGACTTAACATAGTCCAGTGATATCACCCCTTCAGACAACAAATTTCTAACAAACTTATGCCTTAGACGAATGTGTCTCTTCTTTCCATTATAGGCATGGTTGTAAGCAACAGCAATCGCAGCTTGCGAATCACAATAAAGTGCAATTGAAGGAGCTGGCTTCCCCCACAATGGAATATCAGCAAGCATGTTCCTCAACCATTTTGCCTCATGACCTGCCAATTCAAGAGCAATAAACTCAGATTCCATAGTAGACATAGCAGTACAAGATTGCTTACAAGATTTCTTGGATATGGCTCCACCCCCAAGGGTGAAAACATAGCCACTGGTGGAGTTAACTTCATCATTATCAGATACCTAGTTGGCATCACAAAAACCCTCCAAGACTCCTGGAAATTTGGAGTAATGCAAACCCCAATCCATAGGACCCTTAAGGTACCTAAGCAACCTCCTCAGAGCTACCCAATGATCACTGCTTGGGTTATGAGTGTACCTGCTCAACCTACTAACAGAATAAGCAATATCAGGTCTAGTGTAGTTCATAAGAAACATAACACTACCAATAATTCTAGCATCCTCAGACTGATTAACTGGATCACCATTATTTTTCTTCAAGTGGAAGCTGGGATTATATGGAGTCTTAACTGGATCGACATTAAATGAGTCAAACATGTTAAGAAGTTTTTCAACATAGTGTGACTGATTAAGACAAATGCCATTTGGAGTCCTTTGGATTTTTACTCCTAAAATCACATCTGCCTCACCCATGTCTTTCATTTCAAAATTTGAACTCAAAAACTGTTTTGTCTCGTTTACTCGATCCCAGTTAGTCCCAAAAATTAACATATCATCCACATAAAGACAAATAATCACACAACCAAAACTATCATGCTTAGAATAAACACAAGAATTACCTTCATTAATATGAAAACCATTACCAGTCATAGTCCTATCAAATTTGTCATGCCATTGCTTTAGAGCTTGCTTAAGCCTATACAATGACTTGACTAACTTACAACCCTTGTTCTCTTGGCCCGGAACACCGAACCCTTCAGGTTGGACCATATAAATTTCCTCATCCAAGTCACCATTCAAAAATGTAGTTTTGACATCCATTTGGTGAACAACAAGGTAAAAAATGCAAGCAAGAGCAATCAACGTCCTAATGGTTGCAATTTTATTGATAGGGGAGTAAGTATCAAAATAATCAATTCCAACTTTTTGAGTAAAACCCCTTACCACTAACCTTGCCTTATACTTGTTTATGGATCCATCAGTTTTCAATTTTTTCCTAAAAGTCCATTTAAAAGTAATGGGCTTACAACCCCTAGGAAGTTCAACCAATTCTCAAGTGTTATTATTGAGAATTGATTGCAATTCACTATCAATTGCTTTTTTCCAAAATACAGCATCAACTGACCTCATCGCCTCATCATAGGTTCTTAGATCATCTTCCAAAACAAAAATATCCACAAAGTCATCATCAACTAAGGAAGATTCAGATAAAAGGGAAGTAATGAAATCAGGACCAAAACTGTTGTCTCTTCGTGCCCTTTTGCTTATCCTTAGTTCTAAAACAGAATCATGATTAGTAATAGGGACATTAGCAACAGGTAAACTAACTGAACTACTAACAGGTAATTCACTATCATTAGAGGGAGATATATTCCAAGGAAAAATGTTTTCAAAGAACTTGACATGTCTTGCCTCAATGATATGGCCACCTGAATAAGAGTTGTTAGTACTTTAATAAGAAAGCGATAAGTTGCACTTTGATAAGCATAGCCAACAAAAATAGAATCAACCATTTTAGGACCAATCTTGTCCCTCTTGAAACTAGGTATGCCTACTTTTGCTAGGCACCCCCACACTTTCAAGTATTTCAGGTTTGGTACTCGACCTTTCCATATCTCGTATGGAGTCTTGTCAAGCTTCTTATGAGGAACCCTATTCAAAACATGAGAAGCAGAAAGAATAGCCTCCCCCCACATGTTATTAGGAAGCCCAGAACTAATAAGCATAGAATTCATCATATTCTTTAAAGTTTTACTTTTCCTTTCAGCTATCCCGTTTTGTTTGGGTGAATAGGGAGCTGTCGTCTCATGTACAATGCCGTGTTGCTCACAAAATTCCTTAAGAGTGTCAGGGTTGTACTCACCACCCCTGTCACTCCTAACTCTCTTAATCTTCTTGTTCAATTGGTTTTCTACCTCAACTTTATATTTGAGGAACATTTCCTCAGCTTCGTCCTTAGACCTGAGAAGATAAATCGTGCAAAAACATGAACAGTCATCTACAAAGGTGATGTAATACTTTTTACCCCCTCTGCTCTCGTGATTATTAAAATCACCCAAGTCACTATGAGCAAGTTCTAGTACTTTAGTTTGTCTATCTACTGATTTAAATGGCTTCTTTGAGAATTTGGCCTCAACACAAATTTGACATTTCGAAAAATCAGTGTTAGAAAAACGTGAAATCAAATTTAAATGTTTAAGCCTTTTAATCGAATCAATGTTAACGTGACCTAATCTAGCATGACATATATTAATAGACTCAGCAATATAAGCAGAAGAAGTACTAGCACTTTTATTCATAGTGTTAAATTTCACATTAAGAGTAAAAAGCCCCCCATTACAAAAGCCCTTCCCCACAAATTCCCCATTGCGAGTAAGAACTAAGCTATCAGAATCAAAATAGAGCTTTAGCCCAGCCTTCATGAGTAAACTGCCAGAAATTAAATTCCTGTGCATCTCTGGAACATGCACAACATTAGTGAGAGTAAGCAGTTTTCCAGAAGTAAGAGTGAGAACGATCTTCCCTTTGCCTTGGATAGAGGCAGAAGCTGAGTTGCCCATGAAGACATTTTCACCTTCAACCTTGTCATAGGTGGTGAACATGTCCTTTGTTGGTGCAGATGTGTCTGGTTGCTCCAGTGTCAACAATCCACTCAGCAGCATTACCTGTAAGTTTAGCTTCTAAAACAACAATAACGTTAGAATCCTCAATAAGATTCGCTTGACTTTGTCCATTGTTTTTCTTCTTAACCCTGTAATCCTTAGCATTGTGACCAGTCAGCCCACATTCAAAACAGGTACCCATAAACTTGAACTTCTCAACTTTCCCCTTAGTCTTAAGATAACTGTTTTTGGCTTTGAACCGGTTGTTTGATTTGGGTTCAATAAGATTGGCTTTAGCAGAAGGAGAGGAAGGGAAAACAGAATGGCCTTTGTCTTTGATACGGTTTTCCTCCTCAATTTTGAGGTGTCCTACAAGCTCTTCTAAGGTTAGGTCTTTCTTTTTGTGCATTAGCTAGTTACGAAAATCCTTCCAAGAGGGAGGGAGTTTCTCAATCAAAACAATAGCTAGGGTAATATCACAAATGGACATACCTTCAGCAGCCATATTAATACACACATTCTCATAAGCATGAATTTGATCAATAATAGGCTTATCATCAACAACTTGAAAACTCAACCACTTACTAACACAGTAACGTTTAGAACCAGCATCATCAGTCCCATATTTTTTCTCTAGAGCATCTCAAATATCCTTAGAATGATAAAATCTCATATATATATATCCAACAGATTATTTGACATATGATGCAGCAACATGCCCTTACAAGTTCTATCATCTTTAGCAAACTTAAAATCAGTTTCAGACATATTATCCTCATGAACAGGTTCAACAACATCATCAAGCAGGTTCAACAACATCATCAAGCAGGTTCAACAAACCCGACTAGAATTCAGAATACTTGCCCAGAAAAGTGAAAGTGTTTAGTATTTTTTGAGAAGAGGGAGAAGTATGAATTTTTGTATGTTGTTGAAGAGAGACTGAGAGTATTATATAGGCAGCAAGGTAAACCAACCAGCAACGGTTAGCAACAAAAGAGGAAGAAGTGGTCAAGCCACATTCAAGCAATAAGGCCACGTTCAAGCAATACGGTTGGCATGAACGGTGCAAAAGACTGAGTCAAAAACGGTTTGAATTCTCTCAAATAAAATTCCTCCAAAAAGATAAAAGGACCCATGCCCGTGCATCGCATTCCCCAAGATCCCGAGGCCTGAGCCCGACCCGACCTGGCGCGGCTCGGCACGCGCACGCACGTGTGTGTGTGTGGGGCACAACATCCACTTCCAAGTTACTCAACTAAGTAGTACTAACATACTACAATATATAAGTAAGGAGAAAACATTTCCCTCCACCAATATAGGACTCTCACTCATATATTAACACTCTTTTTTTATATCAAAAACTTCCAAGAACCCTCTCAAGCGTCATGTTTATGCATGCGATCTGACCATATGCATGCTAATAGCTTACCAACTGTGCTACAAAGTCTATGTTGATGTTCATATTACTTTCGTCATGTTGAAAGATTTTCTAAATGACATTTTGCCAACAGAATTCAGATAAGCTTTTGATTACAACAAGCCAAATTGAAAATTTCATCATCCAATTCCAGATTAAATGATAGTACTAGTATACATTATATTATGATCGATTTGACAGAAAACCTTGATTGAGCTATTTCTAGTCAAGGATGACACAAACTTTTATCCCACCTAGCACAAAACATAGTAGGAGTATGATGTGTTAAAATGAAATTTGAGAAAATGATTTTCGTATATCATACAGGAAGGATTTCATGTATAATTAATCATGAATTAAAAAAATCAAGAACCCCAATTGTGGTTTTTCCACATAATCTACACGAGTACATATTTGGATCCATTCACATATACCAGCTTGGATAGAAGAACAATTCTCACTTTAATAAAGAGCATAAACCTTAGGTTTTGAGATAACTTTAATTGTTGCGTCAGATACATCAATATTCATTTGTTTATAGTAAATAGAAGATTGATGAACAAGTATCTTCTCCTAACCAAATTAGGTTTAGCCAAACCCATGAGCCTTAGTGACATCTTATTAATTTGATCCAATCTATTAATTTATATTGTGTAACTGTATATATTACAATTAATGTTAGTAGCAGACCCAATTTATGATTGAACTCATCACAATTGATTTCTAGCTAAACATTATGACTATCTAAATTATTATCTTTATTATTTAATAACATTAAATAATTAATTAATTAGTTTAAGCACTTGATCATAGGACACACAATTCCCCAATCTCCCACTTGGTCCTGAATATGTGTGCTTTATTTGATCCAAACTTTTCACGAAATCCAAGTCTTAATTGTCAAAAAAAATAATAAATAATTAATCCATTTGAGCATGGTCATGCATTTTTTGTTTCAACACATTGAGATACCAAAGAAAACAATCATACTAAGTAGGAGGACAATTTGTATCTTGCACGTCTACGTTTCTCCATATGACATATAGTGATCCTAAACATCACCTTATAGCCTCTTTTTATGGCACACCATTTAATCATGTCAAACTTATATCACCACTTATACAAGAAAATTTATGCACTCAAGTATAAAGAATTGTCTAAATATTTACTGAGAAGTTCTTATGACACTCATAATCTCATAAAGAATTTTCATAGTAGGTTAGTCCAATATATACTTTACAACACATTTCCATGTTATTTATTAGAAATCGACTTGTCGCTCATGAAATTGCATTATCAATTAACTTACAAACTAGTCTTTGTTAGTTACTAGTGTCCAATTTAGTGACCGAGATTATGAATAAAAATAAAACATACCTTCGGTACACTTAATAGGGTTTCACTTAACAAGTCACGTATTTGATAATCCTATTTAAAACTAGACATTATTTAATTCTAAACCATAACTAAATAACAATGAAATTTATTTTATAATGATAAACATAACACAAATTTAAAACTATAAAATTAATCCACAACCTAAAACCTTTCAAAATCAAAGAAATGTGTTTATTGTAATAATAGATGAAAATTAAACAATTTTAAAATCAAGCTACTAGCCCCTTATTTTGACAACTTCTTATAATCTTTTGGGAATAAATTTGATGCCGATGATTCTCATCATTCCCTTCTAAAAAAAAATGTCCTCAAATTTTCATCATTAAAGTAAGGAACTAAATCACCAACATTAAAAATAGCATGAAATCCTTCTTATAAATTAGGTAAATCAAGAACATAAGCAAATCCCTATTCTGTTCATGTACCACTTGAAAAGGACCATCAACTCTAGGCATAGGAATCGATACTTGATTGAAATATTATTCACAACTCTACTATCCACACACTATCCTTCTTTAAACTCTTGCTTTCATAAATATTGCCTCTACCAATCAATTATTTTGTTTGGTAAAGGAGAACCAAGAATAATATTAATTGCGTATTCAATGCCACGAATTGGAGGTAACCCTTGAGGTAATTCTTTTAAAGTAATCTCTTTAAATTCCCCCATGAGGGACTGCAATGTAGGATAAAAAAAGTGGGTGAAATATCTTTTGGAGTTTCCCTTATGTAAAGAATAAATCCCCTTCACTCGCTCTCAACTCATTTACAAATTTAGTTGGTGATAAGTAGCAATTTCACTTAAGAGCTTCTTTCTTTGGCACCACTTTAGGAGGAAGTGGGTCCATCTTGTATCTCTTGTCTCCCTTATTCATCCAATAGACATTTTTTCTTCCTTTAAGTTTAACATCTATAGTGTATTAATAAGGTCTACCTAACAATATAGCACAAGTAGTCATAGAATAACATCATACCATAATTCTTTTTTGCTTCAAAATGACGCAAACCCTAATAAATTTGCACTCGGATGTTTAAGAACATCACTTTCAAGCTCTAAAACCAAAGGATGCGAAACTCAAAGATCTCAAAACTCTCTCTATGTTGATATGAATGTAAATAACAAGTAACCAGATAAAACTTAGAATGCATCTTCTAAGTGTGATTTTAATATCAACAACACTAAAATCCAGGTTAACAACTTATTTGCACCTTAACAAGATTCACTTGAAGCTCAAAACTTCACAAAACTAATTTTAAAAATAAAATCCAACTCCCCTTGAATGGGTCGTGGCTTCTCTTATTTATAATACTGTATAGAAGTCCTAAACCAATACAAATTAAGTTTAGATAACTAGAACAAGTTTTTTTTACAGCATTCAAGACTCTAACTAAACAACTCAAAACTCTCTAAGACAGCTTGAAAACAACTCAACTGTTCTAAACAGTCTATAATGACTTGAACTCTCCTAAAACAATTTAGAACAAAATAAGAAAAACTTAAATTCGGCCCTTACATTATCTAAAGATTAAAACTTAAAAGACCCTCCCAAGTGAAGGTGAAACACATGTAAGCAAAATACTAAAAGGCATAAAAACGAATTTGAAACTTCTAAACAACTTCTTCTCCTTCAATCTAAGTTATACTTGCTACCAAGCTTGCTTTGCCAAGGGACTCTAGTCCAAATCCTAAGATACCCAAGAAAAAAGACTTATATGTAGTTTCATTATACAAGGAATGACTTTGATAAATTTGACCACTTCTCGTAGTATTTTGGAAATCACTTTGAATCTCATGATTCGCATCACTTTCCTTTAGATTTTTGTAGATTAATGTCTATTCCCTACGCACTTTAGCCTTAGTTTGTCCAAATTTACAAAGAGTACCAAAAATCTAGCATAATTTTCGATAACATTTCAATTAGGTGCACCCAACATTTTTATTGGTGCAACTCCTCTATACACCCGCTAAAGCCTAAAGGTAGTGTTGCTCCATACACCTAAGTCATAGTCGATGCTATTAGCAAAAGCATGGCATAAATCACAAGCAGGATTGAATAATTGAAAAATTGGTATGCAAATGTGTACCCTGGTAACCTAAACTTAATTTTTTCGTAGATGAGAAGGGAGCGAAAGTGATGAAAAAGGGTGAAAGCGAGTAATTTTCAGTAAATGTAATTTATTTTTTAGTAACTAATTTTGGTAATGGAGTGTTAATGTAGAGCATGTTTTTGCTATATATAGGGCGTCAATGGTAAGCTACTGGGCTGTATTATATTCTTTTCATTTTGAAAATGACCTTCACAGGACACAGGTGAAACTCTAAAGAGAGCAACAGGATGAAATTTACATGTTCGTGTTGCAGCAATGCAGATTTTAAAAATACTCAAAAAATGGATAGCAAAGGCCTTGGCTGCCTCATTACTTCACTTCTATCAAGGGACTTTGAGTTTCACAGCTCATTGACACCTTAACGTGACAAAACACATTCAGTAGCTGCACAAAATATTTCCTTCACTTTAATTTTGTAGAGCAAAATAGGTCAAGAAAATGAACTTGCAAAATGACAGTACAAATTTATTCAATAATTCAGTCTATAAACTGGCACTAACGAGTTATTAAAGGTAAGGCTAAGGTGAAAAGATATTACAAAAGAAAATACATCTTTGCTGGGAGTAAGCCAAGGTATTGCCTCTGAAACACAATAGGGGTAAAACGAGGTCATTCCGTAGGTGCAGGCCTTTTCTTGACGGTGTAAGGATAGTACTCCTTACCATTGTCGATTCTTGTTTTCTGATCTCCAGCATCAATGACAGCAGAAGTGACAGCCAATGCAGCACCTGCAGATATTGCTGTTGAAATGCTCCTTCCTGAAAACAGTATACCCATCAAACAGCAGAATCAGGATATTGCCTACTTCAAGTAAAAAAAGCAGGCCCAACGGCGCAGTAAAACATTTTTTGAGTGGACCATAATGCCCACTCCATAATAAACTCGCGATTATCAAAGTTTGCATTGTGATCTTCAAGAAAACCAATAATATCATTCCTGCGATAGCCCAGCTATTCCATATTTCTAAACCTTATATCTGCTAGAATTTCCAAACCTCCATACCAAACTAACTGGCCACTTTCTGCTTTATGGTCAAATACTGTCAACTAGACCACTATTTTTAATCCAGTGCAAACAAATGATAATTAAGAACTAAGTTTTTCCCCAGCTTCAAATCTTAAGACAAAAATATTTTTTTTTACTAATTAAATATATTCACCTTCAACAGCCAAAGCAATAAGCAGATTCATCAGGAACAAAGAGGTGTGTAGAAATGAAACAAGGCAGAGGAAGAAAGCAGATTTAAAGCCAATTAAACAGTGAACTTGATTATTAGAATTCTATAATAATGGGGATTTTCAATTGTTCTGGTAGAAGAAAGTCCCATATACAGACAACTAAGATCATAGACCAACAATATGTAATATTTTTCCATTATTTCATTTGGAACCCTGTTGCTAAACATAGAATAGACAATCTATAATTTATTAATCCATCCAATTCAAGTAGTTTTCAGATTCTTTAGGTGTGTAGACACAAGTGGATTCACCAAACAACTGACAAGTTAAAGATCGTAATAATAACTGAGACCTTGTTCATACATAGTTCTTATTTCCAAAACTATTCTGGTGGAAACAAATTAGAAAACAGGAAAAGGGGAGGAATGGACTAAAGGACAAATTCTGAGTAAAGCAAGCAAAATGTCTCTCAGCCAAATAAGAGCAAAGAACTTCAATGTGAGTCTAGTGATAAAAAAAATCCCATTCATAAGCCTTGGATATCCTAGTGGCTGGTAGCAGAGCATTTATCACACACACATGGAACCACTTTGATTTAATATAGCATAAATATTTGCACTGGGAAATCGAGTTTTTAATCCATTGGTGACAACACTCTTTCTATGGTGTCAAACGCAAAACGCAGAGGTGGAAATATACAAGAGACTTCCAACCAAAACCTATTGAGATGAAGGCATTTTATTAAAATGCACTAACTCTCAGCATAAAATACAAGCATTGAACAGGATATCAGGGATAACACAATGTTCAGGAGACAACATTAAGGGTGAGAAGGACAACCCCAATTAATAAACAGCTTCTGATGTATTTACTAGACATATCACTGTGAGCTCTACTTGTTTGTCATTTTCAGTATTCCGAGGATATTATTCCAATGATTGTATGACCTTCACAATCATCTCTAATGTTCATGAGGCAAAGAGAAGGCTCAAAGTTGACAAACAAAGCCTTAATAATGTGGTGAATAAACTCATGTACCGAAACTGGCAGAAGAATAAGAGAATCGCCATACATAAAACCAAAATTACTCACATACGGGGTATTTTCATAGCTTTAAACTTCCACTATTTATTTTTACTTGCTACACTTTGCACAAATGGGAATGTCACAACATTTTCTACATACAACTTTTAAAAAGTTTTAGAATCTAAAAAAACCTAAATACACACACAAAAAAAAAATTATAATAAAAAACGGGGACCAAATTTTTTGGAGATAAACAAGGGTATTAGTATGCTAAATAGGTGCTCAGCTACTTTCTCTCTCTAACTTCCTTCATGTGAATCTCTTCAAGATGCTCTCCTTACATACAAAAGGGATAAAAGCAGACTTCTACCCTAAAATAGCATTGTTAGGGAAAATACAACAACAAAAGTAGCATTTAAGACTAATGCTTATAAGATAACCATGAGTGGAAAGATAATATTTCATGAAGATTATTAGTAATGCCTTTATAATCAGTAAGAACTAGAAAAAGTGTCAAAAATTTTAGCTAAGATGGTAGAAAACTAAACCAACAAACAAAAGGTTTCCAGAGATAATTTGGTAGGGCTACATAATAGTAAGCTCCATCCATTTAAAATTACCAGACAATAGAGCTTTCACTTCCCTATTTGACCATATGATTTTTGGCAAACTTTTCTTGCATGCCACAAACAACATATTCAGCAAGAAAAGTTAGAAATAGAGGTACAATCAAAGCATGGCTTCTCAAACCATATCAATAGCAGCACAAGAGGAAACTGAAAGGTTTGGAACAGTCCTGTGCTATCCCTATGATTTTTAGAATGCTTCCAAATGTAAGCATATTCTGAAACATGCAGTCAGCCTAAATTCTGATGTTTATACATGTTAACTTTCATCTAAACCTTGTACTTTTGGCTTGTTTCTACTGTGAACTAGCTATTAATGAAAACTTAATAAGTTCTGTTGTTAAGCCAGATTCAAAATGTAAAAGAAAAAGTAATTCCCTAATTCAATACCCTACCCGACAAAATTGGGTTTTAAATATAAAAAGCAATTATCCATGTTCAGGCGCTCAGCCTCTCCTTCCTCTATATTTAAATTGATGTTTTAGCGCAAAATTTTCAGATTACAGTTGAAATAGGCGTGTTCTAAAATTGTGGGAATCACTGGTTTGTCTGGTTGATCGCAAAAGTCTTTGTTCATCGTAACATACCCAGAATACAATTGAAAATTTTAAAACAGCTACTCCTATGTCGTTATTCAAACTAAGGATGATCATCATAAACCCTTTAAATGGGGATTTCACATAGCCAAGACAACTCAGCTTGTGAATTTAAGATGGAAGAGTTGAATTAATTTGCATATCAAGGGGGAGTTCACCTCTAAGATTGAAGCCTTGAAGATTAAGTGAAGTTACAAAGAGGGAGTATTATTATAATTGTGGGTGATACCAATCCAATTGCAAACTTTCAATGGTGAGTAACTGGAATGTTGGGCCAATTAAGGATCATTAATAAAAGAATTGATGGAGGAGAAGTTAAGAAGATGTGGGTGATGTTTTGATGATGGGAATGAGAACACATTGAAAAATGAATGAGCTATTGGTTTGATGCTAATCATAGTATACTACTGCAGTACTGCTTTAGTTAACTTTATCTGGTTGGATGGTGAAATAACAAATAAAAGGATGCTTATAAGGACTGCAATGTCTTTTAGCTTCTTACTCAGTAAAGATCTAAGAATTACGTTTGAGTAATGGAATGGTCACTGTAGCAAACAAGCCAATACATCAGGAGAACTATTGGTAATGAAAAAATGTTTGTGTACAAATGGATAAGTTAAAAGAACAATGGTATCATTGAGAATTTCCGTGCAAATAAATGTGCTAAACAATTTATAAAGGATAACTTTTCATTGACATGGGGAAAAAAATACCTTTGAAGCCCAAAACAGAAGCTCCAGCAACAAAGCCACCAACAGCTCCATTAACAAAGTCTCTCTTTGCCCTATAGTGCTGCACCAACTGCTCTACGCCAATGTAAACACCACCTATGGCAGCAAAAGTCAGCCCATAGTTTCCCATCACCTTCAATGTCCTTATCAATCCTGGAAGTGCAACTTTTCTCTCAACACGTGGCACATCATACCATGTTGCCACAACAGTACCAAAGATTGTTCCAGCTGCTAAACCACTAGTTGTACCCTTAATCACCTTCATCGCGGGGGTGTCATTGTCCTCAAAGTATCTGCGATCTGCAGAGTCAATCGAGCCCATTGCTTTTCCAAACTGAAAACAACAAGATACATAGCTAGATATCAAAGTCCATCCTCAAATACGATAAACAACACCGGACATCAAACAAATTCAAATGACAGCTTGACGAGTATGGGCAGTTCGTTTCGCAAAGAAACAAACTACGAATAATCCCCTGGAGTCTCTCTGAGATCATACCAATATACGATCATAAAAAGCACACGACGCTGAAATTGATCCTCTATTTCCAACTTTAATCACAACATACACGGTTTTTGTGTGTGTGTGTGTGTGTGTGTGTGGGGGGGGGGGGGGGGGGGGGGGGGGGGGGCAACTCGCAAAAGGCTGTAATCAAACTTCAAATTGGCATTGCAAATACAAAAATAAATACAGACTTCAACAACAAGCTCAAGCATTCCGATAACTGAAGAGATACTACAAGTCAATTACTACGATAAAGTCGGAAGCTTTCGGAACAAATCGAACAATAAGCGATGAATTCCACAATCGGGCAATTAACAACTTCAAATATAATTTAAATTTTAACCTAAAGTTTTCATAATGCGCATTATTAATCAAGCAAAACAAAAGGAATAACAATCGGGCAATCGAAAGTCAAATGAAAACCCTAATATAAGTCCAGCTCAGCGAAAAGATCAGAAATTGAAACCCCAAATAAATGGGGTTTATGATTTGCAATATTTAATCGAAAATTGAAGATGAATCAAAGATCAAAGAAGAAGTACCAGATGATGTTAGAATGGGGGAGACGATGCAAGTGCGAGGTCGACAAAAAGGGATAGGAAAAGAGGGAAAAATTGAGTGATTAATGACTGATCTACTGCTCATTCTTTACATAATTTGGAATTTTTTTTATTTATAAGTTTTTTTTAAACATTTTGAAAAATAAGGCATGTTCGAAAGTAATTTTAAAAAATAGGCTAATTTTGCTTCGGAGTGAAAACGTTTAGCATATGCAAAATTGTTGCCCCAAACAACATTTTGCATGAAGCTGGAAATATGGAGGTGAAATTGGAGCAGAGAAAAAAGTTGTCCGAGGCAACGTTTTCGGTCAGTGAAAGGCAACATTTTTTGTTTAACGTTGCCTCGTTTTTCACTGACCTAATTCTCTTCCAAGATTCCTGAAATATTCTAAAAAAAACGTTGTCTGGGACAACGTTTTTAATTGATAAAAAACGTTGCTCAGACAACGGGTTTTTTGCCCCAATTTCACCCTTATATTTCTAGCTTCATGCAAAACGTTACATGGAGCAACAATTTTGCTTATGCTAAAACATTGCCCGAGACAACATTTTCACACCGAAGCAAAATTAGCTTATTTTTGAAATTACTTTCAAACATGGCTTATATTTCAATTTTTTTTTAAAAAGCTTATAAATTAAAAAATTCTAGTATTGGGTTTTGATAATCTAATCTAGTACTCTGTTCATTTTTCTCTTCTAAATTTCAAAATGATGTTTTTATTTGGAATTAGTTTATTTTTTTCTAATATTATGTTATCGTGATTTTTTTAATTATTTAGTATTATAAATTTTAGAAATTCCACTATTTATTTAATATTTGACTTTATTTCCATTATTTTTTAATAAAATCTTATCTTATTTTTAGATTAATTTATTTTTTTTTATAAAATCTTAATGCTATTTAATATTGTCTTGATTTATTTTTAAATTTCAAATAAAAATAAAAAAATAAAAGGAGTATAACTAAATATATTAAAGTTGAAATTGTGTAACCTATAGGAAAAAAAAGTTAATTATCATTTTCATTTATTGTTACTATTAAAAAAGAAGTCAATTAACATGTCATATTTATCTTACAAAAATTAACATGACATACTTTATATAAAAACTCTAAAATATATTATATGACTTCCATAAATAATATAATAATTATAATTTTTATATTATTAGATTTGTGTTTAAAAGTACTTTAAAACAAGAATCATTTATGATATGTTTAAATATTTTTTTAAAAAATTATTCTATCATGTGAATATTATGTACATGGGTTTAATTAGTTAAGATTCACTACGTAAAAGTTAAATATTTAGAAAGTTTGTATCATCCTGAACTTGGTTAAGGTTTGAATTGTAACTAGGTTGCTCAAGGTGAATCCTAATTTAAATCAATAAAAATTGGTAAAAATTCAAACTTTTGACTAAAATAAATAGGCTTTTTGGGCTGAAATTATGGTAAAAAAATAATTTTGATATACCAAATTTTTTTTGAATCAAACACACAAAATTGTTAGGCCTGTAAAAAATACTTATTCACACCTTACCCTACTACTATCATATCCCTATTATAAAAAGGAAAAATTTACAAAATATTAGTCATCAGACTCATCATTCATCCGCTCATCACCCATTTACCTGAAATTTACTCGGCCCATAAACACCCACCACCACCACATACACCCACCCACCGCCACCCCCCCCCCCCCCCCCCCCCCCCCCCCCCAAATCAATGCAATCTCAAGAAGATATTCAAAATCTTCCAATTGATATCTCATTCTCTCGCCTAGGAGGTCATTTCATTCATCAATCAAACCCTTCAAATTTCATTCAATTTTCTTTGATTTTTTGAAGTTCGATACATTTAACTTTTGATGAAATGCAGAATGGTTGGTGGATCGGAAGAGAATACCTGGGGACTGGAGAAAACGACTGAGTGGAATCAGAGCTAAGATTTCATCGGCTTTTGCTTCACTTCCTAAGGATGTTGACCCTTACTTCCATACCCTTCATCCTGAAGGTTTGCTCTCTCTCTTTTTTTTTTAAACATAAAAATTTAGTTTTATTTTTATTCATTGTTAAATGATTCATTAATTATTTATACGAGTACACTTTTGTTGTTTGGTTGCTGAAATTCGATTATTGGCAAAAAGATTGAATTTTAATGATTGCTTTGAAGATTGAGAATTTACTTATGGGAGCATTCCTTGAAAAACAAATTCTTGTGAAAGACGGTCTAACGGATAAGGATTCGTCGGACGAAATGTGGCATCGATTTTAAATCAACATAGTTGAAATTTATCCTTTATGGAAAAGAAGTACCACATCGATTTGTCGAGGGACCTTTGATGGCTTTTTGTTTGGAATTATGGTAGATGGGATTTTGTTTTTCATTTGGATGATCAGACCAGATTTTGTGGTATAGGTTGGCTTATTTGCAAACAGTTTTTGCTATGAAAAGTTGGTCAAAATTTTGGAGTCCCATTGTTTGATGACCTATGAAACTTCTGACTTCTGAGCTGTGTATTCTCTCAAATAAAAAAAAAACAAAGTAAAACATGGGCGTGTTGCATTTTGTGTGGGTATTCGATCTAACTGCTGGCCATACTCATTTTCCCTAGACTAGAGAAGAGGAGGAAGAGAAGGGGCGGGTAACCTTGGGCTATGTATCATTGTTGAGCAGAAGTTGAAATACATCCTTGGTTGGTGCTTGTTCAAAAACTATGTTCCCATTTATATTATGGTTTGGAGCATTTAGTTCTAAGAAAATAACAACCTTGTTTGACAAATGGCCGTGACGGTTGGTTGTTGGCTGTTGGTTATTTTTTTTAACTTGACTATAAAGTACTTTTTAACATGGCTGTTGGGTTTAACTATGAAAAATGATCTTTAAGGATTTGTGTTACTATTCAAATATTATCATTATTTACTTGTAATACATTGTGATTTAAAATATCAAAATTTAAATTAGTATTGACTAATTTATATTAAGTAATTTATTATTACTAATTAGTTTGGAGTAAACTTTTGATTACTATTTATAGAGTAGTGCCCATCAGTTATATATTACTAATACTACTAAAAAAATAAATTATATATTAATTTAATTAATTAACATTGTATGTAACTAATAAATATTAGTTACACAATAAAATATTTAATATTATATTATTATTTATTAATTACTAATATTACTAATAATTAGGGGTAAAAAAGTCTTGTAACAATGCAAAAGCTAATTACCAAAAGGTAGTCACGCAAGCTTTCATTTTGGCTTAAAAGTTGGCTTTCATCCAACCAAAACACCATCCAATCAAAACGCCATTAAGCCAAACATGTTTTTTGACTGTTTGACCATACTAAAAAAAAATTAAAAGCCAACAAAAAAGGCGCTCAAAAACCATTTACCAAACAAGGCGAACAAGTATAAAATATGTGGTACATGTAGATAGTCATGTTCTATCTAGCATAGTTGACACTTCATTATGCATACTCAAAATAGCATACCTTTTCCTTGTCTTCTTTTAGATAAGTTCAAATAGAAACAAGCAAAGTGCTTAAGTTGTTGCTAGATCCTAAGGCAATACCAAATAGACTAATAGTTTAAGACTATGACTTTGCACATTCCTTCAAGTGCTTTCAATGAGATTAAAAGTTTTGTCAATTTTGTATGTGTTGAGGTAGCTGCATCTATGTTCAATACATGGGCTATCTTTTCAATAGTAGCCATCTGAATAGTTTCCATTTTCTTTATGTTAATTTTGTGATGATTCTGATTCTATATCTAATTAATAGGAATCTTTTATGTCAATTTGTTTGAATATGTGGAATATGTAAATACTATTGGAGATCAGAGTACCTATATTGAATTACATAGACTATAGCTTTAAAAGTTCTGGATTCACTTTATGGTTCAGTCACTGCTTATTCACTGATATTGCTATGAACTCGGCTTATAGTAAAGATAGGAAGTTATATATAGTTAAATATTCTTCAATTATATAGCTTGGTGAGATTAGACTTGTCCTACTAGTTTATGTGTTTAATGTTGCCTTTTTTCTCTTTTCTACTTCAGCAATTGATTACTTGGAAGCAAAAAAAATTTATGAAATTCTTTTGCGGACCACTCCAGAAAGCCGGAATATATTTGGTCGGCTTTCAGGCACTGCTGTAAGCTCTTATATTACTCTCCTCAGTCCTCACTGCACCTTAAACCATACTTATAATTTTTCTTTATGTGGTATTTTGTGACAGGGTGTGTGGGAAGCAATTATCCAGGCATTTGAGAAGGATCATACATTTCTTGGTGAAGCTGCTCAAGCAATGGCCCAAAATGTTAATTATGAGATGTAAGCTCAAATACTGATCTTCTGTCACTGTGCACAAATATATTGGTTACA
Source organism: Dysphania ambrosioides (assembly GCA_026401315.1). Taxonomy (NCBI): domain Eukaryota; kingdom Viridiplantae; phylum Streptophyta; class Magnoliopsida; order Caryophyllales; family Amaranthaceae; genus Dysphania; species Dysphania ambrosioides. The sequence continues at coordinate 3,541,321 of CM048662.1, forward strand.
GATCTTGTTTAGCTTGGATTGTAATTGATTTTTGTCTCCATTGAAGCCCTTACCTAAAAAAGCAGGTCCAGAAGACGCAGCAACAGCTTGCAGAGCTTGATCGCAAGGAAGCTGATATCAGAAGAAGTACAGCTTTATCAGCAGCTAAGTATGCTGAAGCTTGTCAAGAACTAGGATTGCTGGTGTGGGTTATATGTGTTTGTCTATTTTACTGAACCCTTGTGTCTTGACTTCTGTGATGCAAGTTTTCATTGTGATTCTGTACAATATGATTATAGGGTAATAATGTCAGATTGGAACTCTTAGGCAGTGCTACAAAATCTCTTCCTAGTACCTTCAGCAATATTATGGAAGTCTTAAGTGGTGATTCTGTTGCAGAAGCTATTGAGTACTACTCCTGTTTTGTTACAGAGCTTCATACTGATAAAGATGTAAGCTGGCTGTTTTTTTTTTTTTTTTTTTTCATTTTTTTGCTCGTCAATGCTATTTAAGAAGGATATGTTTTATGGATGACGATGATGCCTGTTGCTAATATAGTCTCATATGTGTGGTGCAGCGTAAACCTGGTACTGTGGTTCCTAATTTGAGGTATTTCATAGAAAAACCTCCTTCCCTTGGTGTCTCTGTGGGATCTGATTTTGTTAATTCTACACATGCTGCGTCCAACTTTAATGAACAATTTGATGCATTTGGAACCATGAATACTGGGGCGGATGGCATCGATTGGGATATTGCCTTAGATAGTTCTCAGATTGACTGGGATATTGGCACTGTTGAAGATGCTGATGATGCTGCAGATGGGTTGGGTCCTTATGAAATTATAAATGCTCAGGATGCTTTACAAGATTCTTCGGCAAATGAGAATGAAAAATTTGTCCAGGCTGCGCCAAGTGGGGCAGAGTCTGTTGATGCTGACATTTCGGAAATATCTTGGGATGTTAGTGTTGACAATCCCCAACTGGAAGTTAAGGAAGAATTTGGTGAGCATAATGCAGAGGGAGCTGAGACATCTGATCCTAATTATCCAGCTGACGCTCAAGTCTCAGGTGATAGAAGTCCGCTTTTGGAGACAGAGTACAGGAATAAAATTCTTGATGATCTCTTTGAGGTACTTATTTGTTTCTGCTATACTTGCCAGCTCCTTGACTCACCCTCTAATATTGCACTTTACCTATCAATTGTCAGATGAAAAGGAATGGATGGTATAGATCTGATCTAAGGTGTTCCTTTTTGTTCTAATTATACCTTGTCATCAGATTAAGGCATTTTTAAATCAGCGGCTGATGGAGTTGACAAATGAAGAGACTTCGTCTTTGCAACATCAAGTTCAGGCAGTTGCTCCTTTTGTGCTACAGCAGTATACTGCTGATAATATTCAGAAAATGCTTTCTGACATGTCATTAGCCATATCCTTGCTTACGAACAAAAGAACAAGAGACTTGATAATGATTATGAACTCAAGAAGGTGCTTAGATGTCTCAGTCCTTGTTTTTGTACATATCCTCTCCATCCTTCCATTGCTCTTAAATAAATTCCGAAAATATATTGATTTCCGTCTTAAATGTCATTGTTTTTATCTGACTGCTGTTTCCCGCATTCATGCCTTCTTTCTTTTTCCACGCCATTTTTTGAGATCCTAGCGCAGATTTTCATGCTTAACATATCATCAAATGTTTTTGTGAGATATTTGGAGATAGAGTTTTGACTATTTTCATTTCCTACAGGTTCTTAGACAGACTAGTGCGAAACTTGGAGGAAAAAAAGCTTCATGAAGTAAAGCTGAAAGATGGATTGAAAGACTTGTCTGCCAAACGTATGGAGCTGCAAAATTCAATGGCTTCATTATGGCCGAAGCAAGTGAGTACTCTGTGCTCTGTTTCCTGTGCCATACTAAAAATTTTGGATTATGCAAGCATTAGTGTATTGGAAAGGATGTTATGAATATGTAGTAGGATGATTTAATAATGACTTTTTGACTAAGAAACCAAGGAATCCAATTATTTTTGTGAGAATTTAATGTTGTCTTGGTGATGATGTAAGTTTATCAATGTAGTGCTTGTTATGGTAGTACTAGTAGTCTTTCTTGACTTTTGAGGTGAGGGGAGAAATGAGTATTCATTCATACTGTACTTGGTCATTTAAGGACACAATTAAAATGACTTATTATCTGATATTTTTGTTTATGGTTGTTAAGTTCCACTTAAATCCTTCCTCACCCGAAAACCTCATAATTTGGGTTAGTGTAAATTATTCTTGGAGGGAGGGTGCAACATTAATGATATGTGAAGAGGCAAAATATATGATTTATGTGCATTGTGGAGAAGAGTTAAAGATGTATATACGTCAGTATTTGGACGTGGACAAGATTTGTATAGTGAAAGCTGAGGCTCATAAAAGTAGAGAAAGAAGACATTTAAACAGAGAGAAAAAGATTTCTAGTATAGCAGGGCCTTGCCATAATACGATGTCATGAGGAAGACGCTTCTCATACTCAGCCTCTGGTCCTCAGGTAGTGAGATAGCAGCTCAAATATGCAGTGCAAGAGGAACTTGTGTTTCCTTCTGTAATACCTTGAAACCATCTAATAGGAAGGAAGATGATGAGATTCTTATATCTTGTGTTTAAGGATGGTAAATGAGTATTGAATTAGATGGGATTTTGAGCTTTTTGCATAAAGTTTTTTCTGCACTTTCTCCTGCAGTCCTGCCTCTCTTTTCCTACTCCTTTAACCCCCCCCCCCCCCCCCCCCCCCCCCCCCCCCTCAAACACAACACACCGACCAATTAAATCTCAGGATGCTTCAAAATGTCGATACTGTTGTGCTAATCATAAAATCCGTGGGTGGGGATAAAGTAATAAATAAAATGATATATATGAGAAGCATCCAACCTGTTACTGTGTGTTTGTGTGATCATCAATGCATATTTCTTACTGAACCTATTGAGAACTCACCTGAATCATTGAGCAGAAGAATTAATGACTGCCATTCTAATTGCAGGAAGTAGCAATCAGTAAAACAAGGGAGCTGAAGAAACTATGTGAAACAACTCTTTCATCCGCGTTCAATGGACGACCTGTCAAGATTATTGGAGAAATTAATACCTTGTTAGGTAGTGGTATATCTGTGTGATCTTTTATGCATTTCTACCAGTGTTTATGTAATAGTAACTAGGCTGACTTGACATTCTTGCACAATTTCAATTCCAGATGAGGAAGTTGAATGTAGATTAGATGTTTTTCTAATGTTGTATCAGTGTGTCACTGAGTTTTGAATACTCTAGATAAATTGAACTTCTCTATTCCTTGATTCCTATCTAAATTTATTTCACTATCATTTAATTAAGATGACATGTTTAGATAAATCTTGAGAGCTATAAAAAAAATCTTGAGAAGAGAACAACATTCAAGTAATCATGAAACTTGAAGGTATGACAAAATTGCATAACCCTAATGTGATGCGGAATATCTGATGAATGTAATTTAATTAAGTTTTCATTCATCAGGTACTCTGACTTTACTTTTTCCTTGTCTTGAATGTTATTTAGCTGAATGTAGTTCAATTACTGTTTAAAATAATCCTCATATCATGAACAAAAAAATTGTATTCATAAAGACCATGAACTATTGTTTCCTCGATTGTTTCCTATATTCCTCAGTTATTGCCGAAAGAACTGATTCTAGTTAGCATTAGCTCCACAGAATTGCAGTATAATGGTGTCCTATTAGGCAATAAGCCCTTTTGTTCATACACAGATGTTAAAACTGCTCATACAGACTATATCTAGTGGAGAGGCAGTTGCTGGCCTCGCTACAGCTTGAATTTCCTAGTCTGTCCAAGTCAGGAAGGCATGAAGCTTGCCTAAGGAGAGTTCAGAAAACGAGTATTGGTCGATCGGAATGATCTTTCAAAGACATCACTGTCAACACCATCTGTCCCAGGCTTTGGCAAGATTCTCGTCAGGACTTCAGCAACTTCTGCCATGCGAGGACAGAATTCTTTTTCAGGCTGCAAGAGATGCAAAGAAGACAATTTTGGAGCAGAAAGATAAGCAGTTTTACATGTTATATGGGAGGCTGTAAGCAGTACTAATACATAAGACGAGCAATTGTAATCTCATAACAAGAACTACACCAAAAAGTTCTCAGATGTGTTGCAACCAGATTTGTTTTTCCAAACATGGGAGAAGCAAGCAAGAACTGCTAGTAATTGCTTTAAAGGGGGGTTATCAAGTTCTGAATGCAAACTCAAATGTGCATGGAAAAGGGTAGATAAAGACGTCATGTACACATAGATTTCAGAATGCCTAAATTTTATTCTGGGTAATTCAATACCTGGACACATAAAGATATGACATCAGCACATCGAGAGAGAGCCTTTGCAGGGAATTTTCTTTTCAGGATCGGATCAACCATGTCTTCAAGAGAGCCAAAGTCATGAAGACGATGTGATGCCCAACTCACCAAACATTGCTCTTCCGCTGGTCTAGAGCTGAATCATGATAGAATAGGAAAGATAATTTCCTTAGTGGATGCAGTAAGAATCTAATAGAATAATGAAATATACGTATCATGCAAAAGTACTTGTTACAGTACCGCACCTATCATATGGTCTTCTTCCAGTCAAAAGCTCCAGAAGCAAGACACCAAAGGCATATACATCAGTCTTTAAGCTCCCTATTCCTGTTTGCACATGTTCTTGTGCAATGTAGCCACTATCACTAATAGCCATCTCAGAAGCCTGTTTATTGCAATTATAAGGAAAAAAAATTAAATAGGGTAATTGTTGAACCATTATATTGTCTGAACAAAAAATTGCTGACGTTCAGATTATTATGATGAAGAAACAATTGGGGGATCAATGCAATGTATACTCTTGTAATGTCATTACCAAGTTCTTCAGCATCTCGATTCAACAAGTAGAATTACCTTGACTTTGACAGTATTGCTGGTGAGAGGCCTCAATTTAGAAAGTCCGCTGTCTGATACTCGAGGCATAAGCTCATTGTCAAGTAATATGTTGGCAGCTTTCAGATTGCAGTGTGCTATCGGGGGTGACAAGGAGTGCATATAGCTGGCAATGAATAGAATAAATAGAGTGAAAATGGATAGCAGAACTGAGAAAGAGTAACATCAAAGGTGGTAAGAAGCTCTGTCTATACAGGAGGTGCAACTGCAAACCAGCTCACAACTAATACTTACTCCAAGGCTCGTGCCACACCAGCAGCTATCTGAACACGGAGGTCCCAGGTGAGCGGCAGATAGAATTTGCAATGCAGAGCTTTATCAAGGGTCAAATCTCTCACATATTCATACACAAGGAGGTGCTGTCCTTGATCCACGCAGTAGCCAACAAGTTGTACAATATTAGGGTGCTGTAAACGAGATGTGCAGCGAACAACATCCAAAAATTGTTCTTCTTCATGTAAAGACAATGATATCAAATTTATGTTTTTCACAACAAAAATCTGGAAACCAAGATCACAAAAAATTTTAGTTAATTATCACGAAACTGCACATAATTTAAATCAAATTTGTATCCAATCATTTACCTGGCCATCTGGGAACTTTGCTTTGTAAACAGTACCAAGTGATCCCTCTCCAAGAAAGTTCTCTTCACTAAAGTTATTTGTAGCTAACTGGAGTTCAGCTACATTATAAACTTTTACATTAAAGGGCACTTTGCCTTTTGATGATGCACGAACAGCAGGTTTTTGTCTGGGAACAACCTCAGGTGTAACCGACAATGGGATTTCTTCATATCTTCCGGGAGACTGATCTGCCAAGGAGTGAACAAGGTGAATCATATTGTAAATCTAAGCTTGAGAAAACTATGGACTAAGGACAGAATTGTGAAGGAGGTCAATCATAAAAACTTTAGAGCTTTATACGTCAAACATAATTATCACCTCCGTTTGAGCTATTTGGAAAGGAACACATTGATCTAGAGCTGTTGTTCAGGCTTTGAAGCTTAGCAGCATTCTTTCGGTTGAAGTGGACAACAATAGCAAGTGCCAGAAGTGTTACGATGAAGGCTGTTCCACCAACTCCTAATGCTATTATTCCTAATGCCTTGCCCTTTTTTTGGTGTTGTAGTGTTTCCTTGGTAGGATTCTTCTCTATTGCACTTGACTCTGCAATTGGGGGAGTTGTAATACTCTGCTCGTTGGGGATCTTGTCTAAAGGAAAACTCCACGGCGAGTAAGCTACCACTCTATCGAATTTATTTCCTCCAATCCTGATGAAATAAGAACCATATGTGAAATAAAATGGTGAAAATTGTAGTAGAGTATGTTAATAAATAGGGACTCTTTTTACCATAAATTTGGAATGGTCTCAAAATGCGGCGGGATTATTCCACTGAAATCATTGTCCTGGATGTTCCTGAAAGAAGAAAATAAAACCAGTAATATTGATATCTTATTGCAGTAAATCACAAGTGAAACACAAATGCATCCAAAAGGTTTATACAGGTCAATCAGTTCAAGATCAGCCAGGAATACCACTGAACCAGTGAGTTCATTGTTTTGCAAATACCTACATGAAAAGTGTTGTAAATAACGTCAATTGAGAATATCCCATATTGAGGAGGCAATAAAAGATACAAATCATGATTGAATACAGATATTTTGGTTTCCATCACTTTTAGAGATGGAACTTACAATTTGGTGAGATTTGTCAAAGATGCAAATGAGCTTGGTAGATCTCCACTAAATTTGTTATAAGATAGATCCCTGTAGCAATAAATTGATAAGAAACAATACGGATAACAAATGCACAGTGAAGAAACTAGGCATTAAAAAGTTCTAGTAATTAAGGCACAGGATTGTAACGATGTTAATAATGAGAAACAAGACATAGTATACATACACTTATACTTCATCCACACAAGAAATAGCATTTATTGCCTAAACTACAGTAGGATTTTCAAAACGAAAGCATGCAAGGTATCAACTTTTGGAGCAGTTGTGTCTATAATTACACACTAACATCAGTAACTTATTCTAAAATATAGAGTTGAAGCAACATACATCTCTTTCAAGTTGTCAAGACCTTTGAATACACTTCCAATGGGTCCAGATAAACTGTTGTGACTCAGATTCCTAGCAAAGAGAAGAATCCACGTTACTTATGATCAAAATAAAAACCCCACACACACACACACAAAAAAAAAAAAAAAAAAAAGCATTCTAGAGTTTGTGAAGTAGCTACTCACAGATGTCTCAAGTTTCTCAAGTACGAAAGGGTTTGTGGAATGCTCAGTAAAAATTTGTTTGATGCCAAATTCCTGCGTATGTGTAACAAAAAGGATTGAAGACTCATGAATTGTATATCAATAACCATGATAATCAGGAAAAAAAAAACAGCTGCTTAATGCAATGTGCCTTACAAGTGAGTGACATTGGGTGGCAAATCATCTGGGATTACACCTTCAATTCGATTCGAGCTAATATCCCTAGTTTTATGAACGAGAAAGTCAGGAAAGAATATATTGATTATATAGTTGACTGTTAGATAACAAGCAAGAAAAGGTTCTTACAGAATCTTCAAGCTATGAAGATTGAATAGCTGGCCACCAAGGTAACCCTCGAGATTTAGTCCATGAAGTTTGCTACATCACAGAAAAAATCAGACAACTAGTTCAAAATTGTAGAGAATTTGCAGTAAAGGAGAAAGTTCATGGAATTCAATGGAGGCATACATATGAATAACGGATGAACCCGAGCATTCAACTCCGGTCCATGATTTTTCGCAAGGGTCTCCACCAGATGCTGTCCATCCCTTAAGTTGCTTTGGCCTATTAAGAGTATTGTACATGTCCTCTAATGCGATAACTGCATTTAGTATAACATTGACCGTAAACTTGTTATCACTCTGTAATATCCACCTTACAAGTAAAATGGAAAATTTGCACCCCAAATGTGTCTTTTAGATCAAATTACAAAAATTACTTGCAATAGAAATCAGTTCAAAACCAAGTAACTGATATTTAACTACGGAGTACATAATTTAGCGAAACAAATATTTCATCAATTCATAGTACATTTTGTTTCTCGAATTACTAAAATTTAGAAACCTCTACATGAGTATAACTGTTAATTCCACAGAAATTCAGTATTACGAGATTTACAAACTGAACAACAGAGTAGACAGACAATGAACAGCTAAATTTATACACTTTCTTCAAATTCTTAAGCCGAATTTTCGCGAAATCCGCAAATCCTACATCTATCACGATGAACAGGACTATATTTTCAAAGCAACTATAGCTGATCCAAACCTGAATTTCTTACAACTTCCTCAAAATTTCTTAAACCAATATTCCGCAATGATTGTACCAAAATTTCTACACGTAAATACGATATAATTTCCAAAGAATCTACATCTGATCGAAACATTCTCATAAATAAACCAAAAATGAACAGCTGAATTTCATAAAATTTCGTCGAATTCTTAAAAACCGAAATTCCACGAAAATAGAAATAAAATTCCTACGCTAAACACGAAGAATAGGACAAGATTTTCAAACAAACTACAGTTGATCCAAACCTAAAATTCCCATACAGAAATCATTCAATAAGCAAACAATGAACACATGAAATCATAAGAAAATCTTCATTCTTACGTTAAAATTCCTCAGAAAAGAAACAAAACCGCGAGAAATCCCTTCTCTAATCAGTTCCAAATCGGAAATCAAACGATATACAACACACATTTTTATCATCATAGAATCTGCTGGAATCGCACGATCATCAAATGAAAATGCAGAGCGAGAGTGTGAGCGTAAGATTACCGTCAGATGAATCAGTTTTAGCTTCGGAAGTAACAACGGCAGCTAAGAAAACTACCAAAAAAATCATCGAACGAGGCAGAATCCTCGCCATATTTCGATCAATGCTTCAAAATCCTAGAAAAAGAAGACAAAAATCGAAGTTAAAATCCGAAAAAACAGAGCTCGAAAATCAAAGCACGAAAAATCTACCTGAAGAAGAAATTCAACGGAGAAACCGCAGGATGTTGTGATTGAGAGTCTGGAGAATGCAGTGAAGTAGTATGGAGCTAGCACGCAACCATAACAATGGCGGATAGGGTTTCAACTGTGAATCCTCTTCTTGAAGCTGTTGAGTTTGAGAGGAGAGAGAAAGAAGAGATGAAAAAGGAGAGGAGAGTTTGGGTGTGGAAGTGAGAGTGAGAGTGTGGAAATGAAAGATGGGTATGATGGTTTGTTAGGACTGAGGAGAGGAAGAGAGGGAGAGATCAGAGAGAGGGAGAGATCAGAGAGAGAGAGAGGGGTCTGCGTAACCGTTTTTGAGGATTTTTTTTTTATTTATAAGCTTTTTTTTAAAAAAAGTTTTTAAAAATAACCCATCGTAATTTAAAAAATAAGCTAATTTTGTTTCGGAGTAAAATTATTGCGTGGGGCAACGTTTTGCATGAAGTTGAAAATATGGGGGTGAAACTAGGTAAGAGAAAAAAGTTGCCCCATGCAACATTTTACTTTAGAAGGAATCTTGGCAGAAAATTAGGTCACTAAAAAATGTTGCCCGAAGCAACGTTTTCAATAAGTGGAACACATTGCCCAAGACAATGTTTTCACTAAGGCCCGGTTTTTTTCTTTTTCTCCCTTTCTTCTTCCTCTTTTCTTCTTCTTCCCATTCTTTCGTGAAAACCGTTGACTTCCCACCTCCCTCCCTTACCTAGATCTATAGATTTTCAGTCCAATTTCCCTCAATTTTCGTATCAAATCCTTCCCCTTTCTTCCTTGAGTAAGGTATGTTATATATTTTGAATTTTGTTAATTATTTTTCTTTTTTCTTTTTGTTTAAATTTCGGTTTTTTTTAACTGTTTTCATGTTATGAATTATGGGTATATTATCATATTTTCGTGAATTAGAATTATGTGAGTGGTTTTAAATATTTTTTTAAAATTTTTGTTAAGTATTTTTGTTAATTATTTGTTATTTTTGTTAATTATAAGTATGGTTGTTATTTGTTATTGTTAATTATTGTTAATATTTTGTTAGTTTATTTATTGGTGTACGTTAATTATTGTAGTTTAGGTTAGTTTATGAATTTAGGTTAGTAAACTTTGATTTAGGTTAGTAAACCATAAATTACGTTAGTATATGAATTTAGGTTAGTTTATGAATTTAGGATAATTTATTAATTTAGGTTAGTTTATGAATTTAGGTTAGGTGATGATTTTAGGTTAGTTTATTAATTTAGGTTAGTTTATTAGATTAGTTTATGAATTTAGGTTATGAATTTAGATTAGTCTATGAATTTAAGTTAGTCGTTTGGACGGACCAGCATCGATAGTTCATTGACACGTGGGATAGGCGTCTACAGTCCGTTGTCCAGGTTGACCTGTTCAAGGGAGTTACGAACTACTTCAATCCATACTTGATATGGTATTGACGTATCACTAGGCGCTTCATTAGCCCTTTTTCCAGTCGCCTATGTCACATTTATCGCCTGCATCAGTACTGTTACACATCGTGGTAAGAATTCTATCCATATTACTTGTTCATTTATATATAGTACACAACTAACTTCATTTGTATTCCTTCTTTTATCATGTAGACTAAGGAGCTGCTAGATATTCGGGACTACATTCACAATTCTCAAGCCATGTGTCCTCCCATGGCTGATCACGTGTACGGCCTCGTCCAGGACAGCATGGGCAAGATACGACAGCCATACCGACTTCGGCCGTATCCATTACAGACGAGTTGCGAAGCATCCACCCCTCCATACCCTTGACTAGGCCAGAGACCCTTACTATCGAGATGCCCAGTCAACATTACACTCAGAGTCAGTCTTCATCATTGGTTTACATATCTCCACAGGCCCCATTTGCACACCATCTAGAGTGGACCCAGCAAACTCAGACTCAGAGCTCGTATCCTCATTTGGACATCATTTTTGAGGAGCAAACTCCGGGTCCAGACTCTTAGAGCTAATTTCATTTTTCATTATGTTATTTTATGTTATTAATTTGTTATGTATACAATTAAAATTGAATTTCAAACATTATTAATTTTAATATGTAATTTCGAGTTATCGTTTTTCTTCGTTTTATGTTTAATTTTAGGTTGTTATTTGAGTTTATGTTAAAGAGTTGACGTTTTGATATTAGTGGGGAAGTTATGTTTTGTGTTTGAAGTTGGTGTGTATAATGATGTATTAGATTATGGCGTTATAGGGACAATAAAGAAAGAAAAAAAAATATATTTAGGAAAATGTTGCCTAGGGCAACGTTTCTGGTCAGAGTGAAATCGTTGCCCTGGGCAACGCTTTTACTTGACCAAAAACGTTTTTACTTGACCAAAAATGTTGCATGAGGCAACGTTTTTCTCTACCCCAGTTTCACCCCCATATTTCCAGCTTCATGCAAAACGTTGCTTGAGGCAACGTTTTCACTCCGAACAATTAGCTTATTTTTTAAATTACTTTCAAAGGTGGCTTATTTTTCAATTTTTTTTTTAAATAAAAGCTTATAAATAAAAAAAAAATCATTTTGAGTCTTTTCTATAGACTATGCCAGGTTATATAACTACTAAGAGGGCACTACACTCGTTTTAAACAAAGTATTGAAAAATGAAAACATTATCTCTACTCAAAAGCAGAGTTGGGTATGGACTAGGCAATTATGCAAGCCGAGCAAGCACGACACGAGCATGATTATGGTCTAGCACGACATATTATCTGTTGAGTGGGCAACAAGTCAGCCCGCGGATAGCAAAAAAATTTTTACACACGAGCACGCAAGCGACACATCAATTTGGCACGAGGCATGATCCATAATCACGGCCTAAAGCACGCTATTATTTAGTATATTTAATATATTTAATACTATTATTATTATTAGTATTATTATTACTACTACTACTACAATTAATATATCTATTATTTTTAATACTATTATATTCTTATAATATAATTTAAATAATCTAAAATTATTTTTTTTATTCTATTAAATACTTTATTTTTATTGTTTGTTAAAAAATTAGGTCAGCATGAGATACGATATGGCACTGCACGGCACGGCAAGCACGTGTCGTGCCAAATTATGGGTCAAGTTTTAGGGAGAGGCAGCGCAACACGGCACGGCACGGCACGACACGACACAACAAGAGGCTTAGAAATTTTGTATTACTCTCGAGAGTACCATATTTAGGTTCTCCCTCTCCTCTTTCAAAGCTTCCACACCTCCATCAATGGCGTCATCTGCCAGTCTCCCCTCCGTCAAAGCTCTGAAGCTCGAGAAGTTTCGCTCTGCTGTCTCCGAACTCAGCCAAAATAGTGAGAATGAGAAATCTAGATTCATCAATGAAATTTGAGATATTTTGCAATTAATCTATATCAAACTATAATTATAGGATAATTATATGTCTAACCCTTGTTTAGCTCACAAATTCGAGCAAGAGTTGCTTGATTATTCACTCCAAAAGTTGCAAAAATGGGTATTGTACTCGGTTTTTTTTTTTTTTTTTTTGCGGTTGTGGCTAAGCTACGATGTATGACCGATAACGGGGTTGCTCCTAAGAGGTTCGCCGGTCATTAGGGAATGTAGGGGCGAGGTCATTGTCATTTGGGTTCCCGTCAAACGTAACCGGTGAGTTGAAGAAGTAAAGGGGATGCGCTGGCATGTGTGGATGCAAGATTGTTGGCTGCTGGGAGTACCTTTTTTTAGGTACTCCTGATAGCACAATAGAATCCCTACAATAGGCTAGATACGAGGTGGCACCATTCGTAACGGATGTGATAGGTCTGTGTCCACCCATACTCAAAAGCACCATGCGTTTCATGTAGATAAATTTATTTATATAAAGTGGTACTGACGCATATAAGAAATTTCATTCTGTGTATGTTCTGTGAAATACTCCTTTTATCTTGATAAAGATATGATGTCTACATTTTTCATGTGTTTGTGGATTCAGAAAAGGGTATGGTGGTGGGTAGGGGTGCTTATGAGCCGAGTCGAGCTCGAGTTTGGCTAATCTCGACTCAAGCTCGATAACTCAAACTCGAGCTCGGCTCGAGCTCAAAAGCTCGTGAGCTAAAAAACCAAAGCTTGAGCTCGACTCAAAAACTTAATTATCGAGCTCGATTAAAGCTCGATTCAAGCTCGAATCGAGCTCGATTTAAGCTTGTTTCAAGCTCGACTCAAACTTGAGCTCATTTCAAGCTCGACTCGAGCTCGACTCATTTTTAGCTTAATTATAAGCTCAATAGGCCTAACTTATACCCCAATTGGGCCAAGAAAAAGGCTAAATTTTAGCTTTAATAAGCTTAATTAGGTTTTAGGTGAAAACACTATTGGGTTTAATCTATAATTTTTTTCAATGTGGGACTTTGATTTTATATACAAAACTCTCTCCAACCATATTTAATTTTAATCTAATGTGGGACTTTTGGTTTATATCAAGCCATCTTTTATTTATTTCAATTTTATATTTTAAGTATACTTTTTAATAAATATATACTATAAATGAAAATTTGAGTTTCTCATGAGTTTTTTGAGTCGATCTTTGATTTGCTCGACTTGACTTGTTAACTTATCGAGTCGAGTTAGATCTCGAGTCGAGTTCAATCGAGTCGAGCTTTGACCGAGTTTTGATCGAGTTGAGTCCGAGTATATCACGAGTAGCTCAACTCAATAAACACCCCTAGTGGTGGGCTTTTTTTAACATTAATTAAGTTTTTTTTCTAAAACAAAAAAGGTTTAATAAAGAATAATCATTGCTCAATTCAGTCAAATACTTAAAACTATTTTGATGGACTTTTTATGATAACTATATCTAGCTTAACTTTAGATTTACTCATTTTTCTTTCAAAATTATCTTGATGGCACATTGAATTTTAATCTAAACTTTAACTTACAAATATTTATTTATCAACATCGCTCAATGTTAGAAGTTACTGTGTATACATCAATAATTTTGATTTTTGGAGCAACTAAGTATTTTTCTAGCTAGCTCGTAGAGTTGTTTAGGAAGTTTGGAACAAATTACTACCTTGTCTTCAGTTTTGAAGGGCAAACACTAAGTTTATGATCTAATAGTAGGAATTTTATAAATCAATTGAAAAGGTTGTTTAATTTTAAGTCAATGTACATGGTTTTAATTACTCCTAGAGTCTATTATGACCACATAAAGACACATGGTAATCATCATATCAAAATATTCTCTCATAAGGTTCAAAATTATTCAAATACTAGAAATTTAAAGGTATAATTCATCATTTTAGAGAAATTTTTTAAATAATTTTAGAAACTAGTTAAATAAATTATTTAAAAGTAGTTTTACCAATCATTACTTATATTCAATCTCTAAAGATTTGAGACCGAGTTTAGAACTTGATTGTAGGAATTTCAAATCGATTGAAAGTGTTATTTAGAGTTAAAATATTTTCTTCCAGTCACTTGTGGCCAATATGACTCCATTAGATCCATGTAAAGCATAATAAGGTGTTCCCTCTCATTGGGTCAATAATTATTTGAAAATATAGAATTTCCAAAGTTATAATACACCATTCAAAGAAATTTTGATATAAGTTCTAAATATGTGATTGGTAGTGTTGCATGCCTAGTAAGGTAATACAAGGAGGTTTTAAATTAGTCATTGCCTTAAATCTGGTCTTTGAGGCATGGGACCGAGTTTAGGACCCAATTATCGGAAGATTGGAATAATGGTTGTTTAGAGTTAAAATTTATGGTTTCAATCACTTGTAAGACTTAATATTATGACCCTATTGGACCCATAAAAAGCATATTAAAGTGTTCTCTCATCGGGTCTAAGATATTTATAATAGTTTAAATGATGACATTGTGTGCCTCAAGAGGTCATTTAAAGAGGTTTAATTTGTAATTATTCACTACTTAAAATTCAGTCTTGAAATACTCAATATAGAGTTTGGGACTTGATTGTAATACTTTCATAAAATAGTTACTGCCGATAGTTAAAGTAAATGATTTCAATCTAACATAGGCCCTATATTATCCATGGTTAGCATATCTAGGTGCTACCTTCTAAGTTTAGAATTTTCCAGAATAACTTAATTTTGAAGAGTAATATACTATTTTGAGGTATTTTCGAAAAATATATTCTAAAACTAAAGTAATGGTATTATATGCAGTTTGGAACCGTGCCTCACCTGGTTGAAAGAGAACTATACCCTTATTCTAAGTTGATGATCACACATAACATTTGCCTAATACCATTTCCCTACCAATATGCCTATTTTCTTGTGACCAGATGGAGGCATTCATCACTCCAGTTACAAGGTAGACTTAGATGCTTTCCTTGACCATTTTTTGCTTTTTATATGGATATTTATATATATAGAAATTATTCCTTATACTCTTTTCTTCATTGACTTTGGAGGAATCCGCTGAAATAAAATCACCTTATGTATAAAAGTTTGTAGATAAAGGAAGAGACAATCGGTCTATCTCATTATGCCTAATCCCGTTAGGCCCTGTGGACTGGAATGAAGATACTTGATTAAAAAGATAGATGAGTAATGTTATTAAACTACCAACCTTTATTTGAATCAACCAACTATTCCTCCTCTTGCTCTATTTTGGATTGGAGAATTACTTTCAAATAAGAGGGGCCTCGTTAAGGGCCCTTAACCGGCTCATTTGTAAAAAAGTCTAATTACTTATAGGCTTGATTAGGCCAGTCTTTTAAAAGATCATATTTTATTGGGTCTTTAATAGATCAAGTCAGGTCAATAGTTTTCAAGGCTTTTAAACACTAGTCAGTAACGATTGTTTTCCACTTACTTGCTAATGGTCCACTACAAAAAAAATTGGAGGTGATATAGTTAGATTGTCACCCTCTATAAACTGAACTATAATCTCTTTGAACAGTCTGGTCCATTTTGCATCTTCTTTGATTCAGCCCGGCCCGACTTGTTTAAAATGTAACCCATTCCGATCCTGACTCAACCCAATACACATGTATAATCAGAGCCATATAAAGAGATTTGAATCGCTCACGACCTAATTTTTTTGTTTGCATAGGCATAGCACATGTCCAAGCCCCAATTAGAAGCATATTGTATTGGAAAATAGATGAAATGAAAGTTTAAAAGTTATTTAGAGGGTTCTAAACTATAAAGCCTCATAGGGTTCCCTAGGACCCATGGAAAGTACCTTTAGGTGTTACCTTTACGTGAGCAAAAAGCTTAAAAATGACTCAATGACAAGGTTTATACATATAACACATGATTTTGGAGAAACTTTTTAAAAACACCCAAAAATTATCTAGGTATGACGGTGTTCTCTATGATATTCTCTACGGTACTTGGAAAAACTACCCCTCAAATCGCTCGTCCAATCCAACCTCAACAGCAATCAAAGGAAAAATTTCACCACAAGTTGTGGTTTCATCAAACAACATAGAAAGAGCGCCTTCAAAAAACCCTAATCACTTATTTGTGATGGTCTTAAAACCACAACTTTCAAGTCAACAAACCTTTTTAGGGTTGAAATAATTACCATTATAGTGGGTTGGTTAATAATGTACAATTGGTTTTATTATCTTGATGGAAAGTATATATGCATGGTTAATATGATATGATGCCATTATCTCTTATATCAACTCAGGTGCCTGCATGATATGTTGTTGTCTTTAAATATTTTCTCTTTTAATAGTACATATGATAAAACTATTTATTTTGGAATGATGCAAATTAGTTTTAAAATAATTTTACAACATGTACGTATGTGCTCGACTTAATTTATTATGTGTATTTTGTTGTTTGATCATGACCTATTCCTTATTGACATTGTGATGACTACATTTCACAATTGTGTAATTAGAATTAAAATAGTCACTCGATATGTGTAAAATACTTGGATTTGCAAGTGAAGTTCATGAAGTATATTATATTCCATGAAATAATATAGGAGAGTTTCCTTGAATTATTTTGGATAATTTATTTTGAAAAGTTTGTTTGGATTTATTATTATTGGTTTTGATAGACTTTGATATGTGGATTTATTATTTTATGTTGGTTTGACATTTAAAAACTTGGATGTCAAGTATTTTGAATAAAGTTCTATATACAAAGCTGAGCATGATGTCACAGATCGTACTTAGCTCCCTACCCATGGGCGTGCATCATGAGGCAGTGATGCAATAAGGGTCCCTCAGGGGTGCCCTAGTTTATAGGCAGTAACCTTTCCTTATAGAGGCTTATTTAGAAAATCCTAGTTGACCTAAGGATACCCTCAAATGACAATAACATAATAATAGAGGATCCGGAAATCCAAATGATATTGGATCGGGATATAACTTTGTAGACCCTCCTAAAATGGATAGAAGAAGGGTTGGGATGTGTTACTTTCTTTTGGAAGATTTCAGAAGGTTTCGGAAAGTCCTAGGACAGCCTCATGCCATCCGAAAGGCTCTAGGCTCATGGAGAAGTCTCTAGGGAAATCTCTTGTATATAGGAAGAGGGTAGAACATTCTAGAGCCCCTTGTACAGACCACAAGTATATAGAATAGTGGAAAAGGCTATAGAATTAGGAAATTATAGACTCAGGCAAGGAGGCCTATAAATAGGGCACTCCACCTTCATTTTTGCAACAACCTCAAGCCTTGTATTTTCTCTCTCTAAAAGCAATCAAAGCTTACTTTCCAACACACTTTCTCTCTCTAGAAATCTTCCTCCTTAGTTCACTTCGTAGCTCAACTTGCCTAGTACATTGGGGATTAGCCTTGCTAGAGGCCGCGTGCATACGACTTGGGTGAAGTAGTCAGAACGTGACAATGAGGTCATTTTTCGAAAATACTTCGTCGACGAGGTTATGTTTTGATTTTTGTTAAAGAAGGTTGAAAAAAAGTTTGTATGATCGATATATAATATTAGTTGTTTCGCTCACTTTTAAGACATTATTTTTTAAAAATAAAATACAAATTTAATTCATTAATAGGTAGTCATACGACATTTATAGTAGAAAGCAAAAAAAAACCAATGTAAATCAAATAAAATTCTACTCCAATAAATCATGACCATTGTAGATTAGATCTAACCCTTTTGCATACAAGATCTAATGTAGACTTCAACATTGAGGTCTATTGATCCGATGAAATTAGAAAATATAATGTGATCTAATGCAATTGATTGTACAAGATTAATTAACAACAAGCCTTGTGCCTACAACCAAAATCACCATACTCTCACAGGGAGAGAGACGAAACCCAATATGTGGATAGTTATAACTCAAGTAATGGATAATAAAACTCTCTGATTGAAAGATAAAAGAATTAAATTTATTATCAATATAAACTAGAAAAAACTCGTAGTAGTTCATTAAAATGGGGTAGCCCCTAAATTCACTATGAAAAACTAGAATTTTTTAAGGGAGAAAAGAGACAATGGTTTAGAGATTTAAACTGTAAGACATTAGTTTATGTGCCTTGGTTATTTAAATTTTCTCATGCATGCTAACATGTCTGTTACCCTAAAATATGGAGGAATAGATAACAAGATCCCCAAGTCTTACTATGAAAACTTTCCAATAGTTTACACTCCCGATATATGAAATATGGAGGAATAGATAACAAGATCCCCAAGTCTTACTATGAAAACTTTCCAATAGTTTACACTCCCGATATATGATGATCAATCTACCTGGGAACTATAATGAGGTGTATTAATTATGAAAGCTGTCTAAAAAAAAATTTATTAGGAAAATAAATGTAAACTTGGCTTCCAAGGTCTATACCTTTTATACTGTGTCCATACCTACTTGGACTGGGGTTTCCGAAAAAAATATATCTTTTACAAATATAAATGTAAACTTGGCTTCCAAGATCTATACATTCTGTATTGTGTCTTATAATCTGTTATTTACTTGGATTATGTTTCCTATCTTATCTTATCTTGTAAAATAATAATTTTATCATTGTATAAATAGTATAAATAAGGTTGATGCTTCATCCTTTTTCCCAACAAAAAATCATTAAATTAGTTAGTTTCCTGCTCACGAAAATCTATCATCATAAGATCAAATATGGCTTTCAATGGTGAGATATATGATATTATGTCATGGTTACCGGTAATACCCTTGTACAAATTATGTACCATGGCAAAAGCATCCATGGAGTTTCTATCGGAACCCTTATTCGCCAAAAAACAGTTTCCTACCCATTCATGAGAACAAGGGTTAATAAACTACTCTTCTGTTTCCTACCCGTATATGATAGTTCAAACACTGGCATCCCTAGAGAATCCGTCAAGTTTTTAACAAATAAAGGTCGTAACATAGCTTCAAGCAATGGCTTAGTTTTGGAATTTTTTTACTTTTAAGCTTTTTTTTAAAAAAAAATTGAAAAATAAGCTAGCTTAGAAACTAATTTCAAAAATAAACTAATTTAGCTTTGGATTAAAAACGCTGCATGGGGCTGGATTTAGGAGGGTTAATTGGGTCAGGGGAAAACGCTGTCTAGGGCAGTGTTTTAGGTAAAAGAAAAACGTTGCCCTGGACATCATTTATTTTAGAATATTTTCAGGAATCTGTGCAAGGAATCTGGTCAGTAAGCCAGTCAAAATCGCTGCCTCGGGCAGCGATCTTTCTGAGGCCCAATTTTATTTTTAGATTTTTTTTTTAGAAAAACGCTGGCTAGGTAGCGTTTTTCCCTGACCCAGATTAACCCTCCTAAATCCATAATTATTCAAAAGAAAAACGCTGCCTTGGGCAGCGTTCAGGGCAGCGTTTTCATATGATCCAAAATTTCTATCCAAATCAAGCCCCATGCAAAATGCTGTCTTGGGTAGCGTTTTTTATTAGGTATAACACTGCCCGAGGCAGCGTTTTTAGTCCGATCCTAAATTCGGCTTATTTTTCAAAATAGTTTGAACAGGAGCTTATTTTTCTAAAAAAAATTTGGCCTAAAAATAAAAAAAATTCTTAGTTTTGTGTAGGAGGATAAACCCTGACACGCCGACGAAATTGTTCTTATGTAACCCCGCCACTCGAACTTGGTTGCCTATCGAGTTTCCTAGTAAGGAATTGGCTTTGAAATATTGGTGCGATGGGGACTTGAACGTTGCATTGTTGTGTGGCAATGGGTTCGGTAACAAAAACAAGTTTCCGCTTGATTTTACAGTCTTGTTTTTGGCACTGCATGGTAGTATGGAATGGGACAGTGGCTACGATGTGTATATGTTAATAAAAGGGATGTGGATTCTTAAGAAGGAAAACCTTTCCATAGGCGGAGGATTCTTGAATTTTGACGAGCAAGTATGCTGTGAAGATAGTCTGTATTTGCTATCAGATTTTGGTCGTCGCTACGTATTTCATTACGATGTTGAGAATGATACTTCAAGTATCATAACATTGCCTGAAGACCGCGAAGCTCTTGCTGATTTCGATTCATGTAATTGTCGCTTCCGCTTGCTTGGATGGGAGCGTAAGAAGGGGAACACTTGCTTCGACTCCGTTTGCTTAGTGAAGAGTTTTGACAGCGTGATCACGATATGGGTGCTCGAAAACACGACGACTAAAGAGAAGAAATCGAGTTCTTGGCGTAGGTTGTTGAGCGTACACATTGAGGAAGACTTGCACGTTGATTATTAAAGATGGACGAAAAACTTTACTATCCTGGAGAAGAATCTAATATTTGGAGATTTGGAAGGCAATATTTATCGATATAGTTTGAATGGTAAAAATTACGCTAAGCTAGAGTTGATTCGCAAGTGTGGATATTATCATAGCGCAAAACTCCGTTTCAATTCCTACTTGACTACTCTTCGCCCTTCACCTAAGGATTTCAACAAGACTCTTAAAATACAACAGTCTTAGGTTACAACTCATTATTCTTCAGGGAAAAAAGTCTTTATTGTTCAAATATGTTTTTTTTTACACTCTGGAAAATATGGTTCTTTTGATTAGCCTACTTGTCAATTTGTTATGGATAATATTTGTAGTTCAATAAAGTCTAATTTTTTTTTGTTTTATTTATAATTTCATGTTTCATCGTAAAATATAGAATCTTTCAAAAGAAGACTTGATTCCGATGCCAAATTTACCATGCAAATCTTGCCATGAATAGCTCATGTATGTAATTAGGTAAAAAGAAACTATGAATTCAATTATGTAAGATTGCAACCTTACATAAATTC
Organism: Dysphania ambrosioides; assembly: GCA_026401315.1. Lineage (NCBI taxonomy): Eukaryota > Viridiplantae > Streptophyta > Magnoliopsida > Caryophyllales > Amaranthaceae > Dysphania > Dysphania ambrosioides. Next base: position 3,562,462 of record CM048662.1, read on the forward strand.
AATGACAATTTCTCCCTCGCCTCAACTGTGTTCAAGCAATCATTTTAACTACAGCTTCATTACGATTAACGCGTTAAATTAACATGAAAAAGGGCCATAAGAAGACTACAGAAAATCGACAATGAAAAATTCAAAGGTTATTCATAACAGAGAAGCCGATGAATTGTTCACAATGGTTTCACCAAATATGACAAAAATTTCAGATTTATACATCACATGAGGGAGAAAGTGATAGGTGACCGAAAACTCCCTGATGTAATGCATACCTTTTTCCAAGAGAATTGATAATTATATATTCAACTTCAATATGAAGAGAGGTTGTACATCTTCAGCAATTGAGAAATGAATTTATAGGCAAGCTTCTGTTTATGCTGCAAAAGATTGCAAAAAGGGGAGTCAACCCACCTTGCTTCTTCTATTAAGAGGAAGCTTTGGCTTTATCTTTTAGCTTTATCTATCAGTCTCAACATGATCTTCACCAGACTACATGTCTCTCATTTCAGACAACGAAAGCCTCCGGTTCTTCCCTGTGTCTGATTCAACTAGCCCTTCACTTTTCGTGACCCAATAAAAAAATGGAGTTTATAATTATTTGAGTGATTGTCATCATGTGCCCAACTCTATGCCATGATACCTTGATATTGTGGGAATTTGAGGTAGTACAAAACTCCAAGTATTTGGAGTCGGTTAATTTTCGTAAACAAATAGGATAATATTACTAGTAAAAGTATACTAGGAGTATAAGATATGGATATAAGTAGTATAAATAAATGGTATTGTACATGATTGGAATATAACAAATATACAACAAAAATTCAATTCTTTCTTTAGCATCCATTTCTTCTCATGCAAACTTTGCCATAATCAACCATAATCATACATAACCGGTTCTTCTTGGTATCAGAGAAAACAGAGAACTGGTGGTGTTTTCACCCGGATTTTAAGCCTCATTATCTACCAAATACTCACCTGAAACCATGGACTCATACCCTCCTGTAATTTTAACCCAAGTGTTGCAATTGCTGCAATAGCTAAATACAAACAAACCTGACCAAGAAAGCGGGAGTGCCTCAATATTAATCTCAAAAAAACTCAAAAACCACAATTACTCTAAATAGGTCTGGCTGATGCATCTAGCAATCGGAGGAAGGGGCCGGCTCAATCATATCACCACCGTGCCTCCATCCCCGACTTCCCAAGAGTACAACCAATGGCTCCTACGAGATGCGACTGTGATTTCTTGGATTATCGAGAACATCGGGACTGAGTTGGTGAATCAATTTCTTGATTTCCCAACATCAAAAGAACTCTAGGATGGAATTGAAGCCGTGTACAATGGAGGAAGGGATGAACTCCAAGTATTCGATCTGGTAATCAAGGCTAACACCATCAAACAAGGAGTGGATCCAATTAAAACATACTTTAGTAAAATAATTTGAAAAAAAATTGGTCGTAGAGCCGTCAATCCGATGAAATGCACTAAAGACATAATGTCGCATAACAAGATCATCCAATGACATTGACTTTACCAATCCTTGGCAGGACTCCATGACGATTTAGACCAAGAACGAAGGGAGATCGTGAATCAAGATCCAATCCCATCTATTGAGATCGCATACAACACAATACGAAGGAAAATATCAAGGAGAGAAATTATGAGAAAATCAACCTTACCTAACTTACCGGAGGCTTAAGGTGTGGGAAGTGAGTTCGCCGCCACACAAAACAGGTCAGGTGGACCATCATCCCGGCGAGGAGTAGTGGACAAGTTAAAGTTGAAGTGTAGTCACTGTGGGGGTTCTCGGCACACCAAAGATGGGTGCTTCAAAATCATAGGGTACCTCGAATAGTGGGCTTAGAACAAGAAGAAGGGAGGAAACAAACCGAAAGAGGCAAGGAAGAAGGGGACATCCTCAGTAGGTGTGAAAGCGAAACCAAACATAGAAGAAAGAGAAGAAGGGATGGAGAAGGAAGGTAATGGAATGCCTTGAAGAGAGAGAGAGCGGTCATCGAGGTGTATATGCCTCCCCAAAAACCTAATCCTAATTCCCCTTATAACCATCCTACTCCACCACAAAACCCTAACCCTCCTTATACCCATCCCACTCCACAAAGCTTTGGTCCACGTCAAAGCTTTGGGCCCTCCACCACAAGAATCCAAGGCCTACAAATAAACGTGAGTTGCCTCAATGTAGCCCAAACAAAACCTTTTAGCCAACAAATTAAAACATGTCTTTCGTCCCAAATCCCAAATCCTCAATCAAGAAACCCGAAACCCAAAACGACACTGGATCTTTGATTGTGGTGTCACTAACACAATAACTAATGATAGGAGTGATTTTTTAAATTTCTACAAAACTAAAAAAACTCTTATCCAAACTGCGAATGGGGAGTGCATGGATGTTAAAGGGGCCAAAACAATTCAATTCGGCTCTCTTTGCTTACAGAATTGTCTCTATATTCCTAAATTATCATATAAACTGCTTTTCGTAAGTCATCTTACAAAAGAGCTAAAATGTGAGGTTCTAATTAATTCCAATTTTTGTGTTATATAGGACACTCGGACCAGGAGGATCATTAGGCACGGTATTGAAAAAGACAGTCTATACTTTGTTGATGAGGTTCCTCATGGAAGTGCTACTTTAATGGATGCGACAACTAAAACTCGACTCTAAACATGGCATAAACGTCTGGGACATCCATCAATGGGGTACTTAGAACACCTTTTCCCATCACTTACTAAGTCTAAGATAGTTTTAAACTGTGAGTCATGTTTTCATTCCAAAAGTCATAAGAGTGTTATTCTAGGAGTAGTTGTCATAGTAATAAACCATTTCATTTAGTCCATTCAGATGTATGTGGACCAGCTCCAGAACGTGGTAGCCCAAAATTTCTCATATTATGTGTTGTTTATTGATGATTGTACGCGTATGAGCTGGGTATACTTTATGAGACATAAATATGAAGTGTTTAGTATTTTTGTTAATTTCTATCAAATGATCATAAATCAATTTAACACTAAATTAGTATTCTCCGCTCAGATAATGGAGGAGAATATTTAAATCATAGTATGAAGAATTTCCTCTCAGAAAATGGCCTAATTCACCAAACAACTTGCCCTAATACACCGCAATAAAATGGAGTTGCGGAACGAAAAACCGTACCCTATTAAATATGACTAGAGAAATGATGATATAATCTCATGTCCCTAAATCTTTTTGTTCCGAAGCAACAACAACAGCAAATTATCGTACCAATCGACTTCCATCAAAAAAACTTCAGTTCCAAACCCCCTTGAATGTTCTTCAATCATTTGTAAATGTACCTTCTATTCATTCTCCACCCCCTCGTATTTTTGGGTGTGTTGTGTATGTACACCTTCCTAAATGAAGTCGGAAGAAATTAAGCCAAGAGAAACTAAATGTGTTTTCTTGGGGTATGGTACTAGTCAAAAGGGCTATCAATGTCTAGACCCAACTATGAATCACTTATATACTACAATGAACTATGACTTTGTTGAAGATGTTTATTTTTACCCCCAACTTAGACGTCAGGGAGAGACTCTTACAGACGATCTAAGTTTGCTAATAGCACGAGCACAAACTTCTATAAACACGTTTCAGACTTTTTCATTAGTACCACCACCACTTGATGCTCCTGACAAAAGTCCTCCTATGACTGAAAACACCTTATATAATGATAATATGGATATAGAAAATAAAGTGGTGCAGGAAGAAGCCCAAGAATAATCACAGGTTGAAAAAGAGGTGGAGGAAAATGATGTCAGAACTGGAAGGTATCAATTACTGGTCAGAAGTACTCGTGGAATTCCCCCAAAAAGATTTGATCCTTTCTATAAACCAAGGAGATCTAAGTATCCGGTATAAGAATTTTCAGAAAGAGGAATGTCCAGCATGGCAGTAGCATTCAACACTGCTTTATACTTAGAAAAAATTCCATCTACTCTGAAGGAAGCACTTTAGAATAGACATTGGAGGCATGCAATGGAAGAAGATATTAGTGCACTCACTAAGAACCAAAAGAGTGAGAAATGTGTGATCCTAGAAGGAAAAAAGGCAGTAGGATGTAGATGGGTATTTACCATCAAGTATAAAGCAGATGGAAGCATTGAAAGGTATAAAGCAAGATTAGTGGCCAAAGGATATACGCAAGTATATGGAATTGACTACTCTGAGACCTTCTCACCAATAGCCAAAATTGATACTATTAGAGTGTTGTTTTCAATATCACCAAATAAAGGGTGGCTACTACATCAGTTTGATGTAAAAAAATGCATTTCTATATGGAGAGATAATGGAATATGTATACATGGAGGCTCCCCTAGGATTTTCTGAAAAGTTCTTACCAGGGGAAGGGTGTAAGCTACCAAAAGGCTTTGTATGGGCTGAAACAGTCACCAGAGCTTGGTTTGGTAGATTTACTTTGGCCATGAAATGATTTGGGTATAGGCAAAGCAACTTTGTCCATAACCTATCTTTGAAGAAAAATGGAGATCGAACAACGTGTCTGATCACATATGTAGATGATATAATAATCACTAGAGATGACATTGAGGAAATCAATAGGTTAAGGGAGAAGGTGTTTCAAGAATTTGAGATGAAAGATCTTGAAAGACTTAAATATTTTCTGGGTATAGAAGTACTCAGGTCAAAGAAAGGGATTTTTATCTCTCAGCCGAAATATGTCTTAGAACTACTGGCAGAAACTGATATGCTTGACTATAAACCAGCTGAAACTCTAATGGTAGTCAATCATGGGTTGAAGACTGATGAAGAAGGAGAAATTACAGACCAGGGTCAATATCAAAGGATGGTAGGTAGATTGATCTACCTATCTCATACATGTCCTGATATTGCCTATGCTGTTGGAGTAGTAAGCAGGTTTATGCATAAACTCAAATACAACATTTTGAAGCAGTTCACAGAATTTTAAGGTATTTGAAAGGAACTCCAAGGCGTGGGGTCATGTTTAAGAGAAATGGTCACTTAAGCTTACAAGTATATACTGATGTCGATTGGGCTGGTGACAAAGATAGTAGAAGATCAACTTCTGGTTACTTCGAGTTAGTAGGAGGAAACCTGGTAACTTGGAGAAGTAAAAAGCAGAAAGTAGTTGACATATCTAGTGCTGAAGCTGATTTCAGAGGAATTGTAAAAGGTTTTAACGGAGATTCTCTGGCTCAGGAAACTACTGTCTGAGTTAGGATTATGCCCTAGTGAGAGTTGTCAGTTGTTTTGTTACAATAAGGCAACAATTAGCATATCTGAAAAACCTGTGCAGCATAATCGAACAAATTATGTGAAAGTTAGAGTCAAAAATCATTAGTCTTCCATTTGTGCGTTTATGTGAGCCAGATGGCCGACATACTCGCAAAAGCAGTAGGAGTCAACGTGTTTGAAGCTATATTAGGCAAGTTGGGTGTTGAAAATTATACGACCCAACTTGAGAGAGAGTGTGGAAATTTGAGGTAGTACAAAACTCCAAGTAGTTGGAGTCGGTTAATATTTGTAAACAAATAGGATAATATTACAAATAGAAGTGTACTAGAAGTCTAAGATAGGGATACAAGTAGTATAAATACATGGTATTGTACATGATTTGAATATAACAAATATACAACAGAAATTCAATTCTTTCTTTAGCATCTGTTTCTTCTCATGCAAACTTTGCCTTAATCAACCATAATCACACGTAACCGGTTCTTCTGGTATTTGGTCTGTGATTGTCGGATGATGGAGGATATTGACCTGGCTATGTCATATGGTTGAAGTCATAGTAGGGAATGGAATGTGTCTTAGTATGCCCTCCCATTTCTTGTTTTCCATCAACTTGAGGGTGTGAAAATGTAAGAACAACATGTCAACATTGAGGAAACGGATTCCAATGACAGTGACCATCTAGATCATCACCTCTAATAATTCTCATCTTTCATCTGAATCTGTGAGGAATATTTTTTTTTTGTTTTCTTAACATAAGGTATTTTTCACATTCTTGCATTTGTCTGAGGAATCAAATGGGGTCTTGCATTTTATAGAAAAGAAGGAATTATAAAACCATGCAAATCCTATTTGTGTTCTTTGCGAGACTATAGCTTTTAGAACAGCTTGTTTCAACTTGCTAGTTGTGTCTAAACCCAGAGCTAAGCGTCACGCTTCCAAAATATACAATGATAATGGATATGGTAAGGTCTCAGGCATTGAGATAGCATTGTCTATACATGTTGGCTGGATATGGTTCATGTTAAATGAACTCATGAGCAATAAGATAGGTTCTAGATGAAATAGGCTTTGGCTGATGCAAAATTCTGGGGACGGAAGTAGCGAGGTTGATGATTTAGTCTAAAGTATATACATCGTATTTGCTTTGTTGAAACTTTTCCCTCTATTATGTGTTTGTTATGTTTTAGTTATCGTTGAGAAAGTAGTCTGCTTGGTTATATGATATGAGATGGTCTTGTGCTCTTGCCATGCTTGAAATTTAATATTTTTTTTTCTGTTTTGCAATGAATTCATTGTATGCCTGATACTTGCATTTTCTGCTAATGTTTTGGCTCAATTTACTGGTGTGTTAGGTATTACTGGGTGGGAGTTGGGACTATAGAGAGCTACTTAACAGCGCCAAATGTTGACCGAGCCATGGTTGTCAGGTAGCCTGCTTCGCTCTCTCCGTATGGATTGTTTCGTTAGTTGGTCTGCTTTACTCTCCCACTGTAACCGGCTTGCTGGCCCGCCTTCGAGATGGTCGTTTACACACGAGTTGGTCTCGTTTGACACTTGACCCCTGCTTAAATAGAATAATATAGCACTGTTAGTGCAGAAGTAGAATTTAGGTGGATAAGGAAATAAATGTGAGTTGTTCTGCGACAACATGGCAGTAATTAGTATTTCCAAGAATCATGTTCAACGCGATCAAACTAAGTATGTGGAACTTAACAGGCATTTCCTCAAAGAGAAATTAGAAGACTAGATCATATGTCTTCCCTTTGTTTGATCAGAAGACCAACTTGCAGATATCTTGACTAAAGTTGTACCAGTTAAACCATTTCAATTTGTGATGCATTGTGCAAGTTGGGTGTTGGAAATACCACGAACCAACTTGAAGGGGAGTGTGGGAAAGACTCAAACAGAATCAGGCAAAGAAGGTCATCAAGTAGGATCAATTTGTACAACTGTATTTATGCATAGGAGCACAATAAGTGTAAGTAAATTACGCAAGTTTGTAACAACATAACCATGTATCAACACCTCTGTAATTAATCAATGAAAAACAAAGAATTCTCAAACCAAAAACCATCTAAATCACAGAATCCATGGAAGTTCTCTCCAACTGCCTTGAAGAAGATGACCACTAAGGTGCTTTCATGACCTGGGACTGAATGCTGACTGTGGGAAATGATCAATTATGTCTTCTGCAAGAGTAAGCGGTTATTGTTGGTGACCTTGAATCCGTGATCTTTCTATCAATGTTGTTGTACGGTTCATTTCATTCCCTGTCAATGTTGTTTCTTGCAGATACCTTGGAAGACCCACTTCATAAGACCGTGTCTGCTCAAACAAGCGATGCCGTATCAGTATCCTCGCGTTTTAATGGAGACAGAATACTGTTGCAAAGGTGAATAACGATCAGTGTCCTTGTTTTGGTATAGGAGGTGGAAAAGTTAGCATTGCACATTTGTCCATACAGTTGCATTTGTGACCAGACTGGAACAATGGTCGATGGATTGCAATCCATTGTTTCCATGTCTTAGTCGTTGGTAATTTTGTAGAGTCAGCCCATTGATGTCTGTTCTCATCATATTGCTTGCATTCTGCTTATTCACAGCCTCTCTGCAAGTGTAGTGCAGCTGAGAACCCTAGTAACGTATCAATGATGTAACTGGTGCAAACTAACCACCTACATGTTAATAAAACCCCACTTTAACTTTGGTTCCTGGTGTTTACTATAGTGGTAGATTGCAGCATTAGTATTCCCTTCAGAAATATAGTGCTTTTTGACATAATTTAAGGATCTGTCTGACATAATTCTGCTTTTAATTCAAGAGAGTGATTGAAATGACAGTAACTGATCAGTCACCTCGTCATAGAAGAAATCTTCCTCAAATATTTCACTAATTTTTAAGGTGGTTGGTAGCAACGGGTGCTTATAAAATTCAAAAGATAATGATGTTGCGTACTAAAGAGATTATAACATGTACAATAGGGTGGGAAAAAATGCTTCCCTCTTAAAATATCAAATTCAAGAATCAAGAAGCACATAAATTGACATAAATGATAATAATCGTAATGAAATAATGGTCATGTTCTAATCACTTTTCTAATAGATCACCAAGGTAGTCGAATGGAGGGCAAACTTTTAATGTCTAGTGCTATGGCCTAACTTCCTAGCCGGTTGCTTTTGTTTTCTTAATGAATCCAAAATCTAAATATTGACATATTCTGGTGTCCGTTATGTTGAACGGATTCGCGTATTTCAAATGTTGACCGAGCCATGGTTGACACTTGACCCCTGCTTAAATAGATGAATGTAGCACTGTTAACTGCAAAAGTAGAGTTTAGATGAACAGCTTTACTATCTTGGAGAAGAATCTAATATTTGGAGATTCGGAAGGCAACATTTATCGATATTGTTTGAATGGTAAAAATTACGCTAAGCTAGACTTGATTTGCAAGTATGGATATTATCATAGCGCAAAGCTCTGTTTTAATTCCTACTCCACCACTCTTCACACTTCTTCTAAGGATTTCAACAGGACTCTTAAAATACAACAGTCTAAGGTTACAATTCTTTATTAGCTTATGGTTCAACAAGACTCTTAATATTTTTCAGGGAAAAAAAGACTTTATCGTTCAAATATGTTATTTTTTTTTTGTCATTCAGGAAAATATGGTTCTTTTGATTAGCTTATTTGTCAATTTATTATGGATAATATTCGTAGTTCAATAAAGTCTATTTTTTTTGTTTTATTTATTATTAAATGTTTCAGTTCGTAAAATATTATGTATGGAAACTTTCAAAAGAATACTTGATTCTGATACCTGATTACCATGCAAATCTTGCTATGAATAGCTCATGTAATTAGGTAATAAGAAAATATGAATTCAAAAATCTAAGAGTGCAACCCTACGTAAATTCAATGACAATTTCTCCCTCGCCTCAACTGTGTTTAAGCAAACATTTAAACTACAACTGTATTACGAATAATGTGTAAATCAACGTAAAAAAGAATTTTTTTAACGTAACCTTTTTTGAAAATAATTCGGAAATTAACCCCAAATCCAAAGTATTTCAAAATATGACTCTACAGCTAGGTTCAGATAAAAATCGTTGTCATGAACATTGACTTTGAGGGTGAGTCAGGGCCAGGGCTAGGGAGAGGGTTTATGGGCCAAGTGTATAGTCAGACCAAAGTCGTTATCCTGGACAGTGACTTTGGTCTGGCTATTCACTTAACCCAGTTTCGTACCCATCTAAGGACATCGACTATTAGCTCTCTACATACTCCCATTTCATTTCTTCATACTTACTTGTTGCCTCTCTTCTTCTTCACTCACTATATATTTGATGGTGTTCAATTAAATTTCAATCAACTATGTTTAGAAAAAAATTGATGGTGTTTTGTCCAGGTCACTTATTGCACATTTGATCAATCATTTTTGTGTTTCTTGTCAAGTCATGCTTGTGTTTATACTATACTCAGCCTTTGTTTTCTCCACCATTAGGCCTTATTCTCCCATTCAACTAAAAATACCAGCAATTGTATGCAAAAAGTTAATAATAGTAGTCAACATGAACCCTATGCCTATATACATATATATTCTATTTACTGTACATTTTGCATGGTGTAGCCTTGGTGCTTCTATTATGTCCTGCACTTGTGCGTGTCTCATTCTATTAAAAAGTTGCCTTCATACTGACATGTTGCCAATTTTTTCAAGTTGTTTCATTCAACTAAAATATCACAAGTGCTAGCTCTTGGATTAGAGTATCTAGATTGGCCCTGCAGCTTACAACTGTTCAATCTTTTTATATTTTTACTATTGCTCAGTGCAGCAGGATTTTTCTTTTTTGTTTCTTCAATTAGTATTTTGCAAACTTTAGTCGGTTCAATATTTAACGACACCTCTTTGAAGTTGGAACTCTTTTCTCCCTCCTTGTCTAGTCCAAAAAATCTGGCATGAAATATAAGTGGCATAAGATTTGTAGTTTCTATACTAGGAGAAACAAATATTGGTTGGGGTAGATTGTAATTCCTAGGTTATGTTATCAGTTTAGACTCTTTTTATTTATTTATCCTATTTTTACTAAATTTATCACATTCTTATTTTTTTATTAAATTCATTATAATTACCAAAAATTGATGGTGTTTTTTACCTTCTCAAGTACAAAACTTAGGAACATTATCTCATGATAAAACGATCATGTCGGTTGCTTGAGATGTTTAATAGGATAAAGTATTATGTGATTATTCAACATTTGAATAATTCTATAAATTTCAGCAGAGTTTCCTTTATTTTATGGACTAATCCCAAATTTATCCATATCGGATTCAAAACATGTCGCAATCACATATTTAATATCCAACGCCAACACAAATACAAGATCTAACACCAACATGAATACCAGATCCAAGTACATAGTTCACCTGCATTATAACCTTGTTCGAACTCTCCATTATTTGCCAATGAATTAAAAATACTAGTTGAAAACCATTTAATTGCTTCGGTACAAATGATGTCGTTATATGTAATTCAAAACACTTAATGGTTTGAAATATACCTTAATACCAAGTATTGCGATTTTTTTTTTTTAAATGTAGCATTTGAAACCACAAATGTTGCAATTATTTGGAAAACCGCAGCATTAGTACCAAATGTTGTGGTTTTTCAAAGAACCACAACACTTGTGAGTTACAAGTGTTGCGGTTATTTAAAAAAACTGCAACACTTATGAATTACAAGTGTTGCGGCTAGTTAAAAAACCGCATCACTTATGACTCACTATATATACGATCTTTTTCCAGCGCTTACAGTATCATTTCAAACACGAAAATAATATCAACATCGCAACACACATTTCCCTTCTTTTCTAACCCTAAATCCCCATAACACTTACACCTCCCACTCCTAATCCCTCATATATTTCCTACCTATAACCCTAACTTCTTTCTAAAGTCCCCATAATTTATTTTCCCTCTTGCATTTTAAAGCCTACTCTCTTCCACTCGTGTCTCCATGTATATGGTTAGTGAAGCATTTTGAAGCCTACTCATCTCTCTTATTTTGATTTGAAAAAGTCTACATACTCCAAAGTTCGGAATCTAAAGGTTTGCATATGTCTAAACCCTAGTATATATATTTTTTGTTTTTCGTAATTTGTTATACATTAATGTAAAGACTAAAAAAACCATGTATGTTTAGATTTGCATGTTATATGTTGTGTTCATGAAGGAATTAAACCTTAAAAATCGAATTTTATAGATTATATAGTGTTAGAGGCTTTTTGAGAAAATAAGTGGACAAATCCCTCTTTAGTATTTACGATTCATAGATTTCAAAAAAAATACACAATGTAGACATATTATAAGCCTTATTCGGAGTCCCGTAGCTAATTTTATGACTTAGCAAACAATTTTAACGATATCTCAAATAAGACGCCACCAAATCCACTAAAAGGAAAAATGGTTGTGTAGTACTTTCAAAAATAGGGGGTTTAAGAAAAATTACGCCGTTTGGACTACCGGACTAAGAGATATGTCTCTCCGAGTTTACCGAACCTCGGAATGCACCCGAAATCTATGAAGAATTAATTAGTTCTCCATTTTGAGTATATCATCTCATAGATCACGATTTTACGTGCCTAAACGAGTGGTCATAATAGAATTTTAGATTTATATGATTCACGATTTATCACATCTTAACTTTTCTCATCTTTTAGAACACATTATTTCTAACACATTATGCATGATCTTCTTAGCTTAGCTTGGATTAGATTAGGTTTTTGATCGAAGGTGGTGTAATTGTATATACATTACTTAGATTAGATTTGTAAATATAACAATTTTACGAGATATCAATTATTAATACTTTTATATGTAATCATCACATAAAATTCTTGGGTAGTGACCTATAATATTCTTTGGTAATGACCTATTTAAAAAACCGTAGCATTTGATAATTCCATATTAATATATATATATATATATATATATATATATATATATATATATATATATATAATTTTTGTAAAAAATACTACATAAGTGCTATAGTTTTTCTATTAAATATTGCGGTTTTCTAGAAAAATCACAGTAATTATGAGTTTTATTGCTGCATCAAAAAAACTGCAGCATTTGCATATACCCCAAGTGTTGCGTCTATGAGTGCTTCTCCTTAATAACCACAACATTTAAGCGTAAAAAACCGTAGTATTTGAACGTTTCTCTACTAGTAAAATACACATAATAAAGGAAATTCATTTATACATATACATTAAAATTTCCGTATATACATAATGAATAAAATAATTATTTACGTACAACGTTCATGATAACATGTAAAGACAAACATCTAAACCTAACAATAAAACTACGAGTAAGGAGTGTCGGCCTCTTCAATTATGTCCAAATGAGGAAATGAAGTACTATGACTCTGCTGCATGCCCAACGGTCCCGCAAAATGAGCCCAAGGAGCCGTAGGAGATATGTAGGATGACTGGACTTGAGTGTCAAGGTGAAGGATCGGGGATATCTCCATAGTCAAAGGGACGTCGTGGTGGGCCTGAGATGACGAGGCTTCGTCGTGGGTGTCCTCTGTGGCGGCATAATCCTAGAATGGTTGAAGTCGTCTTTGGTCAACAGAGACCATCCCTTCGATGCACAACTTCTAGACTATATTAGTGACCTCAGGACATCTGTGACGAACCTTGTCACAATAATCACTAATAGTCAGCAACTGGTCCATCGAAAATAACGAAAAAGTTAGAATTACAAAGCAGAACATAGTAGAATGAAACAACATTATTTAAAAGGAAGTCATACCATAATATGCAAGGGGACATATGCATGTTTGTAATTAACTGGTTCCACCTCCAGGACAGCCGATGGTGATATGTAACGCCTTGTGATTGCATAGTACCATATGAGGTATGGATCATAGTATCCCATGGTACCCTGATATCGGAACACCATGGAATACCCTCACTAGTCAACTATCCCACTAAGCGATACACCCTTGATGTCGCTCCGCCTAATCCGTCCTAGACTTCTCCCGATGATCAACGTCATGAAGCTGCACCATCGTGTCAGCCTCAAGAGGCGCCTCTTGTTGAAAATCGAATTGTCGAGCAACCCCACTTAGCTCCGCTGGGTACGGGTCCCAAGTCATCTTACGATACAAATAAGAATATCAATAACTAGTATACATAGGTACCAACGGTAAATCAAAATAATACAAAGTATGATAGTTACCTACTCCTCACTCATCCTATTGAAGGAATCTTTGTACGCCTTCACCTTGTAGCAAAGTGAATACGAGTGATTTGCTCGACCAGCCACATCGACCACTACGATGCTCCATCAGCGAGCTGCCCTGGAAAAAGGAAAGTCATGACGTGGCCTTGCCCCTCACCTTGACTTCTCGGCACAAATTCCTGTATAAATATGCCAAAGTTGCACTACCCAGCTATATGAACTGATGATGTTTCATCCTTCATCGAACAGCGGCAAGTAGATGGTGAGTAGAAAATCATTTAATTGTTTCGGTACAAATGTTGCGGTTATATACAATTCAAAGCACTTAATGGTTTGAAATATACCTTAATACCAAGTGCTGCGGTTTTTTAAATAATCGCAGCACTTGAAGCCACAAATGCTATGGTTATTTGAAAAGTACAGTGGTTCCCAGACTTGTCTCTAAAAAGTACAGTGGTTCCCAGACTTTTCTCTGAAAAGTACAGTGGAGACAAGTACCCAACAATATAATCGAGCATATAGCTTAATAATATCGCCCATCGCATCATCTGCTAGGAGATCACTGAAGGACTCCTGTAGCCATGTGAGGTTCTCCGCGTTTGCCTTCACATCGTTGTCTGGAACACCTAATTGGAATAGCCTCTCTATGGTATCAAATGGAGGAGGAACTGGCAGTCTTGTGACCACGTTCCCTAATCAGCAACCCCATGAGTAGAGCCACGTCTTGCAGCGTCACCGTCGCCTCTCCAATAGGTAGGTGAAAGGAATGTGTCTCCTGCCTCTAATGCTCTGCCGAGGCGGTGATGATTCCGCGGTCTAGGCTTACGGTCTTAAAGACGTGTATACCGAGCAAGCCGATTTATATGCTAGGATCTTGTGGTCCGGCTCCTAAGGAAACAACGTCTCGTAATGTCTGCATGTAAGCGGCGCTGATGGATAAATCGTGTTGGAAACGAAGTAACGGATCAATGCCTCGGTAGTAAACGAAGGATCGAGGTATTGAGAGGGATTGGGTACTCCATCTGGCAATTCAAGTAACAATCAAAATTGTGACAATGAGGCCACACCTTAGATTCTCTACGGACTAAGTGCAAATAAACAGTGAATTAAGTGCACATAGAAATAAAACAGTGAAGGACCAAGGTTATTTGGAAGGAAGGTCATGAATGGCAGTCTCTTACATTGGTTGGAAAGCGCGAGTCTCTAGTGACACTTGCGTCAATTATGTCCAGTTGAATGAAAAACACTAGAAGTCACTAATCGATCAGTGTTGTCATTCGTTTCAATTCTCAACCTCTTAGACCTTGGACATCCCTTAGGTCAAATCATGCTCTCATTAGCAACTAATATTGGCCCTGTGTATGGCATTCACTGAGTCATGTCGTGAACAGGTACTAGATGGTGTCCATATGTGTGCAGATAACTATTGAAAGTGAAATGTCTATCAACAAATGATCCCTCTGATATATGGAAGAGATTCGTGCAATTTGCCTCAGCACTATACTGCACTTTGCTGTTTTGCGTTGGAACGCTGCCTGAATAAATGTTTT